>JARQOD010000005.1:223420938-223474138 GCA_033576555.1 Oophaga sylvatica | reverse complement strand
ACCTTTTCAAATTTCTGCAAAAATTAACCAGGTTGCTTTTCGTTTAAAACTTCCCAACAATCTAAAGATTCATCCAGTGTTTCACATATCCTTGCTCAAACCCTTCTGTGAAAACCCGTTTCCAGGAAGAATTCAGCCACCTCCTCCACCAGAAAGGATCCGTGGTGAAGAAGAATACATTGTGGATAAGATTCTGGACTCCCGAAAATTCAGAGGTAAACTGCAGTATCTGGTGCAGTGGAAGGGTTACGGACCAGAGGAAAATTCATGGGAACCAAGGGACAACGTCCATGCTCCTAGACTAACAAGAGCCTTTCATCAAAGGTACCCGGATAAGCCAGCTCCTGAGATGTCCAGAGGCCATCCTGGAAGGAGGGGAGTACTGTCAGGAGTCGAACCCAGTACCTCTTGTCCACTGGCCAGCAGCTCTACCATCTGAGCTATTCTGCTGGCTGCAAAGTTCCTTGCTGAACCCAGATACCATTGACTGTTCTTCCTGATTGGCTACACCTAGTGCTCTCTTGATTGGGCCTCTGATTGCCAATTACACACCCTATATAAACCTGGCCCTGTGGGTGTGTCATTGCGAGATTATTGTGCTTCCAGCCTTTAGTCAAGCTCTTTCTCCTGCTGTTCCTGCTGTTACAAACACTGCTCTCCTGTGTACCGACCTCCTGCTGCCACCTGACTACGTTATCTGCCTGCTCCTCTGCTACCGAACTGCCTTTCCTGTGTACCGACCTCCGGCTGCCACCTGACTACGTTATTTGCCTGCTTCCCTGCTACAAACACTGCCTCTCCTGTGTACCGACCTCCGGCTGCCACCTGACTACGTTATCTGCCTGCTCCTCTGCTACCGAACTGCCTTTCCTGTGTACCGACCTCGGCCTGCCTTCTGACTACGCTACCTGCCTCTGCTTTCCCTAGTGTTTGCAGTAACATCGGCTCCAACCAGACGGGATCCTGACACCAGCGATCCCGACAGCGATATGCACTTCAAAGGATAAAAGAAGAACAGCATACCAATCCGGGTGAAGATCAGATCATGTCTTTATTTCCATATTGCCATGTGCAACATTCCAACCTCCTTAGGACTTTTTCAAGCATGTGAATTAAAAAACCACATGGACAAAAAAATCCCATATGAAGAGATACCATTACCAGAGGCATAAAGATACTTAATTAATACAGATACCTAAATTATAATCAATATTCAAACCCTTAGGTTGAAGTGTATTAAATTTTGAAATCCATCTAAGCTCCTTATATTTCAGAAGTTTGATTCTGTCTCCACCTCTTCTCTGGCACGGAACATCATCAATTACCCTGAACCTTAATTGACTCACAGAATGTTTATTGTCACAAAAATGTTTCGGGATTGGTAACTCGATTGATTTAGTCCTGATAGTGCTTTTATGTTTGCTGATCCGCGCCTTTATTTCCATGGTCGTCTTACCAATATATGCTAACCCACAAGGACACGTGTATATGTATATCACAAAACTAGAGGTACAGGTGTATCTACCTCTAATATTGATCTTTTTTCCAGTTTGTGAGTGATAAAGAAATCACCCTTCAATAAGTTCCCACAGCAAGCACATCCAAGACAGGGAAAATTCCCCAGTCTTGGAGGGGCTAGAGTTCTCTGTGTGGAGACTTTATTCAAACCCATATCTGATTTCATTTGTCCCTCAGGTTATATCCACGTTAATTGGAAAAGATCGAAAACTCCTTCACTTCAGGTAGACCCTGATGTAATAAATGCCAATGTTTCTTCAAAATATTACCAATCCTGCCACTAGCTGTACAATATGTTGATACAAAAGGAATAAGTTTCTCCTGATTCTTGATACGTTTAACTCTAGTATCCCGTCTAGTCAAATTTATCGCCTTCTCTTTGTAACCTCTCACTAAATTTGATGGATAGCCCCTCTTCAAAACTTCTGACACATCTCATCCAGTCTAAGATCCAATAAAGTGTCATCTGACACAATCCTTCTCACCCTCAACATTTGACTCCAAGGTAGAGATTCCATCATATGATTTGAATGATGGCTGTCAAATCGAAGCAGACTATTTTTGTCCGTTTCCTTCACAAACAAGTCCGTCAATAGAGAATTATTCTCTTTATAGACATAGTGTCCAAAAATTGTATCCGTTCTACAGAATAGGAAATGGTAAATTTTAATTCAGGGTATATCCCATTAAGTTCATCTTGAAATTTGAGGAGGGTATCCAATTGACCCTCCCACAGCAGAAAAATGTCGTCGATGTAGCGCCACCAGGCCCGGACATGGCACAAAAATCTGGAACTGTACATGTACCGATCCTCAAGTACCACCATATAGATGTTAGCATAAGTGGGGGCCACATTGGACCCCATGGCGGTACCTTTCAACTGCAGGAAGAATCCATCCTCAAAGAGAAAATAGTTCCTCCTGAGGATGAACTCCAGCAGTGAGAGGATCAGTCGTGCATAGTCCGGCCCCACGTCCGAGCCCGAAAGCCCACATCGACGGCCTGAAGACCTTTCTCATGTTCTATGGACGTATACAAAGAGACTACATCGAGAGATACCAAAATAGTATCAGCTGTAACACTCAAATGTTCAATTTTGTCCAAAAAATCACCAGTGTCTCTAATGTAAGATCGAGCTGACACAGCAAAGTTCCGAAGAACCTTATCAAGGAAAATTGCCACTCTGCTGAACAAAGACCCCCTGCCTGACACTATGGGTCATCCCGGGGGGTTGTTCAAATCCTTATGAATCTTTGGCAATATGTATATGACAGGTTTAGTAGGGCATTCAATCAAAAGATATTTAGAAAGTTCCTTATCAATGAGGCCATTCTCAAAGGCCTCACTGACCAGCAACCGCAATTCCCTCTGAAAACGGAAAGTAGGATCCTGAGACAATTTGCAATAAACATCCTCATCAGCTAACTGTCGCAATATCTCCAGCCTGTATTTATCACTACATCATGCTTGAAAAAGACCTATGGAGGTCGAAACGTCGCACTTGGCAATATGGAAATAAAGACATGATCTGATCTTCACCCGGATTGGTATGCTGTTCTTATTTTATCCTTTGATATGTTGTTGTCCTCCTGGGTCCGGAGGACTAGAACGTGCATCCATTGACTGTTGTGCTGTCAGCCACATTTGGCTAATTCTCGAGCGATATGCACTTGTCAGGATCGCTGGTGTGTCGCTACATGATCGCTGGTGAGCTGCCAAACAGGCAGCTCAGGCAGCGATCAGGACAGTGACACTGCGGGTAACGTCGCTTAGTTACCCGCAGTGTACGTTGGATACCAGCCCGCTGGTGCAGGGAGCAGGTAACCAAAGTAAACATCGGGTTTCCAGGCGCTGCACGGCGCCTGGAAACCCGATGTGTACCTTGGTTACCAGCTCCCCTGCAGCAGCGCGCTGGTATCCAATGTACACATCGGGTTTCCAGGCGACGCCCGGCTCCTGGAAAGCCGATGTACCATGGTTACCAGCTGATCTCTGGTCTCCTGCCTGCCACACGCAGCTATTCGTGCTGGCCAGCGGGAGACCAACGATCAAAAAAATGTCCTGGCCTTTGGACAACGATCAGCAATACCCGGCAGGGGGCCAGTCGCTGATCAGTGTCAAACACAGCGATATCACAGGGGAGATCGCTGTTGCGTCACAAAACTAGTGACTCAGCAGCGATCTCGCTAGCGAGATCGCTGTGTGTGATGGGGGCATAAGTTCTGTATTCCATACTGAAAGGGGATGTTTGGCCTTCTGATAAAAGTCTACAATCACTCTATGTGACTTCAGACTTCTGAATGCTTATACTGAGTGTACTCATTATAAGGATTCTCTGGTATTGTCGGCAGGAGAGATTGGTCACATGACCCCCAGTATGTGATTTGCATACATGTGATCATGTTCCCACTAGACATGCTCGGCCTCACTTATTGCAAGTGAATTTAGTGAGGCCGAGCACGTCTATGTGTATTATGGCCGGAAGTATGCAAATTGCAGTCACGTGACTGCAAATTCTTGCTTGAGAATCCTGACAGCATTCTGTGCATTCAGACTTTTATCAAAAAATCAGACAACCCTTTTAAGTCATTCTCAAACAAAAGGCATAGAAACACAGTGAGATCTAATTTATGACTGGTGTAAGTCTCAGTGACTTACAATACGATTACAATTTATAAAGAGATCATATGTCTATTTTTATTATTTAAGTTATAGGGGAAATATTTTTTTTAATTATTATTATTACTATTTTTTTTAAGCATTATGCGGTGGATATATTCATGGAAGGAGTGGGACAATCCTTTCTCCAGGTTTTCCTGACTTCTACCCTAATTCTTTAAATTGCACCTGGACAATTGAAGTTTCTCATGGAAAAGGTATGTCATCCATTTTATGTATTGTCTGTAATGCGCATCATTTAATATATACAAAAGATAATTAGTAATCTCCCAAACAGCTTCCAGTTTTAGAATCAAGGACTCCCACTTTGTGGCGCACGGAAAAATAAGGTTTGATCATATATTAGATGGAACATGTACAAAATACATCACAATGTTGAGAACAGTGAAGCAGGACATCCCCCTCTATGATTGCATTATGACATAATGATTGTTCTTGACTAGAGATGAGCGACTTTGCCTTTTTTCGGGTCGAGTCGGGTTTCAGGCCACCCGACTTTCGCAAAAGTCGAGTCAAACGAGATCGGCCGACTAGCTCGCGGCAAAAGTTGGAGGTCGGCAAAAAAAACGAAACCCGACCCCAATGCAAGTCAATGGGGAATAACAGATGCCCCCCCGCTCACGTCCTCTTCCTCCATACTTCCTCATGTTTGAGAAAATGTACCCAAAATACCAGCAGATATATGGTACTGTATCAGTAGCGTTCAGCTGTATACAGTTTTGGGGTAATGATAAATCTCTGTATATATTTTCAGAGTCACACACAGAGGCTCTCTCAGTATTGATTTGACCAGAATACAAAAAGCAGAAAAAGGGTACTGTATCAGAAGCGTACAGTTGTATACAGTGTAGGGGAAATTGTAAATTTCCGTATATATTTCCGGAGTCACACACAGATAGTCAGCATGTATTTGTCCGTGAGACCAGCCTGTACACGGTAGTGTGTGAGGAGCGTACAGCTCTATACGGTGTGGGAGAAAATGAATGCTCGGTAACAGTGCAGAAAAAAAGAATAAAAGTATTAGTGCTGTGTAAAAAGCAGTCTGCACAGCAGTGTACACACAGCACTACAGCTATCAGGCAGCCTAATAACCAGTACTGCTGCACACAAGAAAATACTCCCCTGTCACTGCACACTAACTGTACAGCGCAATTGCTACTTCTCTTTCCAGCCCTAACTCTCTCCCTACTGTTAAACAGCGTCAGCAACCTCTCCCTACTGTTAAGATCGGCAAAAGTAAAATGGCAGTCGGCGGTCAGGGCTTTTATAGACACTATGACACCCCCTAAAGCAAGCCAATCACTTCAATGCCCTTCTCAAAGATGGTGGTGGACGCTGCCCATGTCATCTCTTTGCCCACAGTGTACATCCTTGCTCATTGGCTGAAAAAAGGCGCCTGAAAGCATTCTGCGAAACTCGACTTTGACACTCGTTTCGACGACCGCATGGCCGACCTCACGCTATGGTCATGTTTCGGCCAACGAAACCCGACTTTGGCGAAAGTCGGCGACTTTTGAATCTGACCGACCTGTTTCACTCAACTCTATTCTTGACAATATTGCCCTAGCAACTGCACCACCCAGTGACCAACAGCATTTTCCCATGACAAATATGAGTTTAACAGGAGGGTTCAATTTAAAGTCTATTGTGATATTGAATTGTAAGACATGAGTAAACTGAAATACTGCAATAAGCTGAAAGACAAAATCTAAAGGGGATTTCCAAATGATGCTTAGCATATGCATCTTCAGTGCAGATTAATGTATTTCAATGCTTACTTTTGTCTTGTTTTTTTTCAGGTGTGCAGCTGGTATTTCACACCTTTCACCTCGAAAGTTCTCATGACTATCTGTTGATAACTGAGGATGGCAGTTTTACTCATCCTGTGGCAAGACTGACGGGTTCAGTTCTACCACCCACTATAAAAGCTGGACTTTTTGGAAACTTCACAGCTCAGCTTCGTTTTATATCAGATTTTTCTATCTCATACGAAGGATTTAACATTACATTTTTAGGTAAGAAAATTTTCGGCAAGGCCAAAATAAAAATGTATTGATACAAGACATTTGCTAGATGGTTGAAGATAGAGAAGGTTTGCTATAGTAGACAATGTAAAAAGCATATGTAGGTTTAGGTCCAAAACGTCAAAGCAGCTGAGAGTCATAAATGACTATAAATGAAATTATCATATTCATCAAAATTTGAGCAATTAAATATCTACATGTGTTTACACCTAAATATTCAGCACTCGTCATTACTACCATTCCTATTTGCATTAAAAATGTAGATAATCAAAGTCCCTGTGCAAATTAAAAACAATTATTTGTATAAATAAATTTGAATGTTGCTACAGTGGGTAAGGAAAATATTCAGACCCCTTTAAATTTTTCACTCATTGTTTTATTGCAGCCATTTGATAAATTCAAAAAAGTTCATTTTTTTCTCATTAATGTACACTCAGCACCTCATCTTGACTGAAAAAAAACAGAAATGTAGAAATTTTTGCAAATTTATTAAAAAATAAAAACTTAAATATCACATGGTCATAAGTATTCAGACCCTTTGCTCTGTACTGAGTAGAAGCACCCTTTTGAGCTAGTATAGCCATGAGTCTTCTTGGGAATGATGCAACATGTTTTTCACACCTGGATTTGGGGATCCTCTGCCATTCTTCCTTGCAGATCCTCTCCAGTTCCGTTAGGTTGGATGGTGATCATTGGTGGACATCCATTTTCAAGTCTCTTCAGAGATACTCAATTGGGTTTAGGTCAGGGCTCTGTCTGGGCCTATCAAGAATGGTCACAGAGTTGTTCTGAAGCCACTCCTTTGTTATTTTAGCTGTGTGCTTAGGGTCATAGTCTTGCTGGAAGGTGAACCTTTGGCAAAGTTTGAGGTCCAGAGCACTCTGGAAGTGGTTTTCATCCAGGATATCTCTGTACTTGGCCGCATTCATGTTTCCTTCAATTGCAACCAGTCATCCTATCCCGCAGCATGATGCTGCCACCCCAATGTTTCACTGTTGGGATTGTATTGGGCAGGTGATGAGCAGTGCCTGGTTCTCTCCATACATACCGCTTAGAATTATCACCAAAAAGTTCTATCTTCATCTGATCAGACCAGAGAATCTTATTTTCATAGTCTGGGAGTCTTTCATGTGTTTTTTAGCAAACTCTATGCAGGCTTTCATATGTCTGGCACTAAGGCGAGGTTTCCGTTAGGCCACGCTGCCATAAAGGCCTGACTGGTAGAGGGCTGCAGTGATAGTTGACTTTGTGGAACTTTCTCCCATCTCCCTACTGCATCTGTGGAGCTCAGCCACAGTGACCTTGGGGTTCTTCTTTACCTCTATTTCCAAGGCTCTTCTCCCACGATTGCTCAGTTTGGCTGGACAGCCAGATCTGGGAAGACTTCTGGTGGTCCCAAACTTCATCCATTTAAGGATTATGGAGACCACTGTGCTCTTAGGAACCTTGAATTCTGCATAAATTCTTTTGTAATCTTGGCCAGGTCTGTGCCATGCCACAATTCTGTCTCTGAGCTCCATGGCCAGTTCCTTTGACCTCATGATTCTCATTTGGTCTGTCATTCACTGTGTGCTGTGAGGTCTTATATAGACAGGTGGGTGCCTTAACAAATCAAGTCATACTTATGACCATGTGATATTTCAGGTTTTTTTTAATAAATTTGCAAAAATTTCTACATTCCTGTTTTTTTCAGTCAAGATGGGAAGCAGAGTGTACATTAATGAGAAAAAAATGAACTTTTTTGAATTTACCAAATGGCTGCAATGAAATAAAGAGGGAAAAATTTAGAGTTTGAATGCTTTCCGTACCCATTGTACTATAGATAAAAAATGAGATATGGTATCAGTCTTTTGTGTGTAATTTACATTAACTCATTTATAACATTAAGAAACAATGAAAAGTTAAAGGAAATCTGTCAGCAGGTTTGTGCTATGTAATCTGATAGCAGTGTGTTATAGGGGCAGAAAACCAGATTCCTGCAGTATATTTCTAACTGGACTTCCTGGTGTAGTTTTGATAGAAACCTTGTTTTCTCTGTTATAGATGTAGCAGAGGTCAGAATGATGAGTTGTGCATAACCCTGCTCACACTACTGATTGGCAGTGCCCTGTGTATACCGTACATTGTTAGCAAGCGGCCAATCAGTAATGGAAGGTGGTTACACAGATTAGCCTGACCAAACTGCAAATGAGACCTAGTCCTGAAGTGATAAAAAGAAAACACTGATTGTATTGAAACTATTGCACATAGGCAAATAAGTGACCATTATCTGGGTACGGGTCCTGGGTCTTACATTATGCTGTTCTCAGATTTAATAGGAAAATCCTACTGACGCTTTCCTTTTAAGTACAGTACAGTGGTTATCTTATGACAATGACACCTGTCAAAGGTTTGGATATATTGGTTAGGATACATTTGGCAAGAGGTGAGCAGTTACTTTAGTTCTTGAAATTTTTATGTTGAAAATAGGAAAAATGTGTTTGAGTAAAATAGAATTCTCATTTTTTTTGTAATTCGCAATTCACTAGCTCAGCAAAATGGTGGCCTCACCACTCTCCAGTCCATGGTGCCTCTCATTTTCTCCTCCCCACCTCAGGCACATCCTCTTTAGCCTGCTTCACTATGTACTGTGGATTCCAGTGATGAGTAGTCTTCTGATGTCATATTGTGCTCTGCCATCTCAGTACACAACATGTGACCTCAAGGTGCTGACTAGATCTTGGGACGCGCACATGGTGCACAATGACATCAGAGCTCTAATCATCATCAGAAGCCCCAGTGTAGAGTGAATCAGGTTAAATAGAATGCACATCACCTGGGAAGGCAAAAAAGAGAGAAGGACCAGATGGCAAGCTGTAGGGTGACCAGGACAGGTGTGTGGTGAGGTGAGTATTAATTGCTTTTATTTTACATCCTGGGGACTCCACAAAACATAATTAGAAACATTTTATTCAATGTTTATCAAATTTTCCTGTCAAATTTGAGTGATTAGCCAAATTTAAAAATCTACAGAATGCAGTAAGAATCTAAGTGTCTTTGACAAGGACTGAAATGTATTGGCTAGATGACTAGATCACTGCATCTCCAAATCAGAAGGTCTTTGGGGTGGTCCTGGTAAGCATTGATTAGTTTTTGCTAAGAGTGCTAGAAAGAATGACAATTGATGGCTGTTATCTAAGGTGTCAGAAAGCACAGATCATTTAAGTCTAATGTGTATAAGGACCCGTCTCACATAGCGACGCACCAGCGATCTCGACAAGGATATGAACTTGTCAAGATCGCTGGTGTGTCGCTACATGATCGCTGCTGAGCTGCCAAACAGGCAGCTCAGGCAGCGATCAGGACAGCGACACTGCGGGTAACGTGGCTTAGTAACCCGCAGTGTACATTGGATACCAGCCCGCTGATGCAGGGAGCTGGTAACCAAGGTACACACCGGGTTTCCAGGAACTGCGCGGTGCCTGGAAACCCGATATGTACCTTGGTTACCAGCTCCCCTGCAGCAGTGCGCTTGAATCCAACGTACACATCGGGTTTCCAGGCACAGCCCGCACCTGGAAACCCGTTGTGTACCTTGGTTACTAGCTGATCGCTGTTCTCCTGCCTGCCACACACAGCGATGCGTGCTGACCAGCGGGAGACCAGCGATCTAAAAAAAGACCAGGCATTTCTGACACGACCAGCGATTCACAGAAGAGACCTAATCGCTGGTACGTGTCAGACATAGCGAGATCACTGCTGAGATCGCTGTTGCATCACAAAATTTGTGACTCAGCAGCGATCTCGCTAGCGATCTCGCTATGTGAGACGGGGCCGTAAGGCTGCATATCCACAGACTTTTTATTGTTATGCCTAGACATTTCCAAGTCACAGTGATAGCACTTTTTAGCGGACTGATACGAATTTTCATGAGCTGACTAGTGTCAAAGCTAGGAATCCTATGACAATTTCATGTTTTAAGTTATTTAGAGTTTTAATAAAACCCATACTACTTTTCTTTCTTGTCTATGGAAATTGAAGGGTTGTATCTAATGGATGTCACCAGGCTGCAGCTGTCACGAGGAAAGATGATTCTATTTTCCTTTACATGAACTGACCAGCAGCACTAAGAGACTGCCCAATAGTAACTTGTTTTCAGATCAGCTGACAATTAATAGTCTGTTTAGACAGGCAGAGTGCTCTAACAATGCTCAGTGAGCAATCTGTAAGAGATCGTTCAGTATGCATGGACTGCCATTGTTCTCCATAAAGTGCTATGGACTGCCACCAGTCTGGTCTTCGCTGCACCTTATGATCTCCTGCCGCTTTATGCTGGAATCCCTAAGAGCATTCTGCATATGCATGTGAAAGGTCATGAATCATGTTGTGACGTCATGACACCATAAACTTCCGTTCACTTGAGCAGAAGGAGTCCAGTGTGAGCTTCGTGGAATCAGAACATGTTGCGAGGACCGGACAAGTGGAGATGAGTAGCGGTAAGAAACGTACGAACAGACAATTTCAAATTTTGCCTGATAAGCTCATCTCTATTTATCACTCAACTATTTGATACCTATTAGCGGTATTCTATAGTGTTTTAACTCACAAAAGGTTAGACAAATACATTTTGTAAACATAAATAAAAAATATCTGGACAAATATAATAACTTGGTAGTCAGTTATTTCTCTAGATCTTACTTATTTAAATTTCTTGCCACTGAGGTTTATCGGAAGGTGTCGTGAGCAGTGCTAATAATATAGAAAATAAACTTAAAGAAGCTCAATGTTGAAAATGTAAGTAAAAGGTTTTTTTTAACTTTTTTAATAGTTACATAGGTTTTTTTGTGTTTTATTTTTCATAACAAAAAGGAGATATTTTTACACTTATGTTGCTTATGTACACTTCCCTTTTTAATATCTAAAAGTGTCCTTTATTTTTTTTTCATAGATTGATTTTTTCCAATTAGTGGTGTTGTTTTTTCTGCTTTTCTGGTTTATGTAGAATATGACCTGGAGCCTTGTGATGATCCAGGCGTGCCTGCATTTAGTAGAAGAATAGGCTTCCACTTTGGTGTTGGAGACAGTCTAACATTTTCCTGCTTCCCTGGATACCGTTTGGAGGGTGCTAATAGACTGACTTGCCTGGGAGGAGGCCGGAGAGTGTGGAGTACACCTCTTCCAAGGTGTGTGGGTAGGTGGTCACATACTTTCATTTCATTCATCAAATCTTTATAAATATAATTTATACATTTCTTCTAAACCTAATATGGCTGTAGTAAAGATGATAAGTAAAGATTTTTCATCTCTAAAATATATTGATATACTGCTATTCCAAGAATCCTGACCTAGAAAGAAGATTTTATAAATAGCTGTTTGATGTGACAGGAATATAATGTACAGCATATAAGAACCTTAGGGTGCTTTCATATTGCGTTCAGCAACGCGTTCGTTGGCCCAGTCGGAGTTTGTGTTCAAACCCCCGCAAAACAGAATTTGTGTGTATGCGCCAGTGGAGCCATAGACTATAATGGTACTGACCAGGGGAACGTGTGCTCCGTCATGCATCATTTTTGGGCGTGTACACTTACTGGAGACAGACACCCAGATGCATTCTACTATGTTTCAGTGTCCAACTCCAATAGGCTCACATGCCTTAAAATGATGCACTCGTTCGCTGTGTTGGCAACATTGAAGTCTATGGCCCTGCTGGAGCATACACACGAATCTTGTTTTGTGGGGGGGGTTTGGACACCATACAGCTGTCTACTACAAAATGCATCTCAATATATCCTAAAATTGTTTATTGTCATATTTCCTCTTGTGTGGTTTGCTGACACAATCTGTAAATACAAAAATGGTGGTAACCCCTTTACGACTGCTGATAAACCTTTCAAAGTCGGCTGTTAGGGGGCTTTACAACTCAGCGCTAGAGTTGAGCGATACTTTCCGATATCCAAAAGTATCGGAATCGGAATGGTATCGCCGATACCATTAAAATATCGGCGATACCCGATACCGATACCGGAAGTCCCATGTAAGTCTATGGGAACAAAATATCGTAACTAAAAAAACCCCATTCTTTCCTTGTAAACACTAAATATACACACATAGAATACATATATATATATATATATATACATGTCATTGTGACATATATATATATACATATATGTATAGTTTATACACTTCTACATAGTAAAATATCCTCTGATTCAATTGCCGGGTAAAGCCGGCTTCTGTGAAAAGACAGAAGCACCCGACATGAAATGACACTTGGTGTACATAGGGTTAACCATGTCTTTTCATGTCGTTTGCTATCTGATTTGCACAAACAATTAAATCAGTCTATGTGTGCAAAATTTCACACCTGTAGGGGTTAATTAAAGGTGTAAATTCGTTGTAAAAAAAACGGACTTTTTTGCTACGAATTTACATCTTTAATTAACCCCTACAGGTGTGAAATTTTGCACACATAGACTGATGTAATTGTTTGTGCAAATCAGATAGCAAAGGACATGGTTAACCCTATGTACACCAAGTGTCATTTCATGTCGGGTTCTGCATTTTCACAAAAGCCGGCAATTGAATTAGCGGCTATTATACTATGTAGAAGTGTATGAACTACAAATATAAATATATATATGTGTCACAAATTCAATGACATGTATATATATATATATGAGGTGTAAAATTGCTGAAAAAAAATGCGTGGGCTCCCGCCCTATTTTCGCAACCAGACAGACAAAGCCAGTGAGTGGGGGCAGATAATAATAGCCCAGAGAGGGACCATTATTTTTGCCCCCCCGGCTACTAACATCTGCCCCCAGACACCCCAGGAAAGACAAATCTATAATTAGATTCGCCCTTTCTGGCACTTTGCCCGTCTATTCCCATTGCCCTGTAGCGGTGGCGAATGGGTTAATATGGGGTTAAAGCCACCTTGCTATTGAAAGGTGACCTTAAGGCTAGTTTCACACATCCGGCGGGCGCCTAACGGCGCCCCCGGCATTTTGCCGCAGCGCCGCATCTGAAAATCTGATGCGCCGCATGCTGCTTTTTTTCGCATTGACATGCATTAGCGCCGGATGGCGCCACATGTCAATGCGTTGCATGCAGTTTTGTCCGGATGCGGCGCAAATGTCCGGGAAAAACGCTGCATGTAACGTTTTTTGTTTTTGCCGGATGGTTTCTTATCTCTCCAAGCATAAGAAACCATCCGGCAAAAAACCGCATTTTGGCCGCCGGATGTGTGAAAGCTTTTCACATGCGGCACTGCGGCAAAATGTCGGGGGCGCCGCCAGGCGCCCGCCGGATGTGTGAAAGAGGCCTAAGCCAGGTTAATAATTGAGAGCTGTCAATTAGACAACTATCAATTATTAATCCTATTGCATGAAATAAAAATAAAACACACACACTTTAATTAAAAATCATTTTAATGAAATAAAGACACATGTTTTTGACCATCTTTTATTTTACTGCAAAAACCATTTCCTGTAATAAAAATAAAATAAAAAAGCAAAATTATTCTTACCTATCCCATGCACAGTCAGGTCCCACGGTGTAATCCTTCAGAAAGGGTTAATGTTTACTGCAGGGACCGCAGCTATTGCTGCAGCCTCACAGTAAACCCCCAAATGAATGAGTTCCTCTCCTGGCTGACAGGAGAGTAAAGGCTGGGTGTCACATAACGATACACCAGCGATCCCGACAACGATATGCACTTGTCAGGATCGCTGGTGTATCGCTACATGATCGCTGCTGAGCTGCCAAACAGGCAGCTCAGGCAGCGATCTGGGACAGCGAAACTGCGGGTAACATCACTTAAGGGCCCGTCTCACATAGCGATATCGCTACCAAGATCGCTGTTGAGTCACTAGTTTTGTGACGCAGCAGCGAGCTCACCAGCGATATCGCTGTGTGTGACATTCAGTGACGATCAGCCCCCCTGCCGGGTATCGCTGATCGTCGCAGAAATGTCAGGACCTTTTTTTGATCGCTGGTTTCCCTCTGACAGGCACGCATCGCTGCGTGTGACAGGCGGGAGACCAGCGATCCGCTGGTAACCAAGGTACACAGCGGGTTTCCAGGCACCACGCAGCGCTTGGAAACCCGCTGTGTACCTTGGATACCAGCTCCCTGCCTCAGGGCGCTGGTATCCAAGGTACACAGCGGGTTTCTAGGCACAGCCCCGCGCCTGGAAACCCGCTGTGTACCTTGGTTACCAGCGGATCGCTGGTCTCCCGCCTGTCACACGCAGCGATGCGTGCCTTCAGCGGGAAACCATCGATCAAAAAAAGGTCCTGACATTTCAGCAACGATCAGCAATACCCGGCAGGGGGTCTGATCGTCGCTGAATGTCACACACAGCGATATCGCTGGTGAGCTCGCTGCTGCGTCACAAAACTAGTGACTCAGCAGCGATCTCGGTAGCGATATCGCTATGTGAGACGGGCCCTTAAGTGGAAAGCTTAATTGATTGCTTTCCACTTTCACTTCAGGTCAGCCAGGGACACAATCAGTGACGTCAGAGGGAACTGATTAACAAAAATAGGGGTTCCCTTCGAAAAAAAAATGGCGTGGGGTCCCCCCTATTTTTGTTAACCAGCCAGATGAAGCAGACCGCTGAGGCAAGGATTTTCAGGCTGTTAAGGAGCCAAGATCCATGGACCTTGCCAGCCTGATAATACCAGGCCACAGCAGTCTGCATATCTTGGCTGATTAACAAAAATAGGGGATCCCCTCGAAAAAAATTGGCGTGGGGTCCCCCCTATTTTTGTTAACCAGCCAGATGAAGCAGACCGCTGAGGCCTGGTTTTTCAGGCTGTTAAGGAGCCAAGATCCATGGACCTTGCCAGCCTGATAATACCAGGCCACAGCATTCTGCATATCTTGGCTGATTAACAAAAATAGGGGATCCCCTCGAAAAAAATTGGCGTGGGGTCCCCCCTATTTTTGTTAACCAGCCAGATGAAGCAGACCGCTGAGGCCTGGATTTTCAGGCTGTTAAGGAGCCAAGATCCATGGACCTTGCCAGCCTGATAATACCAGGCCACAGCAGTCTGCATATCTTGGCTGATTAACAAAAATAGGGGATCCCCTCGAAAAAAATTGGCGTGGGGTCCCCCTATTTTTGTTAACCAGCCAGATGAAGCAGACCGCTGAGGCCTGGTTTTTCAGGCTGGTAAGGATCCAATATCCATGGACCTTGCCAGCCTGATAATACCAGGCCACAGCAGTCTGCTTAGCTTGGCTGGTTAACAAAAATAGGGGATCCCCTCGAAAAAAAAACGGCGTGGGGATCCCCCCTATTTTTGTTAACCAGCCAAGTAAAATGCAGACTGCTGCGGCCTGGTATTAAAAGACTGTCAAGGCCCATGGATTTTGGCCCTCAACAGCCTGATAATACCAGGCTACAGCAGCCCCACATTTGGCGCATAAAAGATGTGTCAATTGTGGCACTTTACCCGGCTCTTCCCACTTGCCCTGTAGCGGTGGCAAGCGGGGTAATAAGGGGTTAATGTCACCGTTGATTGCACGGTGACAATAAGCCCGGTTAATAATGGAGAGGTGTCAATAAGACACCCATCCATTATTAATCCCAAAGTTTTTAAATGTTTAAAAAAAAGACACAGCAAGAAAAAAGTCTTTTAATGAAATAAAAGAGACAACACAGTTTTCATTAATTTTATTGTACTCTCATTCCTGCGACGCCATCGATCTCCTGTAAAAAAAGAAAAAAAACAAACCAACAGTATACCAACTGTCCGACGCAGTCCATAACGACAGTCCCACGACGATCCAGCTCTGCTACATCGCAATGACAGGCAGAGCCTGTCATTGCAACGCAGCACAGCTGATTACCTGCTTCCCCGGCGGTGACGTCATCGGACTGACTGCTTTACGGCCGGGATTACCCAGCAGTCACTGCAGTTATCGCGAGAAACTGCATGTGACCGCCGGGGAAAGAAGATTGCGGCCATGAAGCAGTCCAGCCCGTGACCGCCGGAGATCTTCTGCCAGGTAAGTGCCGCTGACTCCTGACAGACCCGACCGACGGACACTGACAGTGACAGTGACAATCCCGATTCCGGTATCCGATATGACGAAAATATCGGAACTCGGAATGGGAATTCCGATACAGCCAATATCGGCCGATACCCGATATTTGCAGTATCTGAATGCTCAACCCTACTCAGCGCCGCTTTTTAATGAAGCTGAAGAATAAATGAATAGTGGAACTGTCTCCACTATGATGACTTCTCTCCTCCTCCATCTTTCTCCTCATTCCCCTCTCCAGCCCATGCATGTAGGAGAGACGGGATAGAGCTTGTGTAGGTACTAGCCTCTTTTGTGCTATCAGCCAGCTCCTGTTCCTCCTCCTCTTTCTCAGCCTCCACCTCCTCATTGTTATCCAATCTGTGCTAAGCTGTCTCATCTCTTCCTCCTTCTCCACCTGGTCCGCATGCAAAGCTTCATGCTTAATTGTCAGCAGCGACTGTTTCAGTAAGCACAGAAGCAGGATCCTTGTGTTGATGATGGTATCATCGCCACTCACCATCTTTGTGAACTCCTCAAAATCTTGGAGCACCACACAAATGTCAGATGTCCATGCACACTCTTCAGATGTTATGTGTAGAATCTGACTACAATACAAATGGAATTGTTGGATGTTATGATTCGGTAGCTGAGGAGTGCAGGCAAAAAGGCAATACACCAGAGCAGTTGGAATCTATGAGATTGCAGTACCCTGACTAACCACCACAACTAGAGGCAGCCGTGGAGCGTTCCTACGTTGGTCCTAGATGCCTCGTCACAGCCTGAGAAACTAACTACACCTAAAGATAGAAATAGGAAAGCTATCTGCCCCGGAGCAGAACCCCAAAGATAATAGCAAGCCCCCAAACATGTAATGGCGGTTAGACAAGACGAAATACTGACACAGACAGAAAATAGTATGAGCAAACGTTGGGGCCCAAACTAACTAAATAGAAAAGGATAGGAAGGGTACTTACTTCAATCCCAAAAAAACCCTGAAAGCACCAACTCTACTAATTTCAAAAACACCTGAGATCACACGACCTCTACCACCTAAATTAGCTCTCTGGTGTAACAAAATCAAAACAGCAGCCACTGAAAAAACTGGAAAAAGTACATTAGCGCCGGATCAGTGGCTGAACTAAACTGAGAGGGCAAAAGCCCCCTGAGGGGACCCAGAAGGCCCCCACAGAAGTGCAGGACAAAATGCAAAAATCAAGCACAGAAACAAAAAGAAGAAAATGTCTTATCTGTTAGAAGGAGATGCAGACACGACACAGCAGGCTACAAGGGAAACTGGAATCAAGGATTCAGACCAGAACAATTGATCACCGGCAACCCTGATGGGAAGGTGACTCCCTTATATAAGACCAGTCAGTAACACCTGATTCCCAGTCCTCACAATCTTCACTGAACAGACCAGTACCGCTTGTAACCACCAGAGGGAGCCTCTGCTCAGAACTCATCTCAAGCCCATTCACAACAGTTGGAACTGGTATTTCACAACTGTCCTCTGCTGCTCACAAAGCCTTACCAGCATTTGCAGAGTGGGGTTAAAGTGTGTGGTGAAGTCACACAACAGTCTGTGACCTGGCACTTACAAATGCTGCTGCAGCACTGCCAGAGTAGCGGCAGCTGTAACTGACTTGCGGGAATGGATGCTGATGTGGCGTACCTTGACCAAAAGCTCTGACAAATCTGTGTACGTTTTCAGAAACTACCAAGTTAAGCACGTGGTAGTACATATGAGAGCTTGCCAATCTTCACAGCCACCATCATGTTACCACCACTATCACAAGCAATTATGCCTGGTTGTAGTTTAGCCACAAGAACCACAGATCTGTCTGGTCTGTTATTCCTTTCAATAACTTTGTGCAGTTTTTCTCCTAGACAAATTATCTTCAGCGGAGCCTGTTGGCACTTCGCTGAGGCAGTTCTGAAGCGCTTTTAGCTTCCGGCTGATGTGTATGACGTTCTCTTAGATAGCACATCGACGATGGAGGATGAGGAGAAACAGGAGTGGTTGAAGGAACTGATGTTGGAGAAGGAGGAAACCCTGATAGAAAAAGGGGCAGCAATCCTTGGTATTGGTAGCACATGTGAAGTGCCAGGGTGGGACTCGGCTCTGGCCTCCACAATGTTCACCAAGTGTTCCGTCAGGGAAATGTAGCATCTCTGGACAAAAGCGCTTGTCCTCGTGTCAAGCGTTAAGTGGGAGCGAACTTGTTCGGAAAACATTTGCAAATCTCAAATTCTGCATGAACGTATCTAATTCAGATTTGTGTTAGTATTCCCAAGCATTTTTACTCAAAGTCGGCAAAATTTGGGCACAGTTCGGTAAATGATCGCTTTTCCATTAATGCTTTTGTTAGGATTTTTGGTTGAATAGTGGTGTTGTATGATGAACAGGGAGCACATGCTTCATGAGGAGAGGGGGTGGGAGGTCAGAGGAGCGGCAGAATATAATTTTTTGTTTTATTAACTTAATGTGTGTAGATACCATCAACCAATCAGGGCACAGAAACAATCCACAATGACGAAACACAGGGTTTCTGTCATTGGCTGCACCTGTTCCTCTCCATATAAAAAGTGGACATGTTGTTTTACTGGCTCAATTTTGTCAGTGTTACAGTGCAAAGAGGCTGCTTTTGCTGCTGCTGCTGCTGCAAGTTGTCATATAGTTTGATAGAATCCTGTCCTGTGTGAAGTCCTCCTTCCAGCATCTAACTAGATTATGTTAATAGTGATGTGCAACCACGAGTTCACATTTTGTAATCCAAATAGTTTGGGCTCAAACTGTGTTGCAGTCAAGACTCAGGAGGTAACATTTACTAATCAAAGTCATTTGGGATAACATTGGGGTGCGGGCACCAGGCCCCATTTCCTAATCCAAATTGTTAGAGGATAATATTGTGTTGCAGGCACCAGTCCCTATTTCTTAATCAAAATTGTTAGTGCTATTATTTAGGTGCAGACAGGAGGCCCCATTTCCTATAAAATATTTATGGGCCAATTTTGTGGTGCAAGCGGGAGGCCCTATTTCCTAATCAAAATCATTAGGGCTAATATTGAGGTGCCGGCACCAGGCCACATTTCCTAATCAGAATTATTTGGTCTAATATCGGAGTGCATGCAGGAGGTCCCATTTCCTATAAAAAATTGTTTGAGCAAATATTGGGGTGCAGGCAGGAGGCCCATTTCATAATAAACATTGTTAGGTCTAATATTGGGGTGCAGGCATCAGGCCCCATTTCTTAATCAAAATTATTTGAGCTAATATTGCGTGGGCAGTCAGGAGGCCCCATTTCCTAAACAAAATTGTTTGGACTAATAATGAGGTGCAGGCAGGAGACCCTATTTTGTAATAAAAATCATTGGGGCTAATACTGGGATGCAGACACCAGGCCTCATTTCCTATAAAAATAATTTGGCCTAATATTTGGGTGCATGCACCAGGTCAAATGTCCTAAGTAAAATTGTTTGGGCTAATATTGGGGTGCAGGCACCAGGCCCTATTTCCTAAAATTAGATCACACTAACATTATAACTGGGACAGTAAAACAGAGATCTGGATACCAACACTATATATGTCAGAGGTACAAATGACCAGGCTATATGCAATACAAGTGAAAAAGTAAAAAATAATAAGTGCCATGGAAGTGTAAATGCATAAGTAGCAGAAGTAATATGTGAGTGGATACAGTTTATAGCATGTACAAAGTATGGGGTGACAGGTGAATAAGGACAAGTACTGTATTATCAATGAAGGAGTAGTTGTGATTGTACTATATCGATAAGATAAGCTAATACAAGCCAGAAATAAAAAGTCTGTTCCAGAGTAAAATAGAATTTTGTGGGCATGGGCACAAATTTACATGAGCAGTTCACGGTCACTGGGGCGGCGCACACCCCGACGTGCGTTCTGGAATGAGTCCTTCGTCAGGGAGTATACAGCAGATATATATTGAATCAAGTGACTCATTATAGATATTTGATATCTTCTTTATTCTTTTCTTTTGTGATATGTATCTATTTGCTGTGTTCAGTACGTGTATGAATCAACAGGCTATTGAGTAAAAAGTTTTGTAGCTAATATGAATTGCGGTTGTTGGCATCACAAAATAAGCTGAGTTATTAGCACTTTCATAAAGCTAGACAGAGTAAAAATAGACCAGATATTTGGAAATTGTCCAAAATTTATCAGAGGGGTTTGACACATTATTTGGCTCTTGTTGGTCATAACGTATTGTTTACATTGGCTATGCACTGCACTGTGGGTTGCATGCATTTCAGCGTGTTCGAAAACGCTTCAAAAACGCATCAAAATCCGTAATGTATGCATATACCCTTATAGTTCAAAACTATTACAAGAAAAAAAATGTTTAAACTCAATAAATTTGATGCATGTGATCTTTATCACTCTTCCACCCTATTTATGCCACATTGTGATTAGTAACAGTCATTGTATACTGAATTGATAATGCAAATAAAAAATGCTTTAAAAATACTAATTTTCACTTTGTGTAACTTGATGATCAGGATTGTATAATGAGATGAAAAAATAACCGTGTGCACAACCAAGAAGGTGCCAGAGTAGGTTCCCAAACCGTATCTAATAGAAAATGAACTCGGCACTCAACTTTAGTATAGTGAGAATAAAGATTTTTATTCACAGTAGTAACACGAAACGTTTCGGTCCTATATCATGGACCTTCATCAGTCACTACATTTATAAAAACAGAAGAAAAAATTATATTAACAAAATAAAGTATGTACAATCAGAATTTTGGTCAATAGTAAAGGTAGAGAGTAGTTGTATACAATGCTTCAGGAGATTTAGGGAGCAATCATAGGTCAGAGTTGTATCAGAGGTATCACAAAGGCAGAAAGAATATATATGGTGAGGACATACCAGATACTACTGGGAAGGGGGTTGATCCACATAGGGAAGAAAGAAAGGGCTGGATATAGCTGTAGGTGAAAATAAGATAAACGTAAGTGCCGATATACTTTTATGTATAAGTAGATTTTGTGCCTATGCCTGTAGATGTGACATACCCTGTGTTGGTGGGGTGAGATGAGGAAGAGGACAATGCCTCTATTGCACTAGTAACCTGTAGAAACAGCGCAAAACATAGATACCATAAATATCACAACTATCAATGTGATGGTGAAGCGGTGGAGCCGCTATACTTGTCTGTGACTGACCTGTTGTGAAGGAGTCCGGTAGTGAGGATAGGTCTCTGCATTGGACGCGGTGTCCACCGCTAGTCTGAGTGCAGAGAAAGCTAGAAAGCAGCATGTATATGAGAGGAAGAGGCGGGACTATAGTGTCAGTCAAACAGAGCATTAGACAGGAAGTGAGGTGGCAGGAAGTTAATGGACATGTGTTCCAAGTGAATACTAGGTAACCAGAGGCCGTCCTATAGGTGGGAGGAGTAAAGGAGCGGCGTGCTGATGGAGATGTGCCCAACAGGATGACGTGGCAGCATTATAGTATTTAATACAAGCGGCTCTAAAGTGAATGAAAGAGAGGCATGTTAGTACAAGCATAAAGGAGTTTACAGCAATAAATATTGCGATCTTATACATTAGCTTAAAGCGATATACATAACAGGCTTGCAGCATCAGTATGCGTCAAAAAGGGGCATAACAGTAATATGAGTACTGATTTAGTACATTATCATAAGACAGTATGGAAGACAAATCTGCAGGCAACAAGGAATAATTAATAACCACCTAACAGAGATCAAAGCAGCATGTGGTAAATGACAGGTGATGTGTAAACATCTGTATGCATCATTTATAAAGTAAAAGGGTGTCACAGCAAAATTCATATTGGTATAGTGCGTTATCAGAAGACAGTATGGGAAAATGGGAGCACGGATTATTAAATAAATAAACACCTGGCTGAGATCAACATATCATGTGGTATATGGCAAATGATGTATAAAAAAGGGGGGGGTGGGGGAATTATAGCCTCAGTGGTCATATGCAGAATTACATGAAGGAGAGTAAATCGTATTCACGATTAAGACCCTTAGGTGATAGAGTGTCTAGGGTGTGTATCCAATACGCCTCTCTCCTTTTCAATTGACGTATGCGGTCGCCTCCTCGTCGTGAATGTGGTATTTGTTCCAAAACCTGGTATTTTAATTGGGCTATGGTATGCCCCATTGTGATGAAGTGGTGTGGGATGGGGAGTAAGGTATTCTTACATCTTATGGTTGATTTGTGTTTTGAAATGCGTTGTTTTACAGGTTGACTAGTTTCCCCAACATATAATAACCCACAAGGACACTTAATCACGTATATCACGAAGGCCGTGTCGCAAGTAAAGAAACCACGGACTCTAAATGTTTTTCCCGTATATGGGTGATGGATGGTTTCTCCTCTGAGTACGTTATTACATTGAGTGCATCCCAGACATGGGAAAGTGCCCGTTCTTGGTTTTTTCAGGAATTGTTGTGTAGTTCCTGATTTTTTAGGGCCTAAGTCAGCTCTGATCAATGCATCCCTTAGGTTGGGTGCACGGCGGAAGCATGGGAGAAAAGGTCTAGAGAATTCTTTAATGTCCGGGTGCGCAGTCTGGAGGAGCGGCCAATGTTGGCGAATGGATTTGTGCAATATATACACATAGGGGTGGTAATGGTGTACGAAAGCAATTCTGCCCCCCATATCTTGTTTATTGCGAGTGACCGTAGTTCTGGAACGATCCAGGACCCTTGTGGATAGCCCCTCTCTCTAAATTTTGAATTCATTTCTGAGAGGCGGGTTTCCTGAGTGGTATGATCGGAGACGATCTTTTTGACCCGATAGAATTGGGATGTCGGAATGGATTTCTTCATGGCGACTGGATGGAAGCTGTTAAAATGAAGTAAGCTGTTACGATCTGTCGGTTTGACATATAGATCAGTGGATAAACAGCCACTGGAATCCTTTATAATCACAGTGTCTAGGAAATTGATCCTGGAGTGGTCGTGTGAGATGGTAAAGCTGAGTCCGGGCCAAGAGCAATTCAGAAATTGATGAAAGAGTGCTAAGGACTCGAACGTGCCCCCCCCATATGCAGAAGACATCGTCTATGTAACGTTTCCAGACAATGGCGTTGTTCTTGAATAGAGGGTTTGTGTAGATCAATGTCTCCTCAAAATGGGCCATGTAGCAATTTGCATATGGGGGTGCTACGTTCGAGCCCATTGCGGTCCCGCGTATCTGCAGGTAGAAATCATCCTGGAACATAAAGTAGTTGTGTTTAAGTACGATGGTTAACAGATCCAGACAGAGAGCGATCTCTGCTGGATTAAAGTCCGATTTTTCAAGTAAGCGTTGGACAGACCGTATACCGTTCTCATGAGGTATGGAAGTGTAGAGGTCTTTTACGTCAAATGTGACTAATAGGGAATTAGCTGGAACTTGATTGATGGAACGGATCATGTCCAGAAACGCTCCAGTGTCCAAAATGAATGATTTGCTAGTTTTGATTAGAGGAGTGAAGATTTTTTCTAGGTAAATTGCCAATGGTGAGAAAATGGAGTCCGAGGCGGCCACGATTGGCCTGCCAGGGGGTTGCTGGAGGTTCTTATGGATTTTGGGGAGTATGTAGAATACAGGGATGATCGGATTATGAGAGATTAGAAACTCATGAGTTTTACTGTCCAGGATGCCTGCATCACAATGTTGTCTTAGTGTGTCGCTAATGCGGGTCCGTATATCATTGGTGGGATCACGCGGTAATTTCTGATAAATAGTGATGTTGTCGAGTTGCCGGAGTGCCTCAGAGATGTAATATGAGCGGTCCATCACGACAATTGCACCCCTTTATCCGCAGGTTTTATGATGATATTTTTATCATCTTGTAAGGATTTAAGGGCATGATGATCAGTAGCCGTGAGGTTATGTGGGTAATGTAATTTGCCTTTTTCCATGTCAGATTTAAGACCATGGAAAGAGGAATAAATGAAATCAATAAAGGTCTCAAGAGCATTCGATCCGGGGGGAGGTCTGAAGAGGCTCTTTGTTCTCAGGCCCAGATTAGTGGCTGAGAGTCGTCCCGGTTCTCCGGAGACTGTATAGGTCTAGGTGCGGGAGGTTGAGAAAAATACACCCGTAGTCGTAGGGAACGAAAAAACCTTTGAAGGTCCATTTCAAGTTCAAATGTCCTATATTTGTAAGAGGGGCAGAAGGAAAGTCCTTTTTGGAGGACATAATATTCTGCGATACTCAAAGTCCTGGATGAGATGTTAATGACGAGTGGGCACATACCTGGGAACGAGTTGTCCGTATTTGATTCAGATTGTCCCTTCGGTCTGTGCCCCGTCTGGTCCTCTTCGTCTTGTTTGGCATCTGCGTGGGCCTAAAAAAGGAATAGGAGCAGAAGAAAGGCCACCTCTGTCCTGTTCTGAGCCGGAGGTAGAGGCATCGGTTGAAGATCTTTGACCTGGACGATAGGAAGGTCGCCATGAAGAGGGTCTCTCTCGCCACTTGTAGACACGATCTAGGTTATAGTCCTCTAGATCTCGGGCAAATTTCTGGCGCTTGCGATCCTCTATGTCCTTTCTGTGTTGAATTATGTTGTTATTTATCTGTGATTTTAAGGAGGAGATTTCCTCTGGTGTCCCCGTGGAAGACAGTTGTGCCTCGATGGAGCCAACTTGCTCGGTGCTGGTAGCTATGGCCTTTTGCAAGTTCTCTACGGTTAAAAGCATGAGGTCGAAAGAGCACTTGTTAAGTATTTGTTCATATTTTTTACAATATTCAGTGGAGTCAGAGAAGAGGGTGGGACGAAGGAGTACTCGTAGGCCCGTGGAATTCTCTGAACTCTAATATATTCAGTGAGAGTGGCACAGTGCAATTCTAGGTTTGTGCGGTGGCGTAATTCTCTCTCTAAATCGCGTCCACGGGTCTCCGAGGGGGAGCCTTGAGGAAATCACTTGAAAGGGTGGTCTGAGCTAGGATTCTCGATGTCTCATCAGCATTATACGAAAAAGTGAGAGAGGATAGTGACATGACCAAAGATGGCGTGCTACACGTATGGGTATATCATATGAAAAAATAACCGTGTGCACAACCAAGAAGGTGCCAGAGTAGGTTCCCAAACCGTATCTAATAGAAAATGAACTCGGCACTCAACTTTAGTATAGTGAGAATAAAGATTTTTATTCACAGTAGTAACACGAAACGTTTCGGTCCTATATCATGGACCTTCATCAGTCACTACATTTATAAAAACAGAAGAAAAAATTATATTAACAAAATAAAGTATGTACAATCAGAATTTTGGTCAATAGTAAAGGTAGAGAGTAGTTGTATACAATGCTTCAGGAGATTTAGGGAGCAATCATAGGTCAGAGTTGTATCAGAGGTATCACAAAGGCAGAAAGAATATATATGGTGAGGACATACCAGATACTACTGGGAAGGGGGTTGATCCACATAGGGAAGAAAGAAAGGGCTGGATATAGCTGTAGGTGAAAATAAGATAAACGTAAGTGCCGATATACTTTTATGTATAAGTAGATTTTGTGCCTATGCCTGTAGATGTGACATACCCTGTGTTGGTGGGGTGAGATGAGGAAGAGGACAATGCCTCTATTGCACTAGTAACCTGTAGAAACAGCGCAAAACATAGATACCATAAATATCACAACTATCAATATGATGGTGAAGCGGTGGAGCCGCTATACTTGTCTGTGACTGACCTGTTGTGAAGGAGTCCGGTAGTGAGGATAGGTCTCTGCATTGGACGCGGTGTCCACCGCTAGTCTGAGTGCAGAGAAAGCTAGAAAGCAGCATGTATATGAGAGGAAGAGGCGGGACTATAGTGTCAGTCAAACAGAGCATTAGACAGGAAGTGAGGTGGCAGGAAGTTAATGGACATGTGTTCCAAGTGAATACTAGGTAACCAGAGGCCATCCTATAGGTGGGAGGAGTAAAGGAGCGGCGTGCTGATGGAGATGTGCCCCAACAGGATGACGTGGCAGCATTATAGTATTTAATACAAGCGGCTCTAAAGTGAATGAAAGAGAGGCATGTTAGTACAAGCATAAAGGAGTTTACAGCAATAAATATTGCGATCTTATACATTAGCTTAAAGCGATATACCACTCAGGAAACCCGCCTCTCAGAAATGAATTCAAAATTTAGAGAGAGGGGCTATCCACAAGGGGTCCTGGATCGTTCCAGAACTACGGTCACTCGCAATAAACAAGATATGGGGGGCAGAATTGCTTTCGTACACCATTACCACCCCTATGTGTATATATTGCACAAATCCATTCGCCAACATTGGCCGCTCCTCCAGACTGCGCACCCGGACATTAAAGAATTCTCTAGACCTTTTCTCCCATGCTTCCGCCGTGCACCCAACCTAAGGGATGCATTGATCAGAGCTGACTTAGGCCCTAAAAAATCAGGAACTACACAACAATTCCTGAAAAAACCAAGAACGGGCACTTTCCATGTCTGGGATGCACTCAATGTAATAACGTACTCAGAGGAGAAACCATCCATCACCCATATACGGGAAAAACATTTAGAGTCCGTGGTTTCTTTACTTGCGACACGGCCTTCGTGATATACGTGATTAAGTGTCCTTGTGGGTTATTATATGTTGGGGAAACTAGTCAACCTGTAAAACAACGCATTTCAAAACACAAATCAACCATAAGATGTAAGAATACCTTACTCCCCATCCCACACCACTTCATCACAATGGGACATACCATAGCCCAATTAAAATACAAGTTTTGGAACAAATACCACATTCACGACGAGGAGGCGACCGCATACGTCAATTGAAAAGGAGAGAGGCGTATTGGATACACACCCTAGACACTCTATCACCTAAGGGTCTTAATCGTGAATACGATTTACTCTCCTTCATGTAATTCTGCATATGACCACTGAGGCTATAATTCCCCCACCCCCCTTTTTTATACATCACTTGCCATAAACCACATGATATGTTGATCTCAGCCAGGTGTTTATTTATTTAATAATCCGTGCTCCCATTTTCCCATACTGTCTTCTGATAACGCACTATACCAATATGAATTTTGCTGTGACACCCTTTTACTTTATAAATGATGCATACAGATGTTTACACATCACCTGTCATTTACCACATGCTGCTTTGATCTCTGTTAGGTGGTTATTAATTATTCCTTGTTGCCTGCAGATTTGTCTTCCATACTGTCTTATGATAATGTACTAAATCAGTACTCATATTACTGTTATGCCCCTTTTTGACGCATACTGATGCTGCAAGCCTGTTATGTATATCGCTTTAAGCTAATGTATAAGATCGCAATATTTATTGCTGTAAACTCCTTTATGCTTGTACTAACATGCCTCTCTTTCATTCACTTTAGAGCCGCTTGTATTAAATACTATAATGCTGCCACGTCATCCTGTTGGGCACATCTCCATCAGCACGCCGCTCCTTTACTCCTCCCACCTATAGGACGGCCTCTGGTTACCTAGTATTCACTTGGAACACATGTCCATTAACTTCCTGCCACCTCACTTCCTGTCTAATGCTCTGTTTGACTGACACTATAGTCCCGCCTCTTCCTCTCATATACATGCTGCTTTCTAGCTTTCTCTGCACTCAGACTAGCGGTGGACACCGCGTCCAATGCAGAGACCTATCCTCACTACCGGACTCCTTCACAACAGGTCAGTCACAGACAAGTATAGCGGCTCCACCGCTTCACCATCATATTGATAGTTGTGATATTTATGGTATCTATGTTTTGCGCTGTTTCTACAGGTTACTAGTGCAATAGAGGCATTGTCCTCTTCCTCATCTCACCCCACCAATACAGGGTATGTCACATCTACAGGCATAGGCACAAAATCTACTTATACATAAAAGTATATCGGCACTTACGTTTATCTTATTTTCACCTACAGCTATATCCAGCCCTTTCTTTCTTCCCTATGTGGATCAACCCCCTTCCCAGTAGTATCTGGTATGTCCTCACCATATATATTCTTTCTGCCTTTGTGATACCTCTGATACAACTCTGACCTATGATTGCTCCCTAAATCTCCTGAAGCATTGTATACAACTACTCTCTACCTTTACTATTGACCAAAATTCTGATTGTACATACTTTATTTTGTTAATATAATTTTTTCTTCTGTTTTTATAAATGTAGTGACTGATGAAGGTCCATGATATAGGACCGAAACGTTTCGTGTTACTACTGTGAATAAAAATCTTTATTCTCACTATACTAAAGTTGAGTGCCGAGTTCATTTTCTACAGGATTGTATAATAACCTGACATGTATAATAACCTGACAACTTTTTTCCTTTTATTGCTAGTCTAAACAATTTGTCAACATCAATTAGTGAATAAAAAATCAAGATGTTATTTTATG
The DNA here is from genome assembly GCA_033576555.1 of Oophaga sylvatica. Taxonomy (NCBI): domain Eukaryota; kingdom Metazoa; phylum Chordata; class Amphibia; order Anura; family Dendrobatidae; genus Oophaga; species Oophaga sylvatica. The sequence continues at coordinate 223,445,514 of JARQOD010000005.1, read as the reverse complement.
ATAAAAGTTGTGAGAAAATATTTTACAAAAGAGTCTTATTTTTCACAGAGATGTGGGTTTCCAAAGCAATTATCTAGCATAAGACCTATAGGCAAGAAAAGGATGTAGCTATTGGTGCTTGTAGTTTATTTTTCATGCTGCCTTTATTTCCGTAGGAAGAGATGCAGTAGCAAAACATAAATCTTGCAGAGTGATGGGGATGAATATTTAATCCCTGTGGATTTTGTAGTCGTGAGCTTTATCCACTTTCTTATACAGCATTTTTTAATATGTGTTTTTATTTACAATGTAAAATTCAGGCAGCACAGCACAGTTCTCAGACATATCTCAAAGAAACCAGACAGTGATACTTAAATTTTCTAGCTAAAATGGGTTAATAGAGTAATAATATCTAGAGATTGCAGAAGTCAAGATTATAATACTTTATTGTGCAATTAAAGTTTTGTAAAATATTTTTGCCGACAATAATCATAAATTGTCTTTTATAGTAAGAGTCCATGTAACACCACTGCACTGTGAACCTGTGCTTCACCTCCTGGTACTGGTATTTCAATGGTATCTGCATACATTTACAATTGAATTCAATAATGCAACAGGGATTTCTATTCAGCAGCAGCTGTGTAGCTCCTCTCTAAAATAAATAAATAAATAAAAAATAGCATGGGCTCCAGCGCAATTTTCATAACTAGCAGAGTGAAAGCCCAGTGTGAGGGGCCCAATGATCTGCGGTGACCACAATGAGATCACAAATAAAAAATAACAAATAAATAAAAATTCACTCTGTAGTGCTAAAGCATGTGAATATGAAATATGAATAGCATTACTGCTCGAGATAATAAGAAAATTGGGAGATACTTAGCACATAATTTGGCCAATTCATGTGGCAAGGCGATCTCTGGTATTGCTGGGAACCTATCTAGTGTGAACACCTCTCTAAGGCAAAAACCTAAATGTATGGGTAGGTGGGATCCTGCTGCAATTAAAACCTCATGGTGCTCACAGTGATCTCATTGAGGTCACCGCAGTTCATGGCCACTTACAGCGAAGTGTGGGAACGCAGCTTCAATGATCGGCGGTGAACCCTATGACCTAGATGCTGGTTCATGTCACGCTGATGACATACCTATGTAATTCGTGTGCCATAAGCGTGCATGTGTGCAGCACACATTTTGTCCATGCTTGGTTGAAAAAATGTGTAAACTCATGGGGTATGAATACTTTTTTACTTCTCTGATTGGCTGTTAAAAGTGAAACAGCCAATCAGAGCAATCTGTAATATTTCACCAATATAATTGGTGAAATATTACAATCCAGCCATGGCCGATGCTGCAATAGCATCTGCCATGGCTGGACACCGAGCCCTGACCCCCCCCACACGGATTCACGGCGGCGATCGGCCGCCGCCACCGAAAGATGGCAGCGGTCGGTCACCGCCGTCACTAAAAGCACCCCTCGTCCTGGCCTCCGCTGCCCCCACCTTCCGATCCCCCCCCTCACTTCCGACCCCCATACTCACCTCTCCCGGTCCACCGATGTCCCTGGATCCTTCCCGGCGGCTGCCCGGGATTCTTCATGGGCGCCGCCATCTTGGAAAATGGCGGGCGCATGCGCAGTGCGCCCGCCGGCCGGCGCATGCGCAGTGCGCCCTACATAGTCAAAAAATTTATTTTGATCACTGTGATAAACTGTCACAGTGATCAAAATAAAAAAAAGTAAGTGAACCCCCTGTCATAGGTAGGGACAAATAATAAAGAATTTTTTTTTTTCCTATTAGGCCCTGTGCACACGTTGCGGATTTTGCTGCGGATCCGCAGCTGATTTCGCTGCTGATCCGCAGCTGATTTCGCTGCTGATCCGCAGCGGATTTCGCTGCTGATCCGCAGCGGATTTCGCTGCTGATTCGCAGCTGATTTCGCTGCTGATCCGCAGCTGATTTCGCTGCTGATCCGCTGCTGATTTCGCTGCTGATTCGCTGCTGATTTCGCTGAGGATCATCAGCGAAATCAGCAGCGAATCAGCAGCTAAATCAGCAGCAGATCAGCAGCGAAATCAGCTGCGGATCAGCAGCGAAATCAGCTGCGGATCAGCAGCGGATTTCGCTGCTGATCCGCAGCTGATTTCGCTGCTGATCCGCAGCTGATTTTGCTGCTGATCCGCAGCTGATTTCGCTGCTGATCCGCAGCTGATTTCGCTGCTGATCCGCAGCGGATTTCGCTGCTGATCCGCAGCTGATTTCGCTGCTGATCCGCAGCTGATTTCGCTGCTGATCCGCTGCGGATATGGCGCTGCGGATTCACAGCAGATCCAGAAACCATGTACAGTACAATGCAAATAAATGGTAAAAAAAACGCTGTGCACATGCTGCAGATTTTTCAGCGCAGATTTGCTGCAGTTTTAAATCCGCAGCATGTCAATTCTTTGTGCGGATTCCGCAGCGATTTTACACCTATTCCATTATAGGCGTAAAACCGCAGAGAAAAACCGTAGCAAATCCGCGCTAAATACGCAGGTAAAAGGCAGGTCGTTTTACCTGCGGATTTTAGATTTTAGAAAAATCCGCAAGTGAATCCGCAACGTGTGCACGGGGCCTTAGGGTCAGGCTGGGTTCATATTGCATTATGGCAGTCAGTTAGATGGACTGCGTTTCACCGCGGTATAACGCGGTGTAACGCAGTCCGTTAACGCTGCCATTCACCCCATTTGTGTGCGCATCGCAACGCATGCCATGAAGCGGCATGCGTTCGCGACGTGTCGTCATTCAGTGACGGAGCCTTGGACACAGGCTGCAGCGTCTGGGCTCCATCACCGCTAGCACAGATGAATCATCGCTGATTCCTCTGCACTAGCGGGTATAGCATAACGCGATCGCGTTATGCTATACCGTTACCAGTCCGTCAACGCTACGTGTTGAACGGGCTGGTAAAACGCAATATGAACCCAGCCTTAGGGTTAGAACTAGGGTTAGGGTTAGAACTAGAGTAAGGGTTGGAATTAGGGTTAGGGTTGGAATTAGGGTTAGGGTTGGAATTAGGGTTAGGGTTGGGATTAGGGTTAGGGTTGGGATAAGCGTTAGGGGTGTTTTGGGGTTAGGGTTGGGATTAGGGTTAGGCTTGTGGTTAGGTTTATGGTTAGAGTTGGGATTAGGGTTAGGGGTGTGTTGGGGTTAGGGTTATGGTTAGGGTTTGTATTAGGGTTAGTGGTGTGTAGGGGTTAGGGTTTGGGTTAGGGGTGTGTTGGGGTTAGGGTTGGAGTTAGAATTGAGGGGTTTCCACTATTTAGGTACATCAGGGGGTCTCCATACGCGACATGGCGCCAACATTGATTCCTGCAAATTTTGCGTTCAAAAAGTCAAACAGTGCTCCCTTTATTCCAAGCCCCGACGTGTGCCCAAACAGTGGTTTACCCCACATATGGGGTATCAGCGTACTCGGGAAAAATTGCACAACAACTTTGGAGGTCTAATTTCTCCTGTTACTGTTGGGAAAAAAAAATTGGGGGCTAAAAAAGTTATTTTTGTGGAAAAAAAATGATTTTTTATTTTCACGGCTCTGCGTTATAAACTTCTGTGAAGAACTTGGGGGTTCAAAGTGCTCACCACACATCTAGATAAGTTCCTTGCGGGGTCTAGTTTCCAAAATGGGGTCACTTGTGGGGAGTTTATACTGTTTAGGCACATCAGGGACTCTGCAAACGTAACATGACGCCCGCAGACCATTCCATCAAGTCGGCATTTCAAAACGTCACTACTTCCCTTCCGAGCCCGAAGTGTGCCCATACAGTAGTTTTCTCCCACATATGGGATATCAGCGTACTCAGGACAAATTGGACAACAACTTTTAAGGTCTAATTTCTCCTGTTACTCTTGGGAAAATAAAAAAATTGGGGACTAAAAGATCATGTTTGTGGAAAAAATATGATTTTTTTATTTTCATGGCCCAGCGTTATAAACTTCTGTGTAGCCCTTGGGGGTTCAAAGTGCTCACTACACATCTAGATAAGCTCCTTGGGGGTCTAGTTTCCAAAATGGTGTCACTTGTGGGGGGTTTCTACTGTTTAGGCACATCAGGGGCTCTGCAAACGCAACATGACGCCCACAGAACATTCCATCAAGTCTGCATTCCAAAATGGCGCTCCTTCTCTTCTGTGCTCTCCCATGCGCCAAAACAGTGGATCCCCCCACATATGGGGTACCAGTGTACTCAGGACAAACTGTACAACAACTTTTGTGGTCCAATTTCTCCTGTTACCCTTGTGAAAATAAAAAATTGCGGGTTAAAAAAATCAGTTTTTGAGGAAAAAAATGATTTTTTATTTTCACGGCTCTGCATTACAAACTTCTGTGAAGCACGTGGGGGTTCAAGGTGCTCACCACACCACACATCTAGTTAAGTTCCTTGAGGGGTCTAGTTTACAAAATGTGGTCACTTGTGGGGGGTTTCTACTGTTTAGGCACATCAGGGGCTCTGCCCGCCCGCAGACCATTCCATCAAGTCGACATTTCAAAGCATCACTACATCCCTTCCAAGCCCTGACGTGTGCCCAAACAGTGGTTCTCCCCACATGTGAGGTACTAGCGTACTTAGGACAAATTAGACAACAACTTTTGGGGTCCAATTTCTCCTGTAACCATTGTGAAAATAAAAAATAGGGGGCTAAATAATCATTTTTTGAGAAAAAAAAAATGATTTTTTATTTTCACGGCTCTGCGTTATAAACTTTTGTGAAGCACCTGGGGGTTCAAAGTGCTCACTGTGCATCTGCATAAGTTTCTTAGGGGGTCTAGTTTCCAAAATGGGGTCATTTGTGGGGGAGCTCCAAAGTTTAGGCATACAGGGGCTCTCCAAACATGACATGGTGTCCGCTAACGACTGGAGCTAATTTTCCATTCAAAAAGTCAAATGGCGCTCCTTCCCTTCTGAGCCCTGCCATGCGCCCAAACAGTGGTTTATGACCACATATGAGGTATCTGTGTACTCAGGAGAAATTGCCCAACAAATTTTAGGAACCAATTTATACTGTTGCCCATGTGAAAATGAAAAAACTGAGGCTAAAAGAACATTTTTGTGAAAAAAAAGTACTTTCTTTTTTTTACGGATCAATTTGTGAAGCACTTGGGGGTTCAAAGTGCTCACGCTGCATCTAGATAAGTTCCTTGGGGGGTCTAGTTTCCAAAATGGGGTCACTTGTGGGGGAGCTCCAATGTTTAGGCACACAGGGACTCTTCAAATGCGACATGGCATCCGCTAAATATTCCAGCGTATTTTCCATTCAAAAAGTCAAATGGCGCTCCTTTCCTTCTGAGCCCTGCCGTGCGCCCAAACAGTGGTTTATGACCACAAATGAGGTATCGGTGTACTCAGGAGAAATTGCCCAACAAATTTTAGGATCCATTTTATCCTGTTGCCCATGTGAAAATGAAAAAACTGAGGCTAAAAGAAAATTTTTGTGAAAAAAAAAGTACTTTCTTTTTTTTACGGATCAATTTGTGAAGCACCTGGGGGTTCAAAGTGCTCACTCTGCATCTAGATAAGTTCCTTGGGGGGTCTAGTTTCCAAAATGGGGTCACTTGTGGGGGAGCTCCAATGTTTAGGCACACAGGGACTCTCCAAATGCGACATGGCAACCGCTAAATATTCCAGCATATTTTCCATTCAAAAAGTCAAATGGCGCTCCTTCCCTTCTGAGCCCTGCCGTGCGCCCAAACAGTGGTTTATGACCACATATGAGGTATCTGTGTACTCAGGAGAAATTGCCCAACAAATTTTAGGGTCCATTTTATCCTGTTGCCCATGCAAAAATTAAAAAATTGATGCTAAAAGAAAAATTTTGTTGGAAAAATTAAAATGTCCATTTTTTCCTTCCACGTTGCTTTAGTTCCTGTGAAGCACCTGAAGGGTTAATAATCTTCTTGAGTGTAGTTTTGAGTAGCTTGAGGGGTGCAGTTTTTATAATGGTGTCACTTTTGGGTATTTTCTGCCATATAGACCCCTCAAAGTGACTTCAAATGTGAGGTGGTCCCTAAAAAAAATGGTTTTGTAAATTTTGCTGTAAAAATGAGAAATCGCTGGTCAACTTTTAACCCTTATAACTTCCTAACAAAAAAAATGTTGTTCCCAAAATTGTGCTGATGTAAAGTAGACATGTGGGAAATGTTATTTATTAACTATTTTGTGTCACATAACTCTCTGGTTTAACAGAATAAAAATTCAAAATTTGAAAATTGCGAAATTTTCAAAATTTTGGCCAAAGTTCCATTTTTTTCACAAATAAACGCAAAAATTATCGACCTAAATTTACCACTAACATGAACCCCAATATGTCACGAAAAAACAATCTCAGAATCGCTAGGATCCGTTGAAGCGTTCCTGAGTTATTACCTCATAAAGGGACACTGGTCAGAATTGCAAAAAATGGCAAGGTCTTTAAGGTCAAAATAGGCTGGGTCATGAAGGGGTTAAAGGGATTCTGTCAGCAGGTTTTTGCTATTTAAACTGAGGATAGCATGAGGTATGGGATAACTCAAGGAACTAGATGATGTGTCACATATCTGGCTATGTGATGCTGTTTACTTAAGGCACTGCCACACTTAGCGATCGTACCAGCGATCACGACAACGACACGACCTGGCGAGATCACTAGTGCGATCACTATGTGATCGCTAGTTAGATTCCAAACACAACTCATCAGCGATCTGTGATTCTAAACACAACTCATCAGCCATCTGTATAACGACCTCTGTGGTCGTTGGGAAAACCTAGTCCCACCTGCGATGCTGGTGAAGTCGTTCATAAAGGGTGTCACACTCAGCGATTCAGGCTCACCAGCGGGACACCAACGACCAAAAAACGGCTCAGAACGTTCATGAGCGATCAGCGACATCTCAGCAGGGGCCACATCGCTGCTACATGTCACACACAGCTAAAGTCGCTAACGAGATCGCTACTGCGTCATAAATGGTGACGTAGTAGCGATCTCGTTAGCGATCTTGCTATTGATCTCGCTTAGTGTGGCATACCCTTTAGTCTAAACCTTTACTCACCTTGTGATTACCATTACTGTAAGGAGCTGATCACATGAGCCCTGGTCGATTCCGCCCTCTTCTGTGATAAGCACCTCACAGTCAATAAAGAGAGCCAGGTGTGGGCTGTGTTAGCACTGATTGTGTCAGAACAGCTGAACCCAGTAATCTAAGCAATATGTCAGGGAAAGGAGATAATACAAGTAAGGGCAGTCTCTGGTAAAATTCGGAGACAACAAAGATAATAGGAAACTTTCACCAAAATACTCGTTATACAGCAAAAATCTAAGCAATACACCATTGGATTCAGGGTCTCTTTGCTTACATCATGTTGTTTTCAGATGAGATAGCAAAAACTAACTGAGAGATTTCCATTAAAGATGACTGCACTGCTTTAAAAGAGGAAAGGTTCCAAACTTAAAAATTTGATTCACTTTCATTTCCTACTTTAAAAATAATGAAATGTAAAAAGTAAAGTAATACATATGCCTGGTATAATGCTTGTTTAAAAGTCCATTCTACCAAAAAAAGTTAATGAACAAATACAGTAGACATTTTAAAAGAAAAAAAAATGAAATCCAGTAATGTGTTTTTAAGAGGTCAAAATGCTTTCCTAAAAATCACAGCGGTACAGAGCGATAAAAACATCAAATCTACTACAATATGGTATCAGTGAACCTTCAGTTCACCAAGCAAAAAGTAAGCCACAGATGGAAAACTAAAAACATTACAGGTCTCAGAAAATAAAGGCAGAAACCAAACTTTGTCTGCAATTTTTTTAGCACTTAAATTAAAAAAAATATGTATGTTTGGTATTTTCGCAATCATACTGACATGTTAACATAATGATTGTAAGTTATTTTTACTAGGTATTTAACACCATATGAACAAAAAACAAATTATAGTAAGTTGCATTTTTTTCACCATTTTATCCCACTTGAATTTTTTTCCTCATGAACAAAAAATGAACGTTGTGTCATTCAAAACTTCAATTCTTCCAGCAAAATCCAATCCCTCATATGGCATGTCGATAGAGAAATAAGAAAAGCTATGCCTTTTGGAAGAAAGGAAAGAAAAAAAGAAAAGCGCAAAACTGTAAAATTGTTTGGGCTCAAATAGGTTAACGCTTTATTCTGGCTGGTACGTTTTGTGGTCAGGCTTTTGATTTCATGCTGCTTTAATATGAGTCATGCTTTTCTTGATAGGGCACAGTTAACATTTTGATTAGAAAATATGTAAATTAAGAAAAGTAAAGTGATTGGAAAGTGAAATGAGAATCAATATATACTTCCTTGCAAAATACTGTCTAACCTATGTAACACTTTAATTAGTGCAGAGACTTGCTAAAGAGCAATCCTTCCTTGATATAAATCTATTAGCACAAAGGCTAGATGACCTATGCTGTCTTCCTTTTTACCCAGTTTAATTAATTGAGCACTTGCAACAGAAGTGATATCAGCCAAAATATGTGCATAGACCTAAACTGAGATCTCAAATTATGCCACTCTGTGTTTGCTAATAGCTTCTGCGTATGAAAAGGTAATCTCATTAGCACTAGTGCCTGTCCTTCTACTAGAAACACTTATCATTTAAAGATAGCTAAAACTAAAATCAAAAGCTTATATTAGTCTGCAAAAAACATTTGTTCACTTCTCTTTAGAGATAAGCAGATCGATCAGCACAGGATCGAGTGTTACTCGAATTCCCTGAAATTCGTGAATTCACGTGAATTTGAGCATTTTGAGATTTGATTCCCAGTTCACCAAAAAAATGCTTGTCATTTTTGCAAATGGATTTCTCCAGAACCTCTTTGATCAAGTATTGTAGATGGTGGGGTATTAAATGTATTTGCATTTTACATTGAGCAACATTTTTCTGAAATTGTTCCACAATATTTTAACACAGTTGTTCACAGATGGGTGAACCTCCATATACTATATGGTAAAACACTTGGTAAAACTGTCATTGAAAAAGGCTAGGGTGTAGGGGTGGATGACAAATTCAAGTTTAGTAACCAGTGCCAGGCAGATGCTACTAAAGCAAATAAAATAAGGGGATGCTTAAAAAGAGTCTTAGATGCTCATGACAAGAACATAGTTTTGCCACTACAGAACTCACCAGTCAGGCCACAGGTTATCAAATTTGGGGTTATTCAGATTGAAAAAACAAAGTGTTCAGAGATCATTCTAATGATCTTTTTATACCTAGCCCATCAATATTGCCATTGAAGTATCCTCTATGCCTAGAGGAGAAATGGGTTAATTATTATCACAGATGGAAATTCTTTACTGCAAGAGCAACGAGACTTTTAAACTCTCTGACATATGATGCTGTGATTTGCTGCAAAAGTTCAAAGAGGATGTTGATGTCTTTGTTGAAAAATATAACATTACAAGTTATGAGAAGTAGATGAGAAGTTGTGATGGATCGCTGATCCAAGGAACTAGTCTTATTTTAATAAGTGGCATCTGGAAAGATTTTTTTCCATTACATGATATAATTAACATCCATCTTGAGGTTTTTGACTTCTTCTGGATCAAAATATTAGGTTATATTTTTTTTTTCAGTTGACTTGTGTCTTCTTTGAACCTCAAACCCATAAACTATGAATGTTAGCTATTAGATATGAGTGAATCATATGGTGTGAATATAATTCATGTTAAATTTTAGAAAATTAAATTTTCAGTTCTTGTGAATTTCCCCCAAAAAGCACACACCACCATTCCATACACTACAGAGGATTATACCAGCTGTAGACGGTTTACATGACCATACGATGCCCAATAATGCTTTGCAGCTACAGGTGCGTGTCACAAAATTAGGATATCATCAAAAAGTTAATTTATTTCAGTTCTTCAATGCAAAAAGTGAAACTCATATATTAGTTAGAGTCATTACAAACAGAGTGATCTATTTAAAGTATTTATTTCTGTTAATGTTGATGATTATGGCTTACAGCCAATGTGTTGGCAGCGGATTACTCACAATACTCTCCAAGCGTGTTACAATAGAACTTGTTTATTCAGGAATAATTAGGAAAAATACATGATAAGCTCAAAAGATTTGCAACAAACCATATGCTTGTCTCTATCTGTGCAGCATCTACAGCAGGCTGCTTCTCTAATACACAGACACAGAAAAACAGGAAATACAGTCACATGCTCTTCCTGTGTGAGCCTCTGGGAGTTTTTTCTTTGTTCTAACTTTATGAACAGCATACAAATCTAGCAACTAAACACTTATAGACAGGAATGGAGTTGTTGCACCAAACATATTCCAACACCCCACTCAACAACTACTTATCCTGTTAGTCCCACTGCGGTTCTGAAGTCCACAAACATGACTCTTGATAATGGCTTTGTCATACCATCAGCTATCATCTTGTCAGACTTGCAATAAACAAACTCGAGTACACCACGTTTCACTAGGTCACGTAAGTGGTGATGTTTTACATTAACCCCTTTCCCGACCTGTGACGCCTACATAGGTGTCATGAAAATTTGTGCCATTGTGACCTGTGATGCCTACGTAGGTGTCATGGCAGGAATCGAGTTTCTGCAGGTCGGGTGACCGGGGTCACTGAAAGGTCACCCAAACCGCAGGTACAGGAGGACTTGTACTTTACCTCACGGGGGAGGCTTTGCCTCCTCGTGGCTATGATCGCTCTGATTGGCTATTGAAAGTGAAACAGCCAATCAGAGCAATTGTAATATTTCACCAAATTTGGTGAAATATTACAATCCAGCCATGCCCGATGCTGCAATATCATCGGCCATGGCTGGAGACTGTCATCTGTCCCCCTCCAACTGAAGGGGGTGGTCTGCCCCCTCCACCGACTGACGAGGGTGATCTGCTGCTGCAGTCAGTATTTGCTCCGCTCCCCTCTTATCCCCTCCACTACCCCTGCCTTACGATTCCTGCCCTCCCACCCACAATACCTCCTGAGTGTCAGTGTCCCTCCCAGTGTCCCTCCGTCTTTCTCCATGGGTGCCGCCATCTTCCAAAATGGCTAGCGCATGTGCAATGCGCCTGTCAAATCTGCCGGCCGAAAGATTCATTCATTCATTCCAGGTACATTTTGATCACTGTGATAAACCCTATCACAGTGATCAAAATAAAAATAATAGTAAATAAATCACCCCTTTATCACCCCCATAGGTAGGGAAAAATAATGAAAGAAAATATATTATTTTAATTTTTCCATTACGGTTAGGGTTATGGTTAGAATTAGGGTTAGGGTTGGAATTAGGGTTAGGGTTGCAATTAGCATTAGGGTTAGTGATGGAATTAGGGTTAGGGTTGAGATTAGGGTTGGGGTTAGGGTTGGAATTAGGGTTAGGGTTGGAATTAGGATTAGGGTTGGGATTAGAGTTGGGGTTGGAATTAGGGTTAGGGTTAGGTTTGGAATTAGGGTTAGTATTGGGATTAGGGTTAAGATTAGGGTTAGAGGTGTGTTGGGGTTAGGGTTGGGATTGGGGTTAGGCTTGTGGTTGCGGTTATGGTTAGGGTTGGTATTAGGGTAAGGGGTGTGTTGGGGTTAGGGATGTGGTTGGGGTTAGTGTTGGGAGTAGGGTTAGGGGTATGTTGGGGTTAGGGTTGTGTTTAGAGTTAGTGGTGTGTTGTCTTCAGGGCTTGAGTTAGAATTGGGGGTTTTCCACTGTTTAGGCACATCATGGGCTCTCCAAATGCAACATGGCGCCACCATTGATTCCAGACAATTTTGCGTTCAAAAAGTCAAACGGTGATCCCTCCCTTCCAAGCCCCGACATGTGCCCAAACAGTGGTTTATCCCAACATATGGGGTATCAGTGTAATCAGGAAAATTGCACAACAACTTTGGGAGTCTAATTTCTCATGTTACCCTTGGAAAAATAAAAAATTGAGGGCTATAAAATTATTTTTGTGGAAAAAATTATTTTTATTTTCACGGCTCTGCGTTAAAAACTTCTGTGAAGCACTTAGGGGTTCAAAGAGCTCACCACACATCTAGATAAGTTCCTTGGGGAAATGGAGTCACTTGTGGGGGATTTCTACTGTTTAGGCACATCAGGGGCTCTGCAAACATAACATGACGCCCGCAGACCATTGCATCAAAGTCTGCATTTCAAAACGTCACTACTTTCCTTCCGAGCCCCGACGTGTGCCCAAACAATGGTCCCCCCACACATGGGGTACCAGCGAACTCAGGACAAACTTGACAACAACTTTTGGGGTCCAATTTTTTCTGTTAGCCTTATGAAAATAAAAAGTGCGGGCTAAAAAATGATTTTTTGTGGAAAAAAAATGATTTTTTATTTTCACTGCTCTGCATTATAAACTTCTGTGAAGCACTTGGGGGTTCAAAGTGCTCACCACACATCTAAATTAATTCTTTGGGGAGTCTAGTTTCCAAAATGGGGTCACTTGTGAGGGAGCTCCAATGTTTAGGCACACAGGGGCTCTCCATACACAAAATGGTGTCAAATGGCACTCCTTCACTTCCGAGCCCTGCCGTGTGCCCAAATAGTGGTTTATGACCACATATGAGGTATCGGTGTACTCAGGAGAAATTGCCCAACAAATTTTAGGATCCATTTAATCTTGTTGCCCATGTGAAAATGAAAAAATTGAGGCTAAAATTTTTTTTTGTGAAAAAAGTACTTTTTCAGGGTTACGGATCAATTTGTGAAGCACTTGGGGGTTCAAAGTGCTCACTATGCAACTAGGTAAGTTCCTTGGGGTGTCTAGTTTCAAAAATAGGGTCACTTGTGGGTGAGCTCCAAAGTTTATGCACACTGGGGCTCTCCAAATGCGACATGGTGTCCGCTAATGATTGGAGCTAATTTCCATTCAACAAGACAAATTCACTCCTTCCATTCTGAGCCCTGCCGTGCGCCCAAACAGTGTTAATTTTTGAGTTCCATGCTCTTGCCAACTGTTTAAGTCCATAGAGAGTTTTATGCATTTTACAAATAAGATGTTCTTCACTCTTTTTAATATATCCCTCGTGTTGGCTCATGTACAACTCTTCTTCAATGTCTCCATGTAGGAAGGCTGTTTTGATGTCAAAATGTCTCACTGTCATCTGTCATCTGTGGAGCTGCAACTATAGACATTAATGTTTTTAATGTGGTTTGCTTCGCAAATGGATAAAATATAGCATCAAACCTTCACCATACTTTTGCGAGTACTCTTTTGTGACCAATCTTGCCTTAAACCGATGAACTTTACCTTCTGAGTCATATTTGTTTTTGAAGACCGACTTACATCCGATAGCTTTTTTCCCTTGTGGTAGCTCAGTAAGCTCCCATGTCTGGAGTTTGTTAAGCACTCCATTTCTTCATTAGCGGCATTTATCCACTTCTGCTTCTCGTGGACAGGCAGTTTTTGCATCACTTGCCGTGACTGTGGCTCTGGTTCAGGAAGTGTTCTGACCATATAAGAAAGTTGTCTAGCTGGTATACCTTTGTTTGGCCTTTCTGATCTCCTGACTGGGGGCTGACTTGGTTCTTCTGTGTCTTCCTTGGTGGCTTCACAGTTTATCCATATTTCAGTTGTTTCCTTTTCGTGTTCTGGGTTTGGTGATTGAGATTCTTGTTCTTGCTTCTTAGGCCAGGGTCACACTTGCGAGACACTTACACGAGTGTCGCACCTCAATATCCGGAACTGCCACCGGCACTTAGGATCGGAGTGTCCCGCTGCATGTATTTCTACATGTATGTATTGACTTCGACCTTAGGTTGAATAACTGGTGTAACTTCATGGAATTTGAGTGATACAGAGTTTTCATTAATCACTACATCTCTCCTGATTGTTACTGTGTTGGTCTCTGGGTGCAGGATTCTGTATCCCTTTTGAGTTTCGCTATATAGCCCACCAGTACTCCTGGCTTTGCGTGTGATTCCCACTTGTAACGTTTTTCTTTGGGAACACACATAAATGTTTTGCTTTGAAATACCCTGAGGTGCTCCAGGTTAGGCTTCTCGCAGTTCCATAGCTCATATGTAGTTTTATTTGTGGCTTTACCTGGCACTCTGTTTTGAAGATAGCAAGCTGTCATGATGGATTCTCCCCAATACGTTATAGGTAGATTTGTATCAAACAACATACTTCTTCCACTTTCACAGAGAGTACTGTTCTTTCTCTCTGCAATGCCATTTTGTTCTTGGTTGTATGGAATGGTAGCCTGGAACATGATTCCATCCTTTTTCAAAATGGTTTGCACCTTACCACTTGTATATTTGGTTCCATTATCTGCACGCAGGGCTTTTGGCATTCTTCCAAATTTGTTAAACTCTACAGCAAGATATTCTTCAAGTTTCTGTGGAACTTCATCCTTACTGTGAAGCAGGTAGGCGACTGTATATCTGGAGTAGTCATCAATAAATGTGAGAAAATTTGTCTTCTTGCTAGGAGTTTGAACAATCATTGGACCACATACATCTGTATGTATCAGATCCAGAGGCTGTGCAGATCTAGTGGTCCTTATTTTAGGAAAGGATTTTCTGGACATTTTCCCTTTAACACAACTAGTGCACTTCATCATTTGACTACACTGGTTGAATTCAATACTATTTGCAAGTTGAGCTAGCTTACTTACTGCTTCTGGGTCTCTGTGCCCAAGACGTCTGTGCCATACATGGATATAGTTCTTATGCACATCTTGTCTAGCACTGTACACTCTTTCTTTGTATTTTAGCTGATAAAGTTCATGTTGGATTTTTCCTTCTGCAAGAGTGTGACTCTTTTTTGAGATGATGCAGCAGTTATCTCTAACAGCAACTACATTCCCCTTTTGCGTGAGCTTCTTTACTGACAGAAGATTGCTTTCAAGGTTGGGAACATAGAGGACATCCTTTAGGGGGATCTTTCTACTTTGTGCTGAGGAAACTTGACAGTGGAGGTAGCAATTTCCTACTCCTTCTGAAGTCATATAGTGACCATTAGCTAAGATGACCTTTTCAGACTTGCTTTCATTAACCCCTTAACGACCAAGCCATTTTGTAGGTTGAAGACCAGGCCAATTTTTACATTTCTGACCACTGTCTCTTTATGAGGTTATAACTCTGGAACGCTTCAACGGATCTTGGCGATTCTGAGATTGTTTTCTCGAGACATATTGTACTTCATGATAGTGGTAAAATTTCTTCAATATAACTTGCGTTTATTTATGAAAAAAACGGAAATATGGCAAAAATTTTGAAAATTTTGCAATTTTAAAACTTTTAATTTTTATGCCATTAAATCAGAGAGATATGTCACAAAAATTAGTTAATAAATAACATTTCCCACATGTCTACTTTACATCAGCACAATTTTGGAACCAAAATTTTTTTTTGTTAGGAAGTTATAAGTGTTAAAAGTTGACCAGCAATTTCTCATTTTTCCAACAAAATTTACAAAATCATTTTTTTTAGGGGCCACCTCACATTTGAAGTGAATTTGAGGGGTCAATATGACAGAAAATACCCAAAAGTGACACCATTCTAAAAACTGCACCCCTCAACGTGTTCAAAGCCACATTCAAGAAGTTTATTAACCCTTTAGGTACTTCACAAGAATTGAAGCAATGTGGAAGGAAAAAATTAACATTTAACTTTTTTTCCCAAAATCTTTCTTTCGACACAATTTTTTAAAATTTTGTCAAGGGTATCAGTAGAAAATGAACCACAATATTTGTTGTACAATTTCTCCTGAGTACATCGATACCCCATGTGTGGGGGTAAACCACTATTTGGGCGCATGGCAGAGCTCGGAAGGGAAGCAGCGCCATTTGACTTTTTTGGCTGGAATTGAGATTGGACGCCATGTCGCATTTGGAGAGTCCCTGTGTGCCTAAACAGTGAAAACCCCCTACAAGTGACCCCATTTTGGAAACTAGACCCCCTAAGTAACTTATCTAAATGTGTTGTGAGAGCTTTTAACCCCAAGGGCTTCACAGAAGGTTATAACGTAGAGCCGTAAAATTAAAAAATCATGTTTTTTCCACAAAAATGATCTTTTCATCCCAATTTTTATTTTCCAAAGGATAAAAGGACCCCAAAAGTTATTGTGCAATTAGTCCTGAGTACGCTGATACCCCATATGTGGGGGTAAACCACTATTTGGGTGCATGGCAGAGCTCCGAAGGGAAGCAGCGCCATTTGACTTTTTTGGCTGGAATTGAGATTGGACGCCATGTTGTATTTGGAGAGCCCCTGTGTGCCTAAACAGTGGATACCCCCCACAAGTAACCCCATTTTGGAAACTAGACCCCCCAAGGAACTTATCTAGATGTGTGGTGAGAGCTTTGAACCCCAAGGGCTTCACAGAAGGTTATAACGTAGAGCTGTAAAATTAAAAAATCATATCTTTCCATTAAAATGATCTTTCCACCCCCAATTTTTATTTCCCAAAGGGTAAAAGGACCCCAAAAGTTATTGTGCAATTTGTCCTGAGTACGCTGATACCCCATATGTGGGGGTAAACCACTATTTGGGCGCATGGCAGAGCTTGGAAGGGAAGCAGCGCCATTTGACTTTTTTGGCTGGAATTGAGATTGGATGCCATGTCGCATTTGGAGAGTCCCTGTGTGCCTAAACAGTGGAAACCCCACACAAGTGACCCCATTTTGGAAACTAGACCCCCCAAGGAACTTATCTAGATGTGTGGTGAAAGCTTTGAACCCCCAAGGGCTTCACAGAAGGTTATAACGTAGAGCAGTAAAATTAAAAAATCATATCTTTTCCACAAAAATGATCTTTCCACCCCCAATTGTTATTTTCCAAAGGGTAACAGGACCCCAAAAGTTATTGTGCAATTTGTCCTGAGTATGCTGATACCCCATATGTGGGGGTAAACCACTATTTTGACGCATGGCAGAGCTGGAAAGGGAAGGAGCGCCTTTTTCAAATGCAGATTTTGATGGAATGGTCTGCGGGTGTCATGTCACGTTTGGAGAGCCCCTGATGTGCCTAAACAGTAGAAACCCCCACAAGTGACTCCATTTTGGAAACTAGACCCCCCAAGGAACTTATCTAGATGTGTGGTGAGCACTTTGAACCCCAAGTGCTTCACAGAAGTTTATAACGTAGAGCCGTGAAAATAAAAAAATCATATTTTTTCCACAAAAATAATCTTTTTGCCCCCAAATTTTTATTTTTTTAAGGGTAACAGGAGAAATAGGACCCCAAAAGCTATTGTGCAATTTGTCCTGAGTACGCTGATATCCCATATGTGGGGGGGAACCACTATTTTGACGCATGGCAGAGCTCGGAAGGGAAGGAGCACCGTTTTTAAATGCAGACTTTGATGGAATGGTCTGTGGGTGTCATGTCGCGCTTGGAGAGCCCCTGATGTGCCTAAACAGTAGAAACCCCCACAAATGACCCCATTTTGCAAACTAGACCCCCCAAGGAACTTATCTAGATGTGTGGTCAGCACTTTGAACCCCCAAGGGCTTCACAGAAGTTTATAATGTAGAGCCGTGAAAATAAAAAAATCATATTTTTTTCCACAAAAATTATCTTTTTGCCCCAAATTTTTATTTTTATAAGGGTAACAGGAGAAATAGGACCCCAAAAGCTATTGTGCATTTTGTCCTGAGTACGCTGATACCCCATATGTGGGGGGGAACCACTGTGATCGCCTTACTGCGATCTTTGGGAGGCACAATGAACAAATCCACAAAAGGTGAAGAATTGGTTTTCTTTTTTACGCCGTTCCTCGTGCGGTATTAGTGATTAGGCGACTTTATTCCTCGGATCGGTGCGATTACAGCGATACCAGATTTACACCCTTTTTTCATGTTTAGCTTCTGTCACACACTAAAAGATGCTTTTTCTTGGAATAATTTTTTGTAAGAAATTTTTGCATCGCCGTATTTTGAGAGCTATAATTTTTCCATATTTCGGCCGACAGAGTTATCTGTGGGCTTATTTTTTGCGGGACGAGCTGACGTTTTTTATTGGTACCATATTCAGGCACATAACGTTTTTTGATCGTTTCCTATTCCGATTTTTGTGGAATCAGAATGAACAAAAACCAGCAATTCAGGAATTTTTTTTTTTTTTCCTCCGTTCCGTGTGTGGTAAAATTGATAAAGCAGCTTTATTCTTCGGGTCACTACGGTTACGGCGATTCCTCATTTATATATATTTTTTTATGTTTTGGCGTTTTTTACACAATAAAAAATTTTATAGAAAAAATAATTATTTTTGCATCAGTTTATTCCGCGAGCTATAACTTTTTTATTTTTTTGCTGATGATGTTGTATAGTGGCTTGTTTTTTGCGGGACAAGATGACGTTTTCAGCGGTACCATGATTATTTATATCTGACTTTTTGATCGCGTGTTATTGCACTTTTTCCAAGCGGTATAATGATACCGCTTGGAAAAAGTATAATTTACTACTTTTTTGTGTTTTTTTTTACGGCTTTCACTGAAGGGGTTAACTAGGGTTACACTTTTATAGATGGGATTTTTACGGACGTGGCGATACCTAACATGTGTATGTTTTTTGTTTTTTATTTTTTTTATTACATAAAAATGTGTATTTTTTAGGGGATTTTTTTTAAATTATTTTTTAATATTTTTTTTACAATTTTTTTAAAAAAATGATTTTTTTTAACTTGTCCCTTTATGGGACTTTCACTTTTTTTACTTTTTATTGCAGTTACAATGCATTGCAATGCTCTGGCATTGCAATGCATTGCAACTATAGTGGAAGCTGCTGTGACAATGATCACAGCAGCTTCCCGTAGCTAAATGACCCGGAGGTTGTCATGACAACCCCCGGGTCATCAAGGCAGAGATCGGCCCCTGCAAATACATTGCTGGGTGCTGATCTGAGGCAGAGGGAGCTCCCGACCCTCTGCCTCCCCCCCCTGAGCTCTGCGATCGCGCTCGATCGCAGCAGTCAGGGGGTTAACAGCCAGGGGCGGTGGGGGCTCCTCTCCTGGCTGTCAGTGCAGGAAGCCTGGCCACTGCAGCGCCGGCTCCTGCACTGATCGCGCTGGGGAAGCTGAAATTTCAGCTTCTCCTGCGCGATCGCTGCTGTGTTTGGTCAATCAGATTGACTGACCAATCACAGCGCTGTGAGTGCGGGGACCGACGGCAAAGGTCCCCGCACCGCTTGCCGTGCCTGTCAGCTGTCTGTGACAGCTGTCGACACTGATCTACCACTGCGTGTTCACACGCAGTGGTAGATCAAAGCCATGACGTGCAGAGTCTGTCCTGGTGCCGGAACTGGCACCTTGCCATGACGGACTCTGCACGTCAGTGGACATTAAGGGGTTAAGGTCAGTGAAGAAATCCTTGCTATTTGTCAGATGACTGCTTGCACTAGAATCTATATGCCTTATATGTTTTGCAGATGGGCCTGTACTGGCATTAAATGCAGCTTCAGCACATGCAGAATCTTCCTTTATAGCTATTTTAACCCTTTGATGACTGTTCTGCTTTTTAAGCTGATTCATTCTTGCCTTCCAAATTCTGCAGTCTGCTTTAAGGTGGCTGGGCTTTTTGCAGACAAAACATTCACGAGTTTCTCTTAGATTGCCCTTATATTTAGGGAAATCCTTTGTCTTTAATGCTGTTTCTGCTCCGGATTCATTACTGCTGCTTATATGCTGCATTTTTCTTTTGAATTCATCCGCAAGTTTGCCTTTAACATACTCTAGTGTCAGCTCATTATCTGGCCGTACATCTAGTGCAGTCACGAGTGTGTCATAAGTCTCTGGAAGAACAATTAATAGAAGTGCAGCAACGTAAAAATCTTTAATTTCTTCTCCAATACCCCTTAGACGCTCCACAATCTCTACGGTGTTTCTTATATAGTCCTGCATATTCTGTACATCACTTAGTTTAGACTGATACAGCTTTCTCGTGAGATAAAGCTTATTGCTGAGATTTGATCTTTTATGCACTTTCTGTAACTCATCCCACATCTCCTTTGCAGTTGCACACTTGCATATATGCACAATCTGATTATCATCTACACTGAGGGAGATCGTGCACTATGCTTTCTGATCTTTCTCTAGCCAATCATCTGGTAATGGATGAGGCACTTGTTCCTGAGTATATTTTCACATACCTTCTGAGAGGGATCTCACAGGGGAAGGGGGGTGTCGACTTTGCTCGTAATGGGGGGAGGGGAGAGAAGGACATAACAGGGGTTGGCTCTCTGGCACCACCACTTGCCCCAGGTCAGTCAGAGAACTGCATCGAGGGCAAATAGTCATCAGAAAGGCTCCCCTTATAGGTACGAGTTAGTGAGGCTCTCCCAGTGAGGGGGATATATATCCCCAGTCCAGGCTGGGGATATATATATAAACCTCCCGGCCGTCACTGCCAGAGTTCCTCAATAAAACACTATGGTATTCTTCCACCAGTTCCTCGTTTGAAATAAGCACCGTCCGACAACAGGCTTATATCGGGTCAGGAACCCACCCGGGTAGCGTATCATATAACCAACCGAGCATGCGTGGATTCGTGGATCGAGATAAAAGAGCAGCCCAAGATTAATTTTTTATTTAATCGCCTAAAAGGTGCACTAGAAATGTACAAGCATATATTTACAGAACAATATACAGGTATGCAGTCAGGATTGTAATACAAAGGATAGGATATAGATAGGTTGCAATTATCGTGTTATATAGCATGTGACCAGAAGAAGGCACTGATGGATCACAGGTCCAAATATTAGTTACAGGCTTTCCTGACTCTGTCTGATAACGGGTCCTCCGGCCAGAAGATAACTGAGCTCCAAGTGAGGAGCTGAGACTTATCTCCTTGGCAGTCCCTCCCACACTCTGAGCCCACCCCAGGGCTTGTGCAGCCTTTCACCTCCCATCCCTGATAGTTTTTTTTCCAGTCCAGAATCGTGAATGGCCCACAACTTTCTGCCCGAAGCTCTGAATGTAATGGCAGCAGTGCCACTGGATTTGGCTGTATTTTATCTGTGCATAAAGTCCAAATTTGCCTACCGTATGCAATTCCTGGTGGCTATGCTTTATAACTCCATAGCACAGAGTGCTACATTTGGCTGCAGGGCATGGGCGTATGGGGGAAGGAACGCCGATTCGGATGATGTGCTCGGCTAGGCTCAGAGATATTGCATTCTGTTATTATAGGTCATTTTCCAGATTCAATACCTCATAGCCTTGCTGTGATTTGTTGTACGATGAGGTATATCCTTGTGTTTCCAAGTCAGACAAGAGTTTGCCTGTAGTTTGCAGGGGATTTTGCACCTTTGTGTTATGAGCTTCAAAGGATTTGTTCTTTGTTTTTAATTAAAGATAAACACTGCATGGCTCTTTATAGCCTTGTTTAATGCAAGGGTGGGGGCACATTTCAGGAGGGGAGAGACCTGCACTTAGTCCCTCACACCTTCTCTTATGAGCAGCATCTTCACCTTGAATTTCCAGGACTGGTAGTTCTGGTTAGTGAGGCTTGCTTGGCACTGAAAAATTGACAGGATTGCTGCTAGTGGACATCTTCTCTGTTGCTCTGTGTTGCTTTTCCTCTGGGCTTCTGTTGCTGTGTTACTCTTGGGTTCTGTGTCACTCTGGGCCCATAACCTGTTGGCAGCAGATTACTCATGATACTCTCCAAGCGTGTAACAACAGAACTTGTTTATTCAGGAACAATTAGGAACAATACATGAAAAGCTCATTAGATCAGGAACTAACCATCTGTGTGTCTCTATCTGTGCATCATCTACAGCAGACTGCTTATCTAATACACAGACAGAAGAAAACAGGAAATACAGTCACAAGCTCTTCCTGTGTGAGCCTCTGGTAGTTTTTTTTTTGTTCTAACTTTATGAACAGCATACAAATCTAGCAGCTAAACACTCATAGACAGGAATTGAGTTGTTGTACCAAACATATTCCAACACAATGAAAACACAAAAGTCATTATCTCAGAAAATTAGAATACTTTATAACACCAGCTTGTAAAAAAGATTTTAAAATATGAAATGTTGGCCTGCTGAAATATATGTTCAGTAAATGCACTCAATACTTGGGGCTCCTTTGGCATCAATTACTGCATCAATGCAGCATGGCATGGAGGCGATCTGACTTTGGTCTTGATAAAACACAATGGACCTACACCAGCAGATGACATAGCTCCCCAAACCATCACTGATTGTGGAAACTTTGCACTACACCTTAAGCAGCTTGGATTGTGGCCTCTCCAGTCTCCACTCTTTCTCCAGACTCTGGGACCTTGACTTCCAAGGTCTAGTGTGAAGTGAAAAGGAAATGATCCAAAATCTAACCATTTAGCTTTGACTGTTTACGTCGCAAACTCTGGATATCACACATAAGTTTTTTGTTTTTACAGACAAGTTATAAATCCACACGTCACAACAATATAGAACCCCATTGCATATGACAGCTTTTTGGACAAGTACCTGTCTAGCATTTATTAATATTTCATTTTATGCCCAACTGTACTTCCTGTCAAATTTGACAACCGTACAACTCCACACTTATATTGCTCTGAAACCACATTCTGTTCATAAACCTACCTATATAGCATTTCCTGTTATATCCTTTTTTGACAAGGGATGAATAATGGAGGTTGAAAAGATTGTCAAAGGTTAATTATAGTATTATATAAAATGTATGTTAGAAGAAGTGGAAATGGAAATTGATGGGGTGTTGTCAAAGAAAAAAACATGCTATGGCTAAGAATGTGGAAGTCGCTAGCAGCAGCAACACTACCAGTGGTACCAGTCATGGGGACACTAGTGCCATCAAGCAAAGGTTACAGTAGGCCTCCTTTGCCTTTAGTAAGTGTTTTAGTAGGGATGAAGTAAAGGGATTATGGAACATATATCTCTCATCTCAGTTACAGCACAACGATATTTCTGACAGCTACACAGTCAGTTTAAGTCAGTATTCTCCACAAATCATCTGCCTAATTACTAGAGATGAGCGACTTTGCCTCCAGGAGGGTCGAGTCGGGTTTCGGACCACCCGACTTTCACAAAAATCGAATCGAACGAAATCGACCAACCAATGGAAAAAGTCGAAGGTCCAACTGAAGCACGAAACCCAATGCAGGTCAATGGGGAAGAAAAGTCGGCAGGGAGTGGAGGACAGTAAACACACCTACAGTGCCCATTTTAATGCCAACTACATCAATTTTTATCACTTAAGCTTGTCAACCTTAATTTACTTTATAATAATGGTAACGCATTGAACACTCGGGGTTATTTGGCTAAAGTTGTGGGGGGGCAGTACTGGCTCCAGGTTTTCGTGGGCCCCGGGCCAATGAGTCTCAGTGGGCCCCTTTAACACATACCACAATTAATGATGCTCCGATACGGCAGAGAAATATAGGTATAGTACAATGCCAAATACTTCACTTCTTACATTACATGAGTGATATCTATTTTAAATTCTACAATAGCTCAAAAACCGGACAGTATGTTCCTCCATACAGTATTATGGCCACCACATCATGCTCCATACAGAATAATGAGCCTCATGTATTGCTCCATACATAATTGGTCCCATATAATGTTCCATACAGTATATGATGAGCTCCACATAATGCTACAGTATATGATGGTCCCCATATAATGTGCCATATAGTATAGGACGGTCCCCATAGAGTATAATGAGCCCCACATATTACTCCATACAGTATGAGTCGCATATAAAGCTCCATACAGTATATGATGGGCCTCATATATTGCTCCATACAGAATAGGCCCCATAAGTGCTCCATATGATGATCCATACCCTATATGATGCCCCATAAATAATGAACCCCATATGATGCTCTAGTTTATGATGGGCCCAATGGATGATGCTCAAGTGTATGATGGGCCTATATAATGCTCCATATAATGTGCCCCATATGATGCTCCAGTATATGATGGGCCCCATGGATGATGCTCCAGTGTATGATGGGCCTATATAATGCTCCATATATAATGTGCCCCATATGATGCTCTAGTATATGATGGGCCCCATGGCTGATGCTCCAGTGTATGATGGGCCTATATAATGCTCCATATATAATGGGCCCCATATGATGCTCCATGCATAATGGGCCCATATGATGCTCAGTGTATGATGGGCCTATATATGCTCCATATAATGGCCCATATGATGCTCCAGTTTGGCCCGTATGATGCTCCAGTGTATGATGGGCCTATATAATGCTCCATGTATAATGGGCCCCATATGATGCTCCAGTATTGATGGGCCCCATGGCTGATGCTCCAGTGTATGATGGGCCTTATAGTGCTCCATATATAATGGGCCCCATATGATGCTCCAGTATATGATGGGCCCCATGGAAGGTGCTCCAGTATATGATGGGCCCCATTTATAATGCTACAGTGTATGATGGGCCCCATATATAATGCTCTAGTTTATAATGGCCCTATCTATGATGCTCAAGTGTATGATGGGCCCATATATATTCTCCAGTGTATAATGCTCCCCATATATTGATCCAAACATTTAAAAAAATGAAATACCTCTCCTCGCTGGTCACTGCTTTACTCTGGACTCCTCAGCGTTGCCATCTTCCAGCTCTCTGCAATGTGACTGTTCAGGCAGAGTGCGCACAGATGA
>JARQOD010000005.1:223309646-223420838 GCA_033576555.1 Oophaga sylvatica | reverse complement strand
TGACTGTCATCACGGCTTTCCTTCTCCTCCTCCTCCTCCTTTTCCTCCTCCGCTGCAGACGCTTGATCCTTAATGTGCGTCAAAGTTTGCATGAGCAGACGCATAAGTGGGATGCTCATGCTTATGATGGCGTCATCTGCGCTTACCAGCCGTGTGCATTCCTCAAAACACTGAAGGACTTTACAGAGGTCTTTCAGCTTTGACCACTGCACACCCGACAACTCGATGTCTGCCCTCAAACTGCCTGCCCGTGTATCCTCCCACAAATGCATTACAGCCTGCCTCTGTTCGCACAGCCACTCAACCATGTGCAGTGTGGAGTTCCACCTTGTTGCAACGTCTATGATTAGGTTGTGCTTGGGGAGGTTGAGCGATCGCTGCAGCCTCTGCATACAACTGGAGTCTACGGTTCGAGCGACGGATGTTCTAAGACAGTCTTAGCACCTTCTGGAGCAGGGCAGGTAACTCCGGATATTTATTTATGAAGCACTGCACCACCAGGTTCAAGGTGTGAGCCAGGCAAGGTATGTGTCTGAATATTGCCAGGGCTATGGCTGCCACAAAATTACATCCGTTGTCACTGACTACCTTGCCTGGCTTAAGATATAGACTGCCCAGCCATGACTCAGTTTCTCGCTGCAAGTAGTCGGCCAGTACCTCCGTGGTGTGTGTGTTGTCGCTCAAAGACATCATCTTTAAAACAGCCTGCTGACACTTACCACTAGCTGTTCGATAGTGGGACACCTCGTGTTCAACACTGGCAACTGCGGATGGAATGCTCGTGTGACTGCACTCTGTCGATGAGCTTTCGCTTCTGGAGGAGGAGGAGGGTTGAATGCCTACAGCCAACTGTTGCCTATACCGTGGGCTAGGCAGCACTGTCCCACCGCCGCTGTCCCCTGTGGACCCTGCATCCACCACATTAACCTAGTGCACAGTGATGGACACGTAACTGCCCTGGCCATGACTACTGGCCCATGCATCTGTTGTGAGGTGCACCTTTCCACTCACTGATTGTTGGAGTGCCTGGACAATGCAGTCTTTCACATGCAGGTGGAGTGCAGGGATGGCTTTTCTAGAAAAGAAGTGCCGACTGGGTAAGTCATAGCGTGGGACAGCGTAGGCCATAAGCTCTCTGAACGCTGCGCTTTCAACCAAACAGAAGGGCATCATCTCTAATGAGATCAGTTTGGCAATGTGGACATTCAAAGCCAGTGTACGCGGATGAGAGGATGAGTACTTTCTTGCCCTACTCAGAGTGTCTGCTAGGGTGAGCTGGACTTGAGAGCTGCAAATGGGGGAACTAGCGGTGGACATGGTGGACTGAGAGAGGGTTGATGATGGTGATGGTGGTGGTGGTGATGGCTTAGATTCAATCTTTGGTTGCAAAAACATTTTGATTCCATGACTGCTTTGGACTTGCGACGACACCTCAACATTTCTTGCTGGTGGTGTGCTAACCGGTGTGCTTACAGTGGGGGAAGCGATGTAGCATTGCTCGCTACCTTCAGTCGGAGCAGGTGCACATGTGATACCTGAGGTTCTGTAGTCCGTCCACGCTTGCAAGTGCATGTTCATTAAATGTCTAAGCATGCAAATGGTATTCAAATTTCAGACCTCGGCTAAAGGTCCTTCCGCACTTCTTACAGATAACCTTTGCCTCATCAATTGGATTTTGGTCAAAAAAGTGCCACACTGCACTCTTCCTACTATGTGATAAATTTCAGGGCTTGCACGCTGTGCTAATTTGACCGTCTGGCCAAGCTGTCCTGCAACTGTTTTTGCTTTTTTAACACGTTTTTGGACTGCTACTGGCCTGCCAGATAACCGCAGCTGCGATGTCGATGCCTCCTGTGGATCCTCCTCCTCTTCTGAGCTATTGCCAGCGGCACCCTCTTCTCCCAATGGATGCCAGTCTGGGTCAATAACTGGGTCATCCTCCAGCACCTCCTCTCCAATTTCATCTGCACCTTCCACTGTGTCACCGTGTAGAGTATGCGGGAAGGGGCACCTGAGTTTCATCTGGGTCAGATTATGGCTCAGTAGACTGCGAGTGCAATATAGTGCTCTGGGTGAATGTACCAGCACAATCATATAGCAGTGGCTGTGCATCAGTGCACTCCATGTCAGATTCATCTTGGACTGGGGAATTCAGGATTTGACTTGATAACCCAGGCATGGTATGCGAAAGAGCTCCATGGAGTAATCTGAAGTGTGGCCTGCAGCATCCTTCACTTTTGGTGGGGGTGAAGGACACAAGGAAAGGTGTTGTTCCTTACCAGGAGCCTGCACTGACGAGTCAGTGCTTGCATTTTTTGAAACTTCAGAAGAGGAGGCGATAAAGCTGGAGGCTGTTTTGGCAATGTAAGCCAAAACCTGTTTCTGATGCTCCGGCTTTAAAAGCGGTTTTCCTACTCCCAGAAAAGGGAGCCTTCCAGGCCTTCTGGAGACGATGACACAAGCTCAACACCTCCTGCCTTAGGTGCTATTGTGCTTTTGGCACTACCAGCAGATGCACCACCACCACCATCAGTACCAGCTGCCCCCCCGCCCACATCCGCGGTTTCTTCCACCATACTTCCTCATATTTGGGAAAATGTACCAAAAATACCAAAATATATTTGGTACTGTATCAGTAGTGTACAGCTGTACAGTCATGGCCAAAAGTTTTGACAATGACACAAATATTAATTTTTACAAAGTCTACTGCTTCACTTTTTCTAATGGCAATTTGCATATACTCCAGAATGTTATAAAGAGTGATCAGCTTAACAGCAATTACTTGCAAAGTCAATATTTGGCTAGAAAATGAACTTTATCCCCAAAACACATTTCAACATCATTGCAGCCCTGCCTTAAAAGGACCAGCTAACCTCTTTTCAGTGATTGCTCCATTAACACAGGTGTGGGTGTTGATGAGGACATGGCTGGAGATCAATCTGTCATGATTAAGTAAGAATGACACCACTGGACACATTAAAAGGAGGCTGGTGCTTGGCATCATTGTTTCTCTTCTGTTAACCATGGTTATCTCTAAAGAAACACGTGCAGTCATCATTGCAATGCACAAAAATGGCCTAACAGGGAAGAGTATCGCAGCTAGAAAGATTGCACCTCAGTCAACAATCTATCGCATCATCAAGAACTTCAAGGAGAGAGGTTCCATTGTTGCCAAAAAGGCTCCAGGGCGCCCAAGAAAGACCAGCAAGCGCCAGGACCGTCTCTTAAAAGTGTTTCAGCTGCGGGATCGGGCTACCAGCAGTGCAGAGCTTGCTCAGGAATGGCAGCAGGCAGGTGTGAGTGCATCTGCACGCACTGTGAGGCGGAGACTCTTGGAGCAAGGCCTGGTCTCAAGGAGGGCAGCAAAGAAGCCATTTCTCTCCAGAAAAAACATCATGGACAGACTGATATTCTGCAAAAGGTACAGGCAGTGGACTGCTGAGGACTGGGGTAAATTTATTTTCTCTGATGAATCCCCTTTTCGATTGTTTGGGACATCAGGAAAACGCCTCATTCGGAGAAGACAAGGTGAGCGCTACCACCAGTCTTGTCTCATGCCAACTGTTAAGCATCCTGAAGCCATTCATGTGTGGGGTTGCTTCTCAGCCAAGGGAATCGGCTATCTCACAGTCTTGCCTAAAAACACAGCCATGAATAAAGAATGGTACCAGAATGTCCCCCAAGAGCAACTTCTCCCAACCCTCCAAGAGCAGTTTGGCGATCAACAATGCCTTTTCCAGCATGATGGAGCACCTTGCCATAAAGCAAAGGTGATAACTAAATGGCTCAGGGAACAAAACATAGAGATTTTGGGTCCATGGCCTGGAAACTCCCCAGATCTTAATCCCATTGAGAACTTGTGGTCAATCATCAAGAGACTGGTGGACAAACAAAAACCTAAAAATTCTGACAAAATGAAAGCATTGATTGTGCAAGAATGGACTGCTATCAGTCAGGATTTGGTCCAGAAGTTGATTGAGAGCATGCCAGGGAGAATTGCAGAGGTCCTGAAGAAGAAGGGTTAACACTGCAAATATTGACTTGCTGCATTAACTCATTCTAATTGTCAATATAAGCTTTTGTTACTCATATGTTTGCAATTATTATATTTCTGTCTGTGATAAAAACATCTCTCAAACACACATAAAAACTAGAGGGCAGCAGATCATGTGAAAATATAATATTTGTGTCATTCTCAAAACTTTTGGCCATGACTGTATACAGTGTAGGGGAAATTGTAAATCTCCTTATAGATTTTCGGAGTCACACACAGATGCTCACAGGCTCAGTATGGATTAGACCAGAATATAAAAAGCAGAAAAAAGGTACTGTATCAGAAGATACCAGTTGTATATAGCATAGGGTAAAATTTAAATCTCCGTATATATTTCCGGAGTAACACACAGACGCTCACTCAGGAAAATGTACCAAAAATACCAGCAGATACTTGGTACTGTATCAGAAGCGTACAGCTGTATACAGTGTAGGGGAAATTGTAAATCTCCTTATATATTTCCAGAGTCATACACAGATACTCACTCACTATGGATTAAACCAGAATATAAAAAGCAGAAAAAGGGTACTGTGTCAGAAGCGTACAGCTGTATACAGAGTAGGGGAAATTGTAAATCTCCGTAAATATTTCCTGAGTCACACACAGACGCTCACTCAGTATGGATTTGACCAGAATACAAAAATCAGAAAAAATGTACTGTATCAGAAGATACCAGGTGTATATAGTATAGGGTAAAATTTAAATCTCCGGGTATCTTTCTGGAGTCACACACAGATAGTCAGCATGTATTTGTCCGTGATACCAGCGGGTACACGGTAGTGTGTGAGGAGTGTACAGCTCTATATGATGTGGGAAAAAATCAACGCTTGGTAACTGTGCAGAAAAAAAGAATAAAAGTATTAGTGCTGTGTAAAAAGCAGTCTGCACAGCTGTGTACACACAGCAATACAGTTAGCAGGCAGCCGAATAACCAGCGCTGCTGCATACAAGAACATCCTCCCCTGTCACTGGCAGGCAGCCTAAAAACCAGCGCTGCTGCACACAAGAAGATCCTCCCCTGTCACTGCATACTAACTGTACAGCACAATTGATATCAGCACAAGCACATAAGAACTTCTCTTTACAGCCCTAACTCTCTCTCTACTGATAAACAGTCAGCAACCTCTCCCTACTGTTAAGATCGGCAGAAGTAAAATGGCGATCGACAGTCAGGCTTTTGTAGACACTATGGCACCCCCCAAAGCAAGCCAATCACTGCAATGCCCTTCTCTAAGATGGTGGTGGACGCTGCCCATGTCATCTCGTTGCCCACAGGGAACGTCCTTGCTCATTGGCTGAAAAAAGGCGCCTGCAAGCATTATGGGAAAACTGACTTTGATGCTCGGGTCGACGACCGCATGGCCGACTTCACACTATGGTCGGATTTCGCTAGGCGAAACCCTACTTTGGCGAAAGTCGGCGACTTATGAATCTGACCGACCTGTTTCGCTCAACTCTACTAATTACACATTTTCGGACATTTTTAATCATGAAAAGTCTTTTAGTGCAGTGTGATATGAAATGGGCTGTTGGTTACTGCCAAGTTTTTATTTTTTACTATGGTGAGATCACTTTGACATTTCTAAGGCTATATTTCTGTTTGTTAACTCCTTCATGACCTATGATGTATAGCTACTTCATAAGTCGTGTTCCAACATTTTTGTCCCCGTAACATTGCAATAAAATGCATTAACAGACGATCAAAAAATTGTGTCTACCCTAACATGGTTGCAATAAAAATTTCAGCATAGCAGGCAAAAAAAATACCTCACTCAGCCCCAGATCCCGAAAAATGGAGACGCTACTTTGCTACGGGTCTTGGAAAATGACAGCTTTCTTTTTTTTGCAAACTTTGGATTTTTATCACCACTTAAATAAAAAAAAACCCATATATGTTTGGTATCAGCAAACTTGTAATTATCTGGAGAATCATAATGGCAGGTCAGTTTTAGAATTTAGTGAACATGATAAAAAAATAAAAGCAAAACGCAATTGTGAAAATTGTACTGTTTTTGCACTTTCAGCACACTTGGAATTTTTTTCCTATTTTGCAGTACAATATATTGTAAAGTTAATTAAGGAGCTTGCAAAAGGATGTACACAATCTTAGATGGCTTCAGGGCCTTTTACATGACATTTCAGGGCATTTGGAGGCTTTTGCACGAAACTGATTTGCTGCAAGTTATATTTTTGGGAAAAATTTTCTGAACCTGCTGAAAAAGAATTTCTAAAGATTCAATCATCAACTTGTTCACATAGTGAAAGAGTAATATCATTTTGATGTACTGGATCCAAAAATCAAGTAATGTGTATTTACCATGTCCTATCTTTACTAGTCACTACTAGTTATGTGGGAAGGTGCTTAAGTAAGGTGTTATCCGTGCATGCTACGTTGCTAACCGAGTGTCTTCAAGGTACTCGAAAAATATGTTCAAGTCTCTCTGCATGCATGTCTCACTGCTGTTCGACAGCCGCAACACATGCAGGGATTGCCTAACAAACAGCCAATACCTGCTTCTGTTGTGGCTGTTGAATAGCCGTGAGATATGCAGCCACGGGGACTTGAACATATTATCCGAGCACGCTGAAGACATTCTGTTAGCTCCCAAGCATGCTCGGATAACATCTTATCTGAACACGTTCCCTCATTACTAAGTCACTACTATTATGGCTAAAATAAGTAAACACTCCTAATATTAATATTATTATTAGCAGTAGTACAAAACCTAAAAAGCTTCACCAAAGCGTATAGTATGGATTGTAGCAAGGCGTGTGGTATAGCCTAAAGATGCATTGTCACTAAAGGTTTATTAGCTTCTTAATAGAAAATTTATACCCTTTTTTCCTTATATTATTAAGACATTGCAGCATCTTTTTAGTAGCATTTAACAATCTAAAATAAAAAGCATTGACCGCTGAGTTTTAATTATAGCTGATGTGTAGAGGTGCAAAGTAGCAAAGTACGTAACATATGCAGGCAGTACATTCCCTGATGATTCTCCTTTATTGAAAGCCAGACTGTAGGAAATACAACACTGTGACAAATGTGCATTCGGCATTTAAAGAGAATCATGTGATGTTTTCCACAAGTAAGTGACTTTTCAATTTCCTGTCTCATAAGAGTTTGAGTATAATGGAATTTCTCAAGGGAAAAATTGAGTTGTGTGCTTACAACTCTTGAACATTCCCATTTATGTTGTGACTGGAGCACGGATTCACATAAATGACCTAATAGTGTTAGGAATCTGTGAATGTACTGATAAGCTGATTGTGTCATTCTAGATAATTTTTGAGATAAGAATCATATATGGTTAATCTTACCAGAAAATAAACTAATACATAAATCTATTTCTGTGCATTTATTCAGTTAAAGTTATAAAAGGTATTCTCATCTAAGTCCGTTCTGACCATTTAAAAGCAAAGGGTCATAGATTATCACTTCCTAAAATTCAGATATTTAATTATTATTTAGCTGTTACATGTGCCTCCATATTTTATCAGCACCAGTGTTTCCCCAGGTGAGAACCTCCATAAAATAGAATGATAATAGAGAGGGCAACATAATCCTGATGGGATCCTGATGCCTTTGTTAAGGAATCTCCACATGTGTTAAGGCTGTCTAACAGTAGCAAATCATGCAGCAGCAGGGACTCGAACATAACGCCCAAGGTACTCGGATAACACCCGAGCATGCTCAGATAAGACTTTATCTGAGCACGTTTGCTCATCACTAAACAGGGTGCAAGTGCCATGTTGCAAAAGATGAATTATGTTCTTATGTGTTCTTGTGGGCACTTCTAGGGTAGGACCTAATATCTAAGCTTGGAGCATTTAACTAAATTTGTATTGTTTTTTACTTTTGTAGACAATGGAAGGATACAAGTAAAACACACTATCCCTCATTGCAATTGCTCAGTCTTATTTTCTGCCATTGCTGAAACATAGGCAGGTGCTTTCTTATTTAGCGTCATTCTGCGCATGCTTTTATCATTTAGATTAGCCATGGGAAAATTACCAGACATATTTTGCTTTTAAAAAAAATGCCTTTGGCCCAAAATTTGTCATTGAAGCTCCAAAAATCATAATACTTTGGCCACAATTCATCAACGATGTTGTGCATGTCAGTCTTCATGAGGAGGTGTACTGGAGTCAGACACACCTAATATATTAAGAGATGCATGCGTCTTAATGAACCAAGAATGTCTGACAAGTGGCGTGCATCCATGCGTAGGCCTCACAACAAGCTACAACAGTTTTGCTCTACTTGGGGACTGCTGTAAGATTTGTAACATAAGGAATGCTACAATCTGTTATGAATTTGAAGAGCATGGTTTGACTCGGTCATCTTGCCACACCTCTGCCCATTATTTCAAAGCAGAGCCAAAATGGTTTGAGGACCTCGTGAACAGCTTCTAGTTGTACCAACATTTTATGATTTTTCAAAGCTTTTTACTTCAGTACTCTAGCCTAAAAGCTTACAGTCATGGCCAAAAGTTTTGAGAATGACACAAATATTAATTTTTACAAAGTCTACTGCTTCACTTTTTCTAATGGCAATTTGCATATACTCCATAATGTTATAAAGAGTGATCAGCTTAACAGCAATTACTTGCAAAGTCAATATTTGGCTAGAAAATGAACATTATCCCCAAAACACATTTCAACATCATTACAGTCCTACCTTAAAAGGACCAGCTAACCTCTTTTCAGTGATTGCTCCATTAACACAGGTGTGGGTGTTGATGAGGACATGGTGTCACGGGTGTGTCGCTGCGAAGATCGTCGCGATTGCACACCCTGACTTCTCACAGCTGAGTTTCTGCTGCTGGGTGTTTTTTGGCAGTGAGAGAGTTAATTCTCCCTCTTCTGTGCTGGACAAGACCAGCCTCGCTCAGCTGCAATTAATGTTGCGATAATTGGTTTCCTTCAAATACCTGCCTGTCTGCTAGGGAAGTGTCGGTGAAAGCATTCATGCAGACCAGCAGAGCGGATCATATTGAGAAATCTAAAGCTAAGAGTACCTGTTGTGGTTTTCTCCTCTCCTCGCTTTATTATTTATCTCCTTACCCATTGGTGTTCCCTCTGTAGTGGTAGTTTTGTATGCAAGGTGTCTTTGTTTTACCCCTTGTACTGTCTCGTTCGTCTTATACTGTGTGTAGGCAGTTACCTTCCCGTTTCCCTGTGGTGGTAATCAGGGTCCTTCTCAGGACTAGATTACAGTGGTCAGGGATTCACAGGAGATAGGGTTACGCTGGCGGCCTGGACCTCTGTACCATCAACAGTACCTCCAGGTAGAGGGATTAGTCAGGACCCCAGCTTAGGGTCAGCATAGACCCCGGTCCTCCTGTATGCTGAGACAGCGTGACACATGGCTGGAGATCAATCTGTCATGATTAAGTAAGAATGACACCACTGGACACTTTAAAAGGAGGCTGGTGCTTGGCATCATTGTTTCTCTTCTGTTAACCATGGTTATCTCTAAAGAAACACATGCAGTCACCATTGCAATGCACAAAAATGGCCTAACAGGGAAGAGTATCGCAGCTAGAAAGATTGTACCTCAGTCAACAATCTATCGCATCATCAAGAACTTCAAGGAGAGAGGTTCCATTGTTGCCAAAAAGGCTTCAGGGCGCCCAAGAAAGACCAGCAAGCCCCAGGACCGTCTCTTAAAAGTGTTTCAGCTGCGGGATCGGGCTACCAGCAGTGCAGAGCTTGCTCAGGAATGGCAGCAGGCAGGTGTGAGTGCATCTGCACGCACTGTGAGGCGGAGACTCTTGGAGCAAGGCCTGGTCTCAAGGAGGGCAGCAAAGAAGCCACTTCTCTCCAGAAAAAACATCATGGACAGACTGATATTCTGCAAAAGGTACAGGCAGTGGACTGCTGAGGACTGGGGTAAAGTTATTTTCTCTGATGAATCCCCTTTTCGATTGTTTGGGACATCAGGAAAACGCCTCATTCGGAGAAGACAAGGTGAGCGCTACCACCAGTCTTGTCTCATGCCAACTGTTAAGCATCCTGAAACCATTCTTGTGTGGGGTTGCTTCTCAGCCAAGGGAATTGGCTCTCTCACAGTCTTGCCTAAAAACACAGCCATGAATAAAGAATGGTACCAGAATGTCCTCCAAGAGCAACTTCTCCCAACCCTCCAAGAGCAGTTTGGCGATCAACAATGCCTTTTCCAGCGTGATGGAGCACCTTGCCATAAAGCAAAGGTGATAACTAAATGGCTCAGGGAACAAAACATAGAGATTTTGGGTCCATGGCCTGGAAACTCCCCAGATCTTAATCCCATTGAGAACTTGTTGTCAATCATCAAGAGACGGGTGGACAAACAAAAACCTAAAAATTCTGACAAAATGAAAGCATTGATTGTGCAAGAATGGACTGCTATTAGTCAGGATTTGGTCCAGAAGTTGATTGAGAGCATGCCAGGGAGAATTGCAGAAGTCCTGAAGAAGAAGGGGCAACACTGCAAATATTGACTTGCAGCATTAACTCATTCTAACTGTCAATATAAGCTTTTGTTACTCATATGTTTGCAATTATTATATTTCTGTCTGTGATAAAAACATCTGTCAAACACACATAAAAACCAGAGGGCAGCAGATCATGTGAAAATATAATATTTGTGTCATTCTCAAAACTTTTGGCCATGACTGTAGATGAATCAGTCTCACTGTATATACTCTAGTGGAAATTAAATTTCTATATATTCTACAAAGCAACATCGTGCCACCACAATAAAATTAAATCGCAAAGGTAGCCTTAAATATTCCATGAAAAATTCCACAAAAAATATGCATTTTTTTAACACAAATCTAGTGTGATTTATTTTTACTTTTAACTTTAATGTCCCAATATGTAATAGGTGTAACAATAATTAAAATAATGGTAGCAAATAACCCAATTATAATTGTAGTATAATTCTTCTGATTAACTATGTCACTTACCCCATGTGCAGAGCATTGCAATAGCTTAGATATCCATTCCCAAGGCGACTCACAAAGTAACAGTTAGTTATTAGTTTTTAGTAGTCATAACCATGGATACCTAAGATACTGCAATGCCCTATGAAAAACTGTTGGAGAAAATAGTGCAAAAATAGGTTCTTATATGAAATAGAAGTGGTCAATACAATAAGATTGCAATCACCAGACGTAGCTGTAATAAAGTATAAAGAAGATTCGCTGCAGCATATCCTTGGGTCCAACAAGACCTTCAGTTAGAAATCAGAGAAGAAAAATGGGTTATTGTTCTGCGCTGCTGAATCACTCCAAGTCCAGACATATTAATAATTGTGGTTTTATTCAAAGCATTTCAGAATACAACCGACTATTTCATCAGGAAATACCACAAAAATTATATTATTATTATTATGCCTACTACATATTGGGATTTGATCTTGGAGGTGGGAATACTCCCTTAAGTAAGCTATTTTAGTCATAGCTGCTCAACCCTGTTTTTCCTACTTTTTATAAGAAATGTAAAGTCACTATTTGACCTATGCTATGTTTAACCTGATCTACTAATCTTGGAAAATATGGCAAATTGACAGAAGCTGGCCAGAAAACACACTGCAGCTGTAAAGCAATATGTCACCTTCCCTTATCGTTTAAAAAACGCTACTGTTGCGGCATTAGGCCGGGGTCACACTTGCGAGTGTAATGTGAGAAACTCACATAAGCCTCTTGCCTCAATACACAGCACTGCCGCCGGCACTCGGGACTGGAGTGTGCGGCTGCATGTATTTCCATGCAGCTGAGCGCTCCGGTCCGAGTGCTGGTGGCAGTGGCGGGTATTGATGCGATAGATTCACATGAGTTTCTCACATCACAGTCGCACGTGTAACCCAGCCTTAGAGTGCAGATTTGTGCAATGCAAATGCTTTGGGCAGTCATAACATACAGAACAGCAGTGTATTGCAGTAGCTGAAATGCTCCCTAATGATAGGAAATAGAAATTAAATGTCTTTGCGTTATACAATTCAGAGGAATAAACTCCTTTATAGGGTCCCAAGTCTTAGGCAGTTCATTTTATTCACTCTAAAACGCTGCAGGATTAAATGAATGCATCTAAAATAACAATATTTGAAAATACCACATTTTTTAATTGCAAATCTCTCGTCTATGAATCGGCATGCTACCTATACACAAGAGAGAGTATCATACACCTGCTGGCAGACCTGAAGGAAAAAATGCTTCTCCTGCTATGCTGCTTATATTTCTGAAGGTTTCAGGGGGTAATTCATTTCTATGCTTAACAACTGGCTGTCTGCCTTTCACTGTAAGACTAATGGGCACAAAAACAAAAGCAGAGAAAAATGAAGGTTAAAGGAGAAATATGTAGAAGGAAGAAATTAAAAGTAGCGCAGGAAACATGTCTATTTTGCTTTCATAAAATAGGCTCTATGGAAATGAATCATGAGATAAAATGAGCATTCACATTAATCACATAAATACAATTGTACCAAGCCAACAAAAGAGTGTTTCCAAACTACAAGGCTAAAATAATTCTAAGAAACAACTTTTAAGTTGAGGAAAATAATAGTTCATAATTACCGATATTCCCTTAAAGGGAATCTGCCAAAAGGTTGCTATGTAATTTGAGGACATTGCTCTGTAATTTTAATACAATGAAGGTTTTATCACCAAGAGACTATCACTGCCAGGACTGGTGCTCACATGAGCCCTGGTCCAACTCCACTCCCTCCTCTGATAAGTAGCTTACCGTCAATAGACAATGGGCATAGAAAGCTGTGGTGTGGGAGGGGTTAGCTTTCTGAGCTCTGCTACGTGCTACATCTTAAAGCTCTGACTGTGTCACAACTGCTGCACTCAGTAGACTGTGATACATCACTAAAGTCTCTTTTCCTATGGTATGCTGCTCTCAGATGAAATAGGAAAAGCTTGGTGACAGATTTCGATGCAGAGAAACTTTTTTTCTTGAAATATCTGTCGTTCTGATGGAAGAAGCAACATTTGTCTGATGCCCAGAAGATGCTACAAAAAGGGAATGCATAATGCCTACTTTAAAACGTAGGAGAAAAAATATATTATTTTGATGCCATTTTTAAGATTTACTTCTTATTTTCAGTGACTGACAACATCCAGAGAGTCTGTGAGATGAAAACTCCACATTGAATCAATTACAGAACCGGACTTAAATACATGTAAAAATGTAGGTGCTAATAAACCTACAATTGCCAATAAAATTATCTTTAAATCTGTGTACAAATTAGCTTGTAATTGCTCAGTGATGGTTCCCAATCAAGGCAAGAGCTTTACTAATCCTCAATTCCTCATCATTGGTGTTGTTGACTGACAAATCCAGCATTTATCTGTGGCAACATAATCTCCCATCTTTGGGCCGTACATGCTAAGTCCGTATCGGTGGCAGTTGATCATAGCAAAGACTGTCACTATGCATATACCCTCCCCATCGGTGAAGTATTTTAGCCCTGGAAGAGAATGGTAGAACAGTGAATAATCAACAAAAGAGAAAGGTTCGAGGGCTGTTAGTGACAAGAGCTACAGCACCTGCCTGGTCTGACTGGGCACTATCAAGCTGATTATATAAAGTAATAAATGATCCTTTTCCTTGCAAGTCTAAAGGAGCATTTACACTGAAAGATTCATTTGAATAAGTATTTGTAAGAAGTTCATTTTATGATAATGTGTGAGTGCAAACAGGCTGCTGATCATCCAATGTACAAGGAAAATGTTCATTCACTGGATGAAATAATCCATTGTGCTGCAGTTGAAGCTGTAACATGGTAGTGTGTGCTGTCTAGCAGGACTAATTAG
Source organism: Oophaga sylvatica (assembly GCA_033576555.1). NCBI lineage: Eukaryota > Metazoa > Chordata > Amphibia > Anura > Dendrobatidae > Oophaga > Oophaga sylvatica. The sequence goes on along the minus strand of JARQOD010000005.1, from coordinate 223,406,978 downwards.
CTTCCTGTTGTGGCCAATGGGTCAGTATCGCAACCTACTAAAACTCCCAACTCTTTCCTAGGAATTGCCCATTATGGTTCCAATTGCTCTGATTTAGTCCTATTTTTCAGCTCTTGCTCAGGCAATTTTATTCCTGTTTATTTTATTTTTTACCTCGACCCATGTTTTGATATCCTTCAGCCTACTGATACTGTTTCTTTCCTCCTGATTGTGACTCGGCAGCCTAGCTATTCCTACCAGCCCACTCCACCGTACAGCGGCTGCTTTGAGGACTCAAACAAGGGGACCCTGTGTAAGTCCACATCCCTGCACAAGGGGTTAAAGGTGAAGGCCAGGACCCCGTGGGACCTGATAGTCGGAGTAGCAAGTGCAATGCCGCTTCATGGAAGCTCTATTTAGTACTGCCTGGTAATCATGGATAGAGTCTACTATAATCTCCCAATTACTCTTTGATTGCTTGGGCATCAATTTTCTCAGACAATTTTTTTTGGAAAGTTCTCGCAGAATAATGAAGTCTGCTACAGCTGAAAGGGACCCTACTACATGTTACCACCAATGGTATTGTAATTAAATGCTCAAAAAGTTAATGTTAGGGTTCGAGTTCCCGCTGCTGCACAAGGGGAGTCTCAAACCAGTCCCTCTGCGGTTCCCCATCCATCTTTGACTGCAGTGGAGCCTGCTCAGCAAAGACGTCGGTCCTAGCGTCTCGCCCGGTCTGATACTGTGCAGAGACTTGCTGCTGCCTCTTCAGGTTCTGCTATTGTAGACACTACTGGTCAGCGGCGAGCAGACGTCTTTAGGTCTAAGTCCTTTGTTGCTTCATCTGAGCATGCCCAGGGCAAGATCTCCCATTGGAGATCAGGGGTCACATGCTCAGATACAGCTGCCACTCCTGTTGGTCCTTCAGGAAGGTCCTCCGGCTGTTGATGCTATGAAGCAGCTTCCCATTGGTCCTTCCTGGAAGGTCTTTTTCTCGTGGCTGCTATAAAAGGCTGTCCTCACCGCACAGCCGTGCGCTAGGATCAATTGCATTGTGTGATTTGCGCCAGTGTGATCATGCACGCATGTGGTTAGGGCTCGGCTGAAATAAGCCCCTAGAATACAGGCTTCTCCTGTGAGAAGATTGCTTGATTGCGTTGCTGTCTGCATGATCACGGACTGCTATCAGCACAGTAGTTATCTGTGTATCCCTGTGGTGTTAACAGGACACAGTACCTATCTCTGCGTCTTTACCTCAGCGGCTCTGTGGTGTAACAGAGTTCGCACTATCTGCCACAGCGCACTACGGCATTTATTTTAGCGACTCTGTGGGATTACAGAGTACGCTACTTACGTCATCTTACTAGCAGCAGGCTCTGCCTGCACGGTGGACCCCGGGCTGCGAACACACCTCTCTACATTATTTATTAGGTGCGTTTCGCAGACCCTAACATAATCCTAGCGCCAGAGTCTGGCTAGTAAATGGTGGATGACCAGCGTTTACCGCAGTACATCCAGCAGCTGGAGGGTAGGTTGGCGGCTCTTGAGCGCACAACCTCAGCTGTGGATGTTACCGCAGTCGCTGTTCAGGCTGCTAGCGTGGCTGCAGCCAGTTTGTCCTCTGCCACCTCAGCCCCTACATTATCCCACCTCCCGCTTCCTGACAAGTTTGCCGGTGACAGCAAGCAATGTCGGGGATTCGTGAGTCAGTGCTCTATACAGCTCGAGCTTCTGGCTGCACGTTTCCCCACGGATCGGGCACAAGTGGGTTTTGTACTGTCTACTCTCAGGTAGAGCATTGTAGTGGGCAACGCCGCTGTGGAGTGCGATGATTGTGTGGTGCGGAGTGCTCCTCGTTTCCTGGAGGCTCTAAAAAAGGTCTTTTTAGGACCTCAGGTCACCCACGATGCGGCGCTCCAATTGCTGGCATTGGCACAGGGTTCGTCTTTGGTCAGTCAGTTTTCCGTCCAGTTTCGGACTCTGGCCTCAGAGCTAGACAGGTCGGATAAAGTTCTCATTCCAGTCTACTGGCGAGGACTGGCTGACCATGTTAAAGACGCTTTGGCTACCAGGGAGATTCCCGCCACACTGGAGAAGCTTATCTCCATATCTACCCGTATCGACCTCCGTTTTCACGAGCGAAGGTTGGAGCGGGCCCAGTGTAGGCAGAGGATTCAGTTGGCTCCCACCTTTGCCAAACCTCTCGAATCCCCCGATCTGGCGTCCGAACCCCAGAAGGCCACAGAGGTTCCTTGTACAGGACCTAAGTCTCGGGCCGTCAGAGTATCCGTGGTCTGTAACCTTTGTCAGCAGACAGGACACTATGCAAACAAATGTCCACAGCGATCCGGGAAGCGATCGCATCTAGTGGCCCTGGGAGGAGGTTCACTAGAGACAGCGGTATTTTCCTCCAAAATGACATTTAAAGGGACAGTCACTGTAGACTTTTCCACACTTACAGTCGAGCTTTGTGTGGACTCAGGAGCAGAGGGGAATTTCATGTCATCTACCTTTGCTCGTCGCCACGCAATACATCTGGTAGCGCTCAACAAACAAGTGACTGTCCGGGTAGTGAATGGGTTGACATTGCCCTCGCCAATTACACATCAGACTGTCCCTCTTACTGTTGTACCCCCTTCCCATCAGGAGATTATTTCCCTTCTTATCCTTTCCGAGGGAATAGACAAAATCCTACTGGGAGTTCCCTGGCTCCGTTCCCACTCCCCTCATATTGAGTGGACCTCCGGTAGGATACTGGGTTGGAGTGAGTCATGTAAGTACAGATGTGTCAGGGAGTGCATTCAGGTTACCACTACAGAGATACCCGCACATCTTTCTCATCTTCCCAAGTGCTATCAGTTATATGCAGACATGTTCTCTAAAAAGGCTGCGGAGACTCTGCCGCCCCATCGTCCCTACGACGGTCCTATTGGCCTCTTGCCTGGAGCAGAACCTCCTCAGGGAAGGGTCTATCCCTCTCTCTTCCTGAGACAGAGGCTATATCTCAATATATCCAGGAGAATCTGGCAAGAGGGTTCATTAGGAAGTCGGTGTCACCAGCAGGAGCGGGGTTCCTCTTCGTGCAGAAGAAGAGTGGAGAATTACGTCCGTGTATAGATTACAGAGGTCCTAACGCCATCACCGTTAAGAATAAGTACCCATTGCCAATGATCTCTGAGCTCTTTGATAGGCTCCGGGGAGCAAGGGTATTTACTAAATTAGATCTGCATGGTGCTTAAAACCTGATTCGCATCCGTGAGGGGGACGAATGGAAGACGGCTTTTAATACCAAGGATGGGCATTATGAATACCTGATGATGCCCTTTGGGCTCTGTAATGCCCCAGCCATTTTCCAAGACTTTGTCAATGACATCTTCCGGGATATGCTTTCCACCTCTGCAGTAGTATATCTGGATGATGTTCTCATCTTTTCTCCAGATATTGACTCTCACCAGAGGGATGTCTGCAAAGTCTTCGACCTGTTACGGGCGAACTCCCTCTATGCAAAGTTGGAGAAATGCATGTTTGAGCAGGAGTCTTTACCTTTCCTGGGCTATATCATCTCCTCCCAGGGATTGGCTATGGATCCTGCCAAACTACAGGCTGTGATGGATTGGCAAGAACCCCATTCTCTTAAAGCTGTGCAGCGCTTTATGGGGTTCATTAATTACTATCGCCAATTCATTCCCCATTTCTCCACTTTGGTAGCTCCCTTGTAGCCCTCACCAAGAAGGGAGCCATTCCCAAATTGTGGTCAGACGTGGTCTTCAAGGCCTTTACTTCAATTAAGTCTCATTTTGCTAGCGCTCCCATCTTACATCGGCCCGAGGTTGATAAGCCTTTTTTATTGGAGGTCGATGCCTCGTCCGTTGGTGCTGAAGCAGTCCTTTTTCAAAAGGATGCTCAAGGTCGGAAACATCCTTGTTTCTTCTTTTCCAAGACCTTCACACCAGCGGAGAGGAATTATTCCATTGAGGATAGAGAGTTGCTAGTTATGAAGTTGGCCTTTTCCGAGTGGAGACATCTCCTGGAGGGGGCTCGCTTTCCCTTTCAAGTTTTCACTGACCTCAAAAATTTGGTCTTTTACAGACCGCCCAGTGGCTAAATTCTCGTCAGGCCAGATGGTCCCTGTTCTTCTCCCGGTTCCATTTCACCCTCCATTTCCTCTCCGGTGAGAAGAACATTCGGGCTGATGCTCTTTCTCGCTCCGTGGTGTCCTCTGAGGAGGTGGAGGAGGAGCCTCGGTTGATTGTCCCCACAGAGAGCCTAAGAACTGTGGCCCCGGTTTCACTTGAGTCTGTGCCTCCGGGCAAGACTTTTGTGTCCACCAATTTGCGACCGGAGGTACTCTCTTGGGCACATTCGTCCAGGGTGGGTGGACATTTTGGGGCAAAAAGGACATACTGGTGGCCACATATGGTCCGTGACGTCAGGGAATACATTCAGGCGTGCGTCTCCTGCGGCAAGAATAAGTCCCCTCGACAACAGCCAGCTGGGCTACTTTTCCCTTTACCGGTGGTAGACAGGCCTTGGGAGATGGTCGGGATGAATTTTGTGGTGGGCTTACCCAAGTCTCGGGGCTGCACCATCATCTTGGTGATAACCGAGCACTTCTCCAAAAAGGTGCACTTGGTGCCTTTACTACGGTTACCGTCTGCACGGGCCTTGGCAGCATTATTTATTAGGCATATTTTCTGTTTACACAGAATGCCAGACAAAATCGTCAGTGATCGAGGTCCCCAATTTGCGTCTCGGTTCTGGAGAGAGCTGTGTCGTCTACTCAGCATTGAGTTAAATCTCTCCTCGGCATATCATCCCAAGACGAATGGGTTGGTAGAAAGGGCCAACCAGACGTTGATCACATACTTGTGACATTTTGTCTCTGCTAGGCATGATGACTGGGCATCCTTGCTACCGTGGGCTGAGTTCGCTCTAAATAATGCTGTGGCTGACTCCACCGGACAGACCCCATTCCTCCTGAACTACGGTCAGCATCCGCGGGTACCAGTGCCCATGCCCATGTCTTCCGCCGATTCCAGGGTGGCAGACTGGGCTGTGGAGGCATGGGACATTTGGGACTGCACCCAGGATGCCATTCAGGCCTCCAAAGAGAGGATGAGGTCTTCTGCCGATACCCATCGGCGCCCCGCTTCTACTTTTTCTCCGGGTGACCTAGTGTGGCTCTCTGCCCGAAACATCAGGCTACGTGTTGAGTCCACCAAATTGGCACCTCGCTATTTGGGTCCCTTTAAAATTTTTGAGCAGGTGAACCCGGTGGTTTACCGCCTAGCCCTTCCGCCACGCCTTGGTATCACCGACACCTTTCACGTGTCCCTCCTGAAACCCGTGGCCATTTCCCTGTTTTCCAAGTCATCTACCGGGACGTCGGGTTCATCTACCGATGATCATGAGGTGAACGCCATTGTTGGGTGCAAGGTGGTACGAGGCAAAAAATTTTATTTGGTGGATTGGAGGGTTTATGGGCCTGAGGATAGGTCCTGGGAGCCTGCCGAGCATGTTCACGCTCGGCAGCTCATCGCTGCCTTTGAGCGCAGCGAGGCCCAAAGAAGGGGGGCCTTAGGAGGGGGGATAATGTTACAGTTCGAGTTCCCGCTGCTGCACAAGGGGAGTCTCGAACATGTCCCGCTGCGGTACCCCATCCATCTCCGGCCGCAGTGGAGCCTGCTCAGCAAAGATGTCGATCCTAGCGTCTCACCTGGTCTGATACTGTGCAGAGATTTGCTGCTGCCTCTTCAGGTTCTGCTATTGTAAGTCCTTTGTTGCTTCATCTGAGCATGCCCAGGGCAAGATCTCCCATTGGAGATCAGGGGTCACATGCTCAGATACAGCTGCCACTCCTATTGGTCTTCAGGAAGGTCCTCCGGCTGTTGATGTTCTGAAGCAGTTTACCATTGGTCCTTCCTGGAAGGTCTTTTTCTCATGGCTGCTATAAAAGGCTGTCCTTACCGCACGGTCGTGCGCTAGGATCAATTGCATTATGTGCTTTGCGCCAGTGTGATCATGCACGCATGTGGTTAGGGCTCGGCTGAATTAAGCCCCTTGAATACCGGCACCTCCGGTGAGGAGATTTGAGTGCACGTGGTTAGGGCTTGGCTGAAATAAGCCCCTAGAATACCAGCATCTCCAGTTAGTAGATTGCTTGATTGCGTTGCTGTCTGCATGATCACGGACTGCTACCCGCACAGCAGTTATCTGTGTATCCCTGTGGTGTTAACAGGACACAGTACCTATCTCTGCGTCTTTACCTCAGCGACTCTGTGGTGTAACAGAGTTCGCTTATATCGCTATATAGCGCTGCGGCATTCCCGCTAGCGGCTCTGTGGATTAACAGAGTTCGCACTATCTGCCACAGTGCGCTACGGCGTTTATTTTAGCGACTCTGTGGGATAACAAAGTTTGCTACTTACGCCATCTTACTAGCAGCAGGCTATGCCTGCACGGTGGACCCCGGGCTGCGAACACACCTCTCTACATTATTTATTAGGTGCGTTCCGCAGACCCTAACAGTTAATATTAATGTTCATTGTTCACATATTTTCATCCGTATAGTGAGTACAATATTTTATCAAAAGGAAAGTTTTTGACATTAAATGATGCTTTAATAAAATATTATGAAATTATATTTGAATGTTATATAAATCTGTATTTATAATTATCTTGTGATATTTCCAATAATATAGATGGCAGCATTTTCCTTTCAGCACTAGCAAACCTACATATTGTTTCCATATTACTAATGAGAATACATAATGTCATTGTCAAAAATTCAATATTTCAGAAAATAGAATTTAAAATATCTATTTGCGCAGAGCATGTTGACTTTACCCAAGTTCCACAAAAAAAGAATAGTTTCTATTCACAAATGGTTTTATACTATGCTTTCCTAGATACTATATTGGATATCTAAAACTATTCTTGTCTTTGCTGTTCTTTTGAATATGTACATTTCAGCACATAAAAGTTATTTGATTATCCAAGTTATGAAAGTATTTGCTTTAATATATTATTTAGCTGTATGTCAATGGAAAGTATTCCCGTTTTATGTTTCAAAGCGAATATTTAAACTTAACCTTTTTCATGAACCTAATTTCCTGTTGTGAATTAGTCACACTATTAAATATTTGAGAGTGTTTCTATTATACTTTTCCTCTGATTATTCAACTCATGGTTCTCGCTTACAAATACTGATGTAAAATACTGACCAAATACTGAAAAAGACAAAAAACAAAACCATTTATTTAAGCTTGTATTTATGAATGCATTAGGTATATGGACAGACTAGACTCAATATTTAAAGTATTAACCCCTTTCTGCCATCAGACGTACTATTCCATCCATAAAACCCGTGCCATTCTGCCCATGGACGGAATAGTACGTCATAGGCGATCAGCTGCGCTCCCGGGGGGAGCGCAGCTAATCGCCGCCGGGTGTCAGCTGATTATCACAGCTGACACCAGGGACTGTGTGTCAGGAGCGGTCACGGACCGCTCTCAGCACATTAACCCCTGGCACACCGCGATCAAACATGATCGCGGTGTACCGGGGGCACAGGGGAGGATCGCGCAGGGAGGGGGCTCCCTGCGCGCTCCCCTGAGACCCTCAGAGCAGCGCGATGTGTCGCGCTGTTCTGAGGGTCCGTCTTCCCTCCAGGTCCCCGGATCCAAGATGGCGCTGGGGTCCTGCAGGGAGGCTGCTTCCTCAGTGCCTGCTGAGAGCAGGCACTGAGAAGCCTGCAGCGATGCCAGAGCGATCGCTGGTGTAACAGAGTGCTGTGCACACTGTCACACCAGCGATCTGATAAAATACTGTGATGTCCCACCCTGGGATAAAGTAAAAAAGTTAAAAAAATAAAAATAAAAGGTTTTAAAAAAAATCATAAAAAAAAAAAATATTCCCCAATAAATTCATTTTTTCCTGTAAATAAAAAAAACAAAACAATAAAAGTACACATATTTGGTATCGCCGCGTCCATAACGACCCACCCTATAAAACTGTCCCACTAGTTTACCCCTTTAGTGAACCCCTTAAAAAAAAAAACTAAGCAAAAAATCAATGCTTTATCATCATACCGCCGAACAAAAAGTGGAATAACACGCGATCGAAAAGACAGATATAAATAAACATGGTACCGCTGAAAACATCATCTTGTCCCGCAAAAAACAAGCCATCATACATCATCATCAGCGAAAAAATAAAAAAGTTATAGCTCGCAGAATAAAGCGATGCAAAAATAATAATTTTTTATATAAAATTGTTTTCATTCTATAAAAGCGCCAAAACATAAAAAAATGATATAAATGAGGTATCACCGTAATCGTACTGACCTGAAGAATAAAATTGCTTTATAAATTTTACCACACGTAGAACGTATAAACGCCTCCCCTAAAAGAAATTCATGAATTGCTGATTTTTGTTCATTCTAATCTCACAAAAATTGAAATAAAAAGCTATCAAAAAATGTCACGTGCTCAAAAATGGTACCAATAAAAATGTCACCTCGTCCCGCAAAAAATAAGACCTCACATGACTCTGTGGGCCAAAATATGCAAAAATTATAGCTCTCAAAATGTGGTAATGCAAAAAACTATTTTTTGCAATAAAAAGCATCTTCTAAATGATAGCTGCCAATCATGAAATCCCGCTATAAATAATAAATCAAACCCCCCTTTATCACCCCCTTAGTTAGGGAAAAATAATAAAATTAAAAAATGTATTTATTTCCATTTTCCCGTTAGGGTTAGGGTTGCGGCTAAAGTTAGGGTTAGGGTTGGCACTAACGTTAGGATTAGGGTTAGGGTTGGGATTAGGGTTAGGGGTGTGTTAGGGTTAGGTTTGTGGTTAGGGTTGGGACTAGGGTTATGGGTGTGTTGGGGTTAGGGTTGGAGTTAGAATTGGGGGTTTCTGCTGTTTAGGCACATCAGGGGCTCTCCAAATGTGACATGGCGTCTGATCTCAATTCCAGCCAATTCTGCGTTGAAAAAGTCAAACGGTGCTCCTTCTCTTCTGAGCTCTGCCATGCGCCCAAACAGTAGTTTACCCCCGCATATGGGGTATCAGCGTACTCTGGACCACAAGAGTTATTGTGCAATTTGTCCTATTTCTTCTGTTACCCTTGGGAAAATAAAAAACTGGGGGCGACAAAATCATTTTTGTAAAAAAAAAATGATTTTTTTTGTTTTTACGGCTGTATGTTATAAAACTTCTGTGAAGCAATTGGGGCTTCATAGCGCTCACCACACATCTAGATAAGTTCCTTGTGGGTCTATTTTCCAAACTGGGGTCACTTGTTGGGGTTTCCACTGTTTAGGCTCATCAGGGGCTCTCCAAATGCGACATGACGCCCCCAGACCATTCCATCATAGTCTGCAATCCAAAACATCACTACTTCCCTTCCGAGCCCCGACGTGCGCCCATACAGTAGTTTACTCCCACATATTGGGTATCAGCGTACTCAGGACAAATTGGACAACAACTTTTGGGGTCCAATTTCTCCTGTTACCCTTGTGAAAATAAAATATTGGGGTGAAAATATCATTTTTGTAAAAAAAAAAAAGTTTTTTTTATTTTTACGGCTGTACATTATAAACTTCTGTGAAGCACTTCGGGTTTCAAAGTGCTCACCACACATCTAGATAAGTTACTTGTGGGGTCTAGTTTCCAAAATGGTGTCATTTGTTGGGGGTTTCCACTGTTTAGGCAGATCAGGAGCTCTCCAAACACGACATGGCATCCAGCCAATTCTGCGTTGAAAAACTCAAACGGCGCTCCTTCCCTTCCAAACTCTGCCATGCACCCAAACATTGGTTTACCCCCACATATGGGGTATCAGCGTACTCAGGACAAAATGCACAATACATTTTGGAGTCTTGTTACCCTTGGGAAAATAAAAATTGGGGTGAAAACATCAATTTTGTGGAAAAAATATGATTTGTTAATTTTACGACTCTACGTTATAAACTTGTGTGAAGCACTTGGGGGTTCAAATTGCTCACCAAAGATCTAGATAAGTTCCTTAGGGGGTCTAGTTTCCCAAATGGGGTCACTTGTGGGGGGTTTCCACTGTTTAGGCACATCAGGGGCTCTCCAAATGCAACATGGCGTCCAATCTCAATTCCAGCCAATTTTGGTTGGAAAAAGTCAAATGGTGCTCCCTCCATTCCGAGCTCTGCCATGCGCCCAAACAGTGGTTCCCCCCCACATATGGGGTATCAACGTACTCAGGACAAATTGGACAACAAATTTTGTGGTCCAATTTCTCCTGTTACCTATGGGAAAATAAAAAATTAGTGACTAAGAGATAATTTTTGTGGGAAAAAAATAGGATTTTTTATTTTCATGCCCGGGCATTATTAACTTGTGTGAAGCACTTGGGGGTTCAAAGTGCTCACCAAAGATCTAGATAAGTTCCTTAAGGGGTCTAGCTTCCAAAATGGGGTCACTTGTGGGGGGTTTCCACTGTTTAGGCTCATCTGGGGCACTACAAACGGAACATGACCCCCATCAATGTTTGCATTCCAAAACGTTACTGCTTCCCTTCCACACCCTGCCGTGCGCCCAAACAGTTTCGCCCCCACATATGGGGTTCAGCGTACTCAGGACAAATTGGACAACAACTTTTGGGGTCCAATTTCCTTGGGAAAAATCAAAAATTTGGGACTAAAAAATAATTTTTGTGGAAAATAGTTTTTTTTTTTTTTTCACACCCAGGCATTATAAACTTTTGTGAAACACTTTGGGGTTCAAAGTGCTCACAACAGATCTAGATAAGTTCCTTACGGGGTCTAATTTCCAAAATGGTGTCACTTGTGGGGGTTTCCACTGTTTAGGCGTATCAGGGGCTCTCCAAACACGACATGGCGTCCAATCTCAACTCCAGCCAATTTTAGTTTGAAAAAGTCAAACGGCGCTCCTTCCCTTACGAGCTCTGCCGTGTGCCCAAACAGTGGTTTTCCCCCACATATGGGGTATTGGCGTACTCAGGAGAAATTGCACAACAACTTTATCTGCCCGTTTTCTCCTTTTACCCTTGTGAAATTAAAAAAAGTTTGTAAAAGATCATTTTTGTGGCTAAAAAGTTAAATATTAATTTTTTCCTTCCACGTTGCTTCAGCTCCTGTGAAGCACCTGAAGGGTTATTAAACTTCTTGAATGTGGTTTTGAGTACCTTGAGGGGTGCAGTTTTTAGAATGGTTTCACTTTTTGGTATTTTCTGCTATATAGACCCGTCAAAGTGACTTCAAATTTGAGGTGGTCCCTAAAAAAATGGCTTTGTAAATTTTGTTGTAAAAATGAGAAATCACTGGTCAACTTTTAACCCTTATAATTTCCTAACAAAAAAAATTTTGGTTTCAAAATTGTGCTGATGTAAAGTAGACATGTGGGAAATGTTATTTCTTAACTATTTTGTGTGACATAGTTCTCTGTTTTAAGGGGAAAAAAATTCAAAGTTTGAAAATTGCAAAATTTTCAAAATTTTCGCCATATTTGCGTTTTATTTTTTAAAAAACGCAAGGTATATTGAAGAAATTTTACCACTAACGTGAATTACAATATGTCACGAGAAAACATTCTGAGAATCGCGAAGATCCGTTGAAGCGTTCCAGAGTTATAACCTCATAAAGAGACAGTGGTCAGAATTGTAAAAAATGGCCTGGTCATTAACGTGCAAACCACCCTTGGGGGTTAAGGGGTTAACACTAGTTTTTCAAGACATCATTGCCCTGTCAGCTCCTGAGCCAAATCCTGACTAATATCAACCCATTGTTGCATAATTAGTGCAGGGAGTTTATTAGAATTTTTGTGGTTTTGTTTGTCCACCCATTTTTGTTTTAGGATTGAGATCTGATGAGTTTCCTTGTCATGAACCCCACATTTTAATATTTTAACCACTAACCATTTAGTTATCACTTCCTCCTTGTGACATGGTGATCCATCATATTAGAAAAAAGCATTACTCACTACCAACTTTCTTCTGTATCATTGGCAGAAGTTGCTGTTTGAAGATATTTCAATATCATTCTTTATTCATGACAATGTTCTCAGGAAAAATTGTGAGTGAGCCCACTTCCTTGGATGAAAAGCACATAAATGGTCTCAAAATACTTTATTTTTTGCATGACACAGGACTCATAGAAGTGCTCACCTTTTCTTATCTGGACAATCATTCTTCCATATGTTCCAAACAGTTTGCTAGGGGTTTTCATCAGAGAAAATAATTTTACCCCTGTCCTAAGTAGTCTTATGCCTATATTTTCTGTGGAAGTTGCTGCCCTTCTTCACACAATGCCAACCTCAAAAAACTTTCATTTCACTGCACACACAGATTTAAACAGGTATTCTCATCTCCAAGATCCTATCCCAATATGTAGTAGGTGTAATAATAATATTAGCAAATCCTATTAGAAATGTAGTATAGTTCTTCTGATTCTCTATGTCTTTTTCCTCATGTGTTGACATTGCAGGACCATAGATATTCATGGCTATGACCACTGATATAGTGACAGTTAGCTAGTTGCTAGTAGTTGTAACCACGGATACCAAAGGTCCTGCAATGACTATATATGAGGAAAGAGACATAGCGAATCAGAAAAACTATAGCACATTTCTAATTGGAGGTATTTACTAATATTATAAAAGTAAATGGATCAGTTTTGTAGTGCTAGCAAATCAAACTAGTACGAAAGATGACTTTCAAAAATGTGCATTAAATTTTTCAAATTTTCTCAATACTCACCGAAGTTGAAAACGGAAGAGAAAAATGTGTGTAGTCTCCATAGAAACATTCTCTTTTACCAAATTAAAGCCTGAAGCGGGGTTAATTTTAGACAAAGTTATGTCTGTTCATGCAAAGCATCAATTTGATTTGATAATTTCAAATAAAGAATTTTTTTAAAGAGGTGTGCACCTTTTTCTACATGTGGTGCAAATCACTCAAACTATTTCTCTTTCTTAATGTGGCCTAAAATATATTAGGATTAGTAAATGTGTACCTATGCATTTTGCTAGTTGATTAGCTTGCAAAAATATGTACTCATACAATAAGTTTGTTGAATCTTTAATTTTTAGTGTTTCACACATCTCAATTTTAAAAGGAACATGAGGAGAATAAAAGTGAGGTAGAAATGTGATGAATACAATTTTATAATACAATTATGGTGGATTTTGGTATCATTTTGGCGCTTATGAAATGTAGTTAATATTATTTTGCTAATGAGTAACTAAACTTAAAAAAAAATTATGAATGTTTGTAATATACTTCAATAATTAATTTCTTCTTTCACAAACAATATGCTGTAGAATTATTTCTCAATTTACAAACAGGTTATAGTAATTCAACTATCTAAATACGTTGATAGGATCAAAGGAGTTCAGAGACAGTGATTTCTCTATTCTGACTGCTTGTAAAGAAAATGTTGATCTTGGCTGAGCAGTGCAGATGATCAAATTGATCCACTTCAAATCAACTTTGAGTAGATTTTCATGAAATCTGCAGGTCCTGGCAAATTTGAACAATTTGCAATTCGATGTATATACATTGCCAAAGATTGCATCAGCCAAAGAACTGTATTATATAACATCAGGCATGGCCACGGGGTTCCCCATAAACCTTTGCAGCTACTTCTACAAAACATGGTAGCACAACCAATCAGAACGGACTATTGCAGCCACAATAAAAGTTGAGGCAGGGAAGTCAGTGGAAATGTTAAGGATTTGCAGCTTACTGTCTGGAGATTAGAGTGCACAGCTTCTTATTAGAGATAGAGCTTAAAAGGCATTAAAGAGAGTGGGGTGTGCTACTGCAGCTCTGAAAAACATAGAAAATGGCAGTGGTTGTCCCAGTCTGGGATTAATATTGCGTATAATCAAGTGATAGGGAGGTTCAAGACTTGCACAATCTATATAACTGTGAAATGAATGATCGGCGATATAATGCAGTACAGCACCCTAATAATACAATTTTATTTTATTTTGATACACTACAACAAGAAGGGAAGTTTACCACTCTCATCAGTTCTAGTTTTCCTACTGAAAAATTCTGAAATCAATGCTGTTCTGAGTGAGAAAGAATGCTTACTAGCTTCTGAGGTTGACGAGCCATGTACAATATCTTTTTGCATTTGTTTTGTATTTATTTTTTAGTAAAATCAAAAGATGCTTTTAAGTATTGTGATTCACTAAGAATTGATTAGCTGTAGATCAGTTTTTTGGGAAATGTTTTCTGAATCCAACAAATTTGAATTTCAAATTATAACCTGTATTGAGCAGCAGTTGAGAGCAGCTTGTAAAGGATCATAAAGGGGAAAAGTGAAACATTAATATAGCATGACGTTCTGGTGAGGAGGAAGAAAAATAGGTTCATGTAGTCTATTACAAAGGATACATGCTACATAATTCATTTTTATTAGCAATGCAAGTAATTATTAAATCTTACAGTGGATTTAGAAATCCATAATACTACTTAATTAATTGTCTGTCAAAGTAGCATGGTGCTTTCCTTACACTTCTGCTACTTTATTTTAGCAATCATCTGGGTTGCAGTACTTGTTTCTCTACCCCTCAAACATTAGTGGCATAGCCTAGTAACGCCACTAATGTTTATGGTTAAAAAAAAACTCTTTATAAATTAGAAGAGCCTGCTTATTAAATGGGTTTGCCTTTTTTATGAAAAAAATGCTAATAAATAAACATACCGTATATACTCACATATAAGCTGACCCCACTAATTTTGCCACAAAAAACTGGGAAAACTTATTGACTCGTGTATAAGCCTAGGGTGGAAAATGATTATGCCCCCTTATGCTGCACAGATTATGCCCATATGCTGCACAGATTATGCCCCCATATGCTCCACAGATTATGACCCCATATGCTCCACAGATTATGCCCAATATGCTCCACAGATTATGCCCCCATATGCTCCACAGATTATGCCCCCATGTGTTCCACAGATTATGCCCCCGTATGTTCCTCAGATTATGCCCCCATGTGTTCCACAGATTATGCCTCCATATGCTCCACAGATTATGCCCCATAGGCTCCACAGATTATGCCCCATATGCTCCACAGATTATTCCCCCATATGCTCCACAGATTATGCCCCTATAGATGCTCCATAGATTATGCTCCCATAGATTATGCCCCCATAGATGCCCCATAGTTAAGGTCCCTTATGCTGCCGCGCTGCTTAAAAAAAAAATGACATACTCATCTCTCGTCGCTGGGTGCCAGGTGCCGGTGTCTTGAGCAGGCGGTGACACCGGCGCGCTATGGGGGACAGGTGCTGCTCGCTCACTCAGGACCCCGGCACCTGAGATATTTACCTGTCACCGGACCTGTCCACCACTGCGCTGCTCCGCTCCCTCTTCAGGGTCCTCGACTTTAATAAGCGGTACCATGTGACCGCTGCAGGAAGGAGCCGGAGATCGCAGGAGAAGCAGGGGGGCTACAAAGACGTGCCGGTGGAGGGGTAAGTATTACCCGACACCCCCGGACCCCTCCCCCGCCGATCCCCGGTATATTACTCGCGTATAAGCCGAGAGGGGGACTTTCAGCCCTAAAAATGGGCTGAAAATCTCGGCTTATACGCAAGTATATACGGTAATAGAATTGTAAATCTCGGGCCAAACAGGCATAACAATGCTTAAATTCAACAACTGAAGACCTTTGTTGAGTCTGTTTAATATTTAAATATGATGCTTGTTGCATTTTACATATTGATTAGGAACAAAAATTCACCTTTTTAATTGTTTCTTTTTCATATACCCTTTGTATTCAGCTGAATGTGGAGCAACAGTTACTGGAAATGAAGGAACTCTACTATCTCCAAATTACCCTGCCAACTATGACAACAACCATGAATGTATATACAGAATTGAAACGCAGCCTGGAAAGGGAATCCAGCTACGGGCCAGAAATTTTCAGCTGCTTGAGGGTGACATTCTAAGGGTAAATGTATAATAGAAATTGTCTATAGAGATGTATTTTTTAAAAACAACTATATATTTTAATCCTTAAAGGAAAGTATCATTTATAGTATCTCATAATTAAAACATGAAAATGCTCTGACTCAATGACATTCAAAATTTGGGCAAAGGTTTCTATACAAGGAGAGTAGGAGGTAGGAATTGTGCGATCCTGTGTTACCTAAGATGCCAACAAAGTCTATCATATGGGATGGTTATAAAAATAAGCTCTCTGTCTTGATATTACATATTATTTTTTAATCTATTTATATTGAGTTCATGGTGTTGCCCATTACTTTACAATCCATTATTAGTTACCCCAAGTTGCTACAAACAGTGAAGAACATTATACTTACCTGCTAGATGCTCCTCTGCTCATATGTCATTATAGTAAGCCATGTTAAAACCTTTCAAGCTATGTTTTTACAAAATGTACACCATTAAATAGTTATACAGCACTTTCTTTCTTATACCTTAAATTCAAAATTGAAGTCACCTCATGCACCAAGTCAAAAATGTAAGATGACAGCTTAGCTTCAAATTTCCAATTTCCTTTTAATAGAAGCTGACAGGAAGGAACAGAGTGGACAATTTATTTTTCTCCCTCATTGATGATCTTAGAAAAGACACACCACACTGAAATGTCACCATCATTTTTTTTTAGGTTGCCTAAGTAGATTATCAAAAAGGCTGAGGTTATGAAACCTCAAAGGAAAAGTAAAGGTATAAATATTAATTGTATTGGAGAAAAGGGTTTTACCATGTTTGAAAACATAATTTATTATACAAGTCTTGACAGCACGTGAAGTGCTTGAACTTCCATCTAACCTGCAAAAAGGAATTAATTTATAACAAAATTAATATTTTGCCCACAATAAGGATTTTGTAAGTGAATTGCAGAGTTGGCGTTGGTAGAGATTTATCTCTGGGTTCTGTTTACTTCTTCACTTGAAGGCTTTTGTGTTTTTATTATAGGTACATGATGGGAAAGACGGTTCTTCGCGACTTTTAGGAGCTTTTACGAATAATGAGTTATTGAAGTTAACACTCAACAGTACTTCAAACCATTTGTGGATAGAATTTAACACTAATGGATCTGACACTGACCTTGGTTTTCATCTAGTTTATAACAGTAAGTAGTTTCTCCCTAAATCTAAGTTATGCTGTGATTAATTTTGTTTAATCATTATTGGGAATCTTACCAGGTTTTTCCTATTTAATCTGAAAGCAGCATAACGTAGAGTCACAGAGCCTGATTTCAAGGATGTGTCGCATATTAAGCTGTGTGCTGTAGATCCATTACAATCAATGTTTTATCAGTAGGAGATTAGCACTGCCAGACTAGGTGTTTCATGCAAACCAGTCAAGCTACTATGCGTAATCCCACCCCCACTGCTGATTTGCAGCTTGCTGACAATGCCCAGTGTATAGAGGAAGCTGCCAATCAGTGGTGGGAAGGGGTTATACTTATCCCTGCATTGTAACCACTACTACAACTACAGAAGCAAAAACAAAGATTCTATTAAAACTAAGCCAAAAAGTCCAGTAGGCGATGCATTTATCAAATCAGGCTTTCTTCACCTACATCATGCTGCTCCCAAATTACACAGCAAAACCTGACATTCTCTTTAAGGCCGGGATCACACATGCGAGAGACTCGCATGATTCTCATGTGAGTCTCTCGCATGAACACCTGACACTGCCGCCGGCACTCAGACCGGAGCGTGTGGCAGCATAGAAATACTTGCAGCCGCACGCTCTGGTCCGAGTGCCGGCGGCAGCGCCAGGTGTTCATGCAAGAGACTCGCTTGAGAATCGTGCAAGTTTCTCGCATGTGTGATCCCGGACTTAGAATGATAACTTATTGCTGAGTCTGGCTGTCACTTTTTGATCAGTGAGGGTTCAACTAACTGGACTCCTCAGATCCTAAAATGTAGGGAGTTGTACAGCTTTGTCTGCTTCTAAATTGTCAAAATTGTGTCTTGCACACTGATGCTAAAAGGTCACTGACCACTGTGCATGAAAATGAAGCAGAGTCACATTGACTTTGCACCAGATTGCCTGGAGGGCAAAGAAAACTGTCAAGAAGACAGCTAAAATAAGAATTGTATTTATTATTTTTACTTTATATAGTTCCTTCATGTTCCACAGTGCTTTACAGACATCATCGCTGTCCCCATTGAGGCTCACAATCTACATTCCCTATCTGCCTCTTTGGAATGTGGAAGGAGGCCTGAGTACCAGGAGGAAACAAATACAAACACGGGGAAAACATATAAACTCCTTGCAGATGTTGTCCTTGGTGGGATTTAAACCCAGGGCTCCAGCGCTGTAAAGTGCTGCTTTAAAAGTAATCTTGAGACAGTCGATAGAAAAAATTTAATTTCAAATCAATATAGATAACTAGATGCTATTCATATGAAAAGTATACATGTGTAATTACCATACTACATATTATGTAAGATGAAGAGGTAAAAGTATGACAAAAAAATGTGTTGAAATTGTAGTGTAATAAAAGCTTTTTGAATCTATTGCTTTTATGCAAGCAGAATACCTACTTCTATTTAAATTTGCATATGTGAGAGAAAGTAATCTTTTTACTTTACAAAGTGGATTTACTATTATTACAGACTGTCACACCTTTGCTTCACTTTCACTAAGGACTCACATTTCTCATTAAACAAATTCAGTAAAATATCACAACATACAAGCAAATATCTTGACAGGCTGCATTTAAGCTCATTCCCACTAGATGGCCACATATAGACACATATACTGGACATATGTCATCCCCAAAATCATGTATCTTTCAAAGTTAGTCATCACACACAACAAATCGAGGGACCTGTCCAGTAAAGTGGAAATGTAAAGAGGAACACATCTGTATGTAAATCATTTGCAAAAAGGATATTCTGTAGTTGGAAACATGTAAGACAATGATACCAGAATTGTAAGGCGCATAGAAGACTATTAATAAGTGCATAACAAAGCAATGTGTATTGGTATTAAAAACTAATTTTGTATTTAAAGGAAACCTGCTGCATGAGCAGCGTCAGTCATCCTCTCGCACTGTAGGCTTCTAAACTTTACTCTGACATAGTACTTTCAGAGAAAACATAATTTAAAATTTAGCCAATGACAGAGAGTACAATCATTTGGGTGGGTTGCTATTGTCTTCTCCTTACCTAACTTAGTTTTACTAACCGCTCTATCTCTCCGAAAAAACTAATATCACCCTTTAAAGAAGTTGTCCTCTTACTTTGGATGATGTCATGGGATCTGCAGATTGAGGAAAACAGTTCAATATCCAACTAAGGGTAAATGCACTAATGGGTTTTATATGTATTCTCTACAACAGTGATCTCCAACTTTTCCTACCTTGATTGCTGCATTCATCTTTGACAGATGGTCGTGAATCCCATTCAATGGAACCCTTACCACTTTATCCATAGTGACACCACAAATCCATAATGACAGTCACAGCTTCACCACTAAAAGCACACCAAAACCTTGTGCTTCCTTCCCTTATGGACAGAATACTTACATCCAGATGTTCACACTTTACCTCCTTTCTGTATTCTTGCACCAAGCGCATTCATCACACTATTTTACCCAGCTTCAAACACCACTCCAAATGGAATTATAATCCTAACTCTAGTTTACTATATTTATTTTCCTCCCCACCAGTATACCTGCATCCTGATCTTTCCTTCTGTACAGGGGTTTCTCACATAAGCCCTCTACTCCTCTTTGGTCAGACCTCATCTGGAATTCTGTGTCCAGTTTTAAAAAAGACATCATCAAACTGGAGCAAGTTCATAGAAGAGCCACCAGAATGGTGACCGGTCTGCAAACCATGTCCTATGAGGAACGGTTGCAGGATTTGGGAATGTTTAGCATGCAAAAAAGAAGACTGAGAGGAGACTTAATAGCTGTCTAAAAATATCTCAAGGGCTGTCACATTGTAGAAGGATCATCTTTATTCTCATTTGCACAAGGAAAGACTAGAAGCAATGGGATGAAACTGAATGGGAGGAGACACAGATTAGAAATTAGAAAAACTTTTTGACAGTTTGGGTGATCAATAAGTGGAACAGGCTGCCACGAGAGGTGGTGAGTTCTCCTTCAATGGAAGTCTTCAAACAGTGGCTGGACAGACATCTGTCTAGGATAATTTAGAGAATCGTGCTTTAAGCAGGGGGTTGGACCAGATGGCCCAGGAGGTCCCTTCCAACTCTACCATTCTATGATTCTAAGTCAATATCTGGACACCTGCTCCTAAAGAGTTTGTCTGGTCCAAATTGATAAGTCTGCTGTCACTTTGTGTGAATGCAGACTTATGAATCCCCCCATTGTGCACTACGAGGATTTGTCAGTTTCAGAGCTGGGACTGGAAGGTTTGTATGAGTTATACATACTCCCAGCCAGAGCCAATCCTGTGGGCATGGCCTCACTGCATACACTTGTATGGAACGAGACCAAGCCATGTAGTTGACCACTCACACTGGAAGGACCCATCACTAGACGGAGCGTGGCCTTTCTTAATTTAGTTGTATGGAGCATGCCCATGCCCACTAGACTGGCTCTGGTCAGGAGTATGTATAACCCCTACATATCCTTCGATCCCGTCTCAGAAACTGGCGAATTCCCGCAGCACACAGTGCGCTCTGCAAGGGTGGGGGACTCATAAGTCTATAGTCACACAGAATGACAGCAGACGTATTGATTTGGACAGGACAACCCCTTTAATAGTTGTTTGCTAGACCTGTTGCTAATGCATAACACTGGCAAACAGCTGCATGACAGGCATCATGTGTCTCCTGAGCTACAGGTAGGGAACCCATGCGCTACAATGTATCTGCAACATTTCCGCTGAGTTTCTGCAGAAAGATCTGCTTGTATTACATGTGGATTTTGTAAAGTATTTCACCCTATGCAATGTAGTCTGCAATGAATTCTGCACAGTGAACAGACAGTGCAGATTTGTGCACAAAGATGAGATTTTAGATATCTCTTTAATAGTGTTGAGCGAATCTTCCCGATATCAAGAAGTATCAGATCGGATTGGATCGGAACGGTACCCAAAAAGTCTCGGGTATCGCCGATTCCGATACCGGAAACCAATGCAAGTCAATTGGACAGAAATATCGGAATTAAAATAAACCCTTTCTTTCCTTGTAAACACTAGATATACACACATAGAATACATATATATATATATATATATATATATATATATATATATATATATATACATTTCATTGTGACATATAAATACATATATTTATAGTTCATACACTTCTACATTGTAAAATAGCCGCTGATTCAATTGCCGGCTTTTGTGAAATGACAGAATCACCCGACATGAAATGACACAAGGTTTACATACAGTTAACCATGTCATTTCATGTAGTTTGATATATGGTTTTCACTAACAATTACATGAGTGTATGTGTGCAAAATTTCACACATGTAAAAAATAGCAACAACCCCAACCATCACATATGTGTATACGAATGTCTCTGAAAGAATCACAGGAAATACACATGGATGTAGGATAAACTGGTAGGAGGACTGTATTGCTAGGCAACAAACAGAGGAGAAACAGTCCAATATTCCAACAAATAAATTTTATTAAGCAAATAACATAACATTAAAATAGCACTGGTGCATAGCGCACAGGGGAACTGACAGACACAATGGTGTCAGCATCAAAACGTGATAAGGGGATCATCCACCCACCCAAATGTATTATTCTATAGGAAATGGTATGTCTGAAACAACAGTACTCATAAATCACAAGCTAAATAGCAAAAGAAAATAATATCCCAGACATGGCAATACATACACATACCTATAAGGGTGAGGTGAAAGGCGGACAGTCGACCCACCCCAACGTACGTTTCGGAGCCACACTCCTTCCTCAGGGGGTTAATTAAAAGTGTAAATTCGTTGAAAAAAAATGCGTGAGCTCCCGCGCTATTTTCTAAACCAGACAGACAAAGCCAGCGAGTGGGGGCAGATAATAATAGCCGAGGGAGGGTGCATTTATTTTGTGAACCCCCTGGCTACTAACATCTGCCCCCAGCCACTCCAGAAAAGGCTAATCTATAATTAGATGCGCCCTTTCTGGGACTTGGCCGGTCTATTCCCATTGCCCTGTAGCGGTGGCGAATGGGTTAATAATGGGTTAAAGCCACCTTGCTATTGAAAGGTGACTTTACGCCAGGTTAATAATTGAGAGTTGTCAGTTTGACAACTCTCAATTATTAATCCTATTGAAGGAAATAAAAAAACACACACACATGTAGAGTAAATAATTTTAATGAAATAAACACACATTTTTTTGACCATCGTTTATTTAACTGGTAATCCTTGCGAAGCCATTGGTCTCCTGTAATAAAGAAAAAATAATAAAACAACATTATTCTTACCTATCCGCCGCTCTGTCAGGTCCCACGCTGTAATCCTTCACAAAGTGTTAACTGCCTTAGAGCCAAGCAGTGCAGATAATGCTGCCTGCTCAGCTGTAAGCTCCCGAATGAATGAGTTCCTCTCCCGGTGACAGGAGAGGAACTGATTACTGTGGTAAGCTTCATTGATTGCTTCCCACTTTCTCTTCAGGTCAGCCGGGATTCCCTCTGACGTCACCGATGCTGTGCGGTGTCCCCCGCTGACCTGAAGTGAAAGTGGGAAGCAATCAATTAAGCTTCAAACACTAATCAATTCCTCTCCTGTCATCCGGGAGAGGAGCTCATTCATTCGGGGGTTTACTGCGAGGCTGGCAGCATTAGCTGCAGTCCCCACAGTAAATGTTAACCCTTTCAGAAGGATTACATCGGGGGACCTGACTGAACACCGGATAGGTAAGAAAAATGTTGCTTTATTATTTTATTTTTATTACAGGTGAACAAGGGCTTCAAATGGATTTACCTGGAAAATAAAATATGGTCAAAAACTGTTTCATTATTTCATTAAAATGATTTTTAATTAAAGTGTGTGTTTTATTTTTATTTCATACAATAGGATTAATAATTGATAGTTGTCTAATTGACAGCTCTCAATTATTAACCTGGCTTAAAGTCACCTTCCAATAGCAAGGTGGCTTTAACCCATTATTAACCCATTCTCCTCCGCTTCAGGGCAATGGGAATAGACGGGCTAAGTGCCAGAAAGGGCGAATCTAATTATAGATTTGCCTTTACTGGGGTGTCTGGGGGCAGATGTTAGTAGCCAGGGGGGGCCAAAAATAATGGTCCCTCTCTGGGCTATTATTATCTGCCCCCACTCGCTGGCTTTGTCTGTCAGGTTGAGAAAATAGCACGGGAGCCTGCACATTTTTTTCAACAATTTTACACCTCATATATAATTATATATATATACACATGTCATTTCATGTAGTTTGATATATGGTATTCACTAACAATTACATGACTGTATGTGTGCAAAATTTCACACATGTAGGTGTTAGGGTTTGAGTTCCCGCTGCTGCACAAGGGGAGTCTCGAACCCATCCCGCTGCGGTCTCCCATTCATCTCCGGCCGCAGTGGAGCCTGCTCAGCAGAGACGTCGGTCCAGGCGTCTTGCCCACTCCTCTACTGTGCAGTGACTTGCTGCTGCCTTTCCTGGATCTGCTATTATAGCCAGTGCTGGAGCAGCCGTCTTTGAGACAAAGTCCTGCGTTTTCCCATCTGAGCATGCCCAGAGTGAGATCTCTCATTGGAGATCAGGGGTCACATGTTCAGGTGCTGCAGCGGCTCCTATTGGTCCGCCAGGAAGGTCATGTAGCTACGTGTGTTTGTAACAGCTTCTCATTGGTCCTTGTTCCTGGAAGGTCCTGTAGCTGTTGCTATAAAAGGGTAGCATGACTGGGCCGCCATGCGCTAATAACAACCATTGTATGCTATGCGCCAGTGTGATCATGCGTATGTGTGGTTAGGGACCCGGCTGAAATAAGCCACTAGAATACCGACTTAATCGGTGAGGAGTTTGGTATGGTAGCTGGCCAGGGTCGGTGTCCTAGATGCCCTAGATTACCGGCGTAACCGGTGAGGAGTTTTGATTGCCGTATTCAGGGTCTGGCGTTCAGACGCCATAGATTGCGGGTGACTCCCGCGAGGACATTAGCACATGATCACACGTTATGTACGCTTAGCACTTAACTGTGTACCTGAGAGCCTGACAGGACACAGCACTTTTCCTCAGCGGCCCTGTGACGTAACAGGGTTTGCTTTCGACGCTAGACAGCGCCCTAGCGTTTTACTTTGCGGCTCACTGAAGCTAAGTGAATTCGCACCTATCGCCATATAGCGCTGTGGCATTTCCGTTAGCGGCTCTGGGTATTAACAGAGTTCGCACTTACTGCCACAACGCGCTACGGTGTTTACTTTAGCGACTCTGCGGGATAATAGAGTTCGCTACTTTCGCCATTTTACTAGCAGCAGGTTCCGCCTGCACGGTGGACCCCGGGCTGCGAACGCACCTCTCTACCTCATATATTTGGTGCGTTCCGCAGACCCTAACATAATATTAGCGCCAGGGTCTGGCTGGTAAAATGGCGGATGACCAGCGTCTACTACGGGACATCCAGCAGCTGGAGGGTAGGTTGGCGGCTCTTGAGTGCACAACCTCAGCTGTGGATGTTACCGCAGTCGCTGTTCAGGCTGCTAGCATGGCTGCAGCCAGTGTGTCCACTGCCACCTCTGCCCCCACAATATCCCACCTCCCGCTTCCAGACAAGTTTGCTGGTGACAGCAAGCAATGTCGGGGATTCGTGAGTCAGTTCTCTATACAACTCGAGCTTCTGGCTGCACGTTTCCCCACGGATCGGGCACAAGTGGGCTTTATAATTTCGCTTCTGTCAGGCAGAGCGTTGGAGTGGGCCACCCCGCTGTAGGAGCGTGACGACCGTGTGGTGCGGAGTGCTCCTCGTTTTCTGGAGGCTCTAAAAAAGGTCTTTTTAGGACCTCAGGTCACCCACGATACGGCGCTACAACTGCTGGCATTGGCACAGGGTTCGTCTTTGGTCAGTCTGTTTTCCGTCCAGTTTCGGACTCTGGTCTCAGAGCTAGACTGGTCGGATAAAGTACTCATTCCAGTCTACTGGCGAGGACTGGCTGATCATGTTAAAGATGCTTTGGCTACCAGGGAGATTCCCGCCACACTGGAGAAGCTTATCGCCATATCTACCCGCATCGACCTCCGTTTTCATGAGCGGAGGTTGGAGCTGTCCCAGTGTAGGACAGAGGTTCCGGTTGGCTCCCACCTTCGCCAGACCTCTGGAATCTTCCAACCAGGCGCCCGACTCCCATGAGGCCATGGAGGTTTCTCGAGCGGGACCTAAGTCTCGGGCCGCTCGAGTACCCGTGGTCTGTAACATCTGCCAGCAGTTAGGACACTATGCCAACAAATGTCCACAGCAGTCGGGAAAACGGTCGCGTCTAGTGACCTTGGGAGGAGGTTCACTAGACACTGCGGCATTTTCCACCAAGTTGTCCTTTAAAGGGACAATTACAGTAGGTCCATCCACGCTCTCCGCTGAGCTCTGTGTGGATTCCGGAGCCGAGGGGAATTTCATGTCCTCTGCATTTGCTCTCCGCCACACTATACCTCTGGTGATGCTCACCCAACCGGTGACTGTGCGAGTAGTGAATGGATCAACTCTGCCCTCCCAAATCACCCACCAGACGATCCCTCTCACTTTATCTTTGTCCCCGTCCCATCAGGAGAGTATTTATTTTCTTGTCCTGCCCGAGGGAATAGACGAGGTGTTGCTGGAGTACCTTGGCTCCGTTACCACTCTCCCCATATTGAGTGGTCCTCTGGGAGGATACTGGGTTGGGGTGATTCATGTAGAGGCAGGTGTATCAGGGAGTGCGTTCAGGTCACCACCACAGAGATACCCGTAGATCTCACTTCTCTTCCTCAGTGTTATTGGGCATATGCAGACGTTTTCTCCAAGAAGGCGGCGGAGACTCTTCCACCTCATCGCCCCTACGACTATCCTATTGATCTCCTGCCTGGAGCAGAACCTCCTCGGGGGAGAGTATACCCCCTCTCGCTCCCTGAGACGGAGGCCATGTCCCAGTACATTCAGGAGAATCTGGCAAGAGGGTTCATTAGGAAGTCGGTGTCACCAGCAGGGGCAGGGTTCTTCTTTGTGCAAAAGAAGAACGGAGAATTACGTCCATGCATTGACTACAGGGGTCTTAACGCCATCACCGTCAAGAATAAGTACCCGTTGCCCCTAATCTCTGAGCTCTTTGATAGGCTCCGAGGAGCAAGAGTATTTACCAAGCTTGATCTACGTGGTGCTTATAACCTAATTCGCATCCGTGAGGGGGACGAGTGGAAGACAGCTTTTAATACCAGGGATGGGCATTACGAATACCTGGTGATGCCCTTCGGGCTCTGTAATGCTCCCGCTGTTTTCCAAGACTTTGTCAATGATATCTTCCGGGATATGCTCTCCACCTCTGTGGTAGTCTATCTGGATGATATTCTCATCTTTTCACCAGATATAGACTCTCACCGGAGGGATGTCAACAAAGTCTTCGACCTCTTACGGGCAAACTCCCTCTATGCCAAGCTGGAGAAATGTGTGTTTGAGCAGGAGTCCTTACCTTTTCTGGGCTATATCATCTCTGCCCAGGGATTGGCTATGGATCCTGCCAAGCTACAAGCTGTAATGGACTGGCAAGAACCCCATTCTCTTAAAGCGGTGCAGCGCTTTATGGGGTTCATTAATTATTATCGCCAGTTCATTCCCCATTTCTCGACTTTGGTAGCTCCCTTGGTAGCCCTCACCAAGAAGGGAGCAAATCCCAAGTTGTGGTCTGAGGAGGTCTCCAAGGCGTTCTCTTCCATCAAGTTGCATTTTGCCAGTGCTCCCATATTACATCGCCCTGATGTTGATAAACCGTTTGTTTTAGAGGTGGACGCCTCTTCTGTTGGTGCTGGAGCAGTCCTATATCAAAAGGATGCTCAAGGTCGGAAGCATCCCTGCTTCTTCTTTTCTAAGACCTTTACACCAGCAGAGAGGAATTATTCCATCGGGGACAGGGAGTTGCTGGCTATGAAATTGGCCTTCTCAGAGTGGAGACATCTTCTGGAGGGAGCTCGTTTTCCCTTCCAAGTCTTCACCGACCACAAGAACTTGGTATATTTGCAAACGGCTCAGCGGCTAAATTCTCGCCAGGCCAGATGGTCCCTATTCTTCTCTCGGTTCCATTTCACCCTCCATTTTCTCTCCGGTGAGAAGAATGTTCGGGCCGACGCTCTCTCTCGCTCCTTAGTGTCATCAGAGGAGGAGGATGAGGAGCCTCGGCTTATTGTCCCTGAAGAAAGCCTGAGAACTGTAGCCCCGGTTTCGCTAGAGTCTGTGCCTCCGGGCAAGACTTTTGTGCCCACTAATTTGCGACCGGAGGTACTCTCCTGGGCACACTCGTCCAGGGTGGGTGGACACTTTGGGGCAAAGAGGACAACTGAGCTATTGGCGAGGACATACTGGTGGCCACATATGGTCCGTGATGTCAGGGAGTATGTTCAGGCGTGTGTCTCCTGCGCCAGGAACAAGTCCACTCGACAACAGCCAGCTGGGTTACTTTTTCCTCTGCCGGTGGCAGACAGGCCCTGGGAGATGGTCGGGATGGACTTTGTGGTGGGCTTACCCAAGTCTCGGGGTTGCACTATCATTTGGGTGATCACCGACCACTTCTCCAAAATGGTGCACTTAGTGCCGCTACCACGGTTACCTTCCGCACGGGCCTTGGCAGCATTATTTATTAGACACATCTTCCATCTACACGGTATGCCAGACAAGATTGTCAGCGATCGAGGTCCCCAATTTGCGTCTCGGTTCTGGAGAGAGTTGTGTCATCTACTCTGCATTGAATTGAACCTCTCCTCTGCATATCATCCCGAGACGAATGGGTTGGTAGAGAGGGCCAACCAGACCTTGGTCACCTACTTGCGACATTTTGTCTCTGCCAGGCGGGATGACTGGGCATCTCTGCTTCCGTGGGCGGAGTTTGCGCTAAACAATGCTGTGGCTGACTCCACCGGACAGACCCCATTCCTCTTAAATTACGGCCAGCATCCGCGGGTACCGGTGCCCATGCCCGTTGCTTCCGCTGACTCCAGGGTGGCAGACTGGGCTGTGGAAGCACGGGACATATGGGACCGCACCCAGGATGCCATTCAGGCTTCCAAGGAAAGGATGAGGTCTTCTGCCGATGCTCATCGGCGTCCCGCTCCGACATTTTCTCCTGGCGACCTAGTGTGGCTCTCCGCCCGAAACATCAGGCTACGGGTGGAATCCACTAAATTGCACCCCGCTATTTGGGTCCCTTCAAGGTTCTCGAGCAGGTGAACCCTGTGGTTTACCGTTTGGCCCTTCTGCCTCGCCTTGGTATCTCCGACACCTTCCATGTATCCCTCCTAAAACCCGTGGTCATCTCCCGGTTGCCTGAGTCATCTGCCGGACGTCGGGTTCGTCTTCGGACGACTACGAGGTGAATGCCATTGTTGGGTGCAAGGTGGTACGAGGCAAAAAATTTTATTTGGTGGATTGGAGGGGTTATGGGCCTGAGGATAGGTCCTGGGAGCCTGCCGAGCATGTTCACGCTCCGCAGCTCATCGCTGCCTTTGAACGCAGCGAGGCCCTAGGAGGGGGGGTAATGTTAGGGTTCGAGTTCCCGCTGCTGCACAAAGGGAGTCTCGAACCCGTCCCGCTGCGGTCTCCCATTCATCTCCGGCCGCAGTGGAGCCTGCTCAGCAGAGACGTTGGTCCAGGCGTCTTGCCCACTCCTCTACCGTGCAGTGACTTGCTGCTGCCTTTCCTGGATCTGCTATTATAGCCAGTGCTGGAGCAGCCGTCTTTGAGACAAAGTCCTGCGTTTTCCCATCTGAGCATGCCCAGAGTGAGATCTCTCATTGGAGATCAGGGTCACATGTTCAGGTGCTGCAGCGGCTCCTATTGGTCCACCAGGAAGGTCATGTAGCTACGTGTGTTTGTAACAGCTTCTCATTGGTCCTTGTTCCTGGAAGGTCCTGTAGCTGTTGCTATAAAAGGGTAGCATGGCAGGGCCGCCATGCGCTAATAACAACCATTGTATGCTATGCGCCAGTGTGATCATGCGTATGTGTGGTTAGGGACCCGGCTGAAATAAGCCACTAGAATACCGACTTAATCGGTGAGGAGTTTGGTATGGTAGCTGGCCAGGGTCGGTGTCCTAGATGCCCTAGATTACCGGCGTAACCGGTGAGGAGTTTTGATTGCCGTATTCAGGGTCTGGCGTTCAGACGCCATAGATTGCGGGTGACTCCCGCGAGGACATTAGCACATGATCACACGTTATGTACGCTTAGCACTTAACTGTGTACCTCAGAGCCTGACAGGACACAGCACTTTTCCTCAGCGGCCCTGTGACGTAACAGGGTTTGCTTTCGACGCTAGACAGCGCCCTAGCGTTTTACTTTGCGGCTCACTGAAGCTAAGTGAGTTCGCACCTATCGCCATATAGCGCTGTGGCATTTCCGTTAGCGGCTCTGGGTATTAACAGAGTTCGCACTTACTGCCACAAAGCGCTACGGCGTTTATTTTAGCGACTCTGCGGGATAACAGAGTTCGCTACTTTCGCCATTTTACTAGCAGCAGGTTCCGCCTGCACGGTGGACCCCGGGCTGCGAACGCACCTCTCTACCTCATATATTTGGTGCGTTCCGCAGACCCTAACAGTAGGGGTTAATTAAAGGTGTAAATTCGTTGAAAAAAAATGTGTGGGCTCCCGCTCTATTTTCTCAACCAGACAGACAAAGCCAGCGAGTGGGGGCAGATAATAATAGCCCAGAGAGGGACCATTATTTTTGCCCCCCCCCCCTGGCTACTAATATCTGCCCCCAGACACCCCAGAAAAGGCAAATCTATAATTAGATTCGCCCTTTCTGGCACTTAGCCCGTCTATTCCCATTGCCCTGTAGCGGTGGCGAATGGGTAAATTATGGGTTAAAGCCACCTTGCTATTGGAAGGTGACTTTAAGCCAGGTTAATAATTGAGAGCTGTCAATTAGACAACTATCAATTATTAATCCTATTGTATGAAATAAAAATAAAACACACACACTTTCATTAAAAATCATTTTAATGAAATAATGAAAGTTTTTGACCATATTTTATTTTCCAGGTAAATCCATTCGAAGCCCTTGTTCACCTGTAATAAAAATAAAATAATAAAGCAACATTATGCTTACCTATCCGGTGTCAGTCAGGTCCCCCGATGTAATCCTTCTGAAAGGGTTAAGTTTACTGTGGGGACCGCAGCTAATGCTGCCAGCCTCGCAGTAAACACCCGAATGAATGAGCTTTTCTCCCAGCTGACAGGAGAGGAAGTGATTAGCTGGGAAGCGTAATTGATTGCTTCCCAGGCTAATCAGTTCAGGTCAGCTGGGGACACCGCACAGCATCAGTGACGTCAGAGGGAATCCCGGCTGACCTGAACTGAACTGATTAACAAAAATAGGGGATCCCCTTGAAAAAAAAATGGCGTGGGTAGCCCTATTTTTGTTAACCAGCCAGATGAAGCAAACTACTGAGGCCTGGTACTTAAGGCTGTTAAGGATCCAAGATCCATGAACCTTACAAACCTGATAATACCAGGCCACAGCAGTCTGCTTAACTTGTTTGGTTAACGAAAATAGGGGATCCCCTCGAAACAAAAATGGCGTGGGGTCCCCCTATTTTTGTTAACCAGCCAGATGAAGCAGACTACTGAGGCCTGGTATTTCAGGCTGGTAAGGATCCAATATCCATGAACCTTGCAAGCCTTATAATACCAGGCCACAGCAGTCTGCTTATCTTGTTTGGTTAACAAAAATAGGGATCCCCTAAAAAAAAATGGCGTTGGGGTCCCTTATTTTTGTTAACCAGCCAAGTAAAAAGCAGACTTCTGCGGCCTGGTATTAAAAGACTGTCAAGGCCCATGGATTTTGGCCCTCAACACCCTAAAAATACCAGGCTGCAGCAGCCCCACAATTGGCACATCTAAAGATACGCCAATTGTGGCACTTTACCCAGCTCTTCCCACATGCCCTGTAGCGGTGGCAAGTGGGGTAATAAGGGGTTAATGTCACCTTTGATTGAACGGTGACAATAAGCCCGGTTAATAATGGAGAGGCGTCAATAAGACACCGATCCATTATTAATCATAAACGTTGTTAAAAAAATACACAGCCAGAATAAAGTCTTTTAATGAAATAAGACACAACACAGTTTTGATTATTTTTTATTTTACTCACATCCTGCGACGCCATCGATCTCCTGTAAAAAAACAAAAATAACAAACCAACACAAATACTCCCTGTCCGACGTAGTTCAAGATAACGAGTGTCCCACGACGAGTCCAGCTCTGCTACATCTGGATGCCAGGCTCAACCTGACATCCAGACACAGCAGAGCAGCTTACCGGAGGAGATTCCCGGCGGTGACATCATCCGGACTTCTTTATGGCCAGCTGTTGCGAGAGTACAGCTGGCCGAGATTACCCAGTACCCGGCAGTCACGTGCAGTTATCGCGAGAAGCTGCACGTTACCGCCAGGGAGAGGGTAATGGCCGGCCATCCACAATGTGACCACCGGGGATCTTCTGCCAGGTAAGTGCTGAGTCCTGACTCCTGACAGACCCGACCGACACTGACAGTGACACTTTCGGGAAGTTCCTGTGTCACATACTTCTTTCTGTGACACTGGAACTCCCCATATACTTTACTGCCAACATCCGATTCCGGTATCGGATATGCAAAAAGTATCGGATCTCAGAATCGGAATTCCGATACAGTGAATATCGGTCTATACCCGATATTTGCAGTATCGGAATGCTCAACACTACTCATTAATGTAGCTGTTACTGTATTACGCTGTAGATTTTCTGCATGCAATATCAAAACCACATACACACTGGGTTCTTTTACCCTCAGGTTCTGTAATTGACCACCCTAGGAATTAATTTTAGCAGCTTCTCATGTAGATTCAACATAATGCGGTCTACTTTTGAGATGTAATATATTTGTATTGCCTGAATCCATACTATAGCAGCAATGGCCTGAAAAAAAAAGAATCAACAAAAAAGCAATGGCAATCTCATCATCATGCTGTATTTCAGCACTGTTTTCCATCAAGAAGCATTACCATTGTGATATTAAATGCTATAATAAGACTTTAACATTCCTTTGAGTTAATAAGAGTCACAACACAACTACAGATTGAACCCAACCAAGATCACCATAGTTTTATTGAGATCACAGTCCCTTAAGTGCGGTCGTGTTATGGACATGAAAAATGCTTCGAGCCTGGGCTTTTTTTACTTAGTTTGATTAATGTATTAAAAATAACAGAAAATAACTTAAATATTTCTGTAGTAATTATATTGGGGAATTTTGCTAAAGCTTTTTTTAACAGGAAATATTTAAGCAACTAAGTTGAAGTTAAAAAACTGAATATAACAGAGTATCTTTGAGACTG
Organism: Oophaga sylvatica; assembly: GCA_033576555.1. Lineage (NCBI taxonomy): Eukaryota > Metazoa > Chordata > Amphibia > Anura > Dendrobatidae > Oophaga > Oophaga sylvatica. The sequence continues at coordinate 223,374,499 of JARQOD010000005.1, read as the reverse complement.
TCAGAAATGCTACAATCGTTTAAAAATCCACAGGGCCCACCACGGTGCGGAGCAGTGCAAACGTATAGGAGAATTCTTATTCATTCATGTAGAAGTTTGGAAAAGCAGCGTGAGGGGAAAGTGCAGCAACACCTTAGCAGAGGTTATTTTTGTTCCCCATGGACCATCATGCTGTGTCAATGTCCACCAGCTATAAAGAGAATACTGTCAGAACTGTTAGATTATACACTGGAGTTACTGGTCATGCCGTTTCTTATTCATTGATTCATTTATTTATGTATGCAATGTTGTTACTATTAGAAAATATCTAATACAGATTTTCTTCTATTCTAGCTTTCCTGTTCCAGTGATTTCTTTTTCAATTCTGTAATATTTTATTTAAACTGAAAAAGAGAAAAATAGGTAGCAAAGTAAAAATATTTCGAACTCTACTTATAATTAACAGCAAAATGGACCCCAGAAACATATACTCTCAGGATCAAGAAGTGTACAGCAAAATATTTAATACACAAAAATATATTTATTTCATAATTATAATAATACACACTAAAAAAAAATAAAGCACCTCATGCCCAGAGGAGACACAGTAAAATGAGCCTTTATAGGAATATATAAGATAAGTACTGCAAATATATACCTTTGATAAATCGTATAATACACAGTGATGCAGAGTCCCAAGCATAGATGCTCAAAGTGGATCCAACAGAAAAATAAATAGGTATATACTGGTGGAGGGACACCAATAAATTAGCATGTCTCTAAATACTAGTTCAATGACATTAATAATTTTCCTTAATATTGAAATAAAGTGTGATAAAGTATACATCGTTAGTTGATGGAAAGCTGCACATTTTTTTTAGGCAGATCTGTACACAAAAAATACATTATTTGTACAAATCTCTTACACACATTACAAATATTTTGCAAAAGGAAACTGATGGTTTGGATTATTAAATATGCATCATTTTAACCTTTTCACAACATGTGCCATATATATACGAAGCTGCGAGAGCTGCCTTCATGCTTACCCCCGTATATATAGTGAGTGACAATCACGAGGGCTCACATTCACTATATGAGAGCTGACACCCTGGAGCAACGCCCACGATTGGTGCTAGCACCGATTGTAGTCATTTAACCCCTCTGATGCCACTGTCAATAGTCACAGAGGCATCGATGGGCATCACAGAGGAAGAGAGCTGTCTCTCTGCTCCCACTGGCACCACACGATTGTGATTGTTTTGTGCTAATTGTCTCCATGGCAACCCCAGGCCGAAAGGTGGCAGCGGGGTCACACAGAGATGGTGGCCTGTAAGTTCCTGCTCGGAGGAGCAATTCCTGAATTGCTGTTTTTTGTTCATTCTGCACTGCAAACATCGGAATAGACAATGATCAAAATATGTCATGTGCCCAAAAATAGTACAAAATTAAAGTCATACTGCAAAGAACAAGCCCTCACATGACTCTGTCAGCCAAAATATGGAAAAATTATAGCTATTTAAATATGGGGATGTCAAAACGTTTTTCGCAATAAAACGTTTTAGTGTGTGAGTACAGCCGAATATAAAAAGCGATATAAATCTGGTATCGTTATAATCTCACCGATTCGAAGAATAAAGTCGGCTAATCATGTAACAGCACAAAGAATGTCATAACAAATATATAAAACCAATTTTTTACCTGTTGGTTTATTCATTCTTCCTCCCAAAGATTACAACAAGACTCAGCTTGGCTTATCCTCTGCACTTCGCTGAGCGGGTTTCTGTGTAAATCTCTGAAATATGTGATTGAGAGGGAACTCCCGTCAGAAGATTTCAGAAGATTCCCTATAATGAGGCAGATTGAGGCTCTGTGAACTCTGTCTGGCCTGAAATCTGGTGGTGTCCATCTTTTTGGGCACGGATAAAAACATGGTCCGCCACAGTTTTGTGCATTTCTGAAAAGAAGCAGAACATGGAACAGAGGCCAGATGGAGTCCAGAGTAACTCTGCTGCCTCATTATAGTGAATGTCTCCCTTGGGGGTTTCATCTGAATCACGTCACTAGGAGATTTAGATGGAAACCCCGATATAAGTGCTCAGCGTAAAGAGTCGGATAAATATGATCCCAAACGTTATGTAAAATGTTCCCAATAAAATCTTCAACTCAATCCACAAAGAAAGCAAGTCCCCTCTCAGGTCTGTAATCTGTTAACAGAAATATAGGGGGCTTCCACATTACTGGTAGTACAAAGGCTCTGCAACAGCACTATGGCTTATTTTCCCCTCATAAAATTTTCAGCAAATTCTGCACTCCCAAATCCAAATGCCCCCTCCTTTCTGAGCCTCACAGTGTGAGTAGACCACATTTAGGGTCCAGATGTTTGGCATTTCTGTAGTGATGACAGCCCACTTAATTTACAGGTGCATGTGTCCAAAAGCATGGGCTGAGCACTACAACTTACTGGACACTAAAAGGGCAGTTTACAATTTTCTCTAGGAAATATTCACTACTACTTTTTTTCTGGAAAACGGCCAAGATTTCAAAATCATCACTACACTTGTAGATAAATTCCTAAAGCGGTATAATTTCCAAAATGTGGTCCCTTGTGTGGGGATCTTCACTCCAGGAGACAAATAGCACTCCTACCTCACAAGTCTCGATGTGTGGCTAAGCAGTAATGTACAGCCACTTATAGGGTGTCTACATTCAGCAGAAATTGTGGGACAAACTTTGGTGCCATTTTTACCCCTTTCCCAGTGTAAAAATGCAAAATCTGGGGCTACAACAAAATTTTGGTGGTAAAAATGTATTTTTTTTTCACTACCCAACTGTATAAAATTATTTGACATCTGTGCTGACAATATGATCACTGCACCTCTAGATGAATTAATTGAAATGGTAGTTTTTAAAATGGGGTCACTCATGGGGGTTATGCTGTTCTGGCACCTCAGGGCTCTACCAATATAACATGACACCCTCAAACCAGTCCAGCAAAATCTGAACTCCAATATGGCGCCGCTTCCCCTCTTTGCACTGTACCTAAAAAGTTATTTTTGACCATGGGGGGTATTGGTGTACTTAAGCAAAACTGCACAACAAATTTTTAGGGTCTAGTTTCCAAAATTGTGTGACTTGTGGGGTGCTTCCACTATTTAGGCCCATCATGGGCTCTCCTTGACACCCATAGTACATTCCATCAAAATCTGCATTCCAAAATGTTACTCCATCCTTTCTGAGCCCTGTCATGAGCTGAAACAGTGATTTTCCCCCACAGATGGGGTATCTGCATAAGCAGAATAAATACTACAGCAAATTTTGGGGTCCATTTTCTCCAGTTACCCTTGTCAAAATAAAAAATAAGTCTAAAAGTACATTTTTGTGGGAACATCTATGAAACACCTAGGAGTTTAAAGTTGTCACCACTCATCTAGATAAGTTCCTTGTGTGGTCTAATTAACAAAATAGGGTCTTTTTTAGGGTGTTTCAACTCTTTTGGCACATCAGGGACTCTCCTAACATGAATGGTGTCTGCTAATAATTCCAGCAAATTTTGCATTCAAAAGTCAAAAGGCACTCTTTCCCTTCTAAGCCCTGCCATGCACCAAAACAGTAGTTTTCCTCCACACATTGGGTATTGATAGTACTCAAGAGAAAATTCACAACAAATTGCTTTGTGCATTTTCTCCTGATACCCTTGTGAAAATAGAAAAGTGGGGTTAAAAGAATTTTTTTGTGGGGCAATTTGAGTTTTTATTTACAGAGCTCAACATTGCAAAGTTCCGTGAAACCTGTGGGGGTTCAAGGTGCTCACCACACATCTACATAAATTCCATGAGGGGTCTATTTCCAAAATGGTGTCACTCGTAGGTTTTTTTTCACTCTTTAGGCCCATCAGGGCTCTCCAAATACGACATGGCATCCTCTATTGATTCTCGCAAATTTTGCATTAAAAAAGTCAAATGGTGCACCTTCCCTTCCAAGCCCTGTCATGTGCCCAAACAATAGTTTTCCCTCACATATGGGGTATTGGCATGCTCAGAAGAAATTGCACAACAATTCTTGGGGTGCATTTTTTCTGTTACCCTTGTGAAAATAAAAAATGGGTTTAAATTAAATATTTGTGGAAAGAGTTTAATGTTCATTTTTTCCTTCCACATTGCTTCAGTTCCTGTGAAGCAACTGAAGGGTTAACAAACTTTTGAATGTGGTTTTGAGAACCTTGAGGGGTGCAGTTTTTAGAATGGTGTCACTTTTGGCTATTTTCTGTTGGTTCTATTACTCAAAGTCACTTCAAATGTGATGTGGTCCCTAAAAAATGGTTTAGTAAATTTTATTGGAAAAATGAGAAATGGCTGATCAATTTTCAACCCTTATACCTTCCTAACAAATAATATTGTCTCTAAAATTGTACTGATGTAAAGTATATATGTGGGAAATGTAATTTGTTAACTATTTTGTGTGACATAACTCTGATTTAAGGACATAAAAATTAAAAGTTTGAAAATTGCAAACTTTTCTTTATTTTCACCAAATTTTCAATACTTTTATAAATAATTGCAAGTCATATCAAACAAATATTACCACTATCATGAAGTACAATATGTCCCAAGAAAAATATTTTAGAATCACTAGGATCTGTTGAAGCGCTCCAAAGTTATTACTTTATAAAATGACACTGGTCAGAATTGAAAAAAATTTGTCTGGCCAGCAAGGTGTAAACAGGCTTCGGGATGAAGGGGGTTTGAGAAGTACTCCCATCAAAGTTTTTACACTCTTAGTACTGTTTACTTATAATTGCTTATGCTACCTATTTTTTACAGATTACATTTACTATGCTCAGAGCATAATAAGAGACATTAAATTTTAATTTCCAGGGAAAATGCGTGAGCAGGCGATTTTGAATTTTGCCTGCTCAGCTTATCTGTACAAAGCAGGCATGCTCCCAAAGTTGCCACTTTGTTTACCAGCAAAACAGATATTGATAACTTTTTTTAGTTAATCAGTTTAGTCCTGAATATTTCAGCAGTTCTCTGGCCCTGAGAACACAATCTAGAAAAGTATTAATGAAAGATGAGCACCTCTTTTACTTTTTGTGTATGGCAAAACCTAGATGAAACAACCTGGCAAAAGATAACCGATTAATGTTTATTAAATGGGATATGCTATGAAATAAAAAAGAAACCATGAAAGAAAAAGTTCTGTTCTGACAACTGGAGTTAAAAAAACAACAGGTTTTAATTTGCAATAAAAAAATCTTTCAATTAAAAATTCTACTAGTGCTCATAACTTAACAAACAATAACTTAAGTTATAATTCCATTCGTAGTTGTTCAGTCTGAGCTGGATTTTACTTTGTTCATAAAACCATGAAGCTAATTTCTAATTTCCAGGTGTATTGGTTTAATTAATGAGGTTGCAAGTCCTTAATAATGGCTGATGCAGAGCTCAAGCACTATATAAAAAACACAGTGTAGCTGCTGGAATTGCTGTCTCCATGGTGTTCTGCTGGCATTCGGCTGCTATAAGTCTCCTCATTCCTTCCTTGGATGTGAATTATAATATTATCCTGAGAGTTTATTTTTTGGAACTTTTTTTTATTATAATGCTGTTGTTCATAAGGGAGAGATCTGCTTAACAGTGATATAACTGTAATTCAGAGAAAAATAAAGTATGGCTTCCTTCCAATACATTTTTTTTATTCCTGAGCTGCAAAATGAACAGCGGTTTCATATCAAACAAGCCCTAAAGGAGGAAAATGAAAAAGTGTACATGTACAAAGAGATTTTGTACGTGTATGGTCCGACCTGTTTTAGTTCTGATGGCATTATTGATCTTGATACTCTCATCAAGACTTTTGGTTGCTGGCATTGATCTACCTTGTTCGATATTCACCAGAGGCCAAAGCAAAACTTTAATTTCATGTTCCAGTTTGTTTAGGTTCAATATTTTGCTTAAAAATCTCAAAGTTTTTAGTCTTCTGGACAATGCAGACAGATGTTTGGCTAGTATATCTTTTGGTTGGTTCATTTTCTTATTCCATTATGTAGGTTTCATTATTTCATATATTTCCATATTAGCCCAAGGATAATTAACCTATTGTTGGGGGTCGAGTTCCCGCTTCTGCACAAGGGGAATCTCGAACCGTCCCTGCTGCGGTCTCCCATCCGTCTCCGGCCGCAGTGGACTCTGCTCAGCTTAGATGTCGGTCCCAGCATCTCGCCCAGTCTAACATTGTGCAGAGGATTACTGCTGCTCCTCCAGGCTCTGCTATTATAGCCAGTACTTGTTAGCAGCGAGCAAACGTCTTTAGGACAAAGTCCTTGCTTTCCCCTTCTGAGCATGCCCAGAGTAAGATCTCTCATTGGATATCAGGGGTCACATGCTCAGGTACTGCAGCAGCTCCTATTGGTCCACCAGGAAGGTCCTGAAACCACTTGTGTTCTGGAGCAGTTTCCTATTGGTCCTTGTCTGGCAGGCCCTGTAGTTGCTACTATAAAAGGGTGGCATGGTCGTGCCGCCATGCGCTAGTATCAATCACATTATGTGCTTTGCGCCAGGGTGATCTTGCATGCATGTGTTAGGGCTCGGCTGAAATAAGCCCCTAGAATACCGGCACCTTCGGTGAGGAGATTGTATGCACGTGTTTAGGGCTCGGCTGAAATAAGCCCCTAGAATAACGGCTTCTCCGGTGAGGAGATTGTCTGATTGCGTTGCTGATTGCGTTACTACGGACTGCTGTCCGCACAGCAGTTGTCTGTGCATACCTGTGGAGTTGACAGGACACAGTCCATATTTCTGCGTTTCTACCTTAGCGACTCTGTGGCGTAACAGAGTTCGCTTATACCGCCATATAGGGCCACAGTGTCCATAGTTGTGACTCTGTGAAGTAGCAGAGTTCGCCATTCCGCCATCCTACTAGCAGCAGGCTCTGCCTGCACGGTGGACCCCGGGCTGCGAACCCACTTATTATTTATATTTATTTTGTGCGTTCCGCCAGCCCTAACACCTATTGCATCCAAGAAGTATTGTTTCTCCTTGCTGAGATTGACATGCTAAGCATGCCGAGATGAGGAACTTTAAAGCTGCAATGCTCCTCTGGGTAATATGCAAATTGTCTCTTCAGAGAGGAAGAGGACTAGAACTCTAGTGCCACTTATTGGAAGGTGGGATTAAAGTTCCAATAGGTGGCACTAGAGTTCTAGTCCTCTTACTCTTTGAAAAGACAATTTGCATATTTCTCCTCATCTTGGCATGCTTAGCATGTCAATCTCCACAAGGAAAAACAATCGACATTGACTTTTAGGATTGCTACTTCCAATAGGTGGCACCAGAGTTCTAGTCCTCTTCCTCTCTGAAGAGACAATTAACCTTTGCATGAAATATTAGATTTAGGCCCAGATTAAATGAGCGTATTAAAAATCGCTGAGATTTTTATACAGAAAAGTGGTATGATTTCTTTCTCAATTGTCATCCGTGTCCTATCTGTATGTATGTAATGCGTTTTTTTTATTCAGCAGCTATTAATAAATAACAAGACCATTCACATTTTCCTGTTACAGAATTGCAATATACCGTATATACTCGTGTATAAGCCGAGATTTTCAGCACCTTTTTTTGTGCTGAAAATGCCCCCTCAGCTTATACACGAGTCACTGGGCAGAAACCAGCTGGGGAGGGGGTGCCGTGGCTGAAGCCGGTGGCTGGGACATCATACTCACCCTCCCCGTGCCATCGCTGAACGTCCCGGCAATCCTGCGTTGTACCCGGCTTCCTGCAGCTCTCCTGTGCTGAGCGGTGACGTAATACCGCTCATTAAGGTCATGTAATATAGACGCGACGCCACTCCCATAGGCGTAATATGAGATAAGGGTGTACACACAGGTCAATAAAGGCGGTGCTGGTGAAAATGGACCAATATAGGTACCAAGACTACAAGTAGGAATACAATTCACCGCACACTATAATCAGATTGATGCAAATAAAGTGATATTTTATTGTAGTTCTCCACATCAAAAAAGAAAAAGTGCCACGTAGCAAAATCAAGTACAAATACCATACATTAGGCTAATACCCGACGTTTCGATCCTACCCGGATCTTAGTCATGGGTAGCTGTAGAAAGATCAGAAAACCAGTATCAGTGAAGCACAAAAATATATACAGAGATATACATGTGTACAAAATAATATAAAATAAAAGAAAGAACTAGGGATAATATACAGCTGTGGACAGTAAATAACAGATAAATTATATAGAAAATATAATAAGGGTATGTTAGCAACAACAATCATGTGGGATATGTTACATAGATAATATATTCTGAGATTTAGTTTGCTTGCAATTCTATGTAAGACTATGTCCCATTGAAGAAAAGTATAGGGAAAATGAAACGGTACCTTAGAGTTAGGTATTTAAGTGTTAAGGCACTTAAATGAAGATAATTCATAATGGCCCCTATGGAAAATGGCCAGGTGCTGGGGTAAAAGAGACAATTGCAATATAAATGAAAACATAATAAACAGCATAAACCGAATACAGATATCAAGTCGGAGTCAAGCTGGGGAGCTCATGTTACCTGTAATTGTAGTAAGACAATGTGGTCAAATGAGCCAGAGGACAGGTAATGCTGGTGGGAACAGAAAGTGTACTGTAAGGACCCCTGACATACTGTATGACGGTAGGATCGTCTCTCATGAAAGTACCCATAAATACCTGTGACCGGGGGCTTAGTAGGATGGGGCAGCGCTCCCGCGCTCTGCCCGTATTGCTAGATGCGGCTTGTGTGAGGAAAACAGGGTCAGTCCTGTTTAAATAAAAGCGCTGTGTCACGCCGGCCCAGAAGTGCGTCACCGGGACCGGATGTGACGTTGCGCCATCTAACAGAAAGGTTGCGCATGCGCACTAGCTGTCAGTATCGCCATATTGGTAATTGGCAGACCATACCTGGGCGTTTCAAACAGGGAGGAGATGGATATATGTGTTTAAGCAAGGGAGCAGAATAATTGTATGTAGAATACAAACAATAGAGTAATTGGCAACTTGTATGGGAATAGACCGGTAAGAAAATAGACTGAATATATGGGGAATTGTTATAAATGGAAAAAAGAAAAAATGAATAGCGGCAATAAAGAAATGGAAATAAAAATAAAAATAAAAATAAAATAAAAATAGTAATCAAAATAAAGTGGAAATAAAAAGGAAAAAATTGAAAAATAGAAAAATAGAAAAAATGAAATAGAAATGGAGATAATGATGATAAAAATGAAAATGAAAAAATGAAAAGGAGAAAATATGAGTATAATGAAAAGCGAAAAAAATAAAAATGAAAATAAAAATAAAGATAAAAAAATGAAAAAATTTAAAATAATAAAAAAATGAAAAAATGAAAAAAATGAAAAAATTTAAAAATAAATATAAAAATAAAAATTAAAAATTAAAATGGAGGACACTTACCGGTTAGAAAAGGTTATCAACGAGTCTGCAAGTTAAATGAAAAAAGATGATTAGAGAAGCCAATTAATCTCCCTGTTAAGGCCCCTAGGGGACAACGTATCAAGTTTGTGTATCCAATATGTCTCCCTGAGTTTCAGACGTTTAATGCGGTCTCCACCTCTCCGTGATTTTGGTACCTGTTCAATTATTTGAAATTTTAACTGAGCCACTGAATGATTATGTTCAATGAAGTGATTCGGAAGAGGCAGCCAGGTTTTCTTGGTGCGTATTGTAGATTTATGGCTTGCCATCCTCTCTCTAGCGTGTTGTGTGGTCTCACCCACATACAGGAGTCCACAAGGGCATTTTATAATATAAACAACAAAGTTGGAATCACATGTGTAAAAGTTTTTTATAGGAAAAGATTTGCCTGTACGTGGGTGAGTTACCGAATCACCTTTAATGACATTGGAGCAGGAGGCACAATTTAGACAAGGGTAGGTACCAAACCGACGTGAGATAAGATGTCTTTGTGTTGGGATAGATTGCGAGCCATTATGAATTATCTTCATTTAAGTGCCTTAACACTGAAATACCTAACTCTAAGATACCGTTTCATTTTCCCTATACTTTTCTTCAATGGGACATAGTCTTACATAGAATTGCAAGCAAACTAAATCTCAGAATATATTATCTATGTAACATATCCCACATGATTGTTGTTGCTAACATACCCTTATTATATTTTCTATATAATTTATCTGTTATTTACTGTCCACAGCTGTATATTATCCCTAGTTCTTTCTTTTATTTTATATTATTTTGTACACATGTATATCTCTGAAGAACAGAAAAACGTGGAGAAAAACGCCAAAATTTATATATAAATATTTATTAATGTGCGAATAAGAGACAGGGATCCGGATTCCCATACCCACAGCTCACAGTGTTGCAAACTTAGTGCTGCAAATGCAATGAGAACACTCACCCATGTTAGCACGGCACCCAGAGACGCGCCCCGACGCGCGTTTCGCTATGGCTTCCTCGGGGGGCTTGCCCTGTCCCTTATTCGCACTGGCGTTTTTCACTATATACAATCATTTGTTGATTGGTACCGGCTCTTTGCTGCATAGTTTAAACAAATTTCATGGCACACTACTGTATTGAATATTATAATGAATGCATGTTTATTATTTAGTGTCTGATTTACACTCTACCCTGTGGCATGTGCTACCCAGATGTAATTTACATCTAATAACATCACGCATGAAATATCAAAACCTCTTGTTAAGCCATGTATTATATACATTTATATAACTTGATATGTATGTCTTTTTTACATTAATAAATATTTATATATAAATTTTGGCATTTTTCTCCACGTTTTTCTGTTCTTCATATTTGCAATGGAGTGCCATGGGGCAATTGCCCCTAGTAGTGCCTGTTGAGTACTACAATTTGCCATGTGTGTTTAAATGTTTTGGTCATAGATCATGTTTTCTATCACATGTATATCTCTGTATATATTTTTGTGCTTCACTGATACTGGTTTTCTGATCTTTCTACAGCTACCCATGACTAAGATCCGGTAGGATCGAAACGTCGGGTATTAGCCTAATGTATGGTATTTGTACTTGATTTTGCTACGTGGCACTTTCTCTTTTTTGATGTGGAGAACTACAATAAAATATCACTTTATTTGCATCAATCTGATTATAGTGTGCGGTGAATTGTATTCCTACTCCCATAGGCGTGGCGTCCATATTCATGGCCTTAATGAGCGGTATTACATCACCGCTCAGCACAGGAGAGCTGCAGGAAGCCGGGTACAAAGTAGGATTGCTGGGACGTTCAGCGATGGCACGGGGAGGGTGAGTATGACGGGGGGAGAATGGAGGACAGGGGAAGCATGGAGGAGGACAATGAGCATGGACCAGGACGGGGGGAGGACGGAGAGCACAGAGGAGCACGGAGCAGGACGGGGGAGGATGGAGCAGGATGGGGGGATTATGGAGGCACAGAGGAGCATGGAGCAGGACGGGGGAGGATGGAGGGCACAGAGGAGCACGGAGCAGGATGGGGGGAGGATGGAGCAGGATGGGGGGATTATGGAGGGCACAGAGGAGCACGGAGCAGGACGGGGGAGGATGGAGGGCACAGAGGAGCACGGAGCAGGACGGGGGGAGGATGGAGCAGGATGGGGGGATTATGGAGGGCACAGAGGGGCAAGGAGCAAGACGGGGGAGGATGGAGGGCACAGAGGAGCACGGAGCAGGACGGGGAGGATGGAGTAGGACGGGGGATTATGGAGGGCTCAGAGGAGCACGGAGCAGGACGGGGGAAGATGGAGTAGGACGGGGGGATTATGGAGGGCACAGAGGAGCATGGAGCAGGACGGGGGGAGGATGGAGGGCACAGAGGAGCACGAGGGTAGGGGGGGAGGATGGAGGGCACAGAGGAGCATGGAGCAGGACGGGGGAGGATGGAGAGCACAGAGGAGCATGGAGCAGGAAGGGGGAGCACAGCGGAGGATGGAGCAGGATCGGGGAGCACAGAGGAGAATGGGGGAGCACAGAGCTGGATGGGGGAGCAAGGAGCAGGACGGGGGCAGCACAGAGCAGGATGGCAGTTTATACACCCGGCTTATACGCGAGTCAATAAGTTTTCCCAGTTTTTTGTGGCAAAAGTAGGGGGGTCGGCTTATACACGGGTCGTCTTATACATGAGTATATACTACGGTATCTATAAATATCAGATACTTTACAGTGGTTTCATGTGGCATCCAATTTTTTTCTCACCCCCATCTGATTTTGTTTTGACATCACAACATGCTACGATATTTAGACAGACAGATTCTGTCAGTGAAAAAGAAATGGTCATCGGCACTTCCCAATTAAATATCATTGGTCCCAGTACTATCCAATAAAGAACATTGTATTTTTACCGTGGTATGAGCGAGTTCTAATAGTGATTTAATGGTTTTCTATTGTTTTGGTCCAGAAGACAGTTGATACCCCTATGCTCATTTGTTTGCTATGGGATTGCTCACATTCATCCTTTGTATCAGTTGTTGAGCTGGACCTATCAAGGAGTTAGAAAGGGAAATGCTACATTTTGTGTTTTTCCAACTTTGCTGAAGAAAATTTTGATAAAAGGCGTATGACTACCAATGTCATTCTGAGGCAAAATAAAGCTAGTCTGGATCGCACGGATATTTGAAAACATGGCATTATTCTTGATATAAGATATTTTTCATTTACTACATTTTTTGTTTTACTTTTTAGTCTATTTTTAAAAATTAATAAATAAAAGCTAAAACTAAAATATAAAAGAAAACAAAAATAAATGGGATACTTTTCAAAATAAAGCACATCTTACCTTTGGCATTTCTAGTTTCTGACTAACAATAATTGATAGAGTTCATTAATACAGCACATATTGATAATCCAGAAATAATTCAGTATGGATGCTCCAACAAAATATGTGGTTTCCATTAATAAGTCTATTAATCAAATATCATTTCAGTAAAAAAATCTTAAAAATGTAAATGATAGAGCGATTTCATAATTATTTCTATACTAATAATAAGATTGTTATTGATTTTATGAAAACACATAGCCAGTACAGTGAGATGAGAATTGAAGCTAAGTGATTGTAATCAGTGTCATAAAGACAGGGGTTAATATGAAGAAAACAACCGAGTCAGAGCACAGTATAAATGTACAATAAGCTCATCAAAGTAGTGTAATAAGTATGCAATAACTGGCAATAATGAAAGAAAACAAGATTTAAATAAGTCGCTGGAAATTTCCATTGGCCACTGAACCTGCATTCTTGAGTCCACCGACCAGCCCCAGTAATTTGCCAGTTACCTGGATTAGTAGATCAGTAATTCCAGAAACTAGCAAAGCAAACTTAAAGCCAAGGAAAAGGTGTTAAAATAGTTGTATGTCAATGGACTCTCATTATAGTGGCACCATATTACGCATTAATACTCATACCCAGGCTGCAAGCCAAACTAATGAAGAAGAAGGCAATTCACGCAAAGTATCTAGCCATAGAGGTAAGCAAGTTTTTAAACTTTTAGGTAAACTTTTCTACAATTAAATTAAAACTCTTTTTGTTCTTACCTCAATGGCTATAGTTCCAGAAAGTTCCATAATGGCATAGTGACATCATTTATTTTTGTATTTATTTTCTAAATGTTGTCTGTTTATTTTTTTATCATACTTATGTCTAGAAACAATAAGAGTGAACGTAAATGTTCATATTGTAAAAGGTCAAAGCATGAATATATCACTGTAACTTTATATTTTGCTAGTAATATAGAATATATATAATAAGTAAATCTAAAATGTTCTTATATTATAATGTATGATATAGTCCTATGTCCTATATTATATCAATTCATTTTCTACTGAAATTGATGTAGAAGTTACTGTACGTGTCTAATCAAGGTAAAAATGTCATTATCAGACATAAAGCTTTCTGTTACACTCATCATGCCGGATGTAAGTTCTAGTTGCGGCACATACTTTTTCTTTATACAAAGGTGGCTAAAAAGTCAGATTAACTTTTTATATGCACTGGCAGGACAAAAAGAGGTTTTAGAAATCCATCAGTGTATCATTGAGACTTATTCTTCTCAATTAAAACCAGACTTGCAGAGATCCCTGCTGCTCTCATGAATGAGGAAGATGTAGCCCTAGGCAGCTTCACAGCTGGTCCTGTTTTTACTGTCCTCTAAACAGCAGGCAGAATTTGTAGAGAAAGTTGTTGTTTGGGTCTATGATATAGCACTGCTGGGCTACACTGATGGCAATCTTTGATTAACCTTAGATGCAACATTAAATACATATTGCATCTTGTCTTTAGAATGTCCCGGTATTTTAGCTTTGCCTGTTAATGAGGGTATTCAAGGGCAGACATATTCTTAATCTTTAATAAAAATACACTTTTCATTTTACTGCCTCCTGGTTTACATTGATTTTACTGTGGAATTAAATAAGATGAAACTAGTGAACGTACACCTAAATATATATAAATAAATCTGCTTTTCTAAAGGTCAGGTTTTCAAATTTAATAAAACGGAATAATTATTTTTCTTAGGGAAAACAAGTTATACATTCATAAGTGTAACAAACGCACATTTACACTTTAGAATTACAGTGGGTACGGAAAGTATTCAGACCCCTTTAAATTTTTCACTCTTTATTTCATTTTGAATTGATAAATTCAAAAAAGTTCTTTTTTTCATTAATGTACACTCTGCTCCCAATCTTGACTGAAAAAAACAGAAATATTAAAAAAGAAAAACTAAAATATCACATGGTCATAAGTATTCAGACCCTTTGCTCAGACACTCAATTTAAGTCACATGCTGTCCTGTTGTGAATAGGCTGGAAATGAGTTCTGAGCAGAAGCTCCCTCTGGTGGTTACAAATGGTACTGGACTGTCCAGTGAAGATTGTGAGGATTGGGAATCAGGTGTTACTGACTGGTCTTATATAAGGGAGTCGCCTTCCCATCAGGGTTGCTGGTGATCAATTGTTCTGGTCTCAATCCTTGATTCCTGTTTCCTTGGTAGCCTGCTGTGTCGTGTCTTAATCTCCTGCTAACAGATAAGACATTTTCTTCTTTTTGTTTTGTGCTTGATTTTTGCATTTTGTCCTGCACTTCTGTGGGGGCCTTCAGGGTCCCCTCTGGGGGCTTTTGCCTCTCAGTTCAGTTCAGCCACTGATGTTTGTACTTTTGCTTTTTCCAGTTTTTTCAGTGGCTGCTGTTTTGTTTTTGGTTACACCAGAGAGCTAATTTAGGTGGTAGAGGTCGTGTGATCTCAGGTGTTTTTGAAATTAGTAGAGTTGGTGCTTTTCAGGGTTTTTTGGGATTGCAGTAAGTGCCCTTCCTATCCTTTTCTATTTAGTAAGTTTGGGCCCCAACGTTTGCTCATACTATTTTCTGTCTGTGTCAGTATTTCTTCTTGTCTAACCGCCATTACATGTTTGGGGGCTTTCTATGTTCTTTGGGTATCTGCTCCGGAGCAGATAGCTTTCCTCTTTCTATCTTTAGGTGTAGTTAGTTTCTCAGGCTGTGACGAGGCGTCTAGGACCAACGTAGGAACGCTCCACGGCTGCCTCTAGTTGTGGTGGTTAGTCAGGGTACTGCAATCTCATAGTTTCCAACTGCTCTGGTGTATTTCCTTTTTTGCCTGCTCTCCTCAGCTACCAAATCATAACAGTATCACCGGCCATAACTGAAAATTATATGGTACTCACAGAAGGGAAAAATATTGTGGAAAGAAAAAAAAAGATGTCAGATTTGTCAGAGATTTTTTTTTCTGTTTGTTGCTTTTTTTTTTCCCTCTGTATCTCTGGGTGCTGAGGAGGATTTTTTTTTTTCTCTCTCTCAATGGAGTTTGCACAGTTGTCTGGCCATGTGGATCAGCTTGCCACTGAAGTTCGGAGTATTGCTACCTATCTTGCTAGGTTGCCTGTTGTGGAACCTAGGATTCCCATGCCAGATTTGTTTTTAGGGGATCGAGCTAAGTTTCTGAATTTCAAAAATAACTGTAAATAGTTTTTTGCCTTAAAATCTATGTCCTCAGGGAACGCAGCGCAGCAGGTTCAAATTGTCATCTCTCTCCTGCGCGGCGACCCTCAGGATTGGGCTTTTTCCCTGACACCTGGGGATCCTGTTTTGAGTGATGTTGATGCATTTTTTTCAGGCTTTGGGGTTATTGTACGATGAGCCTAATGTCACTGATCAAGCTGAAAAAACTTTGTTGGCATTAAGTCAGGGGCTTGAGGATGCTGAGTTATACTGTCAGAGATTCCGTAGGTGGGCAGTCCTGACCAAATGGAATGACGAAGCTTTGGCAGCTCTTTTTCGGAAGGACTGTCAGATAATGTAAAGGATGTTATGGTGGGATTCCCTGTTCCCTCTGGTCTCAATGATTCTATGTCATTAGCGATTCAAATTGACAGACGTTTGCGTGAGCGGAAAGGTATGCGTGGAATAATGTTGCCTTGTGAACCTGCTTCTGAATCCATGCAGTGTGATAGAGTGGTTTCTGGGGCACAGCGTCATGAATTTCGAAAGCACAATGGGTTGTGTTTCTACTGTGGTGATGCCTCTCATGCTATTTCTGTCTGCCCTAAGCAGGGAAGACGTTTTGCTCGCTCAGTTGTCTTGGGTAGTGTTCAGACTAAGTTTTTATTAACTGTTACCCTGATATGCTCTCTGTCCTCATTTTCTGCTCAGGATTTTGTTGATTCTGGAGCAGCTATTAACCTGATGGATTTTGATTTTGCTAAACGTTGTGGGTTTCCCTTGATACCCCTACGGAAGTCTATTCCCCTACTGGGGATCGATTCTACACCTTTGGCTGAGAATAAACCTCAGTTCTCTACTCAGGTGATAATGAGGGTAGAACCTGATCATCAGGAGAGTTGCAAATTTTTGGTTCTGTATAATCTGCATGACATTATCGTACTGGGTTTCCCTTGGTTACAGTCTCATAATCCTGTTTTGGATTGGAAATCTGTGTCTGTTACCAGTTGGGGCTGCCAATGTGTTAATACCAACACTCCTGTTTTTTCTGTCTCCCCCCAGGCTCAGGATGTTCCTGACTTTTTGATTGATTTTTCTGATGTGTTTAGCGAAAGTAAATCTGCATCCTTACCTCCCCATAGGAGCTATGACTGCGCTATTGAATTAGTGCCTGGTAGTAAATTCCCTAAAGGTCGCCTTTTTAACTTGTCTGTACCTGAACATGACGCTATGCGGTCTTATATCAAGGAGTCATTGGAGAAGGGTCATATCAGACCATCCTCTTCACCCTTAGGTGCCGGTTTTTTCTTTGTGGCCAAAAAGGATGGTTCATTAAGGCCGTGTATTGATTATCGTCTCTTGAACAATATTACTGTGAAATATCAAAATCCGTTACCCTTGATCTCTGATCTGTTTTCCAGGGTGAAAAACGCTACTTGGTTTACCAAGCTTGACCTCAGGGGGGCATATAACCTTATTCACATTAAGCACGGGGATGAATGGAAGATGGCATTTAATACCCCTGAAGGGCATTTTGAGTACCTTGTGATGCCCTTTGGGCTCACTAATGCTCCTTCTGTCTTCCAGTCCTTCATGAATGACATTTTCAGGGATTTTGTGGATAAATTTCTGATTGTTTATTTAGATGATATCTTGATTTTTTCCAATGACTGGGACTCTCATGTAAAACATGTTCGGACTGTGTTCCAGATTTTGAGAGAGAATGCTCTGTACGTGAAGGGATCAAAGTGTCTATTTGGCGTTCAGAGGATCTCATTTCTGGGATTCATTTTGTCCCCATCTGTTATTGAAATGGACCCGGTCAAAGTTCAGGCTATCTGTGATTGGGTCCAACCTACTTCATTAAAGGCTCTTCAAAGATTCTTGGGTTTTGCCAATTTTTATCGTAAATTTATTGGTAATTTCTCTGTTATCGTTAAACCATTAACTGATTTGACCAAGAAGGGTTCTGATGTGGTGAATTGGCCTCCTGAGGCAATCTCTGCATTTCAGGAACTTAAGCAGAGATTCACTTCTGCTCCTGTTCTACGGCAGCCTGATGTTTCTCTACCATTTCAGGTGGAGGTTGATGCCTCTGAAATTGGGGCAGGTGCCGTTTTGTCCCAAAGAGATCCAGAGACCTCTAAAAGTAACCCTTGTGCCTTTTTCTCTCGAAAATTTTCTCCCACAGAACGTAATTATGACGTGGGTGTCACGGGTGTGTCGCGGCGAAGATCGTCGCGATTGCTCACCCTGACTTCGCACAGCTGAGTTTCTGGTGCTGGGTGTTTTTCGGCACTGAGGGAGTTAATTCTTTCTCTCTTGGTGCGGGACTGACCAGCCTTGCCCAGCTGCGATTGATGTTTTGTTAATTAGCTTCCTTCTTATACCTGCTGGTCTGCTGGGGAAGTTGTCGGTGAAAGCATTCATTCAGACCAGCAGAGCGGATCGTTTCTGAGAAGACTTAAGCTAAGAGTGCCTGTTGTGGTTTATCCTCTCCTCGCTTATTGTTTATCTCCTTAACCTTTTGTGTTCCTCTGTAGTGGAAGTTTTGTATGCATGGCAGTGTTTTCTTTACCCCTTCTCTGTCTTGTTTATCTTAGACTGTGTGTAAGCTGTGACCTGCCCATTCCCTGTGGTGGTAATCAGGGTCCTTCTCAGGACTAGATTACAGTGGTCAGGGATCTACAGGAGACAGGGTTACGCTGGCGGCCTGGACCTCTGTACCATTAACAGTACCTGCAGGTAGAGGGACTAGTCAGGACCCCAGTTCAGGGTCAGCATAGAACCCGGTCCACCTCTATCCTGAGACAGCGTGACACGTACACAGTATAGACCCACAATACATAGGATATTATGTCAGGTAAGACATTGCTGGCAGATACTATGTATACATGTTGATATTTTCTATTATGGGAAATATAAAATGATGTCACATTAGATATATGTTACTATCATAGAATATATCTGTTATACGTCGTGACATTTTCACCGACCACACTAAAAGATTCTCCCCAGCTACCATGGATCCAGTAGCCCAGTTAGCTCAGCAGTTGCAGAATTTGTCCATGGAGCTGACGGACGTTAAGTCCAAGGTTTTGTACCCCCGGGAGCAAACCAGATCTGAACCTAAAGTAGCTCTCCCGGACAGGTTCACTGGTGGGCGGGATAAATTTTTTACCTTCCGGGAGGCATGCAAATTATATTTTCAGCTACGGCCTCGGTCTTCTGGGAGTGAAGATCAGAGGGTGGGAATTGTCATCTCGCTCTTACAAGGGGACCCTCAATCCTGGGCGTTCTCTCTTCCTCCGGACTCCCCGGCTCTCCAGTCAGTAGATCGATTTTTTACAGTCCTGGGTCTGGTATATGATGACCCGGATCGGGTCTCCCTTGCTGAAATGAAGTTACGTAAGATACAGCAGGGAGATCGTCCGGCGGAGGAATTTTCTTCTGAGTTCCGTAGATGGGCCACAGATACTCAGTGGAATGACCCAGCTCTTAGGAGCCAGTTTTGTCAAGGATTATCTGACAAATTAAAAGATGTGTTGGCTCAGTATGATTCTCCCCCGTCACTGGAGACCGCTATGGCCCTTGCTATTCGCATTGATAGATGGCTTCGGGAGAGGTGCAAGGTAACTCCGCCCCCTGTGATGACTCCACCTTCTACTATAGTCCCTTATATTGAGGTTCCCCTGGTTTGTTCTGAGGAGCCTATGCAGTTAGGAGGGACATCGTTTCGAAGGAGGGGATCGGCGGTGCGCCGCAAGACAGGAAAGTGTTACTTCTGCGGGAGAAAGGGACATTTTGTTGGGGGGTGTCCATCCCGTACTTTGCTGAGCAAGGAGTCGCCGGAAAACTGTTGATCCCAGGTTGTGTGGTGGACAACAATCTGGGAGTATGTATTTCGTCCCCAAGTCCGTCTCAGTTTCTCGTACCAGCGGAGGTGGTGGTAGGTACGAGAACTGAAAGGATTTCTGTTCTTCTGGATAGTGGGGCCGCGGCTAATCTGTTGGACGCTCGGTTTGCCCAGGTGCAAGGTATGCAACTGAGTGTATTGGCCAAACCTATCCCTATATTCTCTATTGACGCCAGGCTTCTCGGTCAAGGTAGCTTTGTGCAAGCCGTGCATAACATAGACCTTCGAGTGGGGGCAATACATAAAGAACTATTGTCTTGTTATGTGTTGGAGGGCCTTCCCACTCCTATTGTGTTGGGACTTCCTTGGTTAACTAAACATAACCCAGTTATTAATTGGCAATCCAGAGAGATAAGCCAGTGGGGTGAATTTTGCAATAGTAACTGCATGAACACGGTCATCGGTGCGGTCGTGCCTAGAACCTTACCTCCTTTTCTGGAGGACTTTGAGGATGTGTTTTCAGAGGAAGGGTGTCAAGAATTACCTCCTCATCGCGCGTATGACTGTGCTATAAAATTGCTTCCTGATGCTAAGTTACCAAAATCTAGGTTATATAACCTTTCTGGTCCTGAGAGGCAAGCTATGAAGGATTATATTTCGGAAAGTCTGGCCAAGGGGCATATTAGACCTTCATCTTCCCCAGTGGCCGCAGGGTTCTTCTTTGTGAAGAAAAAAGATGGAGGCCTACGCCCTTGCCTGGATTTCCGTGAGCTTAATCGGATTACGGTCCGAGATACGTATCCGCTCCCACTTATTCCTGATCTCTTCAATCAGATTGTGGGCGCCAAATGGTTCTCTAAGTTGGATCTCAGGGGGGCGTATAATCTGATTAGGATAAAGGAGGGGGATGAGTGGAAGACGGCGTTTAACACTCCGGAGGGACATTATGAGAACCTTCTCATGCCTTTCGGTCTGACTACTGCCCCGGCGGTGTTTCAACATTTTGTTAATGACATCTTTCGCCACCTAGTGGGACAGTTTGTTGTCATTTATCTAGATGACATCTTAATTTACTCGCCGGATCTTGTGTCTCATCAGGAGCATGTAAGACAGGTGTTGCAGATCTTGCGAGACAATAAACTGTACGCCAAATGGGAGAAGTGTGTATTCGCCGTACAAGAACTTCAGTTTTTAGGATTCCTGGTGTCAGCTTCCGGTTTCCGTATGAACCCTGGGAAAGTGAAGGCTGTGCTTGAATGGGATCGGCCAGAGGATCTTAAAGCACTGCAGCGTTTCCTGGGGTTTGCTAACTACTACCGGAAATGTATTCGTAATTTCTCATCCGTTGTCAAACCTCTCACTGACATGACAAAAAAAGGGATGGATTTTTCTAGGTGGTCTGACAAAGCTTGTCAAGCATTTTCCTCCTTGAAAAAATGTTTTGCTTCAGCACCCATACTCATCCAACCTGATGCATCACAACCGTTCATTGTGGAGGTAGACGCATCTGACGTAGGAGTGGGTGCGGTATTATCTCAAGGTCCGTCCCCTGGTAAATGGCATCCGTGCGCTTTCTTCTCTAAAAAATTGTCGTCCGCCGAGAGGAATTATGATGTCGGCAATAGGGAACTCTTGGCCATTAAGTTGGCTTTTGAAGAGTGGCGTCACTTTTTGGAGGGGGCAGTCCACCCGGTCACCGTCATTACTGATCACAAGAACCTGCTGTATTTAGAGTCTGCAAAACGTCTGAATTCCAGACAAGCTAGGTGGTCGTTGTTTTTTACCAGGTTTAATTTTGTCGTCACATATCGTCCTGGGTCAAAAAATGTAAAGGCTGATGCCTTATCTCGTAGTTTCCCGGGGGCCGGGAAGACGGATGACCCGGTTCCTATTCTTCAGGAGGGAGTTGTGGTGTCGGCTGTATGCTCTGAGCTTGAGGAGGAGGTATTGGAGGCTCAGGGGGACGCCCCTGTAGGACCTCCAGGGAAACTGTTTGTTCCAGATCAGTTAAGACAAAAGGTTATCGAGGCACATCATAATTCTGCTTTGCCAGGACACCCAGGGAGTAAAGCAACTGTTTTGGTGGCCTAACTTAAATAAAGAGGTGGTAACTTTTGTCGCGTCCTGTGGGGTATGTGCGCGCTCTAAGACCCCACATACCCGTCCGTCTGGGGCCCTTTTACCATTGAAAATCCCGGAGCGTCCATGGACCCATCTGTCTATGGACTTCATTACGGACCTCCCTCCGTCTTCAGGTAAAACTGTCATACTAGTTGTAGTTGACAGGTTCAGCAAAATGGCACATTTTATTGATCTTCCTGCTCTTCCTAATGCTAAAACTCTGGCGCAGGTGTTCATTGAGGAGATTGTGAGACTTCATGGGTTGCCTTCCGATGTGGTGTCGGATCGGGGGTCTCAGTTTGTGTCCAAATTCTGGAAGGCATTTTGTTCTCGTCGGGGGATGCAGTTGTCATTTTCTTCGGCTTTTCATCCGCAGACTAATGGTCAGACAGAGCGTCTGAATCAGAGCTTAGAGACATATCTTCGGTGTTTTGTCTCAGAGAACCAAGAGGACTGGTCTTCTTTCTTGCCTCTGGCAGAGTTCGCTCTTAACAATAGGCGGAGCGAGTCCACTGGTAAGTCCCCGTTTTTTGGGGCATATGGTTTTCACCCCCAGTTTTGTACTTTCAATGGGGGGGCTCTTCTGGGGTTCCTGAGGAGGAACGATTTTCGTTGTCACTTGCTTCAGTGTGGAGAGGAGTGCTTAATAATCTGAGCACTATGGGGAACCGATACAAACGTATGGCTGATAGGAGGAGAGTGTCTGGTCCGGACCTAAGTGTGAACGATCTGGTATGGTTGTCTACCAAGAATATAAAACTTAAGGTTCCCTCCTGGAAACTCTGTCCCAGATTCATCGGGCCATACAGGATCAGTTCAATAATTAATCCGGTGGCTTTCCGTCTTGACCTCCCTCCTACGTTTAAAATCCACAATGTGTTCCACAAATCGTTGCTTAAGAGGTACGTGGCACCAGTTATACCGTCACCTCTACCTCCTCCTCCTGTGGTGGTCAATGGTAATTTGGAGTTTCAGGTATCGAAGATCATTGACTCACGTCTGAATCGCCGGTCCCTTCAGTACCTTGTTCATTGGAGGGGGTATGGTCCTGAGGAGAGGATGTGGGTTTCTGCGTCGGATATTAACGCAGACCGATTGGTTCGGGCATTCCACACTACTCACCCAGATAGACCAGGCCCTGAGGGTCCAGAGGCCCCTCGTAGAAGGGGGGGTACTGTCACGGGTGTGTCGCGGCGAAGATCGTCGCGATTGCACACCCTGACTTCGCACAGCTGAGTTTCTGGTGCTGGGTGTTTTTCGGCACTGAGGGAGTTAATTCTTTCTCTCTCGGTGCGGGACTGACCAGCCTCGCCCAGCTGCGATTGATGTTTTGTTAATTAGCTTCCTTCTTATACCTGCTGGTCTGCTGGGGAAGTTGTCGGTGAAAGCATTCATTCAGACCAGCAGAGCGGATCGTTTCTGAGAAGACTTAAGCTAAGAGTGCCTGTTGTGGTTTATCCTCTCCTCGCTTATTGTTTATCTCCTTAACCTTTTGTGTTCCTCTGTAGTGGAAGTTTTGTATGCATGGCAGTGTTTTCTTTACCCTTGTCTGTCTTGTTTATCTTAGACTGTGTGTAAGCTGTGACCTGCCCATTCCCTGTGGTGGTAATCAGGGTCCTTCTCAGGACTAGATTACAGTGGTCAGGGATCTACAGGAGACAGGGTTACGCTGGCGGCCTGGACCTCTGTACCATTAACAGTACCTCCAGGTAGAGGGACTAGTCAGGACCCCAGTTCAGGGTCAGCATAGAACCCGGTCCACCTCTATCCTGAGACAGCGTGACACGTACACAGTATAGACCCACAATACATAGGATATTATGTCAGGTAAGACATTGCTGGCAGATACTATGTATACATGTTGATATTTTCTATTATGGGAAATATAGAATGATGTCACATTAGATATATGTTACTATCATAGAATATATCTGTTATACGTCGTGACAGTGGGTAATCGGGAGTTATTAGCCATGAAGTGGGCTTTTGAAGAGTGGAGACATTGGCTGGAGGGAGCCAAACATCAGGTGGTGGTCCTTACGGACCATAAGAATCTAGTTTATCTGGAATCTGCCAAGCGACTTAATCCTAGACAGGCCAGGTGGGCCTTGTTTTTCACACGTTTTAATTTTGTGGTTTCATTTCTTCCTGGCACTAAAAATGTTAAGGCGGATGCCCTCTCGAGGAGTTTCCTGGTGGACTCTCCTGAGTTATCTGATCCTTCTGTTATTTTGTAAGAGGGTGTAGTTCTTTCTGCCATCTCGCCCAATTTGAGACTGGCTCTGGAGGGGTGTCAGGAGGATAAGCCCGAGCGCTGCCCTGTTGGGAAATTGTTTGTCCCGGACCAGTGGAAAAAGAGTGTAATGTCTGAGATTCATTGTTCCGCGTTGGCCGGTCATCCCGGAATTTTTGGTACCAGAGACTTGGTTAGTCGGTCCTTTTGGTGGCCTACCTTGTCTCGTGATGTCAGGGAGTTTGTGCAGTCCTGCGGGACTTGCTCTCGCTCCAAGCCTTGCTCTCGTTCTAGTGGTTTGTTGATGCCATTACCTGTGCCCAAGAGACCATGGACCCATATCTCTATGGATTTCATTTCCGACCTCCCTGTTTCTCAGAGAATGACCGTCATCTGGGTGATTTGCGATAGGTTTTCCAAGATGATACATCTTGTGCCATTACCTAAGTTGCCTTCCTCCTCTGAATTGGTGCCTTTGTTCCTTCAGCACGTGGTTCGTTTACACGGCATTCCTGAGAACATTGTGTCTGACAGAGGAGTCCAGTTTGTTTCCAGATTTTGGAGGACCTTTTGTTCTAAAATTGGTGTTCAATTGTCTTTCTCCTCGGCGTTTCATCCTCAGATCAATGGTCAAACTGAGAGAACAAACCAGACATTGGAGACTTATCTAAGATGCTTTGTGTCTGCTGATCAGGATGACTGGGTCTCTTTTTTGCCTTTGGCTGAGTTTGCTCTTAATAATAGGGCTAGCTCTGCCACTTTGATGTCTCGATTTTTCTGTAATTCTGGGTTTCACCCTCGATTTTCTTCAGGACAGACAGAGGCTTCTGTCTGTCCAGGTGTTGACTCTGTTGTGGAGCGTATGCAACAGATTTGGGGCCAGGTAGTGGAGAGGTTATCCCTCTCTCAGGAGAGGGCCCAGCGGTTTACTAACCGGCATAGGACTGATGGTCCTCGGTTTAAAGTGGGGGACTTGGTCTGGTTGTCCTCAAGAAATATTCCTATGAGAGTGGCATCTCCTAAATTTAAGCCTAGGTTCATTGGACCTTATAAGATCATGGAGATTCTTAATCCTGTTTCTTTTCGTTGCTTCTTCCTGGGACATTTAAGATCCATAACGTGTTCCACAAGTCCTTGTTGAAGAAGTTTGTTGAGCCAGTGGTTCCTACTACTGTGCCTCCTGACCCTGTTTTGGTTGAGGGCAATCTGGAGTATGTGGTTGAGAAAATATTGAATTCTCGTTTTTCTAGACGGAAACTCCAGTATTTGGTTAAATGGAGAGGTTATGGTCAGGAAGACAATTCTTGGGTGTTTGCTTCGGACATCCATGCTAGGAGACTCATCCGTGCGTATCATAGAACTCATCCTGACTGACCTGGTTGCTCAAATGAGGGTTCGGTGACCCCTCCTCAAGGGGGGGGTACTGTTGTGAATAGGCTGGAAATGAGTTCTGAGCAGAAGCTCCCTCTGGTGGTTACAAACGGTACTGGACTGTCCAGTGAAGATTGTGAGGATTGGGATTCAGGTGTTACTGACAGGGCCGGATTAACGTAGGGGCTGATGGAGCTGCACCTCCAGGCCCCTTGTTAGAGATAGGCCCAGTAGCTCCACCTGGAGCTACGCTACTGTAACTGACACAGTTACTTTCTGCGGCAGAGCAGGGAGAATCAATCTCCCTGCTCTGCCGTCCGGCCGCTATGGGGCCCCTGAGCAGGCGGTGGGGGGCCCGGTGCCAGCAGTGGGCCCCCCGCCCGTCATCGGAGGGTCAGCTGTATCGGCATCCAGCCAATACAGCTGACCGTATTTGAGAGAGAAGGAGCGAGCGCTGCTTCTCTCCCATAATCCCCCTCTCAGCGTCTGACAGTGGGCACAATGATGTCACTGCCCGGCGCCGGCAGTCAGACGCTGAGAGGGAGAGCAGTGAGCAGCGCAGGAGCCGGGAGCAAGAGAGGTGAGTACAGGATTTATTATTTTTGTAAAGGGGATGCATTATAAGTACGGCTGGATATGGGGGAGTGCATTATAATTACGGCTGGATATGGGGTGCATAAGTAAGGCTGCATATGGGGTGCATTATAAGTACGGCTGGATATGGGGTGCATAAGTAAGGCTGCATATGGGGTGCATTATAAGTACGGCTGGATATGGGGTGCATAAGTAAGGCTGCATATGGGGTGCATTATAAGTAAGGCTGCATATGGGGTGCATTATAAGTACGGCTGCATATGGGGTGCATTATAAGTACGGCTGCATATGGTGTGCATTATAAATACGGCTGCATATGGGGTGCATTATAAGTACGGCTGGATATGGGGTGCATTATAAGTACGGCTGCATATGGGGTGCATTATAAGTACGGCTGCATATGGGGTGCATTATAAGTACGGCTGGATATGGGGGTGCATTATAAGTACGGCTGCATATGGGGTGCATAAGTAAGGCTGCATATGGGGTGCATTATAAGTACGGCTGCATATGGGGTGCATTATAAGTACGGCTGTATATGGGGTGCATTATAAGTACGGCTGCATATGGGGTGCATAAGTAAGGCTGCATATGGGGTGCATTATAAGTACGGCTGCATATGGGGTGCATTATAAGTACGGCTGCATATGGAGTGCATAAGTAAGGCTGCATATGGGGTGCATTATAAGTACGGCTGCATATGGGGTGCATTATAAGTACGGCTGCATATGGGGTGCATTATAAGTAAGGCTGCATATGGGGTGCATAAGTAAGGCTGCATATCATATGGGGTGCATTAGAAGTACGGCTGCATATGGGGTGCATTATAAGTACGGCTGCATATGGGGTGCATTATAAGTACGGCTGCATATGGGGTGCATAAGTAAGGCTGCATATCATATGGGGTGCATTATAAGTACGGCTGCATATGGGGTGCATTATAAGTACAGCTGCATATGGGGTGCATTATAAGTACGGCTGCATATGGAGGTGCATTATAGGTACGGCTGCGTATGGGGTGCATTATAAGTACGGCTGCATATGGGGTGCATTATAAGTACGGCTGCATATGGGGTGCATTATAAGTACGGCTGCATATGGGGTGCATTATAAGTAAGGCTGAGAGGCCGATTATAGTATATAGCGTAGCATTGAATGGCCCATAGTAATATAGGGCAGCATTGAGAGGCCCATTCTAGTATATAGCGCAGCATTGAATGGCCCATAGTATATATAGGGCAGCATTGAGAGGCCCTCTCAATGCTGCCCTATATATACTATGGGCCATTCAATGCTGCGCAACTATGGGCCATTCAATGCTGCGCTATATATACTATGGGCCATTCAATGCTGCGCTATATACTAGAATGGGCCTCTCAATGTTGCCCTATATTACTATGGGACATTCAATGCTGCACCATATACTAGAATGGGCCTCTCAATGTTGCCATATATCTGTGTATGGGGCCTCTCTGACGCAATATTACTAATGTGGCTATGTATGGCAGTATTATTGAGATGGCTATGTGTGGCAGTATTAAGGGGGCTGTGTGTGGCACTATAAAGGGGCTATGTGTGGCAGTATTAAGGGCCGTTTAGACTGTCCAAATTCTTGTCTGATCGGCCGGACTTTAATTTTTTCCCAGGGTGCCCTGAGGCTGAGAAGGTTGAGAAAAACTGCTATAGGAGGACGTCAGACTGAGGTGTGAGTTGTGTGTTCCTGTGGAGCAGGTACTAATGTTATAATACATCTTGTGCTGCTGACATATATACAGACATGTTACTGCTATGTATAGCTGTGGTACTGGTATATAAGCAGGTACTAATGTTATACATAGATGTGCTGCTGACATATATACACACAGAGTACTGGTATATATGGCTGTGATACTGGTATATAGGCAGGTACGTACTAATGTTATAGATGGGCTGCTGACATACATACAGACACAGAACTTGCCATGCGCCTTGACTGACATGGTTTAATTGCTTCTATATCCACTGTATTTATATTAGGCATGTATCATATATTTACTTTATTTACTTTGTTTATATCTTTTACGTTACATTTTTGGCCTTTGTGAATTGCCGTGTTTGGCCCCACCCCTTGCCCGCCCCTTCAGCTCCAGGCCCATCATGTTCTTAATCCGGCCCTGGTTACTGACTGGTCTTATATAAGGGAGTCGCCTTCCCATCAGGGTTGCCGGTGATCAATTGTTCTGGTCTCAATCCTTGATTCCTGTTTCCTTGGTAGCCTGCTGTGTCGTGTCTGAATCTCCTGCTAACAGATAAGACATTTTCTTCTTTTTGTTTTTGTGCTTGATTTTTGCATTTTGTCCTGCACTTCTGTGGGGGCCTTCAGGGTCCCCTCTGGGGGCTTTTGCCTCTCAGTTCAGTTCAGCCACTGATGTTTGTACTTTTGCTTTTTCCAGTTTTTTCAGTGGCTGCTGTTTTGTTTTTGGTTACACCAGAGAGCTAATTTACGTGGTAGAGGTCGTGTGATCTCAGGTGTTTTTGAAATTAGTAGAGTTGGTGCTTTTCAGGGTTTTTTGGGATTGCAGTAAGTGCCCTTCCTATCCTTTTCTATTTAGTAAGTTTGGGCCCCAACGTTTGGTCATACTATTTTCTGTCTGTGTCAGTATTTCTTCTTGTCTAACCGCCATTACATGTTTGGGGGCTTTCTATGTTCTTTGGGGATCTGCTCCGGGGCAGATAGCTTTCCTCTTTCTATCTTTAGGTGTAGTTAGTTTCTCAGGCTGTGACGAGGCGTCTAGGACCAACGTAGGAACGCTCCACGGCTGCCTCTAGTTGTGGTGGTTAGTCAGGGTACTGCAATCTCATAGTTTCCAACTGCTCTGGTGTATTTCCTTTTTTGCCTGCTCTCCTCAGCTACCAAATCATAACACTGTCCATTTCCTTGTGATCCTCCTTGAGATGGTTCTACTCCTTTATTGGAGTCCAGCTGTGTTTAAATAAACTGATAGAACTTGATTTGGAAAGGCAGAAACCTGTCTATATAAGACCTCACAGATCACAGTGCATGTCAGACCAAATAAGAATTATGAGGTCAAAGGAACTGGCCAAGGAGCTCAGAGACAGAATTGTGACAAGGCACAGATCTGGCCAAAATAATTTCTGCAGTACTCAAGGTTGCGGCTTTTGTTTTAATTATCTCATTTTTCCCAAAACATAATTTTTTTTGTTTTTCCAATGATGTCGCCCTTTTGAGGGATTGTTTCTTTCAGGATAAGTTGTAGTTTTAAAAATTATTAATTTTGACATACAATATACTGGAAAATTGGGAAAAAATTCAAGTGCAGAAAAACAGAAAAATGGTAAAAAAACTAAATTGCTTTTTGATTTTTGATTGTGTAATGTGATATTTGCAAATGTCCTGGCCACATGAATCTCCAAGTTAGTACAATTATGTCTCCAAGTGGTTGAAAAAAAATTCTGAAATGTACAAAAAAAATTTAGTGTGTCAATTTCTTATTTTTTTGTTGATGGAGCTGAGTTAGGGCTTGTTTTTTTTGTGCTGCGAGAAGTAGTTTCTATTAGTACCATTTTGAGGTACTTGAATGTTAACAAATGAAAAACTCTGGCATTTCATTTTAAGTTTTTGGTTAATAATTTAAAATTTTGACAGATTAGACTTAGGCAATATTGAACATATTATTTTTTTTATGTGTTTTTTTATTGCTATATTTTTTAAAAAGGGGGAATTTATAATTGATGGAGAAAGGTTAAACTTGATGGACTTAAGCCTTTTTTCAACCTACAGTTGTATGAAAAAGTGATTGCCCTCTTCCAGGTTTCCGATTTTTTTGCATATTTGTCACATTTAAATAATAATAATCTTTATTTATATAACGCCAACATATTCCACAGCGCTTTACAGTTTAACAGTTTCAAAACACAAGTCATAAGTAACAATGTTAACAATACAATAATTAAAGCAAAATAAGATGACCCTGCTCGTGAGAGCTTACAATCTACAATGAGGTCGGGGAGATACAAAGTACAGGTGTGTATATACAATGGTGTATTTACAATGATGGTCCAGCCATCTTGAGGGAGTGAGGGATGGATGGAGATAGTGAATGGGCTACACACACACTTACACATAGAATGACTTTGATTAGTGAAAGTGATAGGCCGCTCTGAACAAATGTGTTTTGAGGGAGCGCCTGAAACCATGCAAATTGTGGATAGTCCTAATTTCTAGGGGTAGAGTATTCCAGAGGATTGGCGTAGAGCAGGAGAAGTCTTGGAGTCACGAGTGGGAGGTATGGATTAGTGCAGAGTTTAGTCCAAAGTCGTTTGCAGAGCGCAGCAGTCGGTTAGGCCGACAGATAGAAATGAGGGAGGAGATGTAGGGGGTGCTGCACTGTGGAGAGCTTTGTGGGTGAGAACAAGTACTTTGAATTGGATCCTATAATGAATGGACAGCCAGTGTAAGGACTGGCAAAGAGCGGACACGTCCGAGTACCGATTAGCCAGATGGATGACCCTGGCTGCTGCATTAAGGATGTACTGGAGAAGGGATAGTCGAGTAATAGGGAAGCCAAGTAATAGAGCGTCGCAATAGTCCAGGCGGGAGTGGATCTATGCCACAGTGAGGGTTTTTGTTGTTTCCATAGTGAGAAAAGGGCGGATTCTAGAGATGTTCTTTAGGTGTAAGCGGCAAGAGCGGGCAAGAGATTGTATATGGGAGGTGAAGGAGAGATTGGTGTCAAACATAACACCCAGACAGTGAGCCTGCTGCCTGGGTGTTATTATGGAGCCGCCCATGGAGAGGGAAATGTCAAATTTAGGGAGGTTAGTAGACGGCGGGAGCAGAAGAAATTCAGTTTTGGAGAGGTTGAGTTTCAGATAGAGAGCGGACATGATGTTGGAGACTGCGGACAGACACTCACTGGCGTTCTGTAGTATAGCGGGGTAAGGTCGGCGGATGACGTGTATAGTTGTGTGTCATCAGCATAAGGATGGTACTGAAAGCCAAATCTGCTGATGGTCTGTCCAATTGGGGCCGTGTAGAGAGAGAAGAGAAGGGGGCCAAGGACTGAGCCCTGGGGTACCCTGACAGCGAGAGAAAGAGGAGATGACGTGGAGCCAGAGAAAGAAACACAGAAGGAGCTGTCAGAAAGATAGGAAGAGAGCCAGGAGAGAGCAGTGTCCTTAATACCTAGTGACTGGAGCCTAAACAGTAGGAGACGGTGGTCAACTGTGTCGAAAGTTGCGGAAAGGTCGAGAAGAATGAGCAGAGAGTGGTCACCATTACGTTTTGCTGTCAGAAGGTCATTGGTCACTTTGATGAGTGCAGTTTCAGTCGAATGTAGGGGGCAGAAGCCGGACTGTGAAGGGTCTAAAAGGGAGTGAGTGGAGAGGTAACGGGTAATTCAGGTGTAGACTAGGCGCTCCAAAAGTTTAGAGATGAAGGGGAGATTGGAGACCAGTCTGTAGTTGTTTGTGCAGGAAGGGTTGAGAGCGGGTTTCTTTAGTAATGGAGTAACGATGGAGTGATTGAAGGAGGATGGGAAAATGCCAGAGGAGAGTGAGAGATTAAAGATTGTAGTTAGGTGAGTTGTGACAAATGGAGAGAGAGACAGGAGGAGATGTGAGGTAATGGGGTTGGTAGGGCATGTAGTCGGAAGAGAGGAGTCTGGAGACTTCTTCTTCTGTGATGGGATCAAATATGGAAAGTGAGCCAGGAGAAATGCAGGCAGGGATGGGAGTCACAGCACTTGGTGGTTGAGAGCAGATTTCCTGACGGATAGTATCTATTTTTTCTATAAAGTGGGAGGCTAGGTGGTCAGCAAAAATGTCTGTGATAGGGGCTTGTGTTTGTGGCCTGAGGAGGGAGTGAAAAGTGTCAAAAAGTTTCTTGGGGTTGTTGGCTAGTGAGGAGATCAGGGTGGTGAAGTAGGTCTGTTTGGCGAGGTGAAGGGCAGCATTATAAGTTCTTAAAATGAATTTAAAGTGGATGAAGTCTTCTGGTGTGCGGGTTTTTCTCCAGAGGCGTTCAGCACTCCTAGGGCATCGCTGAAGAACCTGAGTTTGCAATGTGAGCCAGGGCTGTTTTACTGTGTGTTTGGAAGTTCTGAGAGTAAGCAGCGCTACTTGGTCAAGGGTGCTTCTAAGATGTCATTGTAGTGATGAACAGCCAGATCAGGACAGGAAGAAGAGGAGATTGGGGACAGTAATAAGTGTAGGGAGTCAGAAAGTGTCTGAGGGTTAATGGCTTGTAGATTTCTGAATGTGTGGTAGGTAGGAGTCCGCTGGGATGGTCGAGGATTTGTGAGCGTGAATGAGAGAATGTTGTGGTCAGAGAGTGGAAGCGGTGTGTTATTTAGGTGGGAGTTTGAACAGAGCCGGACAAAGACAAGGTCAAGGGTGTTACCATCCTTGTGTGTCTCAGAGGTTAAAAGCTGTGAGAGGCCTAGAGAAGTGGTTAGTGATAGAAGTTGAGATGCAGATGTGGACGTAGGGCTGTTAATGGGGATGTTGAAGTCTCCAAGGATAAGGGTTGGTAGTTCTGAGGACATGAAGTGCGGCAGCCAGGCTGAGAAGTGGTCAAGGAACTGGGTGGAGGAGCCTGGGGGCCGATATATGACCGCTACTCTGAGGGAGAGGGGACGGAAGAGCCTGATGGTGTGGACCTCAAAGAAGGGAATGAGAGTGATGGAATTGGGGGGATGACCTGGAAAGTGCATTGTGGGGACAGGAGTATGTCGACTCCACCACCATGTCTGTTTGCGGGTCTAGGGGAATGGAAGAACTGTAAGCCACAATAGGAAATGGCAGCAGGGGAGACAGTGTCAGAATCTTGAATCCAGGTTTCAGTGAGGGCCAACAGATTAAGAGAGTTGGTCAGAAAGTAGTTGTGCAGGAAGGATAGCTTGTTGCATACAGACCGTGGATTCCAGAGGGCACAATTAAAAGAAGGAAATGAGGGAGTGCAAGTAATATTAATAAGATTATTATGGTTTTGATATGAGGTAGGGTAGGGATTGAGGTTGGGGGATGGTGGACCAGGGTTGGGGGAGATGTCCCCTGAAATTAGTAGAAGTAGGAAGATAAAGAGCAAGTAGTTGTTGGAATTGTAAGTAGGTTTTTTCTGTGATGTGTTTGGGCAAGATGGGCTGAGGATTTTCAAGAAGGTAAGGAGTGCATGGGAGCTGTACATGGGAGAGGGAAGTATAGAGGGGCTGATGTGTATGAGTCGTGATGGAGGGGGGATGGGGCGGTGAATGTGGATGGCAAGGGAACACAGGAGGATAGAAATAAAGCACATGGTGAAAAGGGAAAGCAAAGTTTATGTTACCTGATTCCTGCCCTGATTAACTGCCAAGGATAACTGCCGTTTACATGATGCTTATCTTCTGTGATGCTTTGCTTATGGGATGCTTGCGTGCTGCACCCCACACTGCGTGCTCCCCTTAGACTACTCCTAAATATATAGCCCACACTATAGGGTCAGGAGAGAGGGATTGTGGGAGCTGGTTTGGGATAATTTGGCAGCTGGAGCCAGGACACCAGGGGGAGGTTAGATCATCAAAGGCCCTAGACCTGGCTACATCTATATGCTTTAGCACCTTCCACCTGATAAGATCTAGAGAGGCCCCAGTCACACGGATATAAAGCAGTAAGTATTAAATACAGTTCTACACATGAATTATACCAAAGCTTTAGCAGGCGCATTAAAATATGTTGCAAGATGGTAAATCAGCAGATAACAGCAAGCAGAAGTATGGAGTTGTACCATTAGTATATATTGCAGCAGACAAGACAGGAAGCAGAGGTGGGAATTGTACCATTCAGCAGTTTGCTTTCAATGTATGGAGTGCATACCATTAGTATATATTGCAGCAGACAAGACAGGTAGCAGAGATGGGAATTGTACCATTCAGCTGTTTGCTTTCAATGAATGGAGTGCATACCTGTGTGAAGAGAGAAGATGAATGTTAATTCCTTGCCATGGATAACTGCCGTTTACATGATGCTTATCTTCTGTGATGCTTTGCTTATGAGATGCTTGCGTGCTGCACCCCACACAGCGTGCTCCCCTTAGACTACTCCTAAATATATAGCCCACACTTAAACACATTTAAATATTTCAGATCACCAAACAAATTGAAATATTAGACAAAGATAACACAATTAAAACAAAATGCAGTTTTAAATGAAGGTCTTTATTATTAAAGGTTAAAGAAATCAAAACCTACAGTGCCCTGTGTGAAAAAGTGATTGCCTCCTAAACGTAATAATTGGTTGGGGCACCGTTAGCAGCAACAACTGCAATCAAGTGTTTACGATAACTGGCAATGAGTCTTTTACAATGCTCTGGAGAAATTTTGGCCCACTCTTCTTTGCAGAATTGTTGTAATTCAGCCACATTGGGGGGTTTCCGTGCATGAATCGCCTTTTTAAGATCATGCCACGGCATCTCAATCGGATTAAGGTCAGGACTTTGACTAGGCCACTCCAAATTCTTAATTTAGTTTTTCTTAAGCCATTCAGAGTGGGACTTGCTGGTGTGTTTTGGATCATTGTCCCACTGCGTACCCCAAGTGACCTTCAGCTTGAGGTCACAGACAGATGGCCGCACATTCTCATAGAGGATTTTTTGGTAGATAGCAAAATTTGTGGTTCTATTTACCACAGCAAGTCTGCCAGGTCCTAAAGCAGCAAATTTGAAGCACCATATTTTACCGTTGGTATTATGTTCTTTTCTTAAATGCTGTGTTACTTCTATGCCTGATGTAATGGTACATACACCTTACAAAAAGTTCAACCTTTGTCTTGTCAGTTCACACAGTATTCTCCCAAAAGTCTTGTGGATCATCAAGATGTTTTCTGGTAAAACTGAGACGAACCTTTATGTTCTTATTGCTCAGCAGTGGTTTTCCTCTTGAAACTCTGCATGCAAGCCATTTTTGCCCAGTCTCTTTCTTTTGGTGGAGTCATGAACACTGACCTTAACTAAGGAAAGTAAGGCCTGCAGTTCTTTGGATGTTGTTGTGGAGTCTTTTGTAAACTCTAGGATGAGTCATCGCTGTGCTCTTGGGGTAATTTTGGTCTGCTGGCCACTCCTAAGAAGGTCCAACACTGTTCTTTATTTTTACCATTTGTGGCTAATGGCTCTCACTGTGGTTTGCTGGAGTCCCAAAGCTTAATAAATGGCTTTATAAAATAACCTTTTCCAGACTGATGTATCTCAATTACTTTGTTTCTCATTTGCTTTCTTTCTTTGCATTGCTTTATGATGTCTAGTTTTTGAGGATATTTTGGGCTACTTCCATTTGTTAGGTAGGTCCTATTTAAGTGATTTCTTGATTGATAACAGGTGTGGCAGTAATCAGGCCTGGGTGTGGCTAGGGAATTTGAACTCTGCTTCCCAAAGATGTGATAAACCACAGTTAATTTATGTTTTAAGGGGGATAACTTTTTCACACAGGGACCTGTAGATTTGGATTTAGTTTTCCCTTAATAATAAAGACCTTCATTTAAAAACTGCATTTTATGTTTACTTGTGTTATCTTTGTATTATGTTTAAATTTGGTGATCTGAAAAATTTGTGAAAAACTTGCAAAAGAATAGGAAATCAGGAATGGGGCAAGCACTTTTTCACACAATTGTATGTAACTATAATATAATAGTATATGTAACTATGAAAATGACAATGATTCTAACTTTTTTCCTGCTGTTGCTACACTGACAAGCAACCTATTGACATAGCATAATATGTTAGCTTTTAGCTGCCGTGGTAACTTATCAGGAACATTAAGAACAAAAAGAAATATTGTGCCTCATTGAGCTGTAAAACCCAGGATTTATACATCAATGATAGGTATGGTAACATACAGCTCTTGCAAAAATTAAGAGACCACAACATTAAAACCCTGTGATGGGCAGCCCATTCTCCAGACCTGAACCCCATTGAAAACCTCTGGAATGTGATCAAGAGGATGATGAATAGTCACAAGCCTTCAAAGAAGAACTGCTTAATTTTTTGCGCCAGAAGTAGTGTGAAAGACTGTTGGCAAGCATGCCAAGATGCATGAAAGCTTAAAAATCATGGTTTTTCCACAAAATATTGATGACTGAACTCTTCCTGAGTTAAAACAATAATATTGTTGTTTCTAAATGATTATGAACTTTTTTTATTTGCATTATGGGAGGTCTGAAAGCATTGTTTTTTGTTTTAAAATTTGACCATTTTTCTTTGTCAGAAAAAAAATACAAAAATTATTGCTTGGAAATTCTGTGATATCAGAAGTTTCTAGACTAAAAGAATAATTTACATTTTACTCAAAAATATACCTATGAAGATAAAAATCAGACAGGCTTAAAATTGGAAAAAGTCTTTGGTAATGTATGACACTTGCACCAGGACACCACAAGCTGCTCTTTCTTCAAAAATGACTAATGATTGATCCAATATCACTGCTGGTGTTACTGTTAGTGCTTAGTATTGCTATCCCAGAGAAATAGACCATATCTTTCTCAGATGTCTTTCTAGTTGCTTTTTTTTCACTGAAGATTTGTGCATACTTCCAAGCCAATAAAAAGTCCCTGGAAGGTCAAATTTTTATATTCAGGTTAATTGTTAGGCAACAGATCCATGACACATAGAATAATGTTGGAAGCCAATGATAAGTCACCAAATAGGATGAGGATAGGACATGCTCAGTCTCAAAGATTTCACTCATAGAACCATGATTTTAATGGATGTGTGTTAGGGTTCGATTTCCCGCTGCTGCACAAGGGGAGTCTCGAACCCATCCCGCTGCGGTCTCCCATTTATCTCCGGCCGCAGTGGAGCCTGCTCAGCAGAGACGTCGGTCCAGGCGTCTTGCCCACTCCTCTACTGTGCAGTGACTTGCTGCTGCCTTTCCTTGATCTGCTATTGTAGCCAGTGCTGGAGCAGTCGTCTTTGAGACAAAGTCTGCGTTTTCCCATCTGAGCATGCCCAGAGTGAGATCTCTCATTGGAGATCAGGGGTCACATGTTCAGGTGCTGCAGCGGCTCCTATTGGTCCGCCAGGAAGGTCATGTAGCTACGTTTGTTTGTAACAGCTTCTCATTGGTCCTTGTTCCTGGAAGGTCCTGTAGCTGTTGCTATAAAAGGGTGGCATGGCTGGGCCGCCATGCGCTAATGTCAATCATTGTATGCTATGCGCCAGTGTGGTCATGTGTATGTGTGGATAGGGACCCAGCTGAAATAAGCCACTAGAATACCGACTTAATCGGTGAGGAGTTTGGTATGGTAGCTGGTCAGGGTCGGTGTCCTAGATGCCCTAGATTACCGGCTTAACCGGTGAGGAGTTTTGATTGCCGTATTCAGGGTCTGGCGTTCAGACGCCATAGATTGCGGGTGACTCCCGCGAGGACATTAGCACATGATCACGCTTTATGAACGCGTAGCACTTAACTGTGTACCTGAGAGCCTGACAGGACACAGTACTTTTTCTCATGAAAATATGAAAAATATGAAAAATGAATTGCATCACTGCCTTAGAAATATGAAAAATTGAGAAGTCTTAGCGCATAAGATGGCCAAATTATGTGAGCCTGATAGCCACGTCAAGGCTCTTCTCGTATATCAGGTCCTAACTAATGCCAATCCTCACTTAGAAAAGTCTGTCTGCATGGGAACATATGAATCCTCTCTTCAGACTAAAATCTACATCTCTGTGGAGGGGTAATGAACCTAGTGTAATTAAAAAGCCTGTGATCAACAGGTGGAGTGCTCAGGTAGAAGGTAAATGAATACATATCAAAAAACTGACCGGCACATCCAAACATAGATCCAGTGTGAACAGGTGCTAAACCTAGCTTTTTAATTACACTAGGTTCATTACCCCTCCACAGAGATGTAGATTTTAGTCTGAAGAGAGGATTCATATGTTCCCATGCAGACAGACTTTTCTAAGTGAGGATTGGCATTAGTTAGGACCTGATATACGAGAAGAGTCTTGACGTGGCTATCAGGCTCACATAATTTGGCCATCTTATGCGCTAAGACTTCTCAATTTTTCATATTTCTAAGGCAGTGATGCAATTCATTTTTCATATTTTTCATATTTTATATTTCGTGTTTGCAAGCTACAGCGCTACAGTGTGCTACCTTTTTTTCTTGTATGTATATGAGTTGGTGACTCTAGGTTTAGCACCTGTTCACACTGGATCTATGTTTGGATGTGCCGGTCAGTTTTTTGATATGTATTCATTTACCTTCTACCTGAGCACTCCACCTGTTGGTCACAGGCTTTTTAATTACACTAGGTTCATTACCCCTCCACAGAGATGTAGATTTTAGTCTGAAGAGAGGATTCATATGTTCCCATGCAGACAGACTTTTCTAAGTGAGGATTGGCATTAGTTAGGACCTGATATACGAGAAGAGCCTTGACGTGGCTATCAGGCTCACATAATTTGGCCATCTTATGCGCTAAGACTTCTCAATTTTTCATATTTCTAAGGCAGTGATGCAATTCATTTTTCATATTTTTCATATTTTCATATTTCGTGTTTGCAAGCTACAGCGCTACAGTGTGCTACCTTTTTTTCTTGTATGTATATGAGTTGGTGACTCTAGGTTTAGCACCTGTTCACACTGGATCTATGTTTGGATGTGCCGGTCAGTTTTTTGATATGTATTCATTTACCTTCTACCTGAGCACTCCACCTGTTGGTCACAGGCTTTTTAATTACACTAGGTTCATTATCCCTCCACAGAGATGTAGATTTTAGTCTGAAGAGAGGATTCATATGTTCCCATACAGACAGACTTTTCTAAGTGAGGATTGGCATTAGTTAGGACCTGATATACGAGAAGAGCCTTGACGTGGCTATCAGGCTCACATAATTTGGCCATCTTATGCGGTAAGACTTCTCAATTTTTCATATTTCTAAGGCAGTGATGCAATTCATTTTTCATATTTTTCATATTTTCATATTTCATGTTTGCAAGCTACAGCGCTACAGTGTGCTACCTTTTTTTCTTGTATGTATATGAGTTGGTGACTCTAGGTTTAGCACCTGTTCACACTGGATCTATGTTTGGATGTGCCGGTCAGTTTTTTGATATGTATTATTTACCTTCTACCTGAACACTCCACCTGTTGGTCACAGGCTTTTTAATTACACTAGGTTCATTACCCCTCCACAGAGATGTAGATTTTAGTCTGAAGAGAGGATTCATATGTTCCCATGCAGACAGACTTTTCTAAGTGAGGATTGGCATTTGTTAGGACCTGATATACGAGAAGAGCCTTGACGTGGCTATCAGGCTCACATAATTTGGCCATCTTATGCGCTAAGACTTCTCAATTTTTCATATTTCTAAGGCAGTGATGCAATTCATTTTTCATATTTTTCATATTTTCATATTTCGTGTTTGCAAGCTATAGCGCTACAGTGTGCTACCTTTTTTCTTGTATGTATATGAGTTGGTGACTCTAGGTTTAGCACCTGTTCACACTGGATCTATGTTTGGATGTGCCGGTCAGTTTTTTGATACAGTACTTTTTCTCAGCGGCCCTGTGACGTAACAGGGTTCGCTTTCAACGCTAGACAGCGCCCTAGCGTGTTTTCTTTGCCACTCAGTTGTGTCTAGTGAGTGCGCACACATCGCCATATAGCGCTGCGGCTCTCCTTCTAGCGGCTCTGTGGAGTAACAGAGTTCGCACTTATTGCCACAGCGCATTACGGCGTTTATGTTGGCGACTCTGCGGGATAACAGAGTTTGCTTCTCGCGCCAATTCTACTAGCAGCAGGCTCCGCTTGCACTGTGGACCCAGGCTGTGAACGCACCTCTCTACTTTATATATTTGGTGCGTTCCGCAGACCCTTAACATAATATTAGCGCCAGGGTCTGGCTAGTAAAATGGTGGATGAACAGCGTCTATCGCAGTACATCCAGCAGCTGGAGGGTAGGTTGGGGGCTCTTGAGCGCACAACCTCAGCTGTGGATGTTACCGCAGTCGCTGTTCAGGCTGCTAGCGTGGCTGCAGTCAGTTTGTCTTCTGCCACCTCTGCCCCTACATTATCCCACCTCCCGCTTCCTGACAAGTTTTCCGGTGATAGCAAGCAATGTCGGGGATTCGTGAGTCAGTGCTCTATACAGCTCGAGCTTCTGGCTGCACGTTTTCCCACGGATTGGGCACAAGTGGGTTTTGTACTTTCTCTACTCTCGGGCAGAGCGTTGGAGTGGGCAACGCCGCTGTGGGAGCGCGACGATCGTGTGGTGCGGAGTGCTCCTCGTTTCTTGGAGGCTCTTAAAAAGGTCTTTTTAGGACCTCAGGTCACCCACGATACGGCGCTACAACTGCTGGCATTGGCACAGGGTTCGTCTTTGGTCAGTCTGTTTTCCGTCCAGTTTCGGACTCTAGCTTCTGAGCTAGATTGGTCTGATAAAGTTCTTATTCCAATCTACTGGCGAGGACTGGCTGACCATGTTAAAGACGCTTTGGCTACCAGGGAGATTCCCGCCACACTGGAGAAGCTTATCTCCATATCTACCCGCATTGACCTCCGTTTTCACGAGCGGAGGTTGGAGCGGGCCCAGTGAAGGCAGAGGTTTCGGTTGGCTCCCACCTTTGCCAAACCTCTCGAATTTCCCGATCTGGCGTCCGAACCCCAAAAGGCCACAGAAGTTCCTCATGCAGGACCTAAGTCTCGGTCCGTCCGAGTATCCGTGGTCTGTAACCGTTGTCAGCAGACAGGACACTTTGCCAACAAATGTCCACAGCGATCGGGGAAGCGATCGCGTCTAGTGGCCCTGGGAGGAGGTTCACTAGAGACAGCGGCATTTTCCTCTAAGATGACACTTAAAGGGACAA
Organism: Oophaga sylvatica; assembly: GCA_033576555.1. NCBI lineage: Eukaryota > Metazoa > Chordata > Amphibia > Anura > Dendrobatidae > Oophaga > Oophaga sylvatica. The sequence goes on along the minus strand of JARQOD010000005.1, from coordinate 223,333,519 downwards.
TCACTGTTGGTACTTCCATTCTCACCGCCGACCTTTGCGTGGACTCAGGAGCAGAGGGGAATTTCATGTCCTCTAGCTTTGCTCGCCGTCATGCAATACCTCTGGTGGCACTTGACAAATCAGTGACTGTCCGTGTAGTGAATGGGTCGACATTGCCCTCACAAATTACACACCAGAGTGTTCCACTTGCATTGTCTGTATCTCCTTCCCATCAGGAACTTATTTCCCTACTCGTCCTTCCCGAGGGAATAGACGAGATCCTACTAGGTATACCTTGGCTCCGTTTCCACTCCCCACATATAGAGTTTACTTCGGGTAGGATACTGGGTTGGAGTGATGCATGTAAAGGCAGATGTGTCAGGAGTTGCGTTCAGTTTACCACTACGGCGTTACCCGCAGATCTTACTCCACTTCCCAAGCACTACTGGTCATATGCAGACGTGTTCTCCAAGAAGGCTGCGGAGACTCTTCCGCCTCATCGCCCCTATCACTGTCCTATCGACCTCTTGCCTGGTGCAGAACCTCCTCGGGGAAGGGTCTATCCCCTCTCTCTTCCTGAGACAGAGGCCATGTCGCAATATATTCAGGAGAACCTGGCAAGAGGGTTTATTAGGAAGTCGGTGTCACCGGCAGGGGCGGGATTTTTCTTCATGCAGAAGAAAAACGGAGAATTGCGTCCGTGTATTGATTACAGGGGTCTTAACGCCATCACCGTTAAAAACAAGTACCCGTTGCCCCTGATTTCTGAGCTTTTTGATAGGCTTCGGGGAGCAAGAGTATTCACTAAACTAGATCTGCGCGGTGCTTATAACCTGATTCGCATCCGTGAGGGGGACGAATGGAAGACGGCTTTTAATACCAGGGATGGGCATTACGAATATCTGGTGATGCCCTTTGGGCTCTGTAATGCTCCAGCCGTTTTCCAAGACTTTGTCAATGACATCTTCCAGGATATGCTCTCCACCTCGGTCGTAGTCTATCTGGATGATATACTCATCTTCTCTCCAGATATTGACTCCCACCGGAGAGATGTCTGCAAAGTAGAGTTGAGCGATACTTTCCGATATCCAAAAGTATCGGAATCGGAATGGTATCGCCGATACCATTAAAATATCGGCGATACCCGATACCGATACCGGAAGTCCCATGTAAGTCTATGGGAACAAAATATCGCAACTAAAAAAACCTCTTTCTTTCCTTGTAAACACTAAATATACACACATAGAATACATATATATATATATATACATGTCATTGTGACATATATATATACATATATGTATAGTTTATACACTTCTACATAGTAAAATATCCTCTGATTTAATTGCCGGGTAAAGTCGGCTTCTGTGAAAAGACAGAAGCACCCGACATGAAATGACACTTGGTGTACATAGGGTTAACCATGTCTTTTCATGTCGTTTGCTATCTGATTTGCACAAACAATTACATGAGTGGCTGTATGCAAAATTTCACACCTGTAGGGGTTAATTAAAGGTGTAAATTCGTTGTAAAAAAAACGGACTTTTTTGCTACGAATTTACACCTTTAACCCCTACAGGTGTGAAATTTTGCACACAGCCACTCATGTAATTGTTTGTGCAAATCAGATAGCAAACGACATGAAAAGACATGGTTAACCCTATGTACACCAAGTGTCATTTCATGTCGGGTTCTGCATTTTCACAAAAGCCGGCAATTTTATTAGCGGCTATTATACTATGTAGAAGTGTATGAACTATAAATATAAATATATATATATATATATGTGTCACAAATTCAATGACATGTATATATATATATGAGGTGTAAAATTGCTGAAAAAAAATGCGTGGGCTCCCGCCCTATTTTCGCAACCAGACAGACAAGGTCAGTGAGTGGGGGCAGATAATAATAGCCCAGAGAGGGACCATTTTTTTTGGCCCCCCCCGGCTACTTAACATCTGCCCCCAGACACCCCAGAAAGGGCAAATCTCTAATTAGATTTGCCCTTTCTGGCACTTTGCCCGTCTATTCCCATTGCCCTGTAGTGGTGGCGAATGGATTAATAAGGGGTTAAAATGACCTTGCAATTGAAAGGTCACTTTAAGCCAGGTTAATAATTGAGAGCTGTCAATTAGACAACTATCAATTATTAATCCTATTGTATGAAAGAAAAATCAAACACACACACTTTAATAAAAAAGAAGTTTAATGAAATAATCACACAGTTTTTGACCATATTTTATTTACCTGCTAAAACCATTTCCTGTAATAAAAATAAAATAATAAAGCAAAATTATTCTTACCAATCCAATGCACAGTCAGGTCCCACGGTGTAATCCTTCAGAAAGGGTTAATGTTTACTGCAGGGACCGCAGCTAATGCTGCAGCCTCACAGTAAACCCCCAAATGAATGAGTTCCTCTCCTGGCTGACAGGAGAGGAAGTGGAAAGCTTAATTGATTGCTTTCCACTTTCATTCAGGTCAGCCAGGGACACCATCAGTGACGTCAGAGGGAACTGGTTAACAAAAATAGGGGTTCCCTTCTAGAAAAAAATGGCGTGGGGTCCCCCCTATTTTTGTTAACCAGCCAGATGAAGCAGACCGCTGAGGCAAGGATTTTCAGGCTGTTAAGGAGCCAAGATCCATGGACCTTGCTAGCCTGATAATACCAGGCCACAGCAGTCTGCATATCTTGGCTGATTAACAAAAATAGGGGATCCCCTCGAAAAAAATTGGCGTGGGGTCCCCCCTATTTTTGTTAACCAGCCAGATGAAGCAGACCGCTGAGGCCTGGTTTTTTCAGGCTGTTAAGGAGCCAAGATCCATGGACCTTGCCAGCCTGATAATACCAGGCCACAGCAGTCTGCATATCTTGGCTGATTAACAAAAATAGGGGATCCCCTCGACAAAAATTGGCGTGGGGTCCCCCCTATTTTTGTTAACCAGCCAGATGAAGCAGACCGCTGAGGCCTGGTTTTTCAGGCTGTTAAGGAGCCAAGATCCATGGACCTTGCCAGCCTGATAATACCAGGCCACAGCAGTCTGCATATCTTGGCTGATTAACAAAAATAGGGGATCCCCTCGAAAAAAATTGGCGTGGGGTCCCCCCTATTTTTGTTAACCAGCCAGATGAAGCAGACCGCTGAGGCCTGGTTTTTCAGGCTGGTAAGGATCCAATATCCATGGACCTTGCAAGCCTGATAATACCAGGCCACAGCAGTCTGCTTAGCTTGGCTGGTTAACAAAAATAGGGGATCCCCTCGAAAAAAAAACGGCGTAGGGGTCCCCCTATTTTTGTTAACCAGCCAAGTAAAATGCAGAATGCTGCGGCCTGGTATTAAAAGACTGTCAAGGCCCATGGATTTTGGCCCTCAACAGCCTGATAATACCAGGCTACAGCAGCCCCACATTTGGCGCATCAAAAGATGTGCCAATTGTGGCACTTTACCCGGCTCTTCCCACTTGCCCTGTAGCGGTGGCAAGTGGGGTAATAAGGGGTTAATGTCACCGTTGATTGCACGGTGACAATAAGCCCGGTTAATAATGGAGAGGTGTCAATAAGACACCGATCCATTATTAATCCCAAAGTTTTTAAATGTGTAAAAAAAAGACACAGCAAGAAAAAAGTCTTTTAATGAAATAAAAGAGACAACACAGTTTTCATTAATTTTATTATACTCTCATTCCTGCGACGCCATCGATCTCCTGTAAAAAAAGAAAAAAAACAAACCAACAGTATACCACCTGTCCGACGCAGACCATAACGACAGTCCCACGACGATCCAGCTCTGCTACATCGCAATGACAGGCAGAGCCTGTCATTGCAACGCAGCACAGCTGATTACCTGCTTCCCCGGCGGTGACGTCATCGGACTGACTGCTTTACGGCCGGGATTACCCAGCAGTCACTGCAGTTATCGCGAGAAACTGCATGTGACCGCCGGGAGAAGAGGATGTCGGCCATGAAGCAGTCCAGGACGTGACCGCCGGAGATCTTCTGCCAGGTAAGTGCCGCTGACTCCTGACAGACCCGACAGACGGACACTGACAGTGACAGTGACATCCCGATTCCGGTATCCGATATGACGAAAATATCGGAACTCGGAATCGGAATTCCGATACAGCCAATATCGGCCGATACCCGATATTTGCAGTATCGGAATGCTCAACCCTACTGCAGAGTCTTCGACCTCTTACGGGCTAATTCCCTCTATGCTAAGTTAGAGAAATGTATGTTTGAGCTGGAGTCTTTACCTTTCCTTGGTTATATCATCTCAACCCAGGGATTGGCTATGGATCCGGCCAAACTACAGGCTGTGATGGACTGGCAGGAACCTCTCTCTCTAAAAGCGGTGCAGCGCTTTATGGGGTTCATTAATTACTATCGCCAGTTCATTCCGCATTTCTCTACCTTGGTAGCTCCCTTTGTAGCCCTCACCAAGAAGGGAGCAAATCCTAAATTGTGGTCGGAAGAGGTCTCCACGGCTTTCTCTTCTATTAAGTCTCATTTTGATAGCGCTCCCATCCTACATCGCCCCGATGTTGATAAGCCATTTTTATTGGAGGTGGATGCCTCATCCGTTGGTGCTGGAGCAGTCCTCTTAAAAAAGGATGCTCAAGGTCGGAAGCATCCTTGCTTCTTCTTCTCTAAGACCTTCACTTCAGCGGAGAGGAATTATTCCATCGGGGATAGGGATTTGCTAGCCATGAAGTTAGCCTTCTCTGAGTGGAGACATCTGTTGGAGGGGGCCCGTTTTCCCTTCCAAGTCTTCACCGACCACAAAAATTTGGTGTATCTGCAGACAGCTCAGCGGCTTAACTCTCGCCAGGCCAGATGGTCCTTGTTCTTCTCTCGGTTTAATTTCACACTCCATTTCCTCTCTGGAGAGAAGAACATTCGTGCCGACGCTCTCTCTCGCTCTGTGGTGTCCTCTGAAGAGGAGGTAGAAGAGCCTCGGCTTATTGTTCCCACAGAGAGCCTGAGAACAGTGGCTCCGGTTTCACTAGAGTCTGTGCCCCCGGGCAAGACTTTTGTGCCTACCAATTTGCGACCGGAGGTACTCTCTTGGGCACATTCGTCCAGGGTTGGTGGACATTTTGGGGCAAAGAGGACATCTGAATTGCTGGTGAGGACATATTGGTGGCCGCATATGGTCCGTGATGTTGGGGACTATGTTTGGGCGTGTGTCTCCTGCGCCAAAAATAAGTCTCTACGACAACGGCTAGCTGGTTTACTTTATCCTTTGCCGGTGGCAGACAGGCCCTGGGAGATGGTTGGGATGGACTTTGTGGTGGGCTTGCCCAAGTCTCGGGGTTGCACCAACATTTGGGTAATCACCAACCATTTCTCTAAAATGGTGCATCTGGTGCCACTACCACGGTTACCTTCTGCACGGGCTCTGGCAGCGTTGTTCGTTAGGCACATCTTCCGTCTACACGGCATGCCGGACAAAGTTGTCAGTGACCGAGGTCCCCAGTTTGCGTCTCGGTTCTGGAGAGAGCTTTGTCGTCTACTCAGTATTGAGTTAAATCTCTCTTCAGCGTATCATCCTGAGACGAATGGGTTGGTAGAGAGAGCCAACCAGACCTTGGTCACCTATCTACGACATTTTGTCTCTGCCAGGCAGGATGACTGGGCATCCTTGCTACCATGGGCTGAGTTTGCATTAAACAATGCTGTGGCTGACTCCACCGGACAGACTCCTTTCCTTCTGAACTACGGCCAGCATCCGCGGGTTCAGGCGTCCAAGGAGAGGATGAGGTCCTCTGCCGACGCACATCGGAGCCCCGCTCCAACATTTGCTCCTGGGGACTTGGTGTGGCTCTCCGCCCGTAACATCAGGCTGCGAGTTGAGTCCACTAAGTTGGCACCCCGCTACCTGGGTCCTTTCAAGGTCCTCGAGCAGGTTAACCCTGTGGTATACCGTTTGGCTCTTCCACCACGCCTGGGTATCTCCGACACCTTTCATGTATCCCTCCTGAAACCCGTGCTCATGTCCCGGTTTTCTGAGTCATCTGCCGGGACATCGGGTTCATCTACGGATGAACATGAGGTGAACGCCATCGTAGGGTGTAAGGTGGTACGGGGCAAAACGTTTTATTTGGTGGACTGGAGGGGCTATGGGCCTGAGGATAGGTCTTGGGAGCCTGCCGAGCATATTCACGCTCCGCAGCTCATCGCTGTCTTTGAGCGCAGCGAGGCCCAAAGAAGGGGGGGCCCTAGGAGGGGGGGTAATGTTAGGGTTCGATTTCCCGCTGCTGCACAAGGGGAGTCTCGAACCCGTCCCGCTGCGGTCTCCCATTCATCTCCGGCCGCAGTGGAGCCTGCTCAGCAGAGAAGTCGGTCCAGGCGTCTTGCCCACTCCTCTACTGTGCAGTGACTTGCTGCTGCCTTTCCTTGATCTGCTATTGTAGCCAGTGCTGGAGCAGTCGTCTTTGAGACAAAGTCCTGCGTTTTCCCATCTGAGCATGCCCAGAATGAGATCTCTCATTGGAGATCAGGGGTCACATGTTCAGGTGCTGCAGCGGCTCCTATTGGTCCGCCAGGAAGGTCATGTAGCTACGTTTGTTTGTAACAGCTTCTCATTGGTCCTTGTTCCTGGAAGGTCCTGTAGCTGTTGCTATAAAAGGGTGGCATGGCTGGGCCGCCATGCGGTAATATCAATCATTGTATGCTATGCGCCAGTGTGGTCATGTGTATGTGTGGATAGGGACCCGGCTGAAATAAGCCACTAGAATACCGACTTAATCGGTGAGGAGTTTGGTATGGTAGCTGGTCAGGGTCGGTGTCCTAGATGCCCTAGATTACCGGCATAACCGGTGAGGAGTTTTGATTGCCGTGTTCAGGGTCTGGCGTTCAGACGCCATAGATTGCGAGTGACTCCCGCGAGGACATTAGCACATGATCACGCTTTATGAACGCGTAGCACTTAACTGTGTACCTGAGAGCCTGACAGGACACAGTACTTTTTCTCAGCGGCCCTGTGACGTAACAGGGTTCGCTTTCAACGCTAGACAGCGCCCTAGCGTGTTTTCTTTGCCACTCAGTTGTGTCTAGTGAGTGCGCACACATCGCCATATAGCGCTGCGGCTCTCCTTCTAGCGGCTCTGTGGAGTAACAGAGTTTGCACTTATTGCCACAGCGCATTACGGTCGTTTATGTTTTCGACTCTGCGGGATAACAGAGTTTGCTTCTCGTGCCATTTCTACTAGCAGCAGGCTCCGCTTGCACGGTGGACCCCGGGCTGCGAACGCACCTCTCTACTTTATATATTTGGTGCGTTTCGCAGACCCTTAACAATGTGTGAATACATCCATGAGTCCGAGTGATGTCTGAAAAAATCAGACAGCACTCAAACATGTCACATGGATGTTTGAATGCAGCCTAAAGCTAGGCTTCGGGTGCTGATGGTAAAGAATGTACAGAATTTAAAGTAAAGTCCAAATAATTTAATGATAATCATATCAATAAAAATAAGTGCTACATATATCGACACTGGTTTAGCTAATGTGTTCAGTATGTGTAACATGTGACCTTTTTATTTCAATTGTCGAACACGGCCGAACATCATTAGAGTCAATAGGAGTAGAAATTTCCGAAAATGTTCGGAACTGATCAAAAGACATACATTCGGCACGAATATTGTTCGAATATGTCTCGAATATGTCAAAATCAGATACGGGGAAAAAATCCAAACAAATTCACTCATCTCTACTCATGATCAACCCAACTTCACATAGCATCTTGAATACTTAGCATTTTAAATGTGGCTGAGACAACATTCTTTTCTTTTGCTAATGAATGATGAGTTTTATTTTCCATACTACTATGCTGCCATTTTTCTTTATGATTTGGTTTGTTTCCTATTTATTTTATATGTGCCGCTTTTCATTATATTAATGATGCTTAATAACATATTCTAATAAAGGAATTGCTTTTCCTATTTTATCAGATGCTCAGTAGTTAACAAAGCAGTGCTCCAATATTGGAGCCTGAGTTTAAATCCAACTGTGTAATGTGTCCGTATGGTGTTTTGATTTTTGACCCTACAGTATGATGACATTTCCTCTTCCTAATTTAGGGCATATTCACACTTTAGTATTTAGTTAGTATTTTTCATCAGTGTTTGTATGTCAAAAATAGGAGAACAACTTACAGAGAAAAACTATGAATGAAAGATTGACACTTGTTCTGTATTTTGGAGACACTCCTGGATTTGGCATACAGATACAGATGAAATGCTGATCAAAAATACTGATATGTGAATAAAGCCTTATTATGTTTATAAACCCTTGGTGTTTGTTGTAACTGTTTCATCTGTTCATGAATATACAGATACAGTGCTGAAACAAGCAGCATATGTTTTTATTGACATATTAGACTTATTTGAACTACATTTTTGATACATTGTACAATGGGTTCACAGATCAGGAGACATAAGGAGCCTCTCTCAACAGAAGAGATAAACAAATCTTTTGCAATTTGGATTTGCAATCTGTGTTGAATTTTTCAAATAATTTGATTATTGGATGAATTGCAAATACTGCAAGTGCCCTTACAAGATGTGCAAACACTATAAAGTTCCAATGAGTGTATTCAACCCCTTTCAAGATGACTAACAAAATCTTAGCTTTAGTAGTGACAAAGTAACCTCAATATACATGACTATGGGTAAATAGATGATAACAGTTCTTCACTGCTGTGCTGTCATGAACAATATCTATAGAATTCGATTACTGTTCTATGGCTTTCTCTCCATGTTGCTATTGATAAGCTGTGACATCCTCTTATTATTAAGATCCCCCCCAAAATGGCTGCTGCAATCCCTGCCTTTGCTTTTATAAAGGCTTGGCTGATTTATACCATGTAATGTGATACCTACAGATGATTATGGATTAACCCACTCTGCTGTGTCCAAGCTCATGAGAGCTGGTTGATGTAATCTTCTGCATTGTGTAAAATGGTAGCAGACATTTTTGATGATTTGTGTAAAGCAAATTGAAAATTGATTACATTTTCCAGGTCCAGAAATTTACCAAAATGGAACACAAGTTTGATTTTTATTGAAGAAATTTGCTCATCTCTTTCAAACACCCTTGGCATTTCAGGATTAAACATCAGTATTAGAGTTAACTCTGATCCCAGCAAATATTGCAGTGACAGGGAAGTGTGATATGGTCTTATTTCTGCTGTTGATCTCACAATTATGATGAATGCACCTACCAAATTGCCATAAAGAAAATATACCTCATGTATAGGAACAGAGAATGGTTAAGGGTAAATGTAATAATTTTAAAATAACATAGACAAGCAACAATAAAATAAGAAGTGAATAATATGTTAGTGAAAATACATGCTCAATATATTATAGATTATATTTTAATTTGTGAAGAATGATTACACCTGGGAATTTTGCATTAGAACTTCTATGCTGGATAAAACAATTTCATGGCCAGAAATGTACAATGAATATAATCTGATTAATTCCTTATCTGATCATTGTCAAAGTAATTGTTCTTCTGCATCTATTATGCAGTAATGCTGATTAAATTATTTCAGTTCTCTAACAAATAATTACCTTTTGAAAAATCACTATTAAATTATAGAGATGAATAATTACCCTCGATAATTGTAATATTGGTGACAGCTGTCAGGCATTTTATGGCAGTTCCAAAGTTTTGAAACTCCTGGATCTGATAAAATATATTAACATAACAGTAGGCAAATGATTAATTTTCTGAAGAGAAAAAGTATGTTTACATGTGTCTATATAACTTTTCCTTTTCTTCTAATTTACAATAGGGTTATTGTGAAATGTTTAGATTGAACATGTATAGCTTCTGACTTTTTCAACCTATATTTACTATGAAAAGAATGAAAATAACTAATGTATAAACTGACTTGAATAGAAACATTTACAGCAAAATCAAAGTACCATATTTATTGGACTATAAAGGGTATGCCACACTGAACAATATCGCTAACGGGATCGCTAAAAAACGTCACTATTTAGCGATCCCGTTAGCGATGTTGTTCAGTGCGGCAGCTGCCAGCGACGAGCTTCCTGCTGTGATCTCGCTCGTCGCTGGAATCGTTCCGGACCCTATTTTCTCGTCGGCGCTCCCGCTGGGTAAGTATATATCGCTAGTGTGGCACCTTTTCTTAGCGATTTAGCGGTACTTTTGTACCGCTAAAGTCGTTAAGAAGATCGCTAACGGCGATAGCGCCGTTAACTATATCGCTAAATGTGGCCGCACTTAGCGATATAGAAACAATCCCGCTAGCGATCGCATTAGTATGTGTCGTTATCGTGATCGCTAGCGGGATTGTTTAGTGTGGCAGTACCTTTAGATGCACTTTTTTCCTCCAAAAATGTGGAGGAAAATGGGGGGTGTGCGTGTCTACTACTTAAGGTAATAACCAAAAGACCACACACCACAACCATAAGTCCAAAGTATAAAAGGTATATTTTATTTAGATAATATTATTGTTGACAGAAAAAAATGGAGTAAAAACAATGTATTAATAATATGATATATGCTAAGAGTAGGGGCAACTTTATCCAGGTATGTTGGCATATACTTATTTAGTAGTGCTAAAGAATGACCAAGAAAAATAATGAAATGTGGAAAAAGATCAAATAATTATATCCAAACTAAAGTGCATAAGTGCAAGTGCATAGGAGACAAAAAATAGGTGTCAGGATATAGCAAAACTACTCAGAACACTAGGTGCCAATCAATCAAAAACAAACAATGTGTGAATATAGTATGCATATAGATCAGGACAGGCACAATAATAAACTTAATAAAGTCATATAACTGCTAAGTGCTCGTGATCACTTACAAATTGTACAGCTCCTGGTCACCCGGATAGACGCTCACCCTAATGCACGTTTCGGCACGTTGCCTTCGACGAATTCCGACTGTCCAATTAGTTATTTGTCCATATAGCCGGCATATTCAGTATATGATTTTATCATTATATTTTTTATTTCAGATTTTGGTTCTAATTATGTGGCTGGCATATTCCTTTGTGGCTAAGGTTAATATACTTAAGGCAATAAATATTCACTGCTCTCCATTCCCATAAGCATGGAAAGCAGTAAATATTCATTCCCTTTAGTAGCGGCACTCGTGAACACCCAGTAGCTCCAGAAAGCTGGCAGCTGCGATTCAAACAGTGCTCACTATTAAAGATCAATGATTATTCACTGCTCTCCATGCACATAGTCGCGTGGAGAGTAGTGAGCATTCCAGAAGCTGTCCTCTACTTGTAAGCAGCACATGATGTCCCTGCCATACGCTGCTTACAAGCATAAATCAGCTGCTGACATCGGAACAAGACCTTGCGAGGGAGCGCAGGGAAGGTAAGTATGATGGTTTATGTTTTTTGTTTTTCTGATGGGGCCATGCATACAATGATGGGGACGGGGGCCAATCATACTAGGATAAGGATGGGGCAATGGATACCAGGACAGAAATGGGGCCCTGCATACCAGGATAGGGATGAGGTCATGCAAACCAGGATGAAGATGGGGCCCTGCATACCAGAATAGGGATGAGAGGGCCATGCATACCAGGATGGGGATGAAGCCAATGAAACCAGGATAAGGATGGAGCCATGCATACCAGGATGGAAATGGGGCCCTGCATACCAGAATAGGGATGAGGGGGCTCTGCATACAGAGGCTAAGGATGAAGGGGCCATGCATACCAAGATGAGGATTAGGGGCCATGCATATCAGGATAGGGATGAGGGGGCCATGAATTCCAGGCTGGGGATGAGGGGGCCATGCATACCAGGATGGAAATGAGGAGGCTATGTATACCAGAATGGTGATGAGGGGCCATGCATACTAGGATGGGGATGAGGGGGCCATGCATGCCAGGAGAAGGATGAGGGTGCCATGCATACCTGAGTTGGAATGAGGGGGCCCTGCATACCAGGCTAATGATACAGGGGACATACCTACCAGTCTAGGGATGAGGGGGCCTGTATACATAGGCTAAGGATGAGGAGGCCTTGCATACCAGGATGGGGATTAGGGGGCCATGCATACCAGGATGGGGATTAGGGGGACATGCATATCAGAATAGGGATGAGGGGGCCATGTATTTATTATTATTATTATTATTATTATTACACATTTATATAGCGCCATTTATTCCATAGCGCTTTACATATGAAAAGGGAAAATATAGACAGGTACAATAAACGTGTGCTAGACAAGGGACACACAAGTACAGAAGGAGAGAGGACCCTGCCCGCGAGGGCTCACAGTCTACAGGGATGGGTGAGGATACACTAGGAAAGGGTAGAGCTGGTCGTGCGATGGTTCAGTAGACTGAGGATCATTGTAGGCTGTAGGCTTGTCGGAACAGGTGGGTCTTCAGGTTCTTCTTGAAGGTTTCCGTTGTTGGTGAAAGTCTGATGTTTTGCGGCAGGGAGTTCCAGAGTATGGGGGAAGCCCGGGAAAAGTCTTGTATGCGGTTGTGGGAAGAAGAGATGAGGGGGAAGTTGAGAAGGAGATCTTGAGAGGATTGAAGGTTGCGTGTGGGTAGGTAGCGGGAGACCATGTCACAGATGTATGGAGGAGAAAGGTTGTGGATGGCTTTGTATGTCATGGTTAGGGTTTTGAACTGAAGCTTCTGGTCAATAGGAAGCCAGTGAAGGGCCTGGCATAGGGGGGAGGCTGGGGAATATCGGGGAGACAGGTGGATTAGTCAGGCAGCAGAGTTTAGGATGGACTGGAGTGGTGCCAGAGTGCTAGAGGGGAGGCCAGACAGTAGGAGGTTGCAGTAGTCGAGGCGGGAGATGATAAGGGCGTGCACTAGTGTTTTTGTGGTTTCATGGTTGAGGAATGAGCGGATCCGGGAAATATTTTTGATTTTGAGGCGGCAGGAGGTGGCGAGGGCTTGGATGTGTGGTTTGAAAGAGAGGGCAGAGTCGAGGATCACCCCAAGGCACCGAGCATGCGGGACTGGGGAAAGCGAGCAGCCATTGACATTGATGGATAGGTCTGGTGGAGGGGAAGAATGAGGTGGGGAAAGATGATGAATTCTGTTTTGTCCATGTTCAGTTTGAGAAAGCGAGCAGAAAAGAAGGCTGAGATAGCAGACAGACACTGTGGGATTTTGGTCAGTAGGGAGGTGAGGTCAGGTCCAGATAGGTAGATCTGCGTGTCATCGGCATAGAGGTGATACTGCAAGCCGTGGGATTCTATGAGCTGTCCCAGGCTGAAGGTATTGATGGAGAATAGTAGGGGTCCTTGGACTGAGCCTTGAGGAACACTGACAGACAGGGGGTGAGGTGAGGAGGTGGTGTGTGAGAGGGAGACACTGAATGTTCGGTCTGTTAGGTATGATGAGATCCAGGATAGGGCCAAGTCTGTGATGCCAAGAGATGAGAGAATCTGTAGCAGGAGGGAATGGTCCACGGTGTCGAAGGCAGAAGACAGGTCCAGGAGAAGGAGGACAGAGTAGTGTCGCTTGCTCTTGGCGGTTAGCAGGTCGTTAGTGACTTTAGTTAGGGCAGTTTCAGTTGAGTGATGCGGTCGGAAGCCAGATTGTAGACGGTCAAAGAGGGAACAGGAGGAGAGGTGGGAGGACAGTTCGAGATATACATGCTGTTCCAGTAGTTTTGAGGCGTAGGGGAGAAGAGATATCGGGCGATAGTTAGACACAGAGGATGGGTCGAGGGAGGGCTTTTTGAGGATGGGAGTGATTGAGGCATGTTTGAAGGATGAAGGAAAGACACCATTTGTAAGTGAAAGGTTGAAGTGGTGTGTGAGAGTAGGGATGAAGACTGTGGCAAAGTTAGGGATGAGGTGGGACGGGAGTGGGTCCAGCGCGCAAGTGGTGAGGTGTGATCGTGACAGGAGAGTGGAGGAGCTGATCTTCTGTCATGGTGGTGAAGCTGGTTTTGGAAGAACAGGGCTGAGTGGCTAAGAGGGGCATTGGCGGCTGCGGGCCAAAGCTTTCTCTGATAATATCAATCTTTTGCTTAAAGAAGGAGGCAAAGTCTTCAGCAGAAATGAGAGGAGAGGGAGGAGGTGCTGGGGGACGGAGTAGAGAATTGAAAGTGTTGAAGAGCTGTTTAGGGTTGTGAGACAGGGAGGATATGAGCAATGCGAAGTAAGTTTGTTTTTCAGCAGACAGCGTGGACTTGAAGCTGGCGAGGGACTGCTTGTATGCGTTGAGGTGCTCGGTAGAATGGGTTCTCTTCCATCTCCGCTCGGCAGCCCTGGAAGCCCGTCTCAGTTCTTTGGTCAGGCCGGTCAGCCAGGGCTGCTTGTTGATTGTACGAGTTTTGCTCTGCGTGAGGGGGGCGGCTGAATCAAGTGTGGCTTTTATTGTGGTGTTATAAAATGTGGCAGCAGCATCTGTGTCATTAAGTGAGGCTATGTCTGTGAGAGGGAGGAGGGACTCAGAGAGCGATTGTAAATTGAGGTGTTTGAGATTTCTGCGAGGGTGGGTGAGTTTGTGGAGTGGGGGATGCGTACTAACAAAGGAGAGGGAAGAGAATGTCATTAGGTTGTGGTCAGACAGGGGGAGTGGGGAGTTAGTGAGGGAACAGAGGCGGGTGAAGATGAGGTCCAGCGTGTGACCATCTTTGTGAGATATATAACAGGAAAGGGATGAAGGAGCCATGCATGCCAGGATAATTATGAGGGGGCTATGCATACCAGGATAAGGATGACAGTGCCATGCATACCAGGGTAGGAATGAGGGGGTCATGCATACCAGGATGGTGCTAATATACTAAGCTGGCAGACAGCCACACATTATGGGCCGCACATGCAGACTATACATTTTTTTAGTTCATGATGATAACTACTTAAGCTATGTTTAATATCATTCCAAAAACCAAAAAGGAATTGAGACCAGAGGTATGTAAATAGGTATGTAGCAACTTTTATTACAAAATATTTTATCACAAAATCCAATACATATTCAATAAAGATTCAATATAGATTCAACAGAATAAAAATACAAAGGGAAGGGACACCTAGATGCCACACCAGAGCAGGAAAGTAATAAAAAGTATATATATATGCCTAAAGGAAATCTAAGATGGTACAATGGTAGTGGCTCTAAATGCAGAAAGTAATGAGGTCAAATAAAAAGTTAGCCCTAAACACTTACAAGTAAGATTTTACATAAAGTGCATAGTGCTTAATTTGCATAGCATATAAATAGAATATAAATAGAATAGATGAAGCAGACCGCTGAGGCCTGGTTTTTCAGGCTGTTAAGGAGCCAAGATCCATGGACCTTGCCAGCCTGATAATACCAGGCCACAGCAGTCTGCATATCTTGGCTGATTAACAAAAATAGGGGATCCCCTCGAAAAAAATTGGCGTGGGGTCCCCCCTATTTTTGTTAACCAGCCAGATGAAGCAGACCGCTGAGGCCTGGTTTTTCAGGCTGGTAAGGATCCAATATCCATGGACCTTGCAAGCCTGATAATACCAGGCCACAGCAGTCTGCTTAGCTTGGCTGGTTAACAAAAATAGGGGATCCCCTCGAAAAAAAAACGGCGTAGGGGTCCCCCTATTTTTGTTAACCAGCCAAGTAAAATGCAGAATGCTGCGGCCTGGTATTAAAAGACTGTCAAGGCCATGGATTTTGGCCCTCAACAGCCTGATAATACCAGGCTACAGCAGCCCCACATTTGGCGCATCAAAAGATGTGCCAATTGTGGCACTTTACCCGGCTCTTCCCACTTGCCCTGTAGCGGTGGCAAGTGGGGTAATAAGGGGTTAATGTCACCGTTGATTGCACGGTGACAATAAGCCCGGTTAATAATGGAGAGGTGTCAATAAGACACCGATCCATTATTAATCCCAAAGTTTTTAAATGTGTAAAAAAAAGACACAGCAAGAAAAAAGTCTTTTAATGAAATAAAAGAGACAACACAGTTTTCATTAATTTTATTATACTCTCATTCCTGCGACGCCATCGATCTCCTGTAAAAAAAGGAAAAAAACAAACCAACAGTATACCACCTGTCCGACGCAGACCATAACGACAGTCCCACGACGATCCAGCTCTGCTACATCGCAATGACAGGCAGAGCCTGTCATTGCAACGCAGCACAGCTGATTACCTGCTTCCCCGGCGGTGACGTCATCGGACTGACTGCTTTACGGCCGGGATTACCCAGCAGTCACTGCAGTTATCGCGAGAAACTGCATGTGACCGCCGGGGAGAAGAGGATGTCGGCCATGAAGCAGTCCAGGACGTGACCGCCGGAGATCTTCTGCCAGGTAAGTGCCGCTGACTCCTGACAGACCCGACAGACGGACACTGACAGTGACAGTGACATCCCGATTCCGGTATCCGATATGACGAAAATATCGGAACTCGGAATCGGAATTCCGATACAGCCAATATCGGCCGATACCGATATTTGCAGTATCGGAATGCTCAACCCTACTGCAGAGTCTTCGACCTCTTACGGGCTAATTCCCTCTATGCTAAGTTAGAGAAATGTATGTTTGAGCTGGAGTCTTTACCTTTCCTTGGTTATATCATCTCAACCCAGGGATTGGCTATGGATCCGGCCAAACTACAGGCTGTGATGGACTGGCAGGAACCTCTCTCTCTAAAAGCGGTGCAGCGCTTTATGGGGTTCATTAATTACTATCGCCAGTTCATTCCGCATTTCTCTACCTTGGTAGCTCCCTTGGTAGCCCTCACCAAGAAGGGAGCAAATCCTAAATTGTGGTCGGAAGAGGTCTCCACGGCTTTCTCTTCTATTAAGTCTCATTTTGATAGCGCTCCCATCCTACATCGCCCCGATGTTGATAAGCCATTTTTATTGGAGGTGGATGCCTCATCCTTTGGTGCTGGAGCAGTCCTCTTCCAAAAGGATGCTCAAGGTCGGAAGCATCCTTGCTTCTTCTTCTCTAAGACCTTCACTTCAGCGGAGAGGAATTATTCCATCGGGGATAGGGATTTGCTAGCCATGAAGTTAGCCTTCTCTGAGTGGAGACATCTGTTGGAGGGGGCCCGTTTTCCCTTCCAAGTCTTCACCGACCACAAAAATTTGGTGTATCTGCAGACAGCTCAGCGGCTTAACTCTCGCCAGGCCAGATGGTCCTTGTTCTTCTCTCGGTTTAATTTCACACTCCATTTCCTCTCTGGAGAGAAGAACATTCGTGCCGACGCTCTCTCTCGCTCTGTGGTGTCCTCTGAAGAGGAGGTAGAAGAGCCTCGGCTTATTGTTCCCACAGAGAGCCTGAGAACAGTGGCTCCGGTTTCACTAGAGTCTGTGCCCCCGGGCAAGACTTTTGTGCCTACCAATTTGCGACCGGAGGTACTCTCTTGGGCACATTCGTCCAGGGTTGGTGGACATTTTGGGGCAAAGAGGACATCTGAATTGCTGGTGAGGACATATTGGTGGCCGCATATGGTCCGTGATGTTGGGGACTATGTTTGGGCGTGTGTCTCCTGCGCCAAAAATAAGTCTCTACGACAACGGCCAGCTGGTTTACTTTATCCTTTGCCGGTGGCAGACAGGCCCTGGGAGATGGTTGGGATGGACTTTGTGGTGGGCTTGCCCAAGTCTCGGGGTTGCACCAACATTTGGGTAATCACCAACCATTTCTCTAAAATGGTGCATCTGGTGCCACTACCACGGTTACCTTCTGCACGGGCTCTGGCAGCGTTGTTCGTTAGGCACATCTTCCGTCTACACGGCATGCCGGACAAAGTTGTCAGTGACCGAGGTCCCCAGTTTGCGTCTCGGTTCTGGAGAGAGCTTTGTCGTCTACTCAGTATTGAGTTAAATCTCTCTTCAGCGTATCATCCTGAGACGAATGGGTTGGTAGAGAGAGCCAACCAGACCTTGGTCACCTATCTACGACATTTTGTCTCTGCCAGGCAGGATGACTGGGCATCCTTGCTACCATGGGCTGAGTTTGCATTAAACAATGCTGTGGCTGACTCCACCGGACAGACTCCTTTCCTTCTGAACTACGGCCAGCATCCGCGGGTTCAGGCGTCCAAGGAGAGGATGAGGTCCTCTGCCGACGCACATCGGAGCCCCGCTCCAACATTTGCTCCTGGGGACTTGGTGTGGCTCTCCGCCCGTAACATCAGGCTGCGAGTTGAGTCCACTAAGTTGGCACCCCGCTACCTGGGTCCTTTCAAGGTCCTCGAGCAGGTTAACCCTGTGGTATACCGTTTGGCTCTTCCACCACGCCTGGGTATCTCCGACACCTTTCATGTATCCCTCCTGAAACCCGTGCTCATGTCCCGGTTTTCTGAGTCATCTGCCGGGACATCGGGTTCATCTACGGATGAACATGAGGTGAACGCCATCGTAGGGTGTAAGGTGGTACGGGGCAAAACGTTTTATTTGGTGGATTGGAGGGGCTATGGGCCTGAGGATAGGTCTTGGGAGCCTGCCGAGCATATTCACGCTCCGCAGCTCATCGCTGTCTTTGAGCGCAGCGAGGCCCAAAGAAGGGGGGGCCCTAGGAGGGGGGGTAATGTTAGGGTTCGATTTCCCGCTGCTGCACAAGGGGAGTCTCGAACCCGTCCCGCTGCGGTCTCCCATTCATCTCCGGCCGCAGTGGAGCCTGCTCAGCAGAGAAGTCGGTCCAGGCGTCTTGCCCACTCCTCTACTGTGCAGTGACTTGCTGCTGCCTTTCCTTGATCTGCTATTGTAGCCAGTGCTGGAGCAGTCGTCTTTGAGACAAAGTCCTGCGTTTTCCCATCTGAGCATGCCCAGAATGAGATCTCTCATTGGAGATCAGGGGTCACATGTTCAGGTGCTGCAGCGGCTCCTATTGGTCCGCCAGGAAGGTCATGTAGCTACGTTTGTTTGTAACAGCTTCTCATTGGTCCTTGTTCCTGGAAGGTCCTGTAGCTGTTGCTATAAAAGGGTGGCATGGCTGGGCCGCCATGCGGTAATATCAATCATTGTATGCTATGCGCCAGTGTGGTCATGTGTATGTGTGGATAGGGACCCGGCTGAAATAAGCCACTAGAATACCGACTTAATCGGTGAGGAGTTTGGTATGGTAGCTGGTCAGGGTCGGTGTCCTAGATGCCCTAGATTACCGGCATAACCGGTGAGGAGTTTTGATTGCCGTGTTCAGGGTCTGGCGTTCAGACGCCATAGATTGCGAGTGACTCCCGCGAGGACATTAGCACATGATCACGCTTTATGAACGCGTAGCACTTAACTGTGTACCTGAGAGCCTGACAGGACACAGTACTTTTTCTCAGCGGCCCTGTGACGTAACAGGGTTCGCTTTCAACGCTAGACAGCGCCCTAGCGTGTTTTCTTTGCCACTCAGTTGTGTCTAGTGAGTGCGCACACATCGCCATATAGCGCTGCGGCTCTCCTTCTAGCGGCTCTGTGGAGTAACAGAGTTTGCACTTATTGCCACAGCGCATTACGGCGTTTATGTTTTCGACTCTGCGGGATAACAGAGTTTGCTTCTCGTGCCATTTCTACTAGCAGCAGGCTCCGCTTGCACGGTGGACCCCGGGCTGCGAACGAACCTCTCTACTTTATATATTTGGTGCGTTTCGCAGACCCTTAACAATGTGTGAATACATCCATGAGTCCGAGTGATGTCTGAAAAAATCAGACAGCACTCAAACATGTCACATGGATGTTTGAATGCAGCCTAAAGCTAGGCTTCGGGTGCTGATGGTAAAGAATGTACAGAATTTAAAGTAAAGTCCAAATAATTTAATGATAATCATATCAATAAAAATAAGTGCTACATATATCGACACTGGTTTAGCTAATGTGTTCAGTATGTGTAACATGTGACCTTTTTATTTCAATTGTCGAACACGGCCGAACATCATTAGAGTCAATAGGAGTAGAAATTTCCGAAAATGTTCGGAACTGATCAAAAGACATACATTCGGCACGAATATTGTTCGAATATGTCTCGAATATGTCAAAATCAGATACGGGGAAAAAATCCAAACAAATTCACTCATCTCTACTCATGATCAACCCAACTTCACATAGCATCTTGAATACTTAGCATTTTAAATGTGGCTGAGACAACATTCTTTTCTTTTGCTAATGAATGATGAGTTTTATTTTCCATACTACTATGCTGCCATTTTTCTTTATGATTTGGTTTGTTTCCTATTTATTTTATATGTGCCGCTTTTCATTATATTAATGATGCTTAATAACATATTCTAATAAAGGAATTGCTTTTCCTATTTTATCAGATGCTCAGTAGTTAACAAGCAGTGCTCCAATATTGGAGCCTGAGTTTAAATCCAATGTGTAATGTGTCCGTATGGTGTTTTGATTTTTGCCCCTACAGTATGATGACATTTCCTCTTCCTAATTTAGGGCATATTCACACTTTAGTATTTATTTAGTATTTTTCATCAGTGTTTGTATGTCAAAAATAGGAGAACAACTTACAGAGAAAAACTATGAATGAAAGATTGACACTTGTTCTGTATTTTGGAGACACTCCTGGATTTGGCATACAGATACAGATGAAATGCTGATCAAAAATACTGATATGTGAATAAAAGCCTTATTATGTTTATAAACCCTTGGTGTTTGTTGTAACTGTTTCATCTGTTCATGAATATACAGATACAGTGCTGAAACAAGCAGCATATGTTTTTATTGACATATTAGACTTATTTGAACTACATTTTTGATACATTGTACAATGGGTTCACAGATCAGGAGACATAAGGAGCCTCTCTCAACAGAAGAGATAAACAAATCTTTTGCAATTTGGATTTGCAATCTGTGTTGAATTTTTCAAATAATTTGATTATTGGATGAATTGCAAATACTGCAAGTGCCCTTACAAGATGTGCAAACACTATAAAGTTCCAATGAGTGTATTCAACCCCTTTCAAGATGACTAAACAAAATCTTAGCTTTAGTAGTGACAAAGTAACCTCAATATACATGACTATGGGTAAATAGTTGATAACAGTTCTTCACTGCTGTGCTGTCATGAACAATATCTATAGAATTCGATTACTGTTCTATGGCTTTCTCTCCATGTTGCTATTGATAAGCTGTGACATCTCTTATTATTAAGATCCCCCCCAAAATGGCTGCTGCAATCCCCTGCCTTTGCTTTTATAAAGGCTTGGCTGATTTATACCATGTAATGTGATACTACAGATGATTATGGATTAACCCACTCTGCTGTGTCCAAGCTCATGAGAGCTGGTTGATGTAATCTTCTGCATTGTGTAAAATGGTAGCAGACATTTTTGATGATTTGTGTAAAGCAAATTGAAAATTGATTACATTTTCCAGGTCCAGAAATTTACCAAAATGGAACACAGTTTGATTTTTATTGAAGAAATTTGCTCATCTCTTTCAAACACCCTTGGCATTTCAGGATTAAACATCAGTATTAGAGTTAACTCTGATCCCAGCAAATATTGCAGTGACAGGGAAGTGTGATATGGTCTTATTTCTGCTGTTGATCTCACAATTATGATGAATGCACCTACCAAATTGCCATAAAGAAAATATACCTCATGTATAGGAACAGAGAATGGTAAGGGTAAATGTAATAATTTTAAAATAACATAGACAAGCAACAATAAAATAAGAAGTGAATAATATGTTAGTGAAAATACATGCTCAATATATTATAGATTATATTTTAATTTGTGAAGAATGATTACACCTGGGAATTTTGCATTAAAACTTCTATGCTGGATAAAACAATTTCATGGCCAGAAATGTACAATGAATATAATCTGATTAATTCCTTATCTGATCATTGTCAAAGTAATTGTTCTTCTGCATCTATTATGCAGTAATGCTGATTAAATTATTTCAGTTCTCTAACAAATAATTACCTTTTGAAAAATCACTATTAAATTATAGAGATGAATAATTACCCTCGATAATTGTAATATTGGTGACAGCTGTCAGGCATTTTATGGCAGTTCCAAAGTTTTGAAAATCCTGGATCTGTTAAAATATATTAACATAACAGTAGGCAAATGATTAATTTTCTGAAGAGAAAAAGTTGTTTACATGTGTCTATTAACTTTTCTTTTCTTCTAATTTACAATAGGGTTATTGTGAAATGTTTAGATTGAACATGTATAGCTTCTGACTTTTTCAACCTATATTTACTATGAAAAGAATGAAAATAACTAATGTATAAACTGACTTGAATAGAACATTTACAGCAAAATCAAAGTACCATATTTATTGGACTATAAAGGGTATGCCACACTGAACAATATCGCTAACGGGATCGCTAAAAAACGTCACTATTTAGCGATCCGTTAGCGATGTTGTTCAGTGCGGCAGCTGCCAGCGACGAGCTTCCTGCTGTGATCTCGCTCGTCGTGGAATCGTTCCGGACCTATTTTCTCGTCGGCGCTCCCGCTGGGTAAGAGTATATATCGCTAGTGGTGGCACTTTTCTTAGCGATTTAGCGGTACTTTTGTACCGCTAAAGTCGTTAAGAAGATCGCTAACGGCGATAGCGCCGTTAACTATATCGCTAAATGTGGCCGCACTTAGCGATATAGAAACAATCCCGCTAGCGATCGCATTAGTATGTGTCGTATCGTGATCGCTAGCGGGATTGTTTAGTGTGGCAGTACCTTTAGATGCACTTTTTTCTCCAAAATGTGGAGGAAAATGGGGGGTGTGCGTGTCTAATACTTAAGGTAATAACCAAAAGACCACACACCACAACCATAAGTCCAAAGTTAAAAGGTATATTTTATTTAGATAATATTATTGTTGACAGAAAAAAATGGAGTAAAAAAATTGTATTAATAATATGATTTATGCTAAGAGTAGGGGCAACTTTATCCGGTATGTTGGCATATACTTATTTAGTAGTGCTAAAGAATAGACCAAGAAAAATAATGAAATGTGGAAAAAGATCAAATAATTATATCCAAACTAAAGTGCATAAGTGCAAGTGATAGGAGACAAAAAATAGGTGTCAGGATATAGCAAAACTACTCAGAACACTAGGTGCCAATCAATCAAAAACAAACAAATGTGTGAATATAGTATGCATATAGATCAGGACAGGACAATAATAAACTTAATAAAGTCATATAACTGCTAAGTGCTCGTGATCACTTACAAATTGTACAGCTCCTGGTCACCCGGATAGACGCTCACCCTAATGCACGTTTCGGCACGTTGCCTTCGACGAATTCCGACTGTCCAATTAGTTATTTGTCCATATAGCCGGCATATTCAGTATATGATTTTATCATTATATTTTTTTATTTCAGATTTTGGTTCTAATTATGTGGCTGGCATATTCCTTTGTGGCTAAGGTTAATATACTTAAGGCAATAAATATTCACTGCTCTCCATTCCCATAAGCATGGAAAGCAGTAAATATTCATTCCCTTTAGTAGCGGCACTCGTGAACACCAGTAGCTCCAGAAAGCTGGCAGCTGCGATTCAAACAGTGCTCACTATTAAAGATCAATGATTATTCACTGCTCTCCATGCACATAGTCGCGTGGAGAGTAGTGAGCATTCCAGAAGCTGTCTCTTACTTGTAAGCAGCACATGATGTCCCTGCCATACGCTGCTTACAAGCATAAATCAGCTGCTGACATCGGAACAAGACCTTGCGAGGGAGCGCAGGGAAGGTAAGTATGATGGTTTATGTTTTTTGTTTTTCTGATGGGGCCATGCATACAATGATGGGGACGGGGGCCAATCATACTAGGATAAGGATGGGGCAATGGATACCAGGACAGAAATGGGGGCCTGCATACCAGGATAGGGATGAGGTCATGCAAACCAGGATGAAGATGGGGCCCTGCATACCAGAATAGGGATGAGAGGGCCATGCATACCAGGATGGGGAGAAGCCAATGAAAACAGGATAAGGATGGAGCATGCATCCAGGATGGAAA
>JARQOD010000005.1:223252537-223309546 GCA_033576555.1 Oophaga sylvatica | reverse complement strand
AAGTTTTCTAAATGCAATATAAATACACTGCTCACACATCTGGATAGATGCATAATGTACAGCAACTCTCTCTGATGTGCGTATCTGTGCATTGTACAGTATGTTCGCTGTCTTTCTTGTACACTACGTTTCAGCCGTACAGTAGATTTCAAGTGACAGTGCTATGCATATTTTATTATTTACATCTAAACTTTCCATACACTGTCTGGTCTTTTTCTTTTGCAGCCTTCACTTTATCGTTTTTGACACCGAAGTCTCACATGATATCCTTAAGGTATGGGATGGACCTGTAGAGAGCGACGTTCTTCTGAAAGAGTGGAGTGGTTCTTCTCTCCCCGAGGACATTCACAGCACATTTAACTCCTTGACGTTACAATTTGATAGCGATTTTTTCATCAGCAAGTCTGGTTTTTCCATACAATTTTCAAGTGCGTATAACAAGCCGCATTATAAATCTAACATGATTTGGTGTCTACATTGCATGGAAATGTTCCTGTATATATACATACCCCTGAGTGTTTTCACCTCCATGAAGCAAATAAATGCATATAGATTTTCTTTTCAAATGAACTCAAGCTCCAAACAAAATTCCTATCTCTTGCATCTATTTAATGTGCAATGCTGGGAATAAATATTCATAGGGACTGTCAAAAGCAACTTTTTTTGTGGGGAATCAGAGTTTCATTTGTAAACTTGTTTCCTTTCAATTCCTACTTTCAATTATATTATTCCTGTGGTGGCTCCATTCATGGGCTATTATTAAGGGATCATTGTCATTCCAATTCTGCACAGCATGTAGAAAATGAAGATACAAACTGACTTGTGCAATTATATTAATTGTAATCAAGCTACATATTTTTCATCAGAGCTTAATTGCTATTTAATCAAGCATAAAATCACAGGTTGATCTTAGTTTATAAAGTGGCCCTTATTTTGTAGATATCACATGTACTTAATGTGCTACGCTCCAGAACTGTCAACAGACAAATACATTGCTAATTAGATGTTAGTTTATTTTTATTGTAACATTGTGATGTGGCTACATAGAGGTGTGTAGAATCAAGAAGCACAAACATGAAGTATTTGTCAGATCCTACTAATCAGTTCAGTGAGTATTATGTATACCAAAGTATGACAATACGGTAATATTTAATACATTGTCCTGATTATGGCTTAAATTCACAAGTCTGATCATACAATTTTGCCTTTGCATGCATTTGCCATTTACGTTACAAACTACTCATCCAAATTGCTGGTGAATAGCCATGCTATACAAATATCCTAAACAGTGTAGCATTCTATTTTCTCAATTTGTCATACCACCTGTCATGGTGGCATTTGATACATCTATATACTGTTTTTTACTGGCAATACATAGTAAAATTTTTCCTATTATTTTGTGTCACTGTGTATATTTAAAAATAATCTTAAAATATTGCAGCTTCCATATCACATGGTCCACAGAAACTCATAATAGTCTAGCACTTTTTCTTCTGCAGTGATCACTTTTCAGTAGCCAGTTTATTACTAATATAGGCAGGATTAAATTGAAAAGTAACACCTATAGTATAAAGATGGAGCAAAATAACTCAGTATAAGGGCAGGTTAAGAAGGCAGTGTTAGGCCGGCGTCACACTAGCGAGTTTGATGCTAGTTAGTTGCACGACTTTCTCGCATCAACACCCGGCACGGCCACCCGCTCTCGGACCAGAGTGTACGGCTGCATGTATTTCTATGCCGCCGCGCACTCTGGTCCGAGAGCGGGTGGCCGTGCCGGTTGTTGATGCGAGAAAGTCGTGCGACTAACTCGCATCAAACTCGGCAGTGTGATGCCGGCCTTATCGGCAAGACTGCGATCTGACAAAATATTGTATCTCACTCAGACCAATGTTACTCTATGAGGCCATTAACATGTCCAATTTTTTCATTGGACATAGTCTGTCTGAGAAAAAATTTGCTGCTTTTCGATTCACTAATCGGATTACATCAGGCCATGCATGTCAATAAGTGTGTGAAAAACATCAGACTGCACTTGTATGACATCTGAGTGCTATACGATTTATGCGTGCTGATGCAATGGAGAAGATGGAAAAATTAGGTTCTCCAGTTTCTCCTAAATGTGTGCTCTGATTCTCTCATCTGACAGTCGGATCACATTCTGATCAGAGTTTGATCAGAGTGTCATTTACATAATTGGCCTGATTTTCTCGGATTAGAGAATCTACAGTCACATATCTGCACCAGTCCTTCATTCTTAGAATAGGTCATAACTTCTTACTTGGTGAACACATTTTAAAGGGACTATCTCATCATCTTACATAAGTAAAATTGTAAAATATTTGTAAACACATGTAACTTTATAATTTAATTGTTATCAAACCCTTTACCCCCAAGGGTGGTTTGCACGTTAATGACCGGGACAATTTTTACAATTCTGACCACTGTCTCTTTATGAGGTTATAACTCTGGACCGCTTCAACGGATCTTTGCGATTCTGAGAATATTTTCTCATGACATATTGTACTTCACATTAGTGGTAAAATTTCTTCGATATAACTTGCATTTATTTTTGAAAAAAATGCAAATATGGTGAAAATTTAGACAATTTTGCAATTTTCAAACTTTGAATTTTTACGCCCTTAAAACAGAGAAATATATCACACAAAATAGTTAATAAATAACATTTCCCACATGTCTACTTTACATCAGCACAATTTTGTAACCAAAATTTTTTTTTGTTAGGAAATTATAAGGGTTAAAAGTTGACCAGCGATTTCTCATATTTACAACAAAATTTATAAAGCCATTTTTTAGGGACCAACTCACATTTGAAGTCACTTTGAGGGGTCTATATAGCAGAAAATACCCAAAAGTGACACCATTCTAAAAACTGCACCCCTCAAGGTACTCAAAACAACATTCAAGAAGTTTATTAACCCTTCAGGTACTTCACAGGAGCTGAAGCAACGTGGAAGGAAAAAATGAACATTTAACTTTTTAGTCACAAAAATGATCTTTTACAAACATTTTTTATTTTCACAAGGGTAAAAGGAGAAAATGGACAGATTAAGTTGTTGTGCAATTTCTCCTGAGTACGCCAATGCCCCATATGTGGGGGAAAACCACTGTTTGGGCGCATGGCAGAACTCGTAAGGGAAGGAGCGCAGTTTGACTTTTTCAAACCAAAAATGGCTGGAATTGAGATTGGATGCCATGTCGCGTTTGGAGAGCCCCTGATGTGCCTAAACAGTAGAAATCCCCCACAACTGACCCCATTTTGGAAACTAGACCCCCTAAGGAACTTATCTATATCTGTGGTGAGCACTTTGAACCCCCAAGTGCTTCACACAAGTTTATAATGCCCAGGCATGAAAATAAAAAATCCTATTTTTTTCCCACAAAAATGATCTATTAGTCAACATTTTTTTTATTTTCCCCAGGGTAACAGGAGAAATTGGACCAAAAACATTGTTGTCCAATTTGCCCTGAGTATGCTGATAACCCATATGTGGGGGGAACCACTGTTTGAGCGCACGGCAGAGCTCCGGATAGAAGGATCACCATTTGACTTTTTCCAAACAAAATTGGCTAGAATTGATATTGGACGCCATGTCGCATTTGGAAAGCCCCTGATGTGCCTAAACAGTGGAAACCCTCCACAAATGATACCATTTTGGAAACTAGACCCCCTAAGGAACTTTTCTAGATATGTGATGAGCAATTTGAACCCCCAAGTGCTTCACACAAGTTTATAACGTAGAGCTGTAAAATTAAAAATTCATATTTTTCCACATAAATGATCTTTTCACCCCAATTTTTATTTTCCCAAGGGTAACAAGGCAACAAAAGTTATTGTGCAATTTGCCCTGAGCACGCTGATATCCCATATGTGGCGGTAAACCACTGTTTGGGTGCATGGCAGAGCTCGGGAGTCGGAAAGGAAGGAGCGCCATTTGACTTTTTCAACCCAGAATTGGCTGGATGCCATGTCGCGTTTGGAGAGCTCCTGATGTGCCTAAACAGTGGAAACCCCCACAAATGACACAGTTTTGGAAACTACACCCCTCTAGGAACTTATCTAGATGTGTGGTGAAAACTTTGAACCCCCAGCTGTTTCACAAAAGTTTATAACGCCCTTGCATAAAAATAATAAAAAAAAAATTTCCACAAACATGAACAGGAGAAATTGGACCCCAAAAGTTGTTGTCCAAATTGTCCTGATTACGCTGATACCCCATATGTGGGAGAAAACTACTGTATGGGCACACGTCGGGGCTTGGAAGGGAAGTAGTGACATTTTGGACTGCAGACTTCGATGGAATGGTCTGCGGGCGTCATGTCGCGTTTAGAGATCCCCTGATGTGCCTAAACATTGGAAACTCCCCACAAGTGACCCCATTTTGGAAACTAGACCACCCAAGGAACTTATCTAGATGTGTGGGGAGAACTTTGAACCCCCAAGTGCTTCACAGAAGTTTATAACGTAGAGTCATAAAAATAAAAAACATAATTTTTTCCACAAAAATGATATTTTGCCCCCAATTTTTTATTTTCCCAAGGGTAACAGAAGTAATTGGACCCCAAGGGATATTGTGCAATTTGTCCTGAGTACGCTGATACCCCATATGTGGGGGTAAACTACTGTTTGGGTGCATGGCAGAGCTCAGAAGGGAAGGAGCATAGTTTGACTTTTTCAACGCAGAATTGGCTGGAATTGAAATCAGACGCCATGTCACATGTGGATGTGCCTAAACAGTGGAAAACAGTGGAAACCCCCCAATTCTAACTCTTACCCTAACCCCAACACACCCCTAACCCTAGTCCCAACCCTAACCATAACCCTGACCACAAACCTAACCCTAACCCACCCCTAACCCTAATCCCAACACTAACAATAATTCTAACTTTAGCCCCAACCTTAACTCTAACTTTAGCCCCAACCCTAACCCTAACCCTAATGGGAAAATGGAAATAAATATTTTTTTAATTGTATTATTTTTCCATAAGGGGGTGAAAAGGGGGGTTTGATTTTCTATTTATAGCGGGTTTTTATGTTCGGCAGCTGTCACGCTAAAAGACCCTTTTTAATGCAAAAAATAGTTTTTGCATAACCACATTTTGAGAGCTATAATTTTTGCATATGTTAGCCCACAGAGTCATGTGAGGTCTTATTTTTTGCAGGACGAGTTGATGTTTTTATTCATACCATTTTTGGGCACTTGACATTTTTTGATCGCTTTTTATGACAATTTTTGGGAAGGTTAGAATGAACAAATATCAGCAATTCATGAATTTCTTTTGGGGAGCGTTTATACCTTTTCATGTGTGGTAAAATTGATAAAGTTTTTTTATTCTTCAGGTAAGTACGATTTTAGCGATACCTCATTTATATCTTTTTTATGTTTTGGCGCTTTTATACAATAAAAATAATTTTATATAAAAAATAATTATTTTTGCATCGCTTTATTCTGCGAGCTATAACTTTTTTATTTTTTCAACGATGATGCTGTATGGCAGCTTGCTTTTTGCGGGACAAGATGACGTTTTCAGCGGTACCATGTTTATTTATATCCGTCTTTTTGATCACGTGTTATTCCACTTTTTGTTCGGCGGTATGATGATAAAGCATTGTTTTTTGCTTTGTTTTTTTAAAGGGGTTCACTAAATTGGTTAACTAGTGGGAAAATTTTATATGGAGGGTCATTACGGACGCGTCGATACCAATTATGTGTACTTTTACTGTTTGTTTTTTTTTTTACATAAAGAAATTAATTTATTGGGGAATATTTTTTTTTCTCTTTATTTGGGGATTTTTTAAATTATTTTTACAGATGTTTATTTTATTTTTTTTACATTTTTACATTGTCCCAGGGTGGGACATCACTGCCATCAATGTCAGATGGCTGGTCTGACAGTTTGTTTAGCACTCTGTCAGACCAGCGATCTGATAGGCACTGCAGCATTCTTTCTCAGCGCCTGCTCTCAGCAGGCACTGAGGAAGCCGCCACCCTACAGGACCTGGAAGGGTCCCGCGACTATCTTGGATCCAGGGTCCTGCAGGGAGGAGGCCCTCTGAACAGCGCGATCACATCCACTGCTCTGATGGTCTCAGGGAAGCACGCAGGGAGTCCCTTCCCTGCGTGATGCTTCCCTGTGCCTCCTGTACACTGCGATCATAATTGATCACAGTGTGCCAGGGGTTAATGTTCCGGAAGCGGTCCGTGACCGCTCCTTCACATGGTACCAGGTGTCAGCTGTGATAATCAGTTGACACCCAGTCACGATTGGCTGCGCTCCCCCGGAGCCCGTTCGATCACATGTGATGTATTATCCCGTCCATGGTCATACCAGCTCAGGTACCATGGGCGAGATAGTACGTCTGATGTCAGATAGGGGTTAATAATCCTTTGTTGTCAAGAATGGGAATTTTTAGTTTTACTGATTACTCCATGTTGCCAGCTATGGCCAGTTTCCTAGGCAAATAGTGGATTGATTTTAAGCTTTTTCCTATAAAGATTGTAATCACTTCTCTGAAACGTGCTGGATTTTGCCAATTTCAGTGACCCTGTACTCCTCTAATCCTGCAATGGCAAAGCTGCCTGTAATTGATGCAATGAGGAGTGCACATTTTTGTTCAATATCTCAAAAATGCTGTGGCCTGAACTGACAATGAATCAGGGGTATGCTGCCTTCCAACAAACAAGTTACTGGGAGTAACTGGGAAGCAAGAATTGGTGCGTTCTTGTTTGTCAAATGAAGACAATAGCAATAAAGCAAAGGAAAGTAAGGAGATAATAAGACAATAAAGTCTAAAATACTATGTAGCATGCACAAAATATTGTTTTATAAACATCAGTAGATGCATACACTTCTTTACCGTTAAGTGAGGGCGTGAGGCAAACAAATGCTTTCCATATGTGTCATTGATATGATCAAATGCCAGTGTAGAGAGAATTTGTTCCAAACATGTAGAGGAAGAATTACATCTTGACTAGTGTGCTCAAGTTACTTAAAGACTTATACTTGCCTAGCTCCCTACTAGAGTTGAGCGATACTTTCCGATATCCTAAAGTATCGGAATCGTAATGGTATCGCCGATATCACTAAAATATCGGCGATACCGATACCGATACCGGAAGTCCCATGTAAGTCTATGGGAACAAAATATCGAAATTAAAAAAAAACCATTCTTGTCTTGTTGGTTAATTGTACATGAAGGAAAACAACAAAGAGTAATGTAGAATGTATTGGGGGAGGTTGAGGAGACATTAAAGGCATAGATGTTTGACCCAATCCAATGGAATAGCATTATTTTTTTTTTTTTAGGAAATACGTTCGGATTGACGAACAAATTGACAATGTTCTTAACCTTTTTCTATTTTGTCAAATATGTCTGTTTCACAACTTCCATGGTCTTCACCTTTTTAACTTTTCACACACTTTCTCCTTCATAATTTTCAGCAGCATCATCTTTCTCATCAAATTATTCTTCATCTTCACCTTCTTAATCTTCTAAAACTTCTTGCTATTCATCTTTTTGTTAACATTACTTATATTGTTCTTATTAAACAGTTATTATTCTTCATATTCTACTTCTTCATCTTCTTCCTATTCATCCTTTTCATCATATTCTTATTTGTGACAGACATTCCTGTACTTGTAATCTGTAAAACTCTGAATTTTCATCCTTCCGTTCTTGCTGTCACAAAAGATTTTAATTACAACAGTATTTGTCCGCGTTCAGTTTAGCCTGCAGCAGCATCAGGCATTTTCCAGGGGCACCACGAGGAGGAACGGACTCACCCCCATACACTGCTTAGTCTTCTTCTGCTTAGAATTTAGAGCATATATTTTGCTCTTCATTTTGGTCTTATACTTAATGTTCTTCTGCTTTTTGATCTTCTGCTTATTGTTCTTCTGTCTCTTGTTCTGTATCTTGTAGTTTGTCTTAACCTTCTTTGTCCTGTTGGTGATGGTACAAAAGCCAATGGAAGTAACGAGGACCAGCTGACTGTGCTGGAACCCGGAGGGTCAGCAGAAGGAAAAGAGCCAATGGCACAACCGAGGACCAGCTGACGTTACTGGGACACGGTTACTAAGCAGGAGGTACCTGTGCTCCAAAGCACTACCAAGGACCAGCAGACGTTGCTGGAACTCGGATACCGACATGGAGGCACCTAGGCCAAAGGCACTGCGGAGAACCAGCTGACGGTACTGGAACCCGGATGAGTAGCAGAAGGTACAAGAGCCAATGAAAGTAACGAGGACCAGCTGACTGTGCTGGAACCCGGAGGGTCAGCAGAAGGAAAAGAGCCAATGGCACAACCGAGGACCAGCTGACGTTACTGGGACACGGTTACTAAGCAGGAGGTACCTGTGCTCCAAAGCACTACCAAGGACCAGCAGACGTTGCTGGAACTCGGATACCGACATGGAGGCACCTACGCCAAAGGCACTGCGGAGAACCAGCTGACGGTACTGGAACCCGGATGGTAGCAGAAGGTACCCATGGAAATTAAAGTTGAGGCAGCAGGACTGTTTGCTGTTCACACAGCAGGGGAACAGCTGACATTACTGAACCCCAGTAACACAGGAGCAAGTGTAGACTGTGCTAACAGCACTTCCGAGAAACAACTGGCGGTGTTGTAACCCAGGGATGAGAACAGAACATGGTGGAGGCGCAGCAGGACTTTTTGCCGTTCACACAGCAGGGGAACAGCTGACATTACTGAACCCCAGTAACACAGGAGCAAGTGTTAACTGTGCTAACAGCACTTCCGAGAAACAACTGGCGGTGTTGTAACCCAGGGATGAGAAGAGAACAGGGTGGAGGCAGCAGGACTATTTGCCGTTCACACAGCAGGGGAACAGCTGACATTACTGAACCCCAGTAACACAGGAGCAAGTGTTAACTGTGCTAACAGCACTTCCGAGAAACAACTGGCGGTGTTGTAACCCAGGGATGAGAACAGAACATGGTGGAGGCAGCAGGACTTTTTGCTGTTCACACAGCAGGGGAACAGCTGACATTACTGAACCCCAGTAACACGGGAGCAAGTGTTAACTGTGCTAACAGCACTTCCGAGAAACAACTGGCGGTGTTGTAACCCAGGGATGAGAAGAGAACAGGGTGGAGGCAGCAGGACTATTTGCCATTCACACAGCAGGGGAACAGCTGACATTACTGAACCCCAGTAACACAGGAGCAAGTGTAGACTGTGCTAACAGCACTTCCGAGAAACAACTGGCGGTGTTGTAACCCAGGGATGAGAACAGAACATGGTGGAGGCAGCAGGACTTTTTGCCGTTCACACAGCAGGGGAACAGCTGACATTACTGAACCCCAGTAACACATGAGCAAGTGTTAACTGTGCTAACAGCACTTCCGAGAAACAACTGGCGGTGTTGTAACCCAGGGATGAGAAGAGAACAGGGTGGAGGCAGCAGGACTATTTGCCGTTCACACAGCAGGGGAACAGCTGACATTACTGAACCCCAGTAACACAGGAGCAAGTGTTAACTGTGCTAACAGCACTTCCGAGAAACAACTGGCGGTGTTGTAACCCAGGGATGAGAACAGAACATGGTGGAGGCAGCAGGACTTTTTGCTGTTCACACAGCAGGGGAACAGCTGACATTACTGAACCCCAGTAACACGGGAGCAAGTGTTAACTGTGCTAACAGCACTT
Source organism: Oophaga sylvatica (assembly GCA_033576555.1). Taxonomy (NCBI): domain Eukaryota; kingdom Metazoa; phylum Chordata; class Amphibia; order Anura; family Dendrobatidae; genus Oophaga; species Oophaga sylvatica. Next base: position 223,299,857 of record JARQOD010000005.1, on the reverse strand, counting down.
CCGAGAAACAACTGGCGGTGTTGTAACCCAGGGATGAGAAGAGAACAGGGTGGAGGCAGCAGGACTATTTGCCATTCACACAGCAGGGGAACAGCTGACATTACTGAACCCCAGTAACACAGGAGCAAGTGTAGACTGTGCTAACAGCACTTCCGAGAAACAACTGGCGGTGTTGTAACCCAGGGATGAGAAGAGAACAGGGTGGAGGCAGCAGGACTATTTGCCGTTCACACAGCAGGGGAACAGCTGACATTACTGAACCCCAGTAACACAGGAGCAAGTGTTAACTGTGCTAACAGCACTTCCGAGAAACAACTGGCGGTGTTGTAACCCAGGGATGAGAACAGAACATGGTGGAGGCAGCAGGACTTTTTGCTGTTCACACAGCAGGGGAACAGCTGACATTACTGAACCCCAGTAACACGGGAGCAAGTGTTAACTGTGCTAACAGCACTTCCGAGAAACAACTGGCGGTGTTGTAACCCAGGGATGAGAAGAGAACAGGGTGGAGGCAGCAGGACTATTTGCCATTCACACAGCAGGGGAACAGCTGACATTACTGAACCCCAGTAACACAGGAGCAAGTGTAGACTGTGCTAACAGCACTTCCGAGAAACAACTGGCGGTGTTGTAACCCAGGGATGAGAAGAGAACAGGGTGGAGGCAGCAGGACTATTTGCCGTTCACACAGCAGGGGAACAGCTGACATTACTGAACCCCAGTAACACAGGAGCAAGTGTTAACTGTGCTAACAGCACTTCCGAGAAACAACTGGCGGTGTTGTAACCCAGGGATGAGAAGAGAACAGGGTGGAGGCAGCAGGACTATTTGCCGTTCACACAGCAGGGGAACAGCTGACATTACTGAACCCCAGTAACACAGGAGCAAGTGTTAACTGTGCTAACAGCACTTCCGAGAAACAACTGGCGGTGTTGTAACCCAGGGATGAGAACAGAACATGGTGGAGGCAGCAGGACTTTTTGCCGTTCACACAGCAGGGGAACAGCTGACATTACTGAACCCCAGTAACACAGGAGCAAGTGTTAACTGTGCTAACAGCACTTCCGAGAAACAACTGGCGGTGTTGTAACCCAGGGATGAGAAGAGAACAGGGTGGAGGCAGCAGGACTATTTGCCATTCACACAGCAGGGGAACAGCTGACATTACTGAACCCCAGTAACACAGGAGCAAGTGTAGACTGTGCTAACAGCACTTCCGAGAAACAACTGGCGGTGTTGTAACCCAGGGATGAGAAGAGAACAGGGTGGAGGCAGCAGGACTATTTGCCGTTCACACAGCAGGGGAACAGCTGACATTACTGAACCCCAGTAACACAGGAGCAAGTGTTAACTGTGCTAACAGCACTTCCGAGAAACAACTGGCGGTGTTGTAACCCAGGGATGAGAAGAGAACAGGGTGGAGGCAGCAGGACTATTTGCCGTTCACACAGCAGGGGAACAGCTGACATTACTGAACCCCAGTAACACAGGAGCAAGTGTTAACTGTGCTAACAGCACTTCCGAGAAACAACTGGCGGTGTTGTAACCCAGGGATGAGAACAGAACATGGTGGAGGCAGCAGGACTTTTTGCCGTTCACACAGCAGGGGAACAGCTGACATTACTGAACCCCAGTAACACAGGAGCAAGTGTTAACTGTGCTAACAGCACTTCCGAGAAACAACTGGCGGTGTTGTAACCCAGGGATGAGAACAGAACATGGTGGAGGCAGCAGGACTTTTTGCTGTTCACACAGCAGGGGAACAGCTGACATTACTGAACCCCAGTAACACGGGAGCAAGTGTTAACTGTGCTAACAGCACTTCCGAGAAACAACTGGCGGTGTTGTAACCCAGGGATGAGAAGAGAACAGGGTGGAGGCAGCAGGACTATTTGCCATTCACACAGCAGGGAACAGCTGACATTACTGAACCCCAGTAACACAGGAGCAAGTGTAGACTGTGCTAACAGCACTTCCGAGAAACAACTGGCGGTGTTGTAACCCAGGGATGAGAAGAGAACAGGGTGGAGGCAGCAGGACTATTTGCCGTTCACACAGCAGGGGAACAGCTGACATTACTGAACCCCAGTAACACAGGAGCAAGTGTTAACTGTGCTAACAGCACTTCCGAGAAACAACTGGCGGTGTTGTAACCCAGGGATGAGAACAGAACATGGTGGAGGCAGCAGGACTTTTTGCTGTTCACACAGCAGGGGAACAGCTGACATTACTGAACCCCAGTAACACGGGAGCAAGTGTTAACTGTGCTAACAGCACTTCCGAGAAACAACTGGCGGTGTTGTAACCCAGGGATGAGAAGAGAACAGGGTGGAGGCAGCAGGACTATTTGCCATTCACACAGCAGGGGAACAGCTGACATTACTGAACCCCAGTAACACAGGAGCAAGTGTAGACTGTGCTAATAGCACTTCCGAGAAACAACTGGCGGTGTTGTAACCCAGGGATGAGAAGAGAACAGGGTGGAGGCAGCAGGACTATTTGCCATTCACACAGCAGGGGAACAGCTGACATTACTGAACCCCAGTAACACAGGAGCAAGTGTAGACTGTGCTAACAGCACTTCCGAGAAACAACTGGCGGTGTTGTAACCCAGGGATGAGAAGAGAACAGGGTGGAGGCAGCAGGACTATTTGCCGTTCACACAGCAGGGGAACAGCTGACATTACTGAACCCCAGTAACACAGGAGCAAGTGTTAACTGTGCTAACAGCACTTCCGAGAAACAACTGGCGGTGTTGTAACCCAGGGATGAGAAGAGAACAGGGTGGAGGCAGCAGGACTATTTGCCGTTCACACAGCAGGGGAACAGCTGACATTACTGAACCCCAGTAACACGGGAGCAAGTGTTAACTGTGCTAACAGCACTTCCAAGCAACAACTGGCGGTGTTGGAGCCCAGGGTCAAGGAGGGTGTAGGCATAAAATATTGAGTTATTGCCTTGTTACGTGGCCATTGCAAATGTATGTACTTCAAACAAGAATAAATGAAGTTTTACTACAACAATAAAATGATAAATTTCAATTACAAGAATAGAAAAATATTTATACTTGACAGTCCTCTGTGGTTGATAACGTTTAATGGCTAACTGAAAATATGGTAACAAATTCAAAGCTTTCGAGACTACTCAGGTGTCTTCATCAGGCTAAGAGTAAAGCCAAAAATGAAGAATCACATATTTCTACACACAACAGGACACAGGAATAGCTAAGACAAGTGAGGAGGGTCAAGTGAGGGGAGACCGGCAACAAAAAGGAGAACAAGGATGAATTATCAGCGCCACACAATCACAGATAAATTAATGAATTTAGCTGTGGCAAAAGACTTTTGTATGCCCGCCCGGTCATAGCATCATGGATATGGAATTACTGTTATTAAAATATAACTTCAAATATGAGAAACGTACAAAGGTTTCAGAATATAAGCTCATCATGACCTTTGACACTGTTAGTGATGGAATGAATAGATCACATGGATTTATGTCATTCTATATCAATTAAGGAATCTGCGTCTATGCCCTTCCAGGGTCATGAAAACCCCAAAAAATACGCCAATGAGAGGGCAATCAAACTTTCTATCCTTATCTAGGAACTGTTTGAATATTTATGTTCATCCCTGTGAGATAATTACAGTTCTGATACACGTCACTTACTTGTCTTACCTATTGCAATATTCCTGTGTCCTGTTGTGTATAGAAATATGTGATGCTTAACTTTTTTTAGTTAGTCTTTCCCTGATGAAGAGACGTGAGTAGCCTTGAAAGCTTGCAATTTGTTTCCATCTTTTCAGTTATCCATAAAAAGGTATGAACCACTGCTGACTCTGAAGTCTAAATATTTTTCTATCTACTGGCTAACACGGTACAAAGATACACATGTTTTCTAATTTCAAGAAGGAAAAATAAAGAAAATACAAATATAAACGCATATATGCACATGCCAAAAATAAATGGAACAACACAACACCCAAAAAATTGGTAACAAAATATAGTGTTGTACATTTAAGAATAAAAGTACATTTTTTTTTTATGAATAATGCTTAAGGAACGCAATGTTAAACTATAACATAGTGAAGACAATGGATTTTGTAATAGTCACTCATCATCATCATCGCAAATTTTATGTGACAGTCACAGACAATTTAATTATTTAAGTTCATAAAATCGTAACTTTCTATAGCATGTATGACATGTCCAGCATGGACTCATCAATGTGATTGATGACACAATAATGTACAATAAAAAATAACCATTTAAAAAAACATTAGGCATTGTTTGTCACAATTTAAGTGTGTGCCTGCAAGTGTAGGTGAAACAAAGGCTACGGATAGCAAAGGTATATTCTATGTCTGTATCACACAGTGGACAGCCTCTGATGGGTAATGCCGATGTTATACTGTACGTCAATAAAGTCTGCGGCTGAAATCATGCATTTTTTGCTTGTAGAGTGTTGAAGAGGGTAAAAGAATGTCTGTTTGCGCAAAGCTTTATCCGTCAACACTACCTTCCTACTGTCACGCGTAGGGTAGGGTAGCGTGTGGCAATTAGCTGACTATCAAATGTGAGGTTAGGCTGCGTTATTGCGCACTAGGGACGCCAAAAAAAATACAGCAGTAAGAATTTAATGTGTAATACTACACCTATGACAAACCAAAAAATTACGTTCCCTCTTTAACAATGTACAAGACTAACAAGCCTAATGGTTGACGCTGACTTAATTGAGATACAGTATTACATCAACATTGTCCATGAGTAACTATGCACTGTGATACCTATATACCAGTATTAATTTATATCTCTTGTGGTTGTTTCAACAGCACTTGCAGGTATAAGTACCTATTGTCAGTATGCATGATGCACTTTCTAGATGTAATAATTTATTATTGGACATTATTACCATGTTTACATGCTGGCCATTTCATATATGGTGTTTGAAGTTACAGTTGGCATCAGTATGTGTATTTTATAATGTCTGTCATAAATAAAACTCGTCATGATGATGATGAGGATGTAATGATTCGTACATCCATTGAGTGCATTATCTTACAGGTACAGATAAAGTTCCTTTAAAAGCATTAATTCATAAGTCTGAAATGTACTTTTATGCATTAATTTAAAAATGTGAAGAGTAGACTATGTTTTATTTTTTGTTACCATTTCTAATAGACATGTGCAGATATGCGCTGTGATGACAAATTATTATTTGTCCATATTTTTCTTAAAAATTTATCATTCTAGGCCTGCAAAACTTCACAATTTCATGTTTTCAGCATAACAAGCAGGGTGACGGCTCTTCCCTATTTGGAGCATGTTGGTCATGTGTTTTTCTGTCCATGTGTCGGGAACAGGACACTTCTTGCCGTTGACACAGCAGGGGAACAGCTGGCGTTACTGAACCCCACTAACAGTAGAGCTTGTGTTTTGTTCTGTGGACACGACACTTCTGAGCAGCAACTGGCAGTGTTGGAGCCCAGGGAGTAGAGTTCAGGTGGTAGAAAGATGAACATAACAGGAGACATGGATAACGTTGCGAACCAGTTATTTAATCTGAAAACGGACAGACAAATTCTGGCGAGATCCATGCCTTGTTCATTTTCAGAAAAGTAAGCCGGTCTACATTATCGGAGGATAGTCGCATGCGACGGTCTGTTAGTACACCACCTGCAGCACTAAAGACGCGCTCCGATAATACACTGGCAGCAGGGCAAGCCAGCACCTCCAATGCATACTGGCTAAGCTCTGGCCATGTATCCAGCTTAGAGACCCAAAACTTGAATGGGGAAGAGCCATCTGGGAGTACACTGAGAGGCAAAGCCAAGTAGTCTGTCACCATCTGACGGATACGTTGCCTCCCGCTGACTGGAGCCCTCTCGGATGGTGTAGACATTTGTGGCGCTGCCACAAAACTTTGCCACATTTTGAACATACTGGTCTTTCCCTGTGCAGAGGCACTGCGTGTGCTCCCTCTTGTTGCAGAGCTCTCTACACTGCCTCGACGCACAGAGCTGCTTTGTAAAGCAGTAGCAGCAGCAGTGCTCTCGGCAGTAAGGTAGAACATTAGGGATTGCACCAGTGTGTCTTGGTACTCCCGCATTTTACGCTCCCGGTTCAACGGTGTGATGAGGCTTTTGACGTTGTCCCGGTAGCGAGGGTCTAGGAGGGTGTACACCCAATAATCAGACGTCGTGAGAATGTGGGCGATGCGGCGGTCGTTTCTTAGGCACTGCAGCATGAAATCAACCATGTGCTGCAGACTCCCAACTGGCAAAGAAACGCTGTCCTCTGCAAGAGGCGTTATCTCTGCCTGCTCTGCATCACCCCACCCTCGCTCTACATACTGACTAGAGCGTTGTGTACCTCCCTCTGGAGCGATGTCTTCCTCCTCCATTGACTCCTCCTCCTCATCCTCCTCACAAAGTGAGCCCTGCCCAGCCCTTTGTGAGGAACCACGTTGCGCTGACTTTCCAGAAGGTGATGGAATTTGTGACTCCTCATCCTCCACCTCTTCCAAAACCTCATCCCTTATTGCTTGCAGTGTTTTTTGAAGCAGGCAGATAAGGGGGACAGTCAGGCTGACTAGTGCATCATCTGCACTCGCCATCCGCGTTGACTCATCAAACGCACGCAAAACGTGGCACATGTCCTTCATAGTGGCCCACTCATTAATGGTGAAGTGTGGACGGCGCAAATTGCGTGTTGATTGCGCCTGATGCAGCTGATACTCCATAACTGCTGGCTGCTGCTCACACAACCGCTCCAACATATGTAACGTTGAATTCCACCTGGTGGATACGTCACATATGATGCGATGTTCAGGAAGGCGCAATCTGCGTTGCAGAGCTGCAATGCGCGATCTGGCCATGCTGGAACGTCGCAAGTGAGCGCACTCTAGGCGGACCTTGTGCAGCAGTGCATCAAGATCCGGATAGTCCCTCAAAAAACTCTGCACGACCAAGTTGAGCACATGTGCCAGACATGGTATGTGAGTGAGGTTGCCAAGGCCCAGAGCTGCCACCAGATTTCGGCCATTGTCACACACTACCAAACCTGGCTGGAGATTCGCTGGCAAAAACCACACGTCGCTCTCCTGCTTGATGGCATTCCAGACCTCCTGCGCTGTGTGGCTTCGATTCCCCATGGGAATTAATTTCAGAACGGCCTGTTGCCGTTTGGCCACGGCTGTGCTCATATCGGTCGCATCAGGTAAGCGTCCACGGGTCCATGTGGAGGTAGACCGTGACGGCTCCTGCAGCGATGATTCTGAGGAACTGGAGTAGGAGGAGGAGTCAATGTGGACAGACTTGATTCCGGCAATCCTTGGAGTTGGCAGAACACGTACAGCGCCACTCGCAAGATCTGTACCCGGCTCCACAACATTCACCCAATGGGCAGTGAGTGAAAGGTATCGTCCCTGGCCATGGGTACTGGTCCACGCATCGGTGGTCAGGTGGACCTTGCTACTGACGGCGTTTAGTAGCGCATGTTTAATTTTTGCCTCAACATGCTTTTGCAGACCAGGGACGGCTTGCCTGCTGAAATAAAATCGGCTGGGCACATTGTATTGTGGGACTGCCAATGCCATTAATTCACGGAAACTGTCAGTCTCCACCAGCCTGAATGACAGCATTTCAAGGGACAGGAGTTTTGCAATGACAGCATTCAGAGCCTGTGCTCGTGGATGGTTTGCCGAGTATGGCCGTCTTTTATCCCATGCCTGTGCTACCGATGGCTGTTTTGTGGCCTGGGTGTGTGAGGATGACAGGGAACTTGCACCTGTGGGTGGAATAACACTGTGTCTCTGGACAACAGTGACAGAGGTTCTTCCATGGCGATCCTTTGAGGAAGCCTTACCAGCTGTGTGTGAACTGGAGGAAGAGGCTCCAACAGGAGCTGAAGATGTAGGTGCTGCTGTAGGTTGGCCTACATCTCCAGTGTGTCTTTGTAACTCAACAAAGTGCTTTGACCGCACATGTTTCCACATATTTGTTGTATTAAGGTTACTGACACTTTTACCTCTTTTAATTTTTTGATTACACAGCTTGCATTTGACATAGCAAATATCATCTGCAACTGTATCAAAAAAGGACCACGCAGAGCAAGTCCTGGGAGCGCCCGGTTTGGCTGTTGTAAGAGAACTGCTCCGAACGGGTGCCAAACTGGAGGCTACAGGCAAGCGAGTCTGCAGCCTACCTCTCCCTACTGTTTGGACCGTTGGGGCAATCTCTTCCTCAGAGCTGCTCCCACCACCTTCCTGTTCCTCACGCCATGTTGGGTCTTGGACCTCATCATCTCCACCACTACCCTCTTCCAACACCTGCTGTTGTTGGGTGGTCTGGCCAGCACCATGCTCAACAGAAACTGGCAACTGAGTCTCATCATCATCAGATGCGTTCTGCGGTGTGCTGACCATCGGCACTGGCTCACCCGCCTCTTCAGATTCAGAGAGACACAGCTGTTGCGCATCACTGCATACTGCCTCTTCTTCACATTCCAGAATGCTGCTTGGCTGGGCCCCTGTTTCCAAGCCAACAGATTCTGAGAACAGAAGCAGAGACTCAGCTGGCTCCTGTACAGAGCTCTCTGACTGCCTGGGCAATTTGGCAGGCGGTGAAGAGACTGATGGTTGTTCAACAGTGCTGTGGTCCTGAGAGGAGGTGGAAGGTATTGAAGTCGATGCATTGGCTGCCATCCAACCAACAACGGCTTCAATTTGTTCTTCACGCAGCAGGGGGGTACGCTGAGCTCCTACAAAAGTGCGCATAAAGGAACGCTCACGGGGAAAACTGGTGGATGCTGTGTCACTGGGTGCGGCAGCAGCCACAGAATCCCCACGTCCTCTCCCTGCTGCAAATCCACGGCCTCGACCACGACCACGTGCCTTACTCACTGACTTCTTCATCTTGGTAGATTGATAAAGAAAGTCAGAAAAGTTAAGGCCTAAGTGTGGTTATTCCTCACAGACTACAGTGAACCCTGCAGACAACTGTTCAGTATCTGTGAAAGGCCCCTTTGTGTAGTTCTATAGTGTTTGCAACCAATGTATTGTATACGGATGGAAGCGCGTCACACTAATAGATTAGTTTTTTTTCCACTAAAATGGAGCAGCACCAATTAGAGAAAAATGTGAAGGATGAGGCAGTGACACACGCTCAGCAGACTACAACCGGCAGTGGTTGAAGTACAAACTGGAGCGTAATCTGCACTCACAAAATGAAAAGCTCACAGACTACAGTGAACACTGAAACACAACTATTCACTATCTGTGAAAAGCTCCTTTGTGTAGTTCTATAGTGTTTGCAACCAATGTATTGTATACGGATGGAAGCGCGTCACACTAATAGATTAGTTTTTTTTCCACTAAAATGGAGCAGCACCAATTAGAGAAAAATGTGAAGGATGAGGCAGTGACACACGCTCAGCAGACTACAACCGGCAGTGGTTGAAGAACTAACTGGAGCGTGATCTGCACTCAAAAAATCAAAACCTCACAGACTGCAGTGAACACTGAAACACAACTATTCACTATCTGTGAAAAGCTCCTTTGTGTAGTTCTATAGTGTTTGCAACCAATGTATTGTATACGGATGGAAGCGCGTCACACTAATAGATTAGATTTTTTTCCACTAAAATGGAGCAGCACCAATTAGAGAAAAATGTGAAGGATGAGGCAGTGACACACGCTCAGCAGACTACAACCGGCAGTGGTTGAAGAACTAACTGGAGCGTGATCTGCACTCAAAAAATCAAAACCTCACAGACTGCAGTGAACACTGAAACACAACTATTCACTATCTGTGAAAAGCTCCTTTGTGTAGTTCTATAGTGTTTGCAACCAATGTATTGTATACGGATGGAAGCGCGTCACACTAATAGATTAGTTTTTTTTCCACTAAAATGGAGCAGCACCAATTAGAGAAAAATGTGAAGGATGAGGCAGTGACACACGCTCAGCAGACTACAACCGGCAGTGGTTGAAGAACTAACTGGAGCGTGATCTGCACTCAAAAAATCAAAACCTCACAGACTGCAGTGAACACTGAAACACAACTATTCACTATCTGTGAAAAGCTCCTTTGTGTAGTTCTATAGTGTTTGCAACCAATGTATTGTATACGGATGGAAGCGCGTCACACTAATAGATTAGTTTTTTTTCCACTAAAATGGAGCAGCACCAATTAGAGAAAAATGTGAAGGATGAGGCAGTGACACACGCTCAGCAGACTACAACCGGCAGTGGTTGAAGAACTAACTGGAGCGTGATCTGCACTCAAAAAATCAAAACCTCACAGACTGCAGTGAACACTGAAACACAACTATTCACTATCTGTGAAAAGCTCCTTTGTGTAGTTCTATAGTGTTTGCAACCAATGTATTGTATACGGATGGAAGCGCGTCACACTAATAGATTAGATTTTTTTCCACTAAAATGGAGCAGCACCAATTAGAGAAAAATGTGAAGGATGAGGCAGTGACACACGCTCAGCAGACTACAACCGGCAGTGGTTGAAGAACTAACTGGAGCGTGATCTGCACTCAAAAAATCAAAACCTCACAGACTGCAGTGAACACTGAAACACAACTATTCACTATCTGTGAAAAGCTCCTTTGTGTAGTTCTATAGTGTTTGCAACCAATGTATTGTATACGGATGGAAGCGCGTCACACTAATAGATTAGATTTTTTTCCACTAAAATGGAGCAGCACCAATTAGAGAAAAATGTGAAGGATGAGGCAGTGACACACGCTCAGCAGACTACAACCGGCAGTGGTTGAAGAACTAACTGGAGCGTGATCTGCACTCAAAAAATCAAAACCTCACAGACTGCAGTGAACACTGAAACACAACTATTCACTATCTGTGAAAAGCTCCTTTGTGTAGTTCTATAGTGTTTGCAACCAATGTATTGTATACGGATGGAAGCACGTCACACTAATAGATTTGATTTTTTTCTAATATAATGGAGCTGCACCAATTCCACTAAATAAAATAAAAAAAAAGAGTCAGTGACACGTGCAGATGCCTACAAACAGCGGTGGATGCAGAGCAAACTGCAGCGTCACCTGCACTGTCACACACACACCTTGCACAGAGCTGTTAAAACAACACTGGCAAAATGAAGCTTTACACAGCGGTTGGTAAACTAGCCTGCCTCAAGCACAGTAGTACACAAAATCGCAATATGTAACTGTCCCTCAGAGTTAGCAGAGTAGCGTTCTGTCCCTTACTGAGTTCACAGCACAGTGACGCTAAAATGGCGGCGGCGCCTTTTATAGTGCATTCTGACATCATTTCAGCAGCCAATCACAGCCATGCCATTAGTTAAGATGACCGCAGCATTACAGGATGTGCCCACACTTCGTAGGATTCCTCATTGGCTGACTAAAATCACATTGCCTCTCAAAGAATTATGGGAACTTCCGATTCCGGTATACGATATGGGAAAAGTATCGGAATTAAGTATCGGAATTCCGATAACGCGAATATCGGCCGATACCCGATACTTGCGGTATCGGAATGCTCAACACTACTCCCTACTACATCGAGAGGTAATGTAAGCAGGGCAGGTGATTCAAGTCTATTGACATCTGCTAGTACATGTATGTAATTGGCATGTATTTGCCCAGATCGTTTCTTGATGTGGAAGTGAGTGCAAGATGACTTACCCTTTAACCCCTTAATGACCAAGCCATTTTGTAGGTTAAAGACCAGGCCAATTTTTACAATTCTGACCACTGTCTCTTTATGAGGTTATAACTCTGGAACGCTTCTACGGATCTTGGCGATTCTGAGATTGTTTTCTCGTGACATATTGTACTTCATGATAGTGGTAAAATTTCTTCAATATAACTTGCATTTTTTTATGAAAAAAATGGAAATATGGCAAAAATTTTGAAAATTTTGCAATTTTCAAACTTTTAATTTTTATGCCATTAAATCAGAGAGATATGTCACAAAAATTAGTTAATAAATAACATTTCCCACATGTCTACTTTACATCAGCACAATTTTGGAACCAAAAATTTTTTTTGTTACGAAGTTATAAGTGTTAAAAGTTGACCAGCAATTTCTCATTTTTCCAACAAAATTTACAAAACCATTTTTTTAGGGACCACCTCACATTTGAAGTGAATTTGAGGGGTCAATATGACAGAAAATACCCAAAAGTGACACCATTCTAAAAACTTCACCCCTCAACGTGTTCAAAGCCACATTCAAGAAGTTTATTAACCCTTTAGGTACTTCACAAGAATTGAAGCAATGTGGAAGGAAAAAATGAACATTTAACTTTTTTTCCCAAAATTTTTCTTTCAACACAATTTTTTTAAATTTTGTCAAGGGTATCAGGAGAAAATGAACCACAATATTTGGTGTACAATTTCTCCAGAGTACACCGATATACCATGTGTGGGGGTAAACCACTATTTGGGCGCATGGCAGAGCTCGGAATGGAAGCAGCGCCATTTGACTTTTTTGGCTGGAATTGAGATTGGACACCATGTCGCATTTGGAGAGTCCCTGTGTACCTAAACAGTGGAAACCCCCCACAAGTGACCCCATTTTGGAAACTGGACCCCTCAAGGAACTCATCTAAATGTGTTGTGAGAGCTTTTAACCCCCAAGGGCTTCACAGAAGGTTATAAGGTAGAGCCGTAAAATTAAAAAATCATATTTTTTCCACAAAAATTATCTTTTCATCCCAATTATTATTTTCCAAAGGATAAAAGGACCCCAAAAGTTATTGGGCAATTAGTCCTGAGTATGCTGATACCCCATATGTGGGGGTAAACCACTATTTGGGCGCATGGCAGAGCTCGGAAGGGAAGCAGCGCCATTTGACTTTTTTGGCTGGAATTGAGATTGGACGCCATGTCGCATTTGGAGAGTCCCTGTGTGCCTAAACAGTGGAAACCCCACAAGTGACCCCATTTTGGAAACTAGACCCCCCAAGGAACTTATCTAAATGTGTTGTGAGAGCTTTTAACCCCCAAGCGCTTCACAGAAGGTTATAACGTAGAGCCGTAAAATTAAAAAATCATATTTTTTCCACAAAAATGATCTTTTCATCCCAATTATTATTTTCCAAAGGATAAAAGGACCCCAAAAGTTATTGGGCAATTAGTCCTGAGTACGCTGATACCCCATATGTGGGGGTAAACCACTATTTGGGCGCATGGCAGAGCTCGGAAGGGAAGCAGCGCCATTTGACTTTTTTGGCTGGAATTGAGATTGGACGCCATGTCGCATTTGGAGAGTCCCTGTGTGCCTAAACAGTGGAAACCCCCCACAAGTGACCCCATTTTGGAAACTGGACCCCTCAAGGAACTCATCTAAATGTGTTGTGAGAGCTTTTAACCCCAAGGGCTTCACAGAAGGTTATAACGTAGAGCTGTAAAATTAAAAAATCATATTTTTTCCACAAAAATTATCTTTTCATCCCAATTATTATTTTCCAAAGGATAAAAGGACCCCAAAAGTTATTGGGCAATTAGTCCTGAGTACGCTGATACCCCATATGTGGGGGTAAACCACTATTTGGGCGCATGGCAGAGCTCGGAAGGGAAGCAGCGCCATTTGACTTTTTTGGCTGGAATTGAGATTGGACGCCATGTCGCATTTGGAGAGTCCCTGTGTGCCTAAACAGTGGAAACCCCCACAAGTGACCCCATTTTGGAAACTAGACCCCTCAAGGAACTCATCTAAATGTGTTGTGAGAGCTTTTAACCCCAAGGGCTTCACAGAAGGTTATAACGTAGAGCCGTAAAATTAAAAAATCATATTTTTTCCACAAAAATTATCTTTTCATCCCAATTATTATTTTCCAAAGGATAAAAGGACCCCAAAAGTTATTGGGCAATTAGTCCTGAGTACGCTGATACCCCATATGTGGGGATAAACCACTATTTGGGTGCATGGCAGAGCTCGGAAGGGAAGCAGCGCCATTTGACTTTTTTGGCTGGAATTGAGATTGGACGCCATGTCGCATTTGGAGAGTCCCTGTGTGCCTAAACAGTGGAAACCCCCCACAAGTGACCCCATTTTGGAAACTAGACCCCCCAAGGAACTTATCTAGATGTGTGGTGAGAGCTTTGAACCCCCAAGGGCTTCACAGAAGGTTATAACGTAGAGCAGTAAAATTAAAAAATCATATCTTTTCCACAAAAATGATCTTTCCACCCCCAATTGTTATTTTCCAAAGGGTAACAGGACCCCAAAAGTTATTGTGCAATTTGTCCTGAGTACGCTGATACCCCATATGTGGGGGAAACCACTATTTTGACGCATGGCAGAGCTCGAAAGGGAAGTAGCGCCTTTTTCAAATGCAGACTTTGATGGAATGGTCTGTGGGTGTCATGTCACGTTTGGATAGCCCCTGATGTGCCTAAACAGTAGAAACCCCCCACAAGTGACTCCATTTTGGAAACTAGACCCCCCAAGGAACTTTTCTAGATGTGTGGTGAGCACTTTGAACCCCCAAGTGCTTCACAGAAGTTTATAACGTAGAGCCGTGAAAATAAAAAAATCATATTTTTTTCCACAAAAATAATCTTTTTGCCCCAAATTTTTATTTTTATAATGGTAACAGGAGAAATAGGACCCCAAAAGCTATTGTGCAATTTGTCCTGAGTACGCTGATATCCCATATGTGGGGGGAACCACTATTTTGACGCATGGCAGAGCTCGAAAGGGAAGTAGCGCCTTTTTCAAATGCAGACTTTGATGGAATGGTCTGTGGGTGTCATGTCACATTTGGATAGCCCCTGATGTGCCTAAACAGTAGAAACCCCCCACAAGTGACTCCATTTTGGAAACTAGACCCCCCAAGGAACTTTTCTAGATGTGTGGTGAGCACTTTGAACCCCCAAGTGCTTCACAGAAGTTTATAACGTAGAGCCGTGGAAATAAAAAAAATCATATTTTTTTCCACAAAAATGACCTTTTTGCCCCCAAATTTTTATTTTTATAAGGGTAACAGGAGAAATAGGACCCCAAAAGCTATTGTGCATTTTGTCCTGAGTACGCTGATACCCCATATGCGGGGGGAACCACTGTGATCGCCTTACTGCGATCTTTGGGAGGCACAATGAACAAATCTACCAAAGGTGAAGAATTGGTTTTCTTTTTTACGCCGTTCCTCGTGCGGTATTAGTGATTAGGCGACTTTATTCCTCGGATCGTGCGATTACAGCGATACCAGATTTACACCCTTTTTTCATGTTTAGCTTCTGTCACACTCTAAAAGATGCTTTTTTTTGGAATAATTTTTGTAAGAATTTTTTGCATCGCCGTATTTTGAGAGCTATAATTTTTCCATATTTCGGCCGACAGAGTTATCTGTGGGCTTATTTTTTGCGGGACGAGCTGACGTATTTATTGGTACCATATTCGGGCACATAACGTTTTTTGATCGCTTCCTATTCCGATTTTTGTGGAAGCAGAATGAACAAAAACCAGCAATTCAGGAATTGTTTTTTTTTAATTTTTTTTCCCCCGTTCCGCGTGTGGTAAAATTGATATTCTTTATTCTTTATTCTTCGGGTCACTACGATTACAGCGATACCTCATTTATATATTTTTTTTATGTTTTGGCGTTTTTTACACAATAAAGAATTTATTAGAAAAAATAATTATTTTTGCATCAGTTTATTCCGCGAGCTATAACTTTTTTATTTTTTCGCTGATGATGCTATATAGCGGCTTGTTTTTTGCAGGACAAGATGTCGTTTTCAGCGGTACCATGATTATTTATAGCTGACTTTTTGATCGCGTGTTATTGCACTTTTTCCAAGCGGTATACTGATACCACTTGGAAAAAGTATAATTTACTACTTTTTTGTGTTTTTTTTTTACGGCTTTCACTGAAGGGATTAACTAGGGTTACGCTTTTATAGATGGGATTTTTACGGACATGGCGATACCTAACATGTGTATTTTTTTGTTTTTTATTTTTTTTATTACATAAAAATGTGTATTTTTTAGGGGATTTTTTTTAAATTATTTTTTAATATTTTTTTTACAATTTTTTTTAAAAAATGATTTTTTTCAACTTGTCCCTTTATGGGACTTTCACTTTTTTTACTTTTGATTGCAGTTACAATGCATTGCAATGCTCTGGCATTGCAATGCATTGCAACTATAGTGGAAGCTGCTGTGACATGATCACAGCAGCTTCCCGTAGCTAAATGACCCGGAGGTTGTCATGACAACCCCCGGGTCATCAAGGCAGAGATCGGGCCCTGCGATTACATCGCTGGGACGCTGATCTGAGGCAGAGGGAGCCCCCGACCCTCTGCCTCCCCCCCTGAGCTCTGCGATCGCGCTGGATCGCAGCAGTCAGGGGGTTAACAGCCAGGGGCGGTGGGGGCTCCGCTCCTGGCTGTCAGTGCAGGAAGCCTGGCCACTGCAGCGCCGGCTCCTGCACTGATCGCGCTGGGGAAGCTGAAATTTCAGCTTCTCCTGCGCGATCGCTGCTGTGTTTGGTCAGTCAGATTGACTGACCAATCACAGCGCTGTGAGTGCGGGGACCGACGGCAAAGGTCCCCGCAGCGCTTTCCGTGCCTGTCAGCTGTCTGTGACAGCTGTCGGCACTGGTCTATCACTGCGTGTTTACACGCAGTGATAGATCAAAGGCATGACGTGCAGAGTCCGTCCTGGTGCCGGAACTGGCACCTTGCCATGACGGACTCTGCACGTCAGTGGACATTAAGGGGTTAAGTATAAAAAGGCCTCTGTTAAGAGTTTGTAATTACAGGGCATTCTAAAGCTAAAGCTATATGAAGACTCATTACAGGGTTGCTATAAAGCTACAGCTCCCGTACAAAGAAACACTTTAATAATAAAGCTATTTTGAGGATTGGAGCTGTCACTGTGTTAATTAAAAATCAATCAGTAGTAATACAAATAGTCCTTGTAAAAAAGTAGCATAAAGGAGTTGTCAACTTTATAAGTCATTGAATTTGTAATCTTAGGTATTGAATTACACTCTTTTTGCGCCGGAATATCTTTCTGCATTGTGATATCTTTGTAATTTTAAGAATGACAACATCTTTATGTTTAACCAGGGATACAAGTGTGAGGACACAGCATTTTA
Organism: Oophaga sylvatica; assembly: GCA_033576555.1. Classification (NCBI taxonomy): domain Eukaryota; kingdom Metazoa; phylum Chordata; class Amphibia; order Anura; family Dendrobatidae; genus Oophaga; species Oophaga sylvatica. The sequence goes on along the minus strand of JARQOD010000005.1, from coordinate 223,282,752 downwards.
TCTTACATAACCAGACATCTATTTTCAGTAAGCCAGGAAAAATAGACTGTAATCTACATGTTGACTTCTGAATTTATGGGTTTATTTTTTGATTGGTCAAGAAAACAAATGTGAATTAACATCAACACATCTTCCTCTTGACTTTTGGATGCTGGCTTGATGGACAACGGTTGTGAGCTTATAAGTGGGATATGCCTCCAACAATACACATCCAAATATTCAAGATATCCAGACAGCCAACAGATCCAGAGATCAAAAGAACCAGAGACTCCTTAAAAACCACAGCCAGGAACACTCTGCAAGATAGCTGCCATATCATGGCTCCATCACTAGGGATACAGATTTGACATTCTACAAAATGCCAGCTTAGGGGACCATGGCCCTGGATTAAAGAATAGAGATCTGCTCCATTGACTATAAATGAACCATGGATTTGTTTGAGGTAGTCAGGACTTGGACCCACTGGATACCTCAGCCCCAAGGATATGTTGAGAAAATCCAATCATCTGCCTCCTTGGAGATGTTTGGAAAAGCCAGGTTGTGATCCTCAGATCACCTGATCTTGTACCTCAATGGGCTGTCAGTTTCCTAAGCTTGCTGTTACCTCCTCTCTGTGTGTGTGCCACAGGTGGGGTAGTCAGCCCTGGAAGCTCTGAAGTCACAGCTGCTCTTATCCCGGCAAGTCAGCGGAAGGGTGAGACTCTGTAATTTTGTACCATCTTGGGTATTTTTCTGGGACTGTTCTATGTGTTATTTGCCTGTTTTGTGGATCAATAAAATATTGAATATACTATTCATATTGAATACCCTCTGGTCACTTGTCCTCATATCTCAATGGACTGTCAGCTTCCTAAGCTTGTTGTTAACTCCTCTCTGTGCATGCCACAGGTGGGGGTAGTTGTCCCTGGATGTCGCAGCTGTTATTATCAGTCAGCGGAAGACAACTGAGTCAGCAGACGAGTGAGACTCTGTAATTTTGCACCTTCTTGGGTATTTTGCTGGGAATATTCTATGTGTTAATGTCTGTTCATGATTCAATAAAATATTGCCACACTGTTCTACCCTAACCCTGTGTTGTCTTAGTAGTATTATGCCCACAGCAAAAGGAGAATGAGCGTTTGGTGGGATGATCCCTGGTCCATGCAGTTTCGGCTAGTGAACTAGAGCACCCACTGACCCCCTGTGTCTCCACAACAAGTAATCCAAATGTAAAAAAAATCCTCACTTCAGTAGTAAATGGACCTTTGTTCAAAGCTTTAGGGTTATCTACAGACAAATATTCATTTTGAAAGTTCTTAAGCAAATGTGGGTATTTAATCTACGTCCCACTATTTGCTCTTCTCTAATCATTATGCTTCACTTTTTCAGTTTATAATTATACAATCTATGTAAACAGCACATTTTTGCAGCTGCATACATTATATTTATGTCTATTTTTTTGTAAAGCATCTCTCATATCATTGCATTATTAACCTTTCAATATCAGTGAATATGGGGTTAATGTAATAAAACCTTTTGAATTCATAATCATTTTATGTTATGAATAATATTATTTGGTGAAGACTGGTGCTTTTCAAAATTGCTTATTGGTGATAATTTTTTTTAGGGTTTTTCATTTCAACACTTTTTCTTAAGTAAAAAGTGAAATATATGAAACAATTTTTTAACTGTTTTGGAAAGTATTCATTTTGAAAGAGCTATATTTCTGTTTTACCTATTTATGCTTTCGATATGATCAATAAATAAGCTGGGCTTCATTACTGAGATCTATTTATCAACTAAACTGGCCTTGTTACCCATGTTAACCAACTAGAGATTAGCCTATATTTATTTAAATGAGTTATTCTATGAAACACATTTTCACCTGTATCCCAGATGAGTGATAAATATGTTCCCCTAAGCTGTGCGCTTTAAAAATTATACAATCAAAGAATACCAGACTATGTAGAAAGTTATATCTATAATTGGACTTGTTAAGCTAAGTTTTAGGCTGTTTTAACCTTTTCCTTTCTGAATTTCGAAATATAGAGGGAACACCATTACTAAGGTGACGTGGCTTACCAAGGTTACAAGTCTTAATTTTAAAAGGATGAGCCAGAATTAAAAAAAATGCAGTTTTCCTTCAAAAACACCTCAATTTTGACTGTAGTGTATTTTTGTGTGGGGACTCAGAATCATTTACTTTTCTTAACCACTCTCTGACATCCGACGTACTATCCCGTCCATGAAACCTGTGACAATCTGACCATGGACGGGATAGTACGTCATAGCGATCAGGGGGAGCGCAGCTAATCGCCGCCGGGTGTCAGATGATTATCACAGCTGATACCCGGGACTGTGTGCCAGGAGCGGTCACGGACCGCTCCGGCACATTAACCCCTAGCACACCGCGATCAAACATGATCGCGGTGTACTGGGGGCACAGGGAAGCATCGCGCAGGGTGGGGGCTCCCTGCGCACCCCCTGAGACCCTCAGACCAGCGCGATGTGATCTCGCTGTTCTGAGGGCTTCCTCCCTCCCAGGACCCGGATCCAAGATGGCCGCCGGGTCCTGCAGGGAGGCGGCTTCCTCAGTGCCTGCTGAGAGCAGACGCTGAGAAGCCTGCAGCACTGCCTGTGAGATCGCTGGTCTCACAGAGTGCTGTGCACACTGTGAGACCTGCGATCTGACATTTTACAGTGATGTCCCACCCTAGGACAATGTAAAAAAGTAAAAAAAAATAAAATAAACATGTGTAAAAAAAATTTCCAAAATAAATAATAAAAAAAATAAATATTCCCCAATAAATTTATTTCTTCCTGTAAATAAAAAAAATAAAACAATAAAAGCACACATATTTGGTATCGCCGCGTCTGTAACGACCCCCCCTATAAAACTGTCCCACTAGTAAACTCCTTTAGTGAACCCCTTAAAAAAAAACAAAGCAAAAAATCAATGCTTTATCATTATAGCGCCGAATAAAAAGTGGAATAACACGCAATCAAAAATATCGATATAAATATACATGGTACCGCTGAAAACATCATCTTGTCCCACAAAAAACGAGCCGCCACACAGCATCATTAGCGGAAAAATAAAAAAGTTATAGCTCGCAGAATAAAGCGATGCAAAAATAATTATTTTTTATATAAAATTGTTTTATTGTATAAAAGCGCCAAAACCTAAAAAAGATGATATAAATGAGGTATCGCCGTAATCGTACTGACCCGAAGAATAAAACTGCTTTATCAATTTTACCACACGCGGAACGGTATAAATGTCCCCCTCAAAAGAAATTCATGAATTGCTGATTTTTGTTCATTCTAACCCCCCAAAAATCGAAATAAAAAGCGATCAGAAAATGTCACGTGCTCAAAAATGGTACCAATAAAAACGACAACTCGTACCGCAAAAAATGGTGCTCAAAAATGGTACCAATAAAAACGACAACTCGTACCGCAAAACATGCAAAAATTATAGCTCTCAAAATGTGGTGATGCAAAAACTATTTTTTGCAATAAAAAGCGTCTTTTAGCGTGACAGCTGCCAATCATAAAAACCCGCTATAAAAAGTAAATCAAGCCACCCTTTATCTCCCCCTTAGTTAGGGAAAAATAATAAAATTAAAAAAGTATTTATTTCCATTTTCCCAATAGGGTTAGGGTTGTGCCTAAAGTTTGGATTAGGGTTGCGCCTAAAGTTAGGATTAGGGTTAGGGTTGGGATTAGGGTTAGGGGTGTGTTAGGGTTAGGTTTGTGGTTAGGGTTATGGTTAGGGTTGGGACTAGGGTTAAGGGTGTGTTGGGGTTAAAGTTGGAGTTAGAATTGGGGGGTTTCGGCACATCAGGGGCTCTCCAAATGTGACATGGGATCTGATCTCAATTCCAGCCAATTCTGCGTTGAAAAAGTCAAACGGTGCTCCTTTACTTCTGAGCACTGCCATGTGCCCAAACAGTAGTTTACTCCCACATGGGTATCAGCGTACTCTGTACCCCAAGAGTTATTGTGCAATTTGTCCTATTTCTTCTGTTACCCTTGGGAAAATAAAAAACTGGGGGCAAAAATATCATTTTTTTAAAAAAAATGTTTTTTTTTTGTTTTTACGGCTGTACGTTATAAACTTCTGTGAAGCACTTCGGGGTTCAAAGTGCTCACCACACATCTAGATAAATTCCTTGTGGGGTCTATTTTCCAAAATAGGGTCACTTGTGAGGGATTTCCACTGTTTAGGTGCATCAGGGGCTCTCCAAATGCTACATGACTCCCCCAGACCTTTACATCAAAGTCTGCAATCCAAAACGTCACTACTTCCCTTCCAAGCCCCAACGTGTACCCATACAGTAGTTTTCTCCCACATTTGGGGTATCAGGGTACTCAGGACAAGTTGGACAACAACTTTTGGGGTCCAATTTCTCCTGTTACCCTTGTTAAAATAAAATATTGGGGGCGAAAAATCATTTTTGTAAAAAAAAAAAAATATATTTTTTATTTTACGGCTGTACAGTCATGGCCAAAAATTTTGAGAATGACACAAATATTATATTTTCACATGATCTGCTGCCCTCTGGTTTTAATGTGTGTTTGACAGATGTTTTTATCACAGACAGAAATATAATTGCAAACATATGAGTAACAAAAGCTTATATTGACAGTTAGAATGAGTTAATGCAGCAAGTCAATATTTGCAGTGTTGACCCTTCTTCTTCAGGATCTCTGCAATTCTCCCTGGCATGCTCTCAATCAACTTCTGGACCAAATCCTGACTGATAGCAGTCCATTCTTGCACAATCAATGCTTTCATTTTGTCAGAATTTTTAGGTTTTTGTTTGTCCACCCGTCTCTTGATGATTGACCACAAGTTCTCAATGGGATTAAGATCTGGGGAGTTTCCAGGCCATGGACCCAAAATCTCTATGTTTTGTTCCCTGAGCCATTTAGTTATCACCTTTGCTTTATGGCAGGGTGCTCCATCATGCTGTAAAAGGCATTGTTGATCGCCAAACTGCTCTTGGAGGGTTGGGAGAAGTTGCTCTTGGAGGACATTCTGGTACCATTCTTTGTTCATGGCTGTGTTTTTAGGCAAGACTGTGAGAGAGCTGATTCCCTTGGCTGAGAAGCAACCCCACACATGAATGGTTTCAGGATGCTTAACAGTTGGCATGAGACAAGACTGGTGGTAGCGCTCACCTTGTCTTCTCCGAATGAGGCGTTTTCCTGATGTCCCAAACAATCGAAAAGGAGATTCATCAGAGAAAATAACTTTACCCCAGTCCTCAGCAGTCCACTGCCTGTACCTTTTGCAGAATATCAGTCTGTCCATGATGTTTTTTCTGGAGAGAAGTGGCTTCTTTTCTGCCCTCCTTGAGACCAGGCCTTGCTCCAAGAGTCTCGGCCTCACAGTGCGTGCAGATGCACTCACACCTGCCTGCTGCCATTCCTGAGCAAGATCTGCACTGCTGGTAGCCCGATCCCGCAACTGAAACACTTTTAAGAGACGGTCCTGGTGCTTGCTGGTCTTTCTTGGGCGCCCTGAAGCCTTTTTGGCAACAATGGAACCTCTCTCCTTGAAGTTCTTGATGATGCGATAGATTGTTGACTGAGGTGCAATCTTTCTAGCTGCGATACTCTTCCCTGTTAGGCCATTTTTGTGAATTGCAATGATGACTGCACGTGTTTCTTTAGAGATAACCATGTTTAACAGAAGAGAAACAATGATGCCAAGCACCAGCCTCCTTTTAAAGTGTCCAGTGGTGTCATTCTTACTTAATCATGACAGATTGATATCCAGCCATGTCCTCATCAACACCCACACCTGTGTTAATGGAGCAATCACTGAAAAGAGGTTAGCTGGTGCTTTTAAGGCAAGGCTACAATGATGTTGAAATGTATTTTGGGGATAAAGTTCATTTTCTAGCCAAATATTGACTTTGCAAGTAATTGCTGTTAAGCTGATCACTCTTTATAACATTCTGGAGTATATGCAAATTGCCATTAGAAAAAGTGAAGCAGTAGACTTTGTAAAAATTAATATTTGTGTCATTCTCAAAACTTTTGGCCATGACTGTACGTTATAAACTTCTGTGAAGCACTTCGGGTTCAAAGTGCTCACCACACATCTAGATAAGTTCCTTGAGGGGTCTAGTTTCCAAAATGGGGTCATTTGTCGGGGGTTTCCACTGTTTAGTCAGATCAGGAGCTCTCCAAACACGACATGGCATCCAGCCAATCTGCGTTGAAAAAGTCAAACGGCGCTCCTTCCCTTCCAAACTCTGCCATGCACCCAAACAGTGGTTTACCCCCACATATGGGGTATCAGCATACTCAGGACAAATTGCACAATAACTTTTGGAGTCTTGTTACCCTTGGGAAAATAAAAATTGGGGTGAAAAGATCATTTTTGTGGAAAAAATATGATTTTTTAATTTTACGGCTCTACGTTATAAACTTGTGTGAAGCACTTGGGGTTTCAAATTGCTCACCAAAGATCTAGATAAGTTCCTTAGGGGTCTAGTTTCCCAAATGGGGTCACTTGTGGGAGGTTTCCACTGTTTAGGCACATCAGGGGCTCTCCAAATGCAACATGGCGCCCAATCTCAATTTCAGCCAATTTTGGTTGGAAAAAGTCAAATGGCGCTCCTTCCTTTTTGAGCTCTGCCGTGCGCCCAAACAGTGGTTCCCCCCCACATATCGGGTATCAGCGTACTCAGGACAAATTGGACAACAATGTTTGTGGTCCAATTTCTCCTGCTACCCTTGGGAAAATAAAATATTAGTGACTAAAAATAATTTTTGTGGGAAAAAAATAGGATTTTTTATTTTTATGCCCGGGCATTATAAACTTGTGTGTAGCACTTGGGGTTCAAAGTGCTCACCAAAGCACTAGATAAGTTCCTTAGGGGGTCTAGTTTCCAAAATGTGGTCACTTGTGGGGGGTTTCTACTGTTTAGGCTCATCTGGGGCACTGCAAACGGAACATGACCCACATCAACGTCTGCATTCCAAAACGTTATTAATTCCTTTCCGAGCCCTGCCGTGCGCCCAAACAGTTTCCCCCCCACATATTGGGTATCAGCCTACTCAGGACAAATTGGACAACAACTTTTGGGGTCCAATTTCCTTGGGAAAAATCAAAAATTTGGGACTAAAAAATCATTTTTGTGGAAAATTGTTTTTTTTTTTTCACACCCAGGCATTATAAACTTTTGTGAAACACTTGGGGTTCAAAGTGCTCACAACAGATCTAGATAAGTTCCTTAGGGGGTCTAGTTTCCAAAATTGTGTCACTTGTGGGGGGTTTCCACTGTTTAGGCGCATCAGGGGCTCTCCAAACGCGACATGGCATCCAATCTCAATTCCAGCCAATTTTAGTTTGAAAAAGTCAAACGGCGCTCGTTCCCTTACGAGCACTGCTGTGCGCACAGACAGTGGTTTTCCCCCACATATGGGGTATTGGCGTACTCAGGAGAAATTGCACAACAACTTTATCTGTCCATTTTCTTCTTTAACCCTTGTGAAAATAAAAAAAAAGTTTGTAAAAGATCATTTTTGTGGCTAAAAAATTAAATATTCATTTTTTCCTTCCACGTTGCTTCAGCTCCTGTGAAGCACCTGAAGGGTTAATAAACTTCTTGAATGTGGTTTTGAGTACCTTGAGGGGTGCAGTTTTTAGAATGGTGTCACTTTTGGGTATTTTCTGCTATATAGACCCCTCAAAGTGACTTCAAATATGAGATGGTCCCTAAAAAAAATGGCTTTGTAAATTTTGTTGTAAAAATGAGAAATCGCTGGTCAACTTTTAACCCTTATAATTTCCTGAGAAAAAAAAATTTGATTCCAAAATTGTGCTGATGTAAAGTAGACATGTGGGAAATGTTATTTCTTAACTATTTTGTGTGACATATTACTCTGTTTTAAGGGAATAAAAATTCAAAGTTTGAAAATTGCAAAATTTTCAAAATTTTTGCCATATTTGCATTTTTTTAAAAAATAAACGCAAGTTATATCGAAAAAATTTTACCAATAACATGAAGTACAATATGTCACAAGAAAATATTCTCAGAATCGCGAAGATCCGTTGAAGCGTTCCAGAGTTATAAACTCTTAAAGAGACAGTGGTCAGAATTGTAAAAATTGGCACGGTCATTAACGTGCAAACCACCCTTGGGGTGAAGAGGTTAAAGGGAACCTGTCACCATGTTTTTCCCATATAATAATCTTTATTTTTTAATAATCTTTATTTTTATATAATAATCTTTATTTTTATATAGCGCTAACATATTCCGCAGCGCTTTACAGTTTGCACACATTATCGTTGCTGTCCCCTATGGGCTCACAATCTAGATTCCCTATCTGTATGTTTTTTTGGAGTGTGGGAGGAAACCGGAGTACTCGGAGGAAACCAACGCAAACACGGGGAGAACATACAAACTCCTTGCAGATGTTGTCCTTGGTCACCACCATTGGGTCATCATTTATTTTTACAGCATACTAAAATGCTGCTTGTATATCCCCAATCAAGTCTGCAAATCCTAAAAAATAGCTTTTATTATACTTATAGACAGGACAGCCCAGTCCAATGGGAGTTTCTGGTCTTGATTCTGTGTCTTCTCTCTTCTTGCAATTGAGATCCTCCTTCTCTGCTTTGTCCTATGTCATGCACACAGTTTCATCCATTGCTCTCCTGCGCAGTGGCACTTCTTTCTGCCCTGCCAAGGGTAGAACAAAGTACACCAGTGAGCATGAGCAGGCTTTACTTCTGGATCATTGGCGTTCTTTGGCCTTTTCTGGTGCATGTGCACTAGCGTACTTTGCTCTGCCCTTGTCAGGGCAAATAGAAGTGCACCTGTGAAGGAGTAGAATTCATCATCCAGAATTCCCTAAAGTAGGGAAGGAGGATGGCGATCGTAAGAACAGAGGAGGCACTCCATCAAGACCAAAGATGCCCATAGGACTCGATTGTGAGTTAAACAAAAGCAATTTTTTTATTTCTTAGGATCTGTAGGCTGGATTGAGGAATGTTTTACAGCATTCCAGTAAGCTGTTAACGAGACCCTAATGGTGGTGGTCGTGGTTTGTATGGGAAAACCTGGTGACATGTTCCCTTTAATTTTAGCTGTAATACAGAATGCAGCCTGTGGACAGGTGGGCTCTGATTTTTTAAACAAAGCAACCTTGTTTTTCTAACCCAAGAAAACCCCTTCACCTACAACAGCAATCAATCATGTGTGCTTCCACTCTATTCAAAAGCTACAGGATGGATGGACACAGCGTAGCACAGCTCATTGTTGTTATAAGCATTCCATTTTTTTCTTTCAGTTTGGACAGTTTTGATAAATGAGATTAATATATTTTGATAAATGTATTGATTGTATTATATCTCTACAGTGCAATTAATTATCACACTTCAAAGTAAAGTTATGTAACTAAAGTTTCCAAAAACTGAATATTTTTAATTTAAACTTATTTATTTATTTGTCCTGTGGTAATATTGGGAATATATTATTTTTGTTCTAGACAAAATGATTTTTTTTATATAATATATGATAGAAGGCCTCTTAATAAATAAAAAGAGAGCATCTGAAAAAGGCTTGAGAGATAAAGTGTCTGAATAGAAAATGTCATTGATTTTACTTTAGTTCTACCAAGATACATTGACAGTGGAGGTCATACTGTATATTGACTTTGGAGTGTAGCTCGGTAACTTGTGACATCAATTACTTATTTGTGTTGGCCATAATTGAGAACAGTAGTTTTCTTCAAAATGAAGGGAAAAGTCACTGCTACGAATGATGAGACTAAGGTCACCTGGGAAAGAAATACTGTGTTGTGTCTAATCAAAAGAAATTAGTGCGCACCTAAAACACTGATGATATCCCTGCAGAGAGATATTTCTGCTTGAACTGGTATTACATGCTTAAACAATTTATATATTCAACACACTGTAGTTAAACTCATCTTAGCATGCAAATAGCTCTTTAATCCTTCAGATACAAATTAATTTCAATATTAATGCATATTATATATTTAATGCACCATTTAAAAGTCATAACGGGAAAGCAAAACATTTGGTTTCGTCAATTCTTTGCACATCTTTAACACACAAAAATCTGTAATTTCTTTTCTGCATTCTATTTGAATATGTTTTACATTGATGGCACACAATGTCACCCGTGTATATGTTTACAAGGACCAATTGACTTCTGTTTACTGCTGGGAAGAAATGGACATGTCTCTTTGTGGATCGCAGGGACACACGGTCTATGCGAAAACACGGACATGTGAAGATCACTATAGGGTTTAATATATATGGATATGTGTCTCCGGTATGTGGGAAAATGGATTCTACATGTACTGGAGACACGTAAATGAGAAGGTGCCTAGGAGAGGAAAAAGTAACAAACATGCTATGTGCTGTTTGGCTAAAATCCCCCTCCTCATCCTTACAGAGCCACCATCTCACGACATAAGCCTGGGAATTTTCTTTGGCAGACAGGTTGACAGAGACAAAAATTCTTCCTCTTCTGTATGTGTCTAGTGAGTGCATCAGATATTTGTATACAGAGCAGAATCAGCTCTTATATTTTAACAATACGAGATAATTTTATTGTGTCTAACATAGCATTGCTTCACAACATAGGAAAAGTATAAGGCAATATTCCCATGATAAGCTTTTAATGTTGCAGATTTTCTTTGCATTTTTTACCCTGACTTTTTTGTATCTTGTAAAAAATCCAGCGAATGGCGTGAGTTGCTAAAAAAATAACTTTTATTCCATTAAGGTAGAAAAGACCAACATATTGCAACCAGCCCTATGACACACTTGTGGGAAAGGCACGATCAACGCGTTTCGACGTTCGTCTTATTCATGATCTCATGATCATTCATTTATTCAGGAGATCATGAATAAGACAAAAGTCAAAACGCGTTGATCGTGCCTTTCCCACAAGTGTGTCATAGGGCTGGTTGCAATATGTTGGTCTTTTCTACCTTTATGGAATGAAAGTTATTTTTTAGCAACTCACGCCATTCGCTGGACTTTTTCTCTATGATATCTATGTAGTACCCTGCACCATCTGTTTCTGTCCCTGGGTAACGCAGGGTGATAATACAGCAGTTTTGTGCATTCTGTGCTGACAAATTTCCTTTAATAAGTTCAATTTGCATGATCCAAAGCCTTGCTCTTGCAATGCTATTTGGAATAGCATGTTTTCTGAACTTGATTTTGATTTTAACCACTCACTTGCTTTCTGAGCCTGTCCCCAATTTGACTTTTTGGTATGGACAACTTTCTCTGCAGTCAGCATCCTACTCCATAGACCAAATCAAGAGTTCTGATACATGTACAAGAACGCAAGGATAAATGGAGTGGCTAGGGCTGAAAGTCTGAAGTTTGAGAAAAATGGAAGTTCAATATAGAACTGCCTGGCTTTCATGAATAGTGCCCATGTAATACACACACGAATAGTAATTTAACCTTTTCCTACACAAGTTCAAACTTAAGTATCATGATGATAAGTGGTTTTCTACACGAGGATATACATGTATATTCCATTGAAGCCAAGGGCATACATGTTATAATACTCCAGCAATTTAACTGCTCACTTGCCACTGTTAATAGTAGCAATGGTATGTGAGTAATTAGAACAAAGAAGAGTGCTCCACCTGTCAGCTCTTTTGACCCCTTCCCACTGCAATCTTATTGCAGGGTACCAATTGGCTGCAACGGCAATCATAGGCCTAACCATGTCTTCTAGGTCTCCCATATGCTACAGTCTATCAGAAAAAAAAGGAAAAAAGTTATGGCTTTTAGAACATGATAGCAAAAAACAAAGTGGAAAAATGGTTTGTTATTAAGGCCAAAACTTTATTTAGTCTGGAAGTGTTGACACCTGAGAGGCCAATACAGTGACTACATGTGGCTGAAGGGCGATAACTAGAGTTTAACAAACACTATAATGTCTTGGGCTTTGTTCTAATCTATCAGATGGGCAAAATTTTTTCTTTCTGAATTTCTGGTGTATTTTTTTGTTAAAACCAAAGGCACTTATATTATTTTAGAATCTCTTATGGCTATTTAAAAATGACAACCAAAACAAACTATTTAAAAGAGGCAAAGAGGTAACATTAGTTGTAGAAAAAAAATCATAGAAAAATATGTTGCAAAAGCCCTAATTAAAAACATACATCACGTTAGACAGGATAAGATGCAAATTACAAGGGAACAGACAGAAGCATGAATGTAATTATATAAATACATACATTTTTAACATAGTTTATATAAATCACTGCAATAAGATTAAGCAGACAGATAGCTACAAGGGTGGTTGCTTAGTATTTTGGATGCACATAGATAAGGCTTATATAAGATGATAGTCACACAGATATGTGTAATGCACCATGCCAACTTTCAGCTTATTAGTGATGCCTCTATTATTACATCATGCAGCTTCCCAGCACTATAAAAAAAGTGCACCTGATATAGATAAACAACCAAATATCCTCTACCAATATGAAGGGCCTAGCTGAACCTGTAAAGATGAAATAATACATGTGGTATTAAAGGAAACCTGTCACCAGGGTTTCCATATATAAAATATGGTCATCATCACCATTAGGGCCTTTTTTACAGCATATTAGGATGCTGTAAAATAGTCCCCAATCCAATCTGCAGATCCCAAAAAGAGCTTTTATTATACTCACAGATGGGTGGTCTGGTTAGATGGGTGTCGCTGGTCTTGTTCCGACTTCTCTCTTCTTACAATCGTCATCCTCCTTCCCTGCTTCATATGTATGATTTGTCCTATGTCATCCACAAAGTGTCTCCATCATGCTCTTGTTCAAGTGCACATCTCTCTGCCCTGCCAAGGGCGGAACAAAGTACTATAGTGCCAATGCATTGGGAAAGGCCAAAGAGCGCCATTGACCCAAAAGTAAAGACAACACATGCAAAATACATTACATTTTCCTGCCCTCGGCAGGGCAGAGAGAAGTGCATCTGCGCAGGAGCGCAATGGGGATACTGTGTGGATGACAAAGGACATGACATAGGCACGAATCAGGGAAGGAGAACAATGATTGCAAGAAGAGAGGAGAGGCCTAATCAAGACCAGATACATCCATCGCACCAGACCGTTCCATCTGTAAGTATAATAAAAGCTCTTTTTTCTGTTCTGCAGACTGGATTGGGGACTTTTTTACAGCATTCTAGTTTGCTATAAAAAAGGCCCTAATGGTGGTGGTCATATTTTATATAGCAATAACCTGCTGACAAGTTCTTTTAATTAATAGTTGGCCAAACACTACCCTACCCTAAAATTAAAAAGAATTCAATTAACAGGACGTCACCTAAAAAAAAATAATTTTGTGATGAAAATTAGATTTTCTTGTGCAAAAAAAGTAAAATATAAAAATTGATGAATTAAGTATTACTGTAATCATATAAGCTTAAAAAGAATAAAAAATTACTGTTGTTTTGTTCATTTCCCCTCCTAATAACTATAATAAAAAGTAATTGAAAAATTCTTATGCATTCCAAAGTGAGGCCAATGAAAATTACATGTTATCAAGCACAAAAAATAAACTCTCCTTTAACTCCATGGACAGAGCAATGTTAAACTTAGGGCACTAAGAAATTGGAGACACAAAAGCAAAGTATTTTATTATTTGTTGTACAAAAAATTAATAAAAACTACATTAATTTGGCCAAGGTGTAATTTGTAGCATGGCGTCACTTATGGGGGGGATTCTGCTGTTCTGGCATCTCAGGGGCTCTTCCAGTGGGTCATGGAACTTGCAATCCAAAACAGTAAAATCTGCACAATAATATGGTTCTACTTCTATAATGAGCTTTGTACTGTGCCTGATAAGTAGTTCCAATTACATGTAGGGTATTAAAACAATCAGAAGAAATTGCACAACAAACTGTTAGCACTTAAAAAAATTAAAAATTTAGGGCTAAAACAACATTTTAGCAGTAAAAATGTAATTTTTCTTTCTTCACCGCCAAATGGTATAAATTTCTGTGAGGCACATGTGGTGTTAACATGCTCACTGCACCCCAATATCAATTCATTGGGAGATGTAATTTGTAAAATTACGTCACTTATTGGGGGTTTCTACTGTTCTGGCACCTCAAGGGCTCTGGCAATGTGACATGGCACCCTCAAAATATTCCAGCAAAATCTGATCTCCAATATGACGCTTCTTCCCTTCTGAGCTTTGCACTGTGCCTCAAAAGTAGTTTTGACCACATATGGGGTATTGGTGCACTTAGGAGAAATTGCACAAAACATATACAGTGCATTTTCTCCTGTTATCCTTGTGACAATAAAAAAATTAGGACTAAAAGAACATTTTTGTGGGAAAAATTTGATATTTTATTTTCACGGCTCAAAGTTATAAACTTCTGTAAAGCATCTGAGGGTTCAAGGAGCTCATTACACATCTAAATAAATTCCTAGACAGGTCTAATTTCAAAAATGGGGTTACTTGGGGGGTTTCCACTATTTAGGCACATCAGGGGCTCTCCAAATGCGACATGTCATCCACTCTCTATTCCAGCCATTTTTGAGTTAAAAAAAAGTTTTAAAAGTTATGCTGATGTAAACGAGACATGTAAGAAATGTTATTTGTTATTTTGTGTGACATAACTCTCTGGTTTATGGGCATAAGATATAAAAGTTTGAAAATTGTGAAATGTTCTAAATTTTCACGAAATGTTCAATATTTTCACAAAGAAACGTAAGTCAAATCGAACAGATTTTACCACTGTCATAAAGTACAATATGTCAAGAAAAAAATCTCAGAATCCATGGGATCTGTTGAAATATACCAGAGTTATTACTTTATAAAGTGACACTGGTCAGATTTAAAAAATGAAGCCCAGTCGTTATTCTTCAAAGTGGCATGATCCTTAAGTGTTATAGATGACACATTTCCTTTGTATTTTAGGCATAAAAATATATATTTTCATCATTTACATTTTTAAAATGACAAAATTAATAATGAGCCAATGCAAAAGTTTTGAGTACCCCGCATGGTTAGTTTCTAGTAGCAGCCGCTTTTGAAAGTATCACAGCTTGTAAACGCTTTTTGTAGCCAGCCAAGAGTTTTTCTAGTCTTCTTTGAGGGATTTTTATCCACTCTTCCTTGGAAAATTCTTCCACTACTTTGAGATTCCTGGGCCGTCTTGCATGCACTGCTATTTTAAGGTCTTGCCGCAGAATTTCTACTATGTTCAGATCAGGGGATTGTGGGGGCCAATGTAAAACCTTCAGTTTGCACCTTTTGAGATTGTTGTGGATTTTAATGTGCGTTTAGGATCATTATCGATTTGAAGCCATCCTCTTTTCAACTTCAGCCTTTTTACAGATAGTGTTATGTTTGTATCAAGAATTTGTTAACATTTCATGGTATCCATTATTCCCTCTACACGTGAAATGTTCCCCATACCATTGACTAAAACACAATCCTAAAGCATGATTGATCCAACCCCATGCTTAATGGTTAGCTAGATGCTTTTTCCTGAAATTACATGTTTTTCTCCACACATACCTTTGATCATTGAAGCCAAAGAGTTCTATTTTAACCTCATTGGTCCACATACTTCAGATGCTGAGTTTTATTGTGAGGACTCAGGAGAGGTTTTATTCTGATGACTCTTCCATGAATTCTATATTTGTGCAGTTGTCTCTGAATGCTAGAACAATGCCAAGCCTGGGTTCTTATTTGCCTTTTTATCAATCCAATAAGCAGCTCTCACTGAAATACTGCTTCGTCTTCTAGACCTTATCTTGACCTACTCTGTTCCTGTTAACTGACATTTTTTAATTACATTTAATTAAACAAACTGAGGAAAGAATAACTTGAAAACGCTTTGCTATTTTCTTATAGCCTTCTCCTGCTTTGTGGACCTCCACTAATTTCATTTTCAGAGTGTGAGGCAGCTGCTTAGAAGAACCTATGGCTGCTGTTTTTTGACACAAGGTTAGAAAAGGCAGGGTTTTTATAAAGCTGAGAAACTTGCATTACCTGGCCTTTCTTAACAACGATAGTGAACAAGCCATAACCCATAGCCATACATTTTTCCCCCTAAAATGTAAAGGAAATGTGTCATCCTTGATTTTAAACCTTTTAGAGATCATTTGATCTTTAACTTGCTTAACTGTTCACAATTAAAGAGCCTACGGCCAGCATCTTGCCGCCCGCCGCCCCAAGCACTCTGGTCCCTGGGAATCTGCCCAGGGGCTGGAGTTTTCCCAACCCTTCATTAGAGTAATGAATGATTAGAATGATGATCAATTAGCAAAGTAAGTGTTACCAAGAAAGTACATCACTATAACAGTACATTGTATCACATTGCTTTCCACAGCTTCAGTTGCATCTACTTGTAATGATCCTGGAATTCCTCAAAATGGAACCCGATATGGAGACAGCAGAGAACCAGGAGATACAATAAACTTTCAATGTGACCCAGGATATCAACTACAAGGACAAATTAAAATTACATGTGTGCAGCTGAATAACAGATTCTTTTGGCAGCCAGACCCCCCAACTTGTATTGGTATGTCTAATCTCATGGTTTCTTTTTGCATACTATTATTTATTGATATTTTTCTATATGATTTTGTAGCAGGGAATACTTCCATAACAAATTCTGAAATATTTTAGGCTCTGAAAAGACCCCAGAGTATAATAAAGAACATTCAATTTGGAGCAAATAACTTTGCTTCAAATCAAATTTCCTTGAAAAATCTGCTTAAACTGGTAAGTTCAAATTTTAAAGACAAATCGTCATTTTAATTTTTATTGCATAAATTAATCTTAACAGATGAAATAAGCAACTTTGTATTACATCTTATCAGAGAAATCTACTTCTTTCTCTGCCAGAATTAATCAATCATTATCATAATTTTCAATTCTGAGGTGTAATCTGCCTTCAGTGAAGACAGACTTTCCCATTCTTTATAGATGGAAGGAGGAGCTAGTGGCCGAGCACCTACCTACTCCTCACTCTCCTATCTACATAGAGTCTTATTCAGCGTCGGACAGGAGCACCTTGGGCCCACCAGAGAAAATCATTCTTGGGGCCCACTATGTAGCTACATAGAAATAAATACAAGACAGCCAATTGTGTGTTAAAACGCGCTTTATCAGGGTATAATACAAGGTAGTACACGTCTTAATTATGTAGCAGGGGTTGGGGTAGAATCATAGAGGGGTAGCCCCCTCATAGAATATAATGTAGCCCCCTCATAAAATATAACGCAGCCATCTCTCAAAGAATATAATGCAGCACCCCACAAAATATAATGTGACCGCCTCATAAGGTATAACGCAGTCCCCACCATAGAATATAATGTAGCACCCTCATAGGGTAAAATGCAGCCCCCCTCATAAAGTATAATGCAGACCCACCACAGAATATAATGCATCCCCCATAGAGTATACTGTAGCCCCCTCATATAATATGATATAGCCCCCAGAATATAATGTAGTCCCCTGAGAATAATGCAGTCCTCCCACAGAATATAATGTAGCCCACTCAAAGTATAATGAAGACCCTCTCCACCCCCATCATTGTCCTCATCACCACCTCCATCATTGCCTTCTCCCCCACCACCCCATCACTGCCCATTCCACCACCTCAATCATTGCTTCCTCCTCCTCTGCCACCATCATTGTCCATTTCATCACCTCCATCATTGCCTCCCCCCACATCATTGCCCATCACCTCCATCATTGCCTTCTCCCCACCATCATTGCCCATCACCTCCATCATTGTCTCCCGCACCATCATTGCCCATCACATCCATCATTGCCTCCCCACCATCACTGCCCATCACCTCCATCATTGCCTCCCACACCATCATTGCCCATCACCTTCATCATTGCCTCCCCCACCATCATTGCCCATCGCCTCCATCATTGCCTTCTCCCCCACCACCCCATCACTGCTCATTCCACCACCTCAATCATTACCTCCTCCACCTCCATCATTGTCCATTTCA
Organism: Oophaga sylvatica; assembly: GCA_033576555.1. Lineage (NCBI taxonomy): Eukaryota > Metazoa > Chordata > Amphibia > Anura > Dendrobatidae > Oophaga > Oophaga sylvatica. The sequence goes on along the minus strand of JARQOD010000005.1, from coordinate 223,264,765 downwards.
TCATCTCTGTCATTGCCTCCCCCACCATCATTGCCCATCACCTCCATAATTGCATCCCCCCACCATTATTGGCCATTACCTCTATCATTGTCTTCACCCACCATCATTGCCCATCACCTCCCTCATTGCCTTCTCCCCCAACACCCCATCACTGCCCATTCCATCACCTCAATCATTGCCTTCTCCTCTACCACTATCATTGTCCATTTCATCACCTCCATAATTGCCTATCACCTCCATCATTGCCTCCCCACACCATCATTGCCCATCACCTCCATCATTGTCTCCCCCACCATCATTGCCCATCACCTCCATCATTGCCTTCCCCACCATCATTTCCCATCATCTTCATCATTGTCCATCACCTCCATCATTGCCTACCCCACCATCCCCTCCATCATTGCCTCCCCACGCTGCCATCATTGCCCATCACCTCCATCATTGCCTCCACCACCATCATTGCCCATCACCTCCATCATTGCCTCCCCATCATCATTGCCCATCACCTCCATCATTGTCTACCCCACCATCATAGCCCATCACCTCCATCATTGCCTCCCCACCATCATTGCCCATCACCTTCATCATTGCCTCCCCCCACCACCATCATTGTCCATCACCTTCATCATTGCCTCCCCCCACCATCATTGCCTATCACCTCTATCATTGTCTCCCCACCATTATTGCCCATCACCTCCATCATTGTCTCCCCTCACCATCATTGCCCATCACCACCATCATTGCCCATCACCTCCATTATTGCCTCCCCCACCATCACTGCCCATCAACTCCATCATTGTCTCCCCCCACCTTCATCATTGCCTCTCCCACTGCCATCATTGCCCATCACATCCATCATTGCCTCCCCCCACCATCACTGCCCATCACCTCCCCCCACCATCATTGCCCATCACCTCCATCATTGCCTCCCCCACCAACCCACTCTCTCACACACACAGACACAGCACCACATCACTCTCACACACAAAGCACCACACCACATACACACACGCAGGCACTCAGACACAAAGCACAGCTCACCTCCCCGCAGCAGCAGCACATCCTGACAGCCTCTTCCTCTCTGGCAGCTTTCTGTCTGAGACACCACGCTGGATGATGACGTTATGCAGCTGGGCTCTCTCAGACAAGAAGAGCCGTGCAGGAAGCCAGGATATGCTGCGCTGTGAGTCTGTGTGTGTGTGTGGTGCGGTGCTTTGTGTGTGTGTGTGGTTCGTGAGGCTTTACATGCGGGCAGTGTTAGCTGCAGCCTGCGGCTAACGCTGCCCGCTATTAAAGAGAAATGGTATTCATGCCTCTCCACGCCCATAGGGGCGTGGAGAAGAGTAAGTATTCATTTAGCTTTAGCAGCGGGGACAGGAACCTGTCTCCAGCTGCTGCTACGCAGGTACAGGGTGGGCCCCTTTACTCAGGGCCCCCAAAGGCCACTGGCTGGGGGCCCTTGGAGCAGTGGGGGGCCCTAGGCAGCTGCTGGCCAGTATGCCAGCAGGTGTCAGTGCATGGGCCCACCGGAGAAGCCTCCGGTTCTCCGGTGGGCCAGTCCGAGCCTGGTCTTATTAGTAGGAGCTGCCATCTCCTATCTCAGTAATGGGAAAGTCTGTCTTCACTGAATACAGATTTTACCCCAGAATTGAGAATCCTGATAATGATGATCAATTCTGGCTGAGAAAGAAGCAGGTTTCTCTGATGAGATATATTACAAAGTTACTTGTTTTCATGTGTTAAAATTGATTTATGAAATAAAAATGTCATTATTCTTTAAATTATCCTCCTTTCTCAACTATTCAGTAGTCATCTCTTTATAATCACTGACAGAATTACAGTGAAATATAAAATTTACATAGTTACATTTTTACGTAGGTTGGATAAAGACCAAGGTCCATCAAATTTAACCTTTCTCCACCAATTGTACATTTCATCACTAATTTAGCTATAACCTGCAATGTTATGTGTATCAAGAAATTCGTCCAGCTCTTTTTTAAAAGCTGTTATAGTGTCTGCCATTACTACCTCCTCTGGTAGTGCATTCCACAGTCTCACTGCTCTATAAAGAATCCTTTCCTGTGTTTAGATTTAGTTATGCATAGGTAAAGAACCACACATTCATAATAAGTAATGGTCACAGTTTACCTCTAGATTACTCTTTCATAGTCAATCAAAATATCCAGAATAATTTTTATTTAAGCATAAGTCTAAATGATGTTAAGAAAAACTCAGAAAAGACTGCTGCCCCTATTGCATGTGCAAAAAATATAATTAAAAGTCTACTATAAGAAAATAAAAACAACAATTTTTATAAAAGAATAAATAAACATTCACAATGGGTAGTGGTCGCAGTTCACCCGTAGTGATGAGCGAGTATGCTCGTTACTTGGGTTTTCCTGAGCATACTCGGGTGGTCTCCGAGAATTTGGAAGTGCTCGGAGATTTAGTTTCTGTCACCACAGCTGCATGATTTGCAGCTACTAGACAGTCTGAATACATGTGGAGATTGCCTGTTTGCTAGGGAATCCCCACATGTATTCAGGCTGTCTAGCAGTCGCAAATCATGCTGCTGTGGCGACATAAACTAAATCTTTGAGCACTTCCAAATACTTGGAGACCACCCGAGCATGCTTGGGAAAACCCGAGCAACGAGCATACTCACTCCACACTATTCACCCCTACATTACTCTTCCATAGTTAATGAAAATCTCAAGATTAAGTTTTACAGTGGTCAATTTAACTCCTCTAATGCATATCTCTAAATGCAGTAAAGTATAACTCATACAAGACTTCTGCCACCTTATGCATATACACAAAATTAGTAAAAAAGTCTGCAATAGGAAAATAAAAAACAATTATAATAAAATAACAATAATAATAATCTGAATTAACTAAATAAAATATAGATATTATAGAAAATATACTTAATGGCTAAAAAATAGATTTAAAAAATAATTCAAAAAGGTATAAGTGATAAACTCCCTTTAAGTACATTTCACGTTAAAGACAGGGCTAAATGACTTGCATTAAATATAATTGGTTTAGGCAGTACTTACTTTTACTTTAACAGAGTAATTGATAAATACTGTTCTATAGATTAACATCTGATTGATTTTGTTTTCTCTTGTCTCTCTATGACAGCTGCATGTGGTGGAAACCTGACAGGCCCAGCGGGTGTTATTTTATCACCAAACTTCCCCCATCCTTATCCGGCAGGAAAAGAGTGTGACTGGAGAATAAAAGTAAATCCAGACTTTGTCATTGCCTTGATATTCAAAAGGTACACGTTATATAGAAAAATAAAACTGTATAACAGGTTTTGAAATGTCAGATCTAAAAATGAGATAATTTGTCACCTCAATAGGCTCTTAATTACATTGTGTAACTAAAGGTACTGCCACACTAAGCAATCCCGCTAGCGATCTCGTTAGCGTTGCATACTAATGAGATCGCTAGCGGGATCGTTTCTATATCGCTAAATGCGGCCACATTTAGCGATATAGTTAACGACGCTATCGCCGTTAGCGATCTTCTTAACGACTTTAGCGGTACAAAAGTACCGCTAAATCGCTAAGAAAAGGTGCCACACAGCGATAAGATACTTACCCAGCGGGAGCGCCAGCGATGAAATAGGGTCCGGAACGATTCCAGCGACGAGCGAGATCACAGCAGGAAGCTCGTCGCTGGAAGCTGCCGCACTGAACAATATCGCTAACGGGATCGCTAAATAGTGACGTTTTTTAGCGATCTCGTTAGCGATATTGTTTAGTGTGGCATACCCTTAAGTCCTGGAGCATATATCCACTGCCTACACCATCAATAAAAAACGCATTATATGTTTTTTTTTCAGCAATATACCGATGCCAAATATAAATGCACAGCTGGTGAATGGAATGTGAAAACAAATTTGCAGGTTGCTCACATTCATTATAATGTAGTGTTCCATGAACTATGATAAATGCATTTAAATCCTAAAATATTTTGTAATATAATCTTTTTCTCACAATTAACAAGTATCATTATTTATATAGCAATTATAAATATTTATATTGTACTGGTATGTCAAAGTTAATTACTGGGCAGGATATAATTTACTATTCTGTTCTCAATACTTAGTAGCCTTTACTCATAAAAGACATAAACGAACCAGAACTTAAAAATTCAGGGTTGATATCGAAATTAGTGTCCTGTGTTAAACTCCGCACACAGACTTCTTCCGGAGGTCCATTTCAATTCTCGGAGATCTAGGGTTAGTCCGCGGACAAGAGAGAGAATTTTCCAGATAGTTTGTTTCTCCATTGTTTTCAATGGGTTCAGCTTCTGGTTCAGGTTCAGGTACAGTTCTGATACCCGAACTGAACTTTGGACTAAAGTTCGGGTCTTGTACCAGAATCCAAACTTCCATGGGTCCACTCAGCCCAACTCATAAAGTTATTCTTACAGGTCACTAGTAGATCTCAGTTCTGTATCTTCATTACCATTGTCAGGAATAGATGAAAAGATCCTTTTTTAAGGTGTATAATAGGGATAAGTGAACTTGCTTAGTAATACTCAGATATCACTCGAGTATCTGGTTGCACAGATGAGATTGAGATTCAAACTTGAATCCCTGCACTACATGTTTGGCACCTGTTACACAGCCAATAAGCATGTGGGGATTGCCTGCAAGTCACTTAAATACCATCGCCATCTTGGTAGTGGTGTTATTGTGATTAGCTGGCTGTGTGACATCATCAGGGGTTAAAAAAGGACTGACCCCGCCAGTCTCATCCCACATATGCCATTGCTCAGCTCTGTGACAGTTATCATTGGAGGGAGAGAGTGCTTGTCCAGGTGTGTGTGTGTACAGTTTAACGAATCAGAGTCATGTAGTGTTGATACTGGTGCTGAAGCTGAACCATCACAATAGCAGTCCTTGTAAGGGCTAATTTTGTGCTTTGCAGTTTGAATCAGATATATTCTACGTTTAGCCTAAGGAGGGAGAGAGAGGTGCAGAAGCAAGGAGAGAGGCTCAATAAAGTCACTAGGGAGGGACTCAAGGCTTTGCAGTCCTTTGCTAAATATATAGCTGCAGCAGTTGGCCATGTTTTTTGGGGGTGGGTGAAAAATTGAGCATATTGTCCATCATAGAGTGTTAGGGTCTTTGCGGTACATTTCTGTGTTACATAGCACTCCCAAAAAGCGTTAAAACTTTTTTATTCAATTACTCAATCATATGCTATTACGTGTTTTATGGTACATTTCTGTGTTGTATAACACTCCAAAAAAGTGTTGAAACATTTTTCTTTATTCAATTACTCACCCATAAACTATTATATGGTCAGTGGTACATTTTAGTGTTATACAACAATGAAAAAAGTGTTGAAAAAATGTTCTATATTTAATTACTCATCCTTATACTGCTTCATGCTCTGTGATACATTTCTTTTCTATGTAGCATTGAAACATTTTTCTGTATTCAGTTACTCATTCATATACTATTGTGTGTTCTGTGGTCCATATCGATGGCATAAAATACTCCAAAAAGCATTGAAACATTTTTATCTGTTCAATTACTCATCCACATACTATTACATGCTCTATTTTACATTTCAATGTTATATAACAGTCCAAAAAAGTGTTGAAAATGTTTTCTGTATTCAATTACTCATCCATATACTATTCCATGGTTTGTGGATGTAAACGGTGGGTGTTATGCAAGAAGGAAGGGAGCAGGATGAACCTTTCTTGATGAATGAATGGAACTGGAAGAAGCTTATTCAGGCTGCTCCAAGATGAGGCCTCTACCACCCCCGAGAAATCGGACTGTCCTTGGGGTTCCCTACCTTCTATGCTTGAGCAGACGATGGTGCAGGTGACTTTGTGCAAAGCCTTTATAAGAGTAGGAGTACAGCAACTACACTTTTAAAATATTTGAATGAGGCCCGTCAGTTGTTCCTTTTCAGCGGTCTATGGATGACATTAATCATAATTTTTTTCTGCTTTTGCACTTTCTGCAAAGCCTGTATGAGTGTATGAGCACATCAACTAAAATTTCAAAATATTTACTTTCCCAAATTTTCCATTGATTCAACTAGTCATCCATACTGTTTAACTTGGTTCTTCTTACATTACATTGGTATGTAACACTCCAAAATGCTTTGAAATATTTTTCCGTATTCAATTACTCATTTACATACTATTATGTAGTCTCTTGTATATTTAAGTGCTTTATAATAGTCCAAAAAAAGCGTTGACTTTTTTCAGTATTTAATTACTCATCCATATACTTTCCATATACTTTAATGTGGCCTATTGTAGATTTTGGTGTTATATAACACTTCCAAAAAACGTTGAAACATTTTTCTTTATTCAAGTACTCATCCATGTACTATTACGTGGTCTGTGGTAAATTTTGGTGTTATGTAACAGTCCACAAAACCCTTGAAACATTTTTCTGCATTCAATTACTCACCCTTATACTATTACCTGTTTTGTAGTATATTTTGGTGTTATATAACATTCCAAAAAAGCGTTGAAAAATTTGTCTGTATTCAATTATTCTTTCATAGAGTATTAGGTGCTTTCTGTGACATTTCGGTGCCATATAAGATTCCAAAAAAGTTTAAAAATTTGTCTAGGTTCAATTAGTTATCCATAAAGTATTAAGTGCTATTTGTGACATTTCAGTTGTGTATAAGACTCCAAAAAAGTGTTGAAAAATTTGTCTTTATTTAGTTATTCATCTATGTAGTATTACAGTAGGTACTTTCTGTGACATTTTGGTGGTTTCAAAGATTTTAAAAAAGATTTGAAAAATTTGTCTGGATTCAATTAGTCATCCATACAGTATTAAGTGCTTTCTGTTAAATTTCAGTTGTATATAAGACTCTAAAAAGTATCTAAAAATTTGTCTGTATTCATTTAGCCACCCGTAGAGTATTAGATTCTCTGTTGTGAATGTGCTGGAAATGGTTTCTGAGCAGAGGCTCCCTCTGGTGGTTACAGACAGTACTGAGCCTTTCAGCGAGGAATGGCAATCTGGGATCGCTGACTGGTCTGATATAAGGGAGGTTCCCTCCCATGAAAGTTGCCGGTGATCAATTGTTCTTGTCTCAATTGTGGTTCCTGGTTCATTTGAAAGTTTGCTGAGTCTTGCCTGCATCTTCTGCTATCAGATAAGATATTTTCTGCTTTCATTTTTGTGCTTGCTTTTTGCATTGTTCCCTGCACTTCTGTGGAGGTCAGCCAGGTCCCCTCTGGGGGCTTGTGCTCCGCTCAGTTTATCTGAAGCCACTGTTGTTTGTTCATTTGCTTTTTCCTGTTTTTTCAGTGGCTGCTGCTTAGTTTTGTTACACCAGAGATCTGATTTAGGTGGTAGAGATCGTGTGATCTCAGGTGTTTTGCAATCAGAAGAGTTGGTATTTTTTAGGGTTTTTTTTAGATTGCAGTGAGTATCCTTTCCTGTACTTTTCTGTCTAGACAGATTGGGCCCCAGCGTTTGCTCATTCTATTTTCTGTCTGAGCCCGTGCTATTTCTTGTCTAATCGCCATTACATGTTTGGGGGCTTCCTATTTTCTTTGGTGATCTGCTCCGGGGCAGATAGCTTTCATCTTTCTGCCTTTAGGTGTAGTTATCTCTCAGGCTGTGACGAGGCGTCTAGGATCAACGTAGGAACTCTCCACGGCTACCTCTAGTTGTGTGGTTAGTTCAGATTACTGCAATCCAATAGGTTCCACGCTCAGTTGTCTTGGGTAGTGTTCAGACTAAATTTCTGTTGACTGTTACCCTGATTTGCTCCCTGTCCACATTTTCTGCTCAGGCTTTTGTTGATTCAGGAGCAGCTATTAACCTGATGGATTTTGACTTTGCCAAACGTTGTGGGTTTCCCATGATACCCCTACGGAAGACTATTCCCCTACTGGACATTGATTTTTCCCCTTTGGCGGAGAATAAACCCCAGTTTTCTACTCAGGTGATAATAAGGGTTGAAACAGATCATCAGGAGAGTTGCAAATTTCTGGTGCTGTATAATCTGCATGACATTATTGTACTAGGTTTCCCTTGGTTACAGTCTCATAATCCTGTTTTGGATTGGAAATCTGTGTCTGTGACCAGTTGGGGCTGCCAATGTGTTAATGCCGACACTCCTGTTTTTCTACCTCTCCCCAGTCTCAGGATGTTCCTGACTTTTTGACTGATTTTTCGGATGTATTTAGTGAAAGTAAATCTGCATCCTTGCCCCCTCACAGGAGCTATGATTGCACTATTGAATTAGTGCCTGGTGGTAAATTTCCTAAAGGTCGCCTTTTTAACTTGTCTGTACCTGAACACGATGCTATGCGATCTTATATCAAGGAGTCATTGGAGAAGGGTCATATCAGACCATCCTCTTCACCCTTGGGTGCCGGTTTTTTCTTTGTGGCCAAAAAGGATGGTTCATTGAGGCCATGTATTGATTATCGTCTCTTGAATAAGATCACTGTGAAGTATCAATATCCGTTACCCTTGATTTCTGACCTGTTTTCCAGGGTGAAAAGTGCTAGTTGGTTTACCAAGCTTGACCTCAAGGGGGCATATAACCTTATTCGCATTAAGTTCGGGGATGAATGGAAGACGGCGTTTAATAGCCCAGAGGCTCATTTTGAGTACCTAGTGATGCCCTTTGGGCTCACTAATGCTCCTTCCATCTTCCAATCCTTCATGAATGATATTTTCAGGGATTTTGTGGATAAATTTCTTATTGTTTATTTGGATGATATCTTGATTTTTTCCAATGACTGGGACTCTCATGTGAAACATGCTCGGACTGTGTTCCAGATTTTGAGAGAGAATGCACTGTATGTGAAGGGATTATTATTATTATTATTATTAATATTTATTTCTATAGCACCATTGATTCCATGGTGCTGTACATGAGAAGGGGTTACATACAAATTACAGGTATCACTTACAGTAAACAAACTAACAATGACAGACTGATACAGAGGGGAGAGGACCCTGCCCTTTCGGGCTTACATTCTACAGGATTGTGAGGCAGGAGACAGTAGGTCGGGGGGTTGCAGCAGTTCCGGTGTTGGTTGAGGCAATAACTCCGGTAGTGGTGAGGAGGCAGCAGGGTCATTGCAGGCTGAAGGCTTTCCTGAAGAGATGGGTTTTCAGGTTCCGTCTGAAGGATCTGAATGAGTTTGATAGTCGGATGTGTTGGGCAAAGAATTCCAGAGGATGGGGATATTCGGGAGAAGTCTTGGAGGCGGTTGGGTGAGGAGCGAATAAGTGTGGAGGAGAGAAGGATGTCTTGGGAGGATCGGAGATTACGTGAGGGAAGATATCGGGAGATTAGTTCAGAGATATAGGGAGGAGACAGATTATAGATGGCCTTGTAGGTCAGTATTAGTAATTTGAACTGGATACGCTGAGGGAATAGGAGCCAGTGAAGAGATTTGCAGAGGGGAGAAGCGGAGGGTAGCGAGGAGAGAGGTGAATTAGTCGTGCAGCAGAGTTAAGGATGGACTGGAGAGGTGCAAGGGTGTTAGCAGGGAGGCCAGAGAAAAGGGTGTTGCAGTAGTCGAGGCGGGAGATGATGAGGGATCAAAGTGTCTTTTTGGCGTACAGAAGGTCTCATTTCTGGGATTCATTTTGTCTCTGTCTGTTATTGAAATGGACCCGGTCAAGGTTCAGGCCATCTGTGATTGGGTCCATCCTACCTCATTAAAGGCTCTTCAGAGATTTTTGGGTTTTGCCAATTTTTATCATAAATTTATTGGTCATTTCTCCGGTATTGTTAAACCATTGAGTGATTTGACCAAAAAGGGTTCTGATGTTGTGAATTGGCCTCCTGAGGCAGTCTCTGCGTTTCAGGAACTTAAGCAGAGATTCACTTCTGCTCCTGTTCTACCTCAGCCTGATGTTTCTCTACCGTTTCAGGTGGAGGTTGATGCCTCTGAAATTGAGGCAGGTGCCGTTTTGTCCCAAAGAGATCCAGAGACCTCTAAGAGTAACCTTTGTGCCTTTTTCTCTCGAAAATTTTCACCAACTGAACGTAATTATGACGTGGGTAATCGGGAGTTATTGGCCATAAAGTGGGCCTTTGAAGAGTGGAGACATTGGCTGGAAGGAGCCAAACATCAGGTGGTGGTCCTCACGGACCATAAGAATCTAGTTTATCTCGAATCAGCCAAGCGACTTAATCCTAGACAGGCCAGGTGGGCCTTGTTTTTCACACGTTTTAATTTTGTGGTTTCTTTTCTTCCTGGCACTAAGAATGTTAAGGCGGATGCACTCTCAAGGAGTTTATTTGCAGACTCTCCTGAGTTATCTGATCCTACTGTTGTTTTGAAAGAGGGTGTAGTTCTTTCCGCCATCTTGCCCAATTTGAGACTGGCTCTGAAAGGGTGTCAGGAGGATAAACCTGAGCGCTGCCCTATTGGGAAATTGTTTGTCCCAGACCAGTGGAAGAAGAGTGTGATGTATGAGATTCATTGTTCCGTGTTGGCTATTCATCCCGGGATTTTTGGTAGCAGAGACTTGGTGAGTCGGTCCTTTTGGTGGCCTACTTTGTCTCGTGACGTCAGGTAATTTGTGCAGTCCTGTGGGTCTTGCTCTCGCTCCAAGCCTTGCTCTCGCTCTAGTGGTTTGTTAATGCCATTACCTGTGCCCAAGAGGCCATGGACCCATATCTCTATGGATTTTATTTCCGACCTCCCTGTTTCTCAGAGAATGACCGTTATCTGGGTAATCTGTGATAGGTTTTCCAAGATGATACATCTTGTGCCATTACATAAGTTACCTTCCTCCTCCAAATTGGTGCCTTTGTTCCTTCAGCACGTGGTTCGGTCACATGGCATTCCGGAGAACATTGTGTCTGACAGAGGAGTCCAGTTTGTTTCCAGATTTTGGAGGACATTTTGTTCTAAACTTGGTGTTCAATTATCTTTCTCTTCTGCTTTTCATCCTCAGACCAATGGACAAACCGAGAGAACAAACCAGACCTTGGAGACTTATTATTATTATTATTATTATTAATATTTATTTCTATAGCACCATTGATTCCATGGTGCTGTACATGAGAAGGGGTTACATACAAATTACAGGTATCACTTACAGTAAACAAACTAACAATGACAGACTGATACAGAGGGGAGAGGACCCTGCCCTTTCGGGCTTACATTCTACAGGATTGTGGGGCAGGAGACAGCGGGTTAAGGGGTCGCAGCAGTTCCGGTGTTGGTTGAGGCGATATCTCCGGTAGTGGTGAGGAGGTAGCAGGGTCATTGCAGGCTGTAAGCTTTCCTGAAGAGATGGGTTTTCAGGTTCCGTCTGAAGGATCTGAATGAGTTTGATAGTCGGATGTGTTGGGGCAAAGAATTCCAGAGGATGGGGGATATTCGGGAGAAGTCTTGGAGGCGGTTGGGTGAGGAGCGAATAAGTGTGGAGGAGAGAAGGATGTCTTGGGAGGATCGGAGATTACGTGAGGGAAGATATCGGGAGATTAGTTCAGAGATATATGGAGGAGACAGATTATAGATGGCCTTGTAGGTCAGTATTAGTAATTTGAACTGGATACGCTGAGGGAATGGGAGCCAGTGAAGAGATTTGCAGAGGGGAGAAGCGGAGGAGTAGCGAGGAGAGAGGTGAATTAGTCGGGCAGCAGAGTTAAGGATGGACTGGAGAGGTGCGAGGGTGTTAGCAGGGAGGCCAGAGAAAAGGGTGTTGCAGTAGTCAAGGCGGGAGATGATGAGGGCATGCACAAGCATTTTAGTAGATTGAGGGTTGAGGAAAGGACGGATTCTTGAAATATTTTTGAGCTGAAGGCGACAGGAGGTAGAAAGAGCTTGGATGTGCGGTTTGAAGGACAGGGCAGAGTCAAGGGTTACTCCGAGGCAGCGGACTTCTGGTACGGGGGAAAGCGTGATGTCGTTAATTGTGGTAGATAGGTCAGGTAAGGAAGATCTGTGGGATGGGGGAAAGATTATGAGTTCAGATTTGTCCACATTGAGTTTGAGGAAGCGGGAGGAGAAGAAGGAGGATATGGCTGATAGACACTCCGGGATTCTGGATAGCAGAGAAGTGATGTCTGGCAGAGAGGTAGATCTGGTGTCTCAGCGTAAGGTGGTACTGGAATCCGTGGGACTTTATGAGTTGCCCCAGGCCAAGTGTATAGATTGAGAAGAGTAGGGGTCCTAGAACAGAGCCTTGGGGGAAATCCCAAAAGAGAGAGGGTGGGACGAGGATTTTGGGGGGGA
>JARQOD010000005.1:223241008-223252437 GCA_033576555.1 Oophaga sylvatica | reverse complement strand
CCCACATATTGGGTACACAAACTGGGGGAAAATTGGACAAAAACTTTTTGGGTCCAATTTCCCTGTTCCCCTTGTAAAAATAAAATATTGGGGGCGAAAAAATCATTTTTTAAAAAAAAGGGATTTTTATTTTTACGGCTGTCGTTAAAAATTTCTGTAAGCACTTCGGGTTCAAGTGCTCACCCCACATCTAATAAGCCTTGGGGGGGCTTTTTTCCAAAATGGGTCACTTGGGGGGGTTTCCACGTTTAGCCATCGGGGGCCCCCCAAATCGAATAAAACCCCCCTTTCCTCAAAGTCTCCCAACCCAAAAACGTCAAACTTCCCTCCGGCCCGACGGGGCCCATACATTTTACCCCCAAAATTTTTTTTTTGGGTATCAGAACCCCAGGAAAAAATTGGGACACAATTTTTGGGGGTCCAATTTTTCCTTTTTACCTTGTGAAAAATAAAAAAATTTGGGGCAAAAAAACTTTTTTATAAAAAAAAAAGAGATTTTTTTTTTCGGCGTACGTTTTAAAACTCTTTTGAAGCATTTTGGGGGTTTCAAAGTGCCACCACCCCTTAAAAAGTTCCAGGGGGTCTTTTTCCCAAAAAAGGGTGTTTTTTGGGGGGATTTCCCGTTTGGCATATCGGACCTCCAAACACGCCTGGCATCCGCCAATTTTCGTTTTGAAAAAGTCAAACGGCGCCCCCTTCCCTTCCAAACTCGCCAGCACCCAAACGGGGTTTTAAACTCCCACATATGGGTTCGCGCACCAGGAAATTTTTGCAAAATAATTTTTTGGGGTCTTTTTTCCCCTTTGGGAAAATAAAAATTGGGGTGAAAAAAAATCAATTTGGGAAAAAATATGTTTTTTTAAATTTTTAAAACGGGTCACGTTAAAAACTTTTTGAAGCACTTGGGGGGTTCAAATTGCTCACCAAAGATCTAGAAAGTTCCTAGGGGGTCTAGTTTCCCAAAGGGGGCACTTGTGGAGGGCACACAGGGGCTCTCAAAGCAACATCGCCCAAATTCAATTCCCACCCAAATTTTGGGTTTTGGAAAAAAATCAAAGGTTCCTTCCATTCGAGCTCCGTCCCGCCCAAACATGGTTCCCCTCCAAAAAAGGGTTCGCGACTCAGGACAATTTTGGCAAAAATTTTTGTGGTCCAAATTTTCTCCTGTTCCCCTTTGGAAAATAAAAATTAGTGCTAAGAGAAATTTTTTTGTGGGAAAAAAATGGGGATTTTTTATTTTCATCTCGGGCATTAAAAAACTTGTGTGAAGCATTTGGGGGGTTAAAATCTCACCAAAGACTAGTAATTCCCTTTGGGGGGGTCAGTTTCCAAAAGGGGTCACTTGTGGGGGGTTTCCATGTTTAGGCTCAAACTGGGGCACACAAAGGGGCATGACCCCCATAAATTTTTTTCATTCCAAAACGTTACTGCTTCCTTTCCAAACCCGCCGGCGTCCAAATATTTTAGCATTCCATACTGCAAATATCGGGTTTTCGGCCGATATTGGTGTATCGGAAAATTTCCCATTCCGAGTTCCCAATTTTGCTTATCGGGTACCGGAATCGGGGTTGTCACGTCAGTCAGTGTCCCGGCGGGTCTTTAATCACGGCACTTACCCCAGAAGATCTCCCGGGGGCAGTCCGCACTGCTTTATGGCCGCCCTCTTTCTTTCCCCCCCGGGCACATGGCATTTTCCGCGATAAGCAGGACTGCTGGGGAAAGCGGCCCCTAAAGCAGTCAGTCCGAGACTCACCGCCGGGGAAGCAGGGAATCAGCTGTGCTGCGCGGGTGTTGGCTCTGCCTGGCATTCCGATGTAGCAGAGTTGGATCGGCGGGGACTGGCGTTATGGCCCGGACAGGGGGGAAATGTTTTTGGTTTTTTTTTCTTTTTTTAAAGGAACGTGGCGGCCGAATGAGGGGTAATAAAAGAAAAGAAAAATGGGTCTCTTTTTTTCAAAAACCGCGTCTTTTTTTTCTTTTTAACTTGGGGTTAAAAGTCGGGGGCTTTTTTTCGCCATCCTTATTCCGGGTTTTTTTCACCGGCAATCAACGGGGACAAAAACCCCCTTTTACCCCCCTTCCACCGTACAGGAAGTGGGGAAAGCCGGGGGAAAAGTGCCCCAATTGGGGACACTTTTTGAGCGCCAAATGGGGGCGTGTAGCCCGGATTATCAGGCGTTTTAGGGCCAAAAAAAAGGGGGTTACAGTCTTTTAATCCGGCCGCAGCAGTCGCATTTTTCTTTGGGTGGTTTAAAAAAAAAAGGGGGGATCCCCCCGCCGTTTTTTTTTTTCGAGGGGACCCCTATTTTTGTTAACCAGCCAAACAAAACGACGCTGGGCCCTGGGATTTCAGGCTGCAAGGTCCATGGATATTGGATCCTTTTCCCCCTGAAAAAAAAAGGCCTCGCGGGGCTGCTTCACTGGCTGGTTAACAAAATGGGGGACCCCACGCCAATTTTTTCGAGGGGATCCCCCTTTTTTTTTTAAACAGCCAAATATCAGACTGCGTGGGTGGTATTACAGGCTGGCAAGGTCCATGGCCCCGGCTCCTTAAAAAGCCTGAAAAACCAGGCCCAGCGGTCTGCTTCACTGGGTGGTTAACAAAAATAGGGGGGACCCCACGCCAATTTTTTTCCCAGGGGATCCCCCCATTTTTGTTAATCAGCCCAAATATCAGATGCGTGGCCGGTATTATCGGTGGCAAGGTCCATGGATCTTAAATCCTAACACCTAAAAATTTCAGGCCTCGCGTTTTTCTTCTCTGGCGGTTAACAAAAATGGGGGGGGACCCCACCCAAAATTTTTTTTCGAGGGGACCCCCTATTTTTGTTATCACCAAGAAAAAAGATGCTGTGGCCTGGTATTATCGGGCGGGAAAAGGGTCCAGGTCTTGACCCCTTAACAGCCTGAAAACCACCCCTCGGGGTCGTTCACGGCTGGTTAAAAAAAAAGGGGGGGGCCCCCACGCCTTTTTTTTTTTTCAAGGGGAAACCCCCTATTTTTGTTAACGTTTCCCTCTGACTCACTGTTGTGTCCTGGCTGACCTGAAGTGAAAGTGGAAAGCAATAAATTAAGTTTTTCCATTTAAGGGCCCTCCCACATGCGTATCGCTACCGAGACGCGCGATATATTTTTTGTACGCAGCAGCAAGCTCCCCCAGCGATACCTTTTTGGGGACTTCACACGATCAGCCCCCCTGCCGGGGTTTATCGTGATCGCGCAAAAATGCGGGACCTATAATCGGGTTTTTTCCCGCTGACAGGCACACATCCTGGTGTGCCGGCGGGAACCACGATCCCGGTAACCGGTAGACAGCGGGGTTCCAGGGCGGGGCTGTGCCTAGAAACCCCTGGTACCTTGGATACAGCGCCCATGCGGGGCGGGTACCAAGGGTACACAGCGGGTTTTCCGCCTCCCCTCCCGGAAACCCGCTGTTACCTTTGGTTTTACCAGCGGATCGCGGTCTCCCCCCTTCCACCGCGTGCGTGCCTGTCGAGGAAAAACCACCCTCCAAAAAAAGGTCCTACATTTTTTTTTCGCGAGATAGAAGGCAGGGGGGCTGATCCGCTGAATGTCCACACAGCGAATCGCGGTGAGCTGGGTGCGTCCAAAACTAGTGACTCAGCAGCGATCCGGTACGATATGCTTGTGAGACGGGCCCTTAAGCGATGTTACCCCCTGTCGCTGCCCAGATCGCTGCCTGGCCTGTTTGGCAGCTCAGCAGCGACATGTACGAAAACCCCAGGATCCTGAAAGGAAAATTCTTTGTCGGGACGCGGGAAACGTTATTGCACCCACCTTTTACTCTCCTGCGGCAGGAGGGGAAACTATTCATTTTGGGGTTTAGTGAGGTTTGCAGAAATAGCGCGGTCCCTGCAGTAAACATTAACCCTTTTTTGAAGGATTAAAAAAACCGGGGAAACCTACTGTGCATGGGTAGGTAAGAAAAATTTTGCTTTTTTATTTTATTTTATTCAGGAAAGGGTTTTTTTGCGTAAAAAAAAGTGGTCAAAAACAGTGTCTTTTTTTCTTTAAAAAAAGATTTTAATTAAAGTGTGGGGTTTTTTATTTTTATTTCATGCAATGGGATTAAAATTGATATTGTCTAATGGCCCCCAAATTAATTAACCGTTTAAAGGGTCACCTTTAAATGCAGGTGGTTTTAACCCCCATTTAACCCCATTCGCCCCCCCGTACAGGGAAAAGGGAAAAGGGGGCAAGTCCAAAAGGGCAAATTTAAATTTATTTTTGTCTTCCGGGGGTGTCGGGGGCAGATTTTTAGTAGCCGGGGGGGGCAAAAAAAAGGCCCCCCTTCGGGCTTTTTATATCGCCCCCCTCACGGGCTTTGTCTGCGGTTTGCGAAAATAGGGCGGGACCCCACGCATTTTTTTTTTCAGAAATTTTAACCTCATATATTATCCAAATTCATTGTTTTTGGACACAAAATATATATATTTTAATTTGTTTTAAAACACTTCTCATAGTAAAATCCCCGCAAATTTTAATTCCCCGGCTTTTTGTAAAATGCAAAAACCCGCATGAAAACCGGGGTGTAAAAAAGGTTAACCATTTTTTTCAGCCCTTTTCTATCAAATTTTTGCACAAAAAAATTAAATCAACTTTTGAAAAATTTACACCAAGGGGGGTTTAATTAAAGGGAAAAATTTTAGAAAAAAAAGCCGTTTTTTTTACAACGAATTTACACCTTAATTAACCCCCACAGGTGTGAAATTTTTCACACATTCTGATTTAATTGTTTTGCAAAATTTAAAGCAAAGCTAAAAGACATGGTTAAATGAAATGACACTTGGTGTCATAGGGTTTTTAAACCTTTTTTCATGTCCTTTTTCTATCTAAGGGGGGAGTCCACTGGGGGACAAAATCGGGACTGCAATCATGAAATATCGCATTGCTCGGCCCCGTTAACATGGAGCCTCCCAGTACAATTTTTGTGGTCCGTTTAAACTCCCGGGGCAAAACCAGTGCTGCGATTGTCACCGTTGTCGTCGACAAATCCCAAGAAGTCATGGGGGGCGATGAAAAATCTGATTTCAACCGGGGCCACACTGGTGATTTCATGAAATCGCATCGGTTTCCTTTAAAAAGCCGGGAATTCATCCCCCCCATACTGAAAAAAAACACTGACCTTTAATAAAGACCCAAAAGAATAGTTTTAACATAAAAACAAACATTAAAATTTACTGCATTTTGACATGTAATATACATATATTTTTTCCTAGACTTTACATCGAATAGCCGCAATTTTAATTTCCGGGTTTTGTAAAAAAACGAAGCCACAGAAATGTACATTGTTTCCACACATTTAAACCCCTGAAAATTTTATGTTTTTATATATGTTTGAAAAAAACAATTACATATGATTTGTGCAAAATTTCAGACTGGGGGGTTTTAATTTAAAAAGGTGTAATTTCGTTGAAAAAAAATGCGTGGGCTCCCGCTGTATTTTTTTCCCCACCCAACAACAAAGAAACGAGTGGGGGCAGATAAAAATAGCCCCCGGGAGGGTGCATTTTTTTTTGGCCCCCCCGGCTACTAACACTGCCCCGAAAAACCCCCAAAAAGGGAAAAATTTTAAAATTTGATCGCCCTTCGGCACTTTTTTCCCTCTAAATCCCATTGCCTTGCCCCTGGGGGCAATGGGTTAATCCACCTTACTGCACCTTGCAATGAAAGGGGAAACCTTTAAGGGAGGGAATGATTGAAGCTGTAAAATTTGACAAATATCAATTTTTTAATCCATTGGAAATAAAAAACCAAAACCTTTAAGAATAAAAAATTTTTAAGAAAAAAACCCTTTTTTTGCCATATTTTTTTTACCCTAAAAACCGTGCAACCATTGATCTCCTAAAAAAAAAGAAAAAGGAATAAAAAACATTATTCTTACCTATTCCCCATCTGTCACGCCCACGCGTAACCTTAAAAAAAGGGGTTAACTATTTTTGACAAGCATGCAAGAAACCCTGCATGCTCAGCTCAAAGTCAAGAATGAAAAAGTTCCTTTTGGGCGAAGGAGAGGATTTTTTCAAATAAGCTTTTTTGATTGTGCCCACTTTCCCCTTTTAGGTAGGTCACTACATTTAAAATTTGGCAAAAATCAATTAAGCCCTTTCATAATCTTTTCCCTCCTTTCCTGGGAGGGGAAAACTTATTCATTCAGGGGAAAACAGTCTGAGACAGCATTATTTCTCTGCGCCCTTAACCTTTCCCCTTTCTGAATTACACCGGGGGACCACTGTACATCATTGGTAATTAAAAAATTTTGTTTTTTTATTTTATTTTTTATTACGGGAAAATGGTTTAGCAGGAAAATAAAAAAAGGTCAAAAAACTGTGTGATTATTTAAATTAAACTTATTTTTTTTTAAATGTGTGGTTTGTTTTTTCTTTCATAAAATGGTTAATAATTGATAGTTCCAAATTTACAGCAATCAATTTTTAACCTGGTTTAAAGGGCCCCTTTTAAATTTGAAAGGTCATTTAACCCCTTATTAACCCTTTCGCCACCGCACAGGGGCAAGGGAATAACGCAAATTTCCAGAAAGGGCGAATCTAATTATAGATTTGCCCTTTCTGGGGTTTTTCTGGGGAGATGTTTTGAGCCAGGGGGGGGACAAAAAAAATGTACCCTCCCAGGGCATTATTTTTCTGCCCCCACTCCTTTCTTTGTCCCGCTGTTGGAGAAAAAAAAGCGGGGGCCCCCGCATTTTTTTTTTAACGAATTTAACCTTTTTTTAACCCCTAAGCGAAATTTTCAACCTATACTCATTAATGTATGTTTAAACCATATATAAAAAAAAATGAAATTACAGGTTTAAATGGTTGGGGAAAAAATGTAAACATTTTAGTCGGCTTTTGTGATTTCAAGAACCCGGGAATTGAATTAACGGGTTTTAACATAGTAGAAGTGTAAAACTAAAAAAAAATAATAATTATAGTCACAAAAAAAAAATAAAATAATATATAATAAAAAATATATAAATTTTTAAAACTTTTTTTCTTTTGGGTTTAAATACATCTTTTGGTCCATTAATGTCAGTTTTTCAAGCCTGGAGAAAATCCGCAAGGGGATGAAAAAACGGGTTACAAGGTACCCCCCACATGCATTAAATCGCACTTTGAAGAAAAAACGGATGCCAGAAAGGGTGTGTGATGTTTTTTATTTTTTATCCGATTGTCGCCGCTAAAACACCCTTTTTTTTTTGGTTGGTGGACCCAGCCAATTTGCACAAACAAAAATCAGACTATGTGTGCAAAATTTCACACCTTAGGGTTAATTAAAGGGGTAAATTCGTACAAAAAAATCCGTTTTTTTTTACAACAATTTAAAACCTTTTTAATAACCCCCACATTTCTGAAATTTTTGCACACATAAACCATTAATTGTTTTTTCCCCAAAAAAAATATAAAAATACAAAAAATTAATGGGTTTAAAAAGTGTGGAAACAATGTTCATTTTTTGTCGGCTTTTGTGATTTTCCTGAAACCGGCAATTGAATTAAACGCTATAACAGTATTTAAAGTGTAAGAACAAAATATAGAAATAATATATAAATGCACAATCATATAAAAATTATTAAAAATATAAAAAATATATGTGTTATACTTTCTTTTTTTTGGCATTAAAAAATATTTTTTGGATCCTTATTTCAGTTTTTCAAGCCGCGAGAAAAAAACCCCAAGTCGGGTGAAAAAACGGATGTTCAAGGGACACCACATGCGATTAAATCGCAACTTTGAAAGGAAAATCGGATCCAAAGGATGGGGATTTTTTATTTTTTTCCGTTGCGACCCTCTAAAACGGACCGTTTTTTTGTGGTTGGTGTGACCCAGCCAATTTGCACAAAAAATTAAAATTTGACGTGTGCAAAATTTCCCCTTAGGGGTTAAATAAAGGGTAAAATTTGTAGCAAAAAAGTCTTTTTTTTACAAAGAATTACACCTTTAATTAAACCCTACAGTCTGAAATTTAGCACACTAACCAGTAATTGTTTTTTCAAACATATATAAAAATCATAAAAAACAGGGTTAAAAAGTGTGGAAACCCCAAGATCTTTCATGTCGGGTTTTGGATTTCACTGAGCCCGGGAATTAAAAAGCGGCATAAAAAAGTAGTAGAAGGGGAAAACTATAAAATATTATATATTAAATGTCACAATGACATATATATATTTATAATAAATGGTATTAAAAATTCTTTTTTTTGGCTTTAAAACTATTTTTGGATCCTTTTTCAGTTTTGAAAGCCTGCGAGAAAATCCGCAAGTCGGATGAAAATGGATGTTACAAGGACACACACATGCGATTAAATCGCATCTTTGAAGGAAAATCGGATGCCAGAAGGATGTGTGAGTTTTTATTTTGACCCGATTGTCGCCCGTCTAAAACGGACCATTTTTTGTGGTTGTGTGTGACTCCAGCCAAATTTTTGCACAAACAATTAAATCAGACATGGTGTGCAAAATTCACACCTGTAGGGGTTAATTAAAGGTGTAAATTCGTAGCAAAAAAAGTCCGTTTTTTTTAAAACGAATTTACACCTTTAATTAACCCCTACAGGTGTGAAATTTGCACCAATTCTGATTTAATTGTTTGTGCAAATCAATAAGCAAAACATGAAAAAACATGGTTAACCCTATGTACCCCAAAGTTCTTTTTCATGTCGGGTGCTTCTGTCTTTTCACTGAAGCCGGCTTTACCGGCAATTGAATGAGAGGATATTTTACTATGTAGAAGTGTATAAAACTAAACATATATGTAATATATAGGTCACAATGACATGTTTAAAATATATATTGATTCTATGTGTGTATATTTAGTGTTTAAAAGGAAAGAATGGGTTTTTTTTTGTTGCGTATTTTGTTCCCATAGATTACATGGGACTTCCGTAATCGGTATCGGGTATCCCCGATATTTTAGTGATATCGGCGATCCCATTCCGATTCCGATACTTAGGATATCGGAAAGTATCGCTCAACTTAGTCCAAACAGTTTCCCCCCAACATATGGGTATCAGCGTACTCAGGACCAAATTGGACAACAACTTTTGGGGTCCAATTTCCTTGGGAAAAATCAAAAAATTTGGGACTAAAAAAACATTTTGTGGAAAATTGTTTTTTTTTTTTTTTTTTCACACCCAGGCATTATAAACTTTTGTGAAACACTTTGGGTTCAAATGCCACAACAGATCTAGATAAAGTTCCTTAGGGGGTCAGTTTCCAAAATGGTGTCACTTGTGGGGGTTTTTTCCACTGTTTAGGCATATCAGGGGCTCTCCAAACAACGACATGGCATCCAATCTCAATTCCAGCCAATTTTAGTTTGAAAAGTCAACGCGCTCCTTCCCTTACAAGCTCTGCCGTATGCCCAAACAGGGTTTTCCCCCACATATGGGGTTTGGTGTACTCAGGAGAAATTGCACACAACTTTATCTCCCTTTTCCCCTTTTACCCTTGTGAAAAAAAAAAAAACATTTGTAAAAGATCATTTTTTTGGCTAAAAAGTTAAAAAATTAATTTTTTCCTTCCCATTGCTTCAGCTCCTGTGAAGACCTGAAGGGTTATTAAAAATTTTTTGAATGTGGTTTTGAGTACCTTGAGGGTGCAGTTTTTAGAATGGTGTCACTTTTGGGGATTTTCTGCCATATAACCCCTCAAAGTGACTTCAAAGTGAGGTGGTCCCTAAAAAAAAAGGCTTTGTAAATTTTTGTTGTAAAAATGAGAAATCACTGGGCAACTTTTTAACCCCTTAAATTTCTAAAAAAAAAAATGTTGGTTCCAAAATTGTGCTGATGTTTAAATAGACATGTGGGAAATGTTATTTATTAATATTTTTTTGTGACATATCTCTCTTTTAAGGGAAAAAAAAATTCAAAGTTTGAAAATTGCAAAATTTTCAAAATTTTCGCCATATTTGCGTTTTTTTTTCAAAAATAAACGCAAGGTAAATCGAAGAAATTTTACCACTAACATGAAGTACAAATGTCACGAGAAAACAATCTCAGAATCGCGAAGTTCCGTTGAAGCGTTCCAGAGTTATAACCTCATAAAGAGACAGGGTCAGAATTGTAAAAATTGGCCCGGTCATTAACGTGCAAACCACCTTGGGGGTGAAGGGGTTAAAAATATTAAAAAAATATAAAAGTTCAAATCACCCTCTTTCGCTCCATTCAAAATAAAACAATAAAAAAAATCAAACAAACTCATATTTGGTATCGTCGAATTCAGAATTACGTTTATCTGTTTAATAAAAAATGGATTAATATGATCGCTAAATGGCGTGCAAGAAAAAAGTCAAAAACCCCCGAAATTTCATTTTTGGTCGCGCAGACATTGCATTAAAAATGACAAGGAGAATCATAATGGCAGGTCAATTTTAGCTTTTCTCAACCTAGTAAAAAAAACCAAACAAAAAACAATTTTGGGATTGCACTTTTTTGCAATTTCACCACACTTGAATTCTTTTCCTGTTTTCTAGTACACGACATGGGTAAAACCAATGGTGGTCGTTCAAAAGCACAACTCGTCCTGCAAAAAAACAAGCATTACATGGCCATATTGATGAAAAATAAAAAAAAAATTTTGGAATCAGGAAGGGGAGCGAAAAATGAAAACGCCCAAAAAAGAAAATACCTCCTGGGTTATGGGGTTAAAGTTTGCTCTGTTGCCCCTCCTCGCCACAGACAGTCTTCAGTAATAGCATTGCATGAACATAGGGGCGGATTAAGAGTAGCCAGGGACCTGAGCAGTTTAGAAGGTGTGGGCCCCCCAGGTACCTGATGCATCATGTGACATGCATATGATCCCTTTGATCGATCATGTGATGGTCATGTGAGTAACACATTTGGTGCTATGGTGCACATCCGTAAATGGAAATCAACAGAGAAAGCTTATGCGCAGAGCAAAATTTTCCCCCTTTTGTATAACCCCTATCATAATATTGACTGTAAAAATAGAGCAAGGGGGAAATTATTTTGCCAAGGGCCACATAACAGAACAAAACAGGAGGCGAACCCAAAGGCTGAAATTAATTTTTTCTCATATTTTATAAAATAAAAAAAAAAAAATAATTGTATGACTTAAAATTGGTAAATTAAAATGTTGACATCCCCCCATATACAGTATATCTAACACTTTGCACCCACCTGCAATTGAGCCCTGCACACCTCCTCAATCAAAACCCAAAAAAATAAACCCTTTGGGGTTTTTATACATGTAAAACAAACAAATTTTAATTTAAAAAAAAATCTTCTTTTTTTTAGTTTAAAATGCAACACGTAAAAAAAAAATACACAAATTTGACATAAATTTTCTTTTAAAAAAAACAAATGAGGGAAATATTTATATCGTTGCCCCTTTTACAATTCCCTTTTTCACATAGAAGTTGGCACCTCCGCCCTTTACAATGCCCCTA
>JARQOD010000005.1:223155914-223240908 GCA_033576555.1 Oophaga sylvatica | reverse complement strand
CCTTTCTGGCACTTTGCCCGTCTATTCCCATTGCCCTGTAGCGGTGGCGAATGGGTTAATATGGGGTTAAAGCCACCTTGCTATTGAAAGGTGACCTTAAGCCAGGTTAATAATTGAGAGCTGTCAATTAGACAACTATCAATTATTAATCCTATTGCATGAAATAAAAATAAAACACACACACTTTAATTAAAAATCATTTTAATGAAATAAAGACACATGTTTTTGACCATCTTTTATTTTACTGCAAAAACCATTTCCTGTAATAAAAATAAAATAAAAAAGCAAAATTATTCTTACCTATCCCATGCACAGTCAGGTCCCACGGTGTAATCCTTCAGAAAGGGTTAATGTTTACTGCAGGGACCGCAGCTAATGCTGCAGCCTCACAGTAAACCCCAAATGAATGAGTTCCTCTCCTGCCTGACAGGAGAGTAAAGGCTGGGTGTCACATAACGATACACCAGCGATCCCGACAACGATATGCACTTGTCAGGATCGCTGGTGTATCGCTACATGATCGCTGCTGAGCTGCCAAACAGGCAGCTCAGGCAGCGATCTGGGACAGCGACACTGCGGGTAACATCGCTTAAGGGCCCGTCTCACATAGCGATATCGCTACCGAGATCGCTGCTGAGTCACTAGTTTTGTGACGCAGCAGCGAGCTCACCAGCGATATCGCTGTGTGTGACATTCAGCGACGATCAGCCCCCCTGCCGGGTATCGCTGATCGTCGCAGAAATGTCAGGACCTTTTTTTGATCGCTGGTTTCCCTCTGACAGGCACGCATCGCTGCGTGTGACAGGCGGGAGACCAGCGATCCGCTGGTAACCAAGGTACACAGCGGGTTTCCAGGCACCGCGCAGCGCTTGGAAACCCGCTGTGTACCTTGGATACCAGCTCCCTGCATCAGGGCGCTGGTATCCAAGGTACACAGCGGGTTTCTAGGCACAGCCCCGCGCCTGGAAACCCGCTGTCTACCTTGGTTACCAGCGGATCGCTGGTCTCCCGCCTGTCACACGCAGCGATGTGTGCCTGTCAGCGGGAAACCAGCGATCAAAGGTCCTGACATTTCAGCGACGATCAGCGATACCCGGCAGGGGGGCTGATCGTCGCTGAATGTCACACACAGCGATATCGCTGGTGAGCTTGCTGCTGCGTCACAAAACTAGTGACTCAGCAGCGATCTCGGTAGCGATATCGCTATGTGAGACGGGCCCTTAAGTGGAAAGCTTAATTGATTGCTTTCCACTTTCACTTCAGGTCAGCCAGGGACACAATCAGTGACGTCAGAGGGAACTGATTAACAAAAATAGGGGTTCCCTTCGAAAAAAAAATGGCGTGGGGTCCCCCCTATTTTTGTTAACCAGCCAGATGAAGCAGACCGCTGAGGCCTGGATTTTCAGGCTGTTAAGGAGTCAAGATCCATGGACCTTTCCAGCCTGATAATACCAGGCCACAGCAGTCTGTATATCTTGGCTGATTAACAAAAATAGGGGATCCCCTCGAAAAAAATTGGCGTGGGGTCCCCCCTATTTTTGTTAACCAGCCAGATGAAGAAAACCGCTGAGGCCTGGATTTTCAGGCTGTTAAGGAGTCAAGATCCATGGACCTTGCCAGCCTGATAATACCAGGCCACAGCAGTCTGCATATCTTGGCTGATTAACAAAAATAGGGGATCCCCTCGAAAAAAATTGGCGTGGGGTCCCCCCTATTTTTGTTAACCAGCCAGATGAAGCAGACCGCTGAGGCCTGGATTTTCAGGCTGTTAAGGAGCCAAGATCCATGGACCTTGCCAGCCTGATAATACCAGGCCACAGCAGTCTGCATATCTTGGCTGATTAACAAAAATAGGGATCCCCTCGAAAAAAATTGGCGTGGGGTCCCCCTATTTTTGTTAACCAGCCAGATGAAGCAGACCGCTGAGGCCTGGTTTTTCAGGCTGGTAAGGATCCAATATCCATGGACCTTGCAAGCCTGATAATACCAGGCCACAGCAGTCTGCTTAGCTTGGCTGGTTAACAAAAATAGGGGATCCCCTCGAAAAAAAAACGGCGTGGGGATCCCCCTATTTTTGTTAACCAGCCAAGTAAAATGCAGACTGCTGCGGCCTGGTATTAAAAGACTGTCAAGGCCCATGGATTTTGGCCCTCAACAGCCTGATAATACCAGGCTACAGCAGCCCCACATTTGGCGCATCAAAAGATGTGCCAATTGTGGCACTTTACCCGGCTCTTCCCACTTGCCCTGTAGCGGTGGCAAGCGGGGTAATAAGGGGTTATTGTCACCGTTGATTGCACGGTGACAATAAGCCCGGTTAATAATGGATAGGCGTCAATAAGACACCGATCCATTATTAATCCCAAAGTTATTAAATGTATAAAAAAAAGACAGCAAGAAAAAAGTCTTTTAATGAAATAAAAGAGACAACACAGTTTTCATTTCTTTTATTACTCTCTCATTCCTGCGACGCCATCGATCTCCTGTAAAAAAAGAAAAAAAAAAAACCAACAGTATACCACCTGTCCGACGCAGTCCATAACGACAGTCCCACGACGATCCAACTCTGCTACATCGGAATGCCAGGCAGAGCCTAACATCCCGACGCAGCACAGCTGATTACCTGCTTCCCCGGCGGTGACGTCATCGGACTGACTGCTTTACGGCCGCGATTACCCAGCAGTCACTGCAGTTATCGCGAGAAAACTGCATGTGACCGCCGGGGAAAGAAGATGGCGGCCATGAAGCAGTGCAGGACGTGACCGCCGGAGATCTTCTGCCGGGTAAGTGCCGCTGACTCCTGACAGACCCGACCGACGGACACTGACAGTGACAGTGACAATCCCGATTCCGGTATCCGATAAGACGAAAATATCGGAACTCGGAATCGGAATTCCGATACAGCCAATATCGGCCGATACCCGATATTTGCAGTATCGGAATGCTCAACACTAGTTTGGACGCACGGCAGGGCTTGGAAAGGAAGCAGTAACGTTTTGGAATGCAAACATTTATGGAGGTCATGTTCCATTTGTAGTGCCCCAGATGAGCCTAAACAGTGGAAACCCCCACAAGTGACCCCATTTTGGAAGCTAGACCCCCTAAGGAACTTATCTAGATCTTTGGTGAGCACTTTGAACCCCCAAGTGCTTCACACAAGTTTATAATGCCCGAGCATGAAAATAAAAAATCCTATTTTTTTCCCACAAAAATTATCTCTTAGTCACTAATTTTTTATTTTCCCAAGGGTAACAGGAGAAATTGGACCACAAAATTTGTTGTCCAAATTGTCCTGAGTACGCTGATATCCCATATGTGGAGGGGAACCACTGTTTGGGCGCACGGCAGAGCTCGGAATGGAAGGAACACCATTTGACTTTTTCCAACCAAAATTGGCTGGAATTGAGATTGGACGCCATGTTGCATTTGGAGAGCCCCTGCTGTGCCTCCACAAGTGACCCCATTTGGGAAACTAGACCCCCTAAGGAACTTATCTAGATCTTTGGTGAGCAATTTGAACCCCCAAGTGCTTCACACAAGTTTATAACGTAGACCCGTAAAATTAAAAAATCATATTTTTTCCACAAAATTGATTTTTTTTCACCCCAATTTTTATTTTCCCAAGGGTAATAAGACTCCAAAAGTTATTGTGCAATTGTCCTGAGTGCGCTGATACCCCATATGTGGGAGTAAACCACTGTTTGGGTGCATGGCAGAGTTTGGAAGGGAAGGAGCGCCGTTTGACTTTTTCAACGCAGAATTGGCTGGATGCCATGTCGTGTTTGGAGAGCTCCTGATATGCCTAAACAGTGGAAACCCCCACAAATGACACCATTTTGGAAACTAGACCCCTCAAGGAACTTATCTAGATGTGTGGTGAGCACTTTGAACCCCAAAGTGCTTCACAGAAGTTTATAACGTACAGCCGTAAAATAAAAAATCTCTTTTTTTTTAACAAAAATGATTTTTTTGCCCCCAATATTTTATTTTCACAAGAGTAACAGGAGAAATTGGACCCCAAAAGTTGTTGTCCAATTTGTCCTGAGTATGCTGATACCCAATATGTGGGAGTAAACTACTGTATGGGCGCACGTCGAGGCTCGGAAGGGAAGTAGTGACGTTTTGGATTGCAGACTTTGATGGAATGGTCTGGGGGAGTCATGTCGCATTTGGAGAGCCCCTGATGCGTCTAAACAGTGGAAACCCCCCACAAGTGACCCTATTTTGGAAAATAGACCCCACAAGGAACTTATCTAGATGTGTGGTGAGCACTTTGAACCCCGAAGTGCTTCACAGAAGTTTTTAACGTACAGCCGTAAAAATAAAAAATCCTTTTATTTTTACAAAAATGATTTTTTCGCCCCCAATATTTTATTTTCACAAGGGTAACAGGAGAAATTGGACCCCAAAAGTTGTTGTCCAATTTGTCCTGAGTATGCTGATACCCAATATGTGGGAGTAAACTACTGTATGGGCGCACGTCGGGGCTCGGAAGGGAAGTAGTGACGTTTTGGATTGCAGACTTTGATGGAATGGTCTGGGGGCGTCATGTCGCATTTGGAGAGCCCCTGATGCGCCTAAACAGTGGAAACCCCCCACAAGTGACCCCATTTTGGAAAATAGACCCCACAAGGAACTTATCTAGAAGTGTGGTGAGCGCTATGAAGCTCCAAGTGCTTCACAGAAGTTTTATAACATACAGCCGTAAAAACAAAAAAAATCATTTTTTTTTACAAAAATGATTTTGTCGCCCCCAGTTTTTTATTTTCCCAAGGGTAACAGGAGAAATAGGACAAATTGCACAATAACTCTTGTGGTCCAGAGTACGCTGATACCCCATATGCGGGAGTAAACTACTGTTTGGGCGCATGGCAGAGCTCAGAAGTGAAGGAGCACCGTTTGACTTTTTCAACGCAGAATTGGCTGGAATTGAGATCAGACGCCATGTCACATTTGGAGAGCCCCTGATGTGCCTAAACAGCAGAAACCCTCCAATTCTAACTCCAACCCTAACCCCAACACACCCCTAACCCTAGTCCCAACCCTAACCACAAACCTAACCCTAACACACCCCTAACCGTAATCCCAACCCTAATCCTAATCCTAACGTTAGCGCCAACCCTAACCCTAACTTTAGCCGCAACCCTAACCCTAACGGGAAAATGGAAATAAATACATTTTTTTAATTTTATTATTTTTCCCTAACTAAGGGGGTGATAAAGGGGGGTTTGAATTACTATTTGTAGCGGGTTTTTATGATTGGCAGCTGTCACGCTAAAAGACGCTTTTTATTGCAAAAAATAGTTTTTTGCAGCACCACATTTTGAGAGCTATAATTTTTGCATATTTTGGCCCACAGAGTCATGTGAGGTCTTATTTTTTGCGGGACGAGGTGACGTTTTTATTGGTACCATTTTTGAGCACGTGACATTTTTTGATCGCTTTTTATTTCGATTTTTGGGAGGTTAGAATGAACAAAAATCAGCAATTCATGAATTTCTTTTGGGGGAGGCGTTTGTACCGTTCCGCGTGTGGTAAAATTGATAAAGCAATTTTATTCTTCGGGTCAGTACGATTACGGCTATACCTTATTTATATCATTTTTTTTATGTTTTGGTGCTTTTATAGAATGAAAACAATTTTATGTAAAAAATTATTATTTTTGCATTGCTTTATTCTGCGAGCTATAACTTTTTTATTTTTTCACTGATGATGCTGTATGATGGCTCGTTTTTTGCGGGACAAGATGACGTTTTCAGCGGTACCATGGTTGTTTATCTCAGTCTTTTTGATCGCGTGTTGTTCCACTTTTTGTTCAGCGGTATGATGATAAAGCATTGATTTTTTGCTTCGTTTTCTTTTTTTTTTTAAGGGGTTCACTAAAGGGGTTAACTAGTGGGACAGTTTTATAGGGGGGGGTTGTTACGGACGCGGCGATACCAAATATGTGTACTTTCATTGTTTTGTTTTTTTTATTTACAGGAAAGAATGAATTTATTGGGGAATATATATTTTTTTTTTATGATTTTTTTTACCACTTTTTATTTTTATTTTTTTAACTTTTATACTTTGTCCCAGGGTGGGACATCACTGTATTTTATCAGATCGCTGGTGTGACAGTGTGCACAGCACTCTGTCACACCAGCGATCGCTCTGGCACTGCTACAGGCTTCCCCAGCGCCTGCTCTCAGCAGGCACTGAGGAAGCCGCCTCCCTGCAGGACCCCGGCGCCATCTTGGATCCGGGGACCTGGAAGGAAGACGGACCCTCGGAACAGCGCGACACATCGCGCTGCTCTGAGGGTCTCAGGGGAGCGCGCAGGGAGCCCCCTCCCTGCGCGATCCTCCCCTGTGCCCCCGGTACACCGCGATCATGTTTGATCGCGGTGTGCCAGGGGTTAATGTGCCGGGAGCGGTCTGTGACCGCTCCTGACACACAGTCACAGGTGTCAGCTGTGATAATCAGCTGACACCCGGCGGCGATCAGCTGTGCTCCCCCCGGGAGCGCAGCTGATCGCCCATGACGTACTATTCCGTCCATGGGAATTAGGTCCAGGGTCACATGGACGGAATAGTACGTCTGATGGCAGAGAGGGGTTAAAAAACATTTTTTTTACTTTTGGCATGCTTAAATAGTCTCCATAGGAGACTAGAAGCTGACATAGCCAGATTGCCTATATAAAGGCGTTCATCAGTTCGCCTGTATGTAGTAGAATTACTCACTTGTTATGAGCACCGACCACTGGGTGGCACTCATATCAAGCAAGTAGTAACAACCATAGAAGACTCTAGGAGACATTAGGTTGTCATACCAACCCACAGGTGACCCACGATCACATAACGGAGGTCATCTGTGGGTGGATTTCCAGTGTGATTGCCGAAAGCGCATGTCAAATGACGCTGTCAGAGTTTAACAGCGGCATTTAACAGGTTAATAGCCGCGGGTGGATTGCAATTCCAACCGTGGCTGTTCTGGGCACTTGTCAGCTGTTTAAAACATCTGACATGTGCAGGGAAAGATACTGGCTCACCGCCAGAGCCCACATCAAAGGGAGGAAGTCCGACATCAGCATAAATGTACGCCCGATGTCGGAAAGGGGTTAAAGCAGGAGGAAAGTACAGACGCCAGAGACAAGCAGAAGGACCTTGGAAGAAGCCGAAGACCCTACCCACAGTTGCACCTTGATGAACAAAACCTTATGAAACCTAATCTTTAAATGCTCACTAAACAAGAACTAGGTCACAATTTCTTTACTAAGGGCATGAGTGTTGATTCTCCTCTTCCAGAGTATCGGCTTGATTATGGTAATGAGCGTTGGTTCAAACTCTCATTAAAGCTTGATGAGAGTGTCAGTTTACTGTGAACCGATTCTCTCGCATGAAAGAATCGAATCTCTGGTGCGGAGAAGAAGAAGAACTCAATTTCTCCATCTTTCCATTGTCTCTATTCTCGTAAATTTGACTGCACTCAGATGATATCTGATATTTTACATGCACACGTTGTTGCAGGTGGACCCTGCTGCTAGTATAATATCGCAAGAAGCGAACTCTGTTATCCCACAGAGTCGCCAAAATAAACGCCATAACGCGCTGTGGCAATATGTGCGAACTCTGTTAATCCACAGAGCCGCTAGAAGGAGTGCCGCAGCGCTATATGGCGATGTGTGCAAACTCACTTAACACAACTGAGTCGCAAAATAAACACGCTAGGGTGCTGTCTAGCGTTGAAAGCAAACCCTGTTGTGTCACAGAGCCGCTGAGACAAATTTCTGTGTCCTGTCAGGCACCCAGGTACACAGTTGACTGCTAAGCGAACATAGAACGTGATCATGCGCTAATGTCCTCACGGGAGTCACCCGCAATCTATGGCGTCTGAATGCCAGGCCCTGAATACGGCAAACAAACTCCTCACCGGTTATGCCGGTAATCTAGGGCATCTAGGACACCGACCCTGACCAGCTAGCATACCAAGCTCCTCACCGATTAAGTCGGTATTGTAATGGCGTATTTCAGCCGCCCTTACCACACACATGCATGACCACACTGGTGCAAAGCATATAACCCTTTTATAGTAACAGCTACAGGACCTGCCAGAAACAAGGACCAATGAGAAACTGTTCCAAAACCCATGCAGTTTCAGGACCTTCCTGGCGGACCAATAGGAGCTGCTGCAGTACCTGAACATGTGACCCCTGATCTCCAATGAGAGATCTTACCCTGGGCATGCTCAGAAGGGGAAACGCAGGACTTCGTCGCAAAGACGTCTGCTCCAGCACTGGCTATAATAGCAGATCCAGGAGAGGCAGCAGCAAGTCTCTGCAAAGTACTGGAATGGGCAAGACGCTGGGACCAACATCTCTGCTGAGCAGGCTCCACTGCGGCCGGAGATGAATGGGGGACCGCAGCGGGACTGGTTTGAGACTCCCCTTGTGCAGCAGCGGGAACTCGAACCCTAACACACGTATGGGTCCTCGTGATCTGATTTCTAAAGCCACGCACAGCATGCTGCGATTTTCTTATCATGCCAAAAATGCAGATCTACGCTGCCCCATAGTATAACATTGGTATGAGTGCTATCTGATAGGACGTCGGTTAGCCCTCTCCCAAGTGATATGCTCATGTGAGTGAGTCATAAATGTATCTATTGAATCTGTATATCGTCCCATTATTGCCATGCCTTTACTTTAAGATGCATAATCGTTATGACAGGTTCTTTTAAAGTTAAGCACAATGTGCACTATTGCTAAGAAAATAATCAGAAAACAAGGTGCAAAGTATACTATTAATTTGACTTAACTACATTTCTTGTATAGTATTTGTCTACATTTATTTATCTGCAGTGTTCTCTGATTTTCCAATAAACCTTCAGCCGATCCATAACCTGGTACTAGAGTCAGCATGTGAAGTGTGTAAAACCATATTTGTATCCGTTTAATATATATCTTGATAATGTACTCAAAGTCCTTTAGAGACTACTCCAAAGGCCAGTGTAGAGGTCAGTAGAGAGCTGCAGTTTGCGACAAAGGATGCTTTATTATGTTAAACATGTAAGATTAAGTGAGCTATGGAAACAGCTGTTAAGTAAATTCCACATAATTGTTATGTTCCGAGCTCCTTGTGAAAGAGAGCTAATGCACCAACTTACAAAACAATCATGATACATTTATATAAATATATGCAACGAATTCAGAAACTTTTCAGAAAAACGTCTATGAAGTAAAAAGTTGTACAAGGAAAGCATTTTACTCTCCACTTCAACACACTTTCTGCAAGCCTTTTTAATGCTGCTCTAACGAAATGTGCACACAATGTTTTGAGGTTTCTTTTGGAGTGGGTTTGCTCTAAAAAAATACCTGAAAAATAACTCAAAAATGTTTGAAAGGCTCTACTTGTTTATTTCTGTTGCAAAATCACTTGCTATTAATACATACAGTGTTTTGGATATCTTAATTAGTTTCAGGCTATCACAAACACTAGCCATTTAAAAGAAGTGACCTATCAATTCTTCAGGTATTTTCTTCTATGAAGCCATTCCATATTTTACAAAAGCAGTCAATGGTAAGGCTACAAAAATGCCGTAATAAGGTCTTGGCATCTGTTTGAGCATTTTAGTGAGCCTTTAAGAGGTATTTCTGCCTCATAAAAACTTAGTTTTAATAATTTGGTTAATGGATTTCAAAACAAAAGAAAATCAATGACAAAAATGTTTAAAAAATTATTATGAAACAATAACAAAATGCTTCAGGAGACATTAATAAAATGCGAACACAAGAGATTCAAGGACACAAAGGACACAAAGACACCTAGAAAAATATAAAAAGAGGTTTTTTTTAAAAGGTTTCCACTTGAAAATCTCTAACTAAGGCTGCTTTCACACATCAGGCTTTTTGAATCAGGCGCGATCCGGCGTGTTTCTAAAAAAGCGGATCCGGTACCGGATGCGTTTTTTTAGCATTGACTTACATTAGCGCCGGATCGCGCCTGATGTCACTGCGTTGCATCCGTTTTTGGCCAGATCCGTCGGAATAGAACATTCCGGCTGCCGGACAAGACGGTTGCTGTAATGTTTTTTTTTTTTTCCCGGAGGCGCCTGACAGTGCCTGAATCGGCACTTCAGGCGGCCGGAAACAATGCAAACCTATGGAGCCGGACCAGATTTTTGTCAAATCCGTCAGAAAACTGATCCGGAGTCCAAGGTGTCTCTCTCTCTCTCTCTCTCTCTCTCTCGCTCTCTCTCTCTCTCTCTCTCTCTCCATTCGTACCTACATTTTCAACATGGAAAATTTTCTTTTTCCGGGTTGAAAAGGTCAGGTCGGATCAGGCAAAAAACCTGATCAGTTGCATCAGTTGTTTTAAAATCAGCGCCGGATCCGTCCTATCAGGCATAAGACGGATATGCCTGATTCAAAAAAACTGATGTGTGAAAGTAGCCTAAGCAAGCTAAGTTAATTCTTTGCTTTCTGTAGCCTCATCTGCAAATTTGCAGTCTTCATAAGTGACGAAGCACTTAGTACATATTATTGTATCATGAAGTTTCATGTATATACAGTTTATAGGGAAGGGGTCATCCCCCTATTTAAAAAGTTAATGTCAATAGGTTGGTCTAAGTTTGGGCAAAGTGTATACTTCCCTCCCTGACAGGCTTTGGTCCTCTATACTTAGTCCTGCGACCTCAGACCATTCTTGCATTAATATACAGCGGGGAGTAGTTAGGTGACTGCTACAAACAATCATCAGCTGCTGAGACAAAAAAAGAATTCCTGGTTCTTAAGCACACACATTATTTGGTCCAAAAAGCTAGTCTTAGGTCTAGGTTCTTAGCATATCTGGTATGGATTGTACCGACAAATTTCTAAACTGAACTGTTTTTCTGAAACTAAATTCTGCATGTTATTGCATGGTTACTTATTTATTTTTATGTCCATTTTTTTGTTGAAGAAAAGCAACAAGAATCATGACAAAACAATACCAGGCCAGTGCTTTAACCCCTAAGCCTGTTTTCACCTTCATGACAATGCCAATTTTTTCAATTCTGACCTTTGTTACTTAATGAGGTTATAACTCTGGAACCTTTCATTGTATCCCACTGATTCTGAGAATGTTTTTTGTGACATATTGTACTTTATGATAGTGGTAACTTTTTTTAGATGACTTAGGTTTATTTGTGAAAAAATCAGCAATTTGGCAAAAATTTTGAAAATTTTGTAATTTTCAAACTTTTAATTTTTATGGCCTTAAATCATGTCACACTGAATAGTTAATAAATAAAATTTCCCACATATCTACTTTACAGCAACACAATTTTTCAAAGCTAATTTTTTTGTTATGAAGTTATAAGGGTTCAAATTTGAACAGTGATTTCTCATTTTTACAACAAAATTTAGAAAAACATTTTTTTAGGTACCACCTCAAATTTGAAGTGATTTTGAGGTGCCTATATGTCAGAAAATATCCAAAAGTGACACCAGTCTAAAAACTGCACCTCTCATGGAGCTCAAATTCACATTCAAGAAGTTTATTAATCCTTAAAGTGCTTCACAAGAATTAATAGATTATGGAAGGAAAATATAAACATTTAACTTTTTTTCACAAAAATATTTCTTTAGACCTAATTTTTTTGCTTTTGCAAGGGTAACAGGAGAAAATAGACAATAAAATTATTTGAGCAATTTCTCCTGAGCATGCTGAAAACCCATATGTGGAGGAAAACCACTGTTTGGGCACACAGCAGGGTTCGGAAGGGAAGGAGCGCCATTTAACTTTTTAATGAATAATTTGCTGGCATAATTAGTAGATGCCATGTCATTTTTGAAGAGCCCCATTGACGTGCCTAAACAGTGAAAAAAAAACACAAGTGACACCATTTTCGAAACTAGGCTCCTCAAGGAACTTATCTAGATGTGTGTTGAGCACCTTGAACATAGTAACATAGTTAGCAAGGCCGAAAAAAGACATTTGTCCGTCCAGTTCAGCCTATATTCCTTCAGAATAAATCCCCAGATCTATGTTCTTCTAAAGAACCTATTAACTGTAAGATTCAATATTGTTACGCCCCAGTAAGTAATCCAGGCCTCTCTTGAACCTCATGACTGAGTTCGCCATCACCACCTCTTCAGGCAAGTAATTCCATATTCTCACTGCCCTAACAGTAAGAAATCCTCTTCTATGTTGGTGGAAAAACCTTCTCTCCTCCAGACGCAGAGAATGCCCTCTTGTGACCGTCATCTTCCTTGGTATAAACAGATCCTCGGAAAGATATTTTTATTGTCCCCTTATATACTTATAATGATCTAATCCTTATAAACAATGAGAAAATGGTTGAGGAGGTAAGAGTGGCTGGGACCCTAGGAGGTAGCGACCATGCTATTTTAGAATTTTGGATAACTATAGGAGGAAGACCTGTGAAGACTCAGACTTCGAGGTTACATTTCAGAAAGGCAGATATTAAGGAGCTCAGAAAGAGAATTGGAGGGATACAATGGCAAAAATGTCCAGGAAGGATGGGAAATCTTGAAAAATGAGATTCTCAAAGCACAATCATTAACAAGTCCGAAAATAGGGAAGAATAAGAAGCATTTAAGGAAACCAGGACGGATGAACACAGAACTTAAACACATGCTAAAAAGGAAGAAAGACATATTTATCAAATGGAAAGAGTGAGGCATATCTAAAGAAGAATATAATGCTGTCTGCAGAGCTGGCAGGGCAAGAATCAGATTATCTAAAGCTGACAATGAATTAAGGCTTGCAAGAGGCGTCAAAAGCAATAAAAAAGGATTTTGCGGATATGTAAAAAGTTAAAGAAAAGTCGAAGATGCTATAGGATTTTTACAGGATGAAAATGATGAAATGGTAAGAAAGGATGTTGAGAAGGCCGAACTTTTATATTCCTATTTTGCATCTGTTTGCTATCAGAAAGGAAATGTAACATCAAGTGATCTTCACTGTCCTATTAAAGAAATAGGAGAATCCAGGATATCTATAAGCAGAAAGCTAGTGAGGAAACACTTAGCTAACATAAATGAATTCAAGTTTCCAGGTCCAGATGAATTACACCCCAGAGTACTGAAGGAGATAGCAGAAGAAATTTTTGAACCACTCTCCATAATCTTTGAAAATTCTTGGAGAACAGGAGAAGTCCCAGAAGACTGGAGAAGAGCAAATGTTGTTCCTATCTTCAAAAAGGGGAAGAAGGTGGACCCAGGGAACTATAGGCCGGTGAGTCTGACTTCTATACCAAGAAAGATCTTTGAACAAATTGTAAACAACATGCATGCAAGTACCTGGATAAGAATGAAGTGCTTAACCAGAGTCAGCATGGATTTGTAACTAATAAGTCATGACAGACTAATTTAATTTCCTTCCATGACAGAATCACTGACTGGGTGGATCAGGGAAATGCTGTAGATATAGTATATCTTGACTTCAGCAAAGCATTTGACAAAGTATCTCACACAATCCATATTGAAAAAATGACAAAGTATGGAATGAACAAGGCAACTGTTAGGTGGATTCATAACTGGCTTAGTGATCGGACCCAAAGAGTGGTCGTAAATGGCTGCACATCCAGTTTGAAGAATGTTTCAAGTGGGGTACCACAGAGCTCTATCCTGGGCCCTGTATTGTTCAACATCTTTATCAATGATTTAGATGAAGGAATTGAGGGTAAACTGATTAAATTTGCTGATGACACAAAGCTAGAAGGGATAGCTAATACTAGAGAAGAGAGAGAGAGGATTCAAAAAGATATAAATAAACTGGAGCAGTGGGCAGCAACTAACAGAATGGTTTTTAATAGGGAAATATGGAAAGTAATACATCTAGGCAATAAAAATGAAAAAATCATATACAGAATGGGAGGATTAGGGCTAAGCAACAGCACATGTGAAAAAGACTTGGGTATACTAATAGATCACAGACTGAACATGAGTCAACAGTGTGATGCAGCAGCAAAAAAAAGGCAAATACAATTCTGGGATGTATTAACAGAAGCATACAGTCTAGATCACGTCATTATTGCCCTCTACTCCTCATTGGTCAGACCTCATCTGGAATACTGTGTCCAGTTTTGGGCATCACACTTTAAAAAAGACATCAACAAACTGGAGCAAGTTCAGAGAAGAGTGACCAGAATGGTGACTGGTCTGCAAACCATGTCCTATGAGGAACAGTTACAGAATTTGGGAATATTTTGCTTGCAAAAAAGAAGACTGAGAGGAGACTTAATAGCTGTCTACAAATATATCAAGGGCTGTCACAGTGTAGAGGGATCATCTTTATTCTCATTTGCACAAGGAAAGACTTGACGCAATGGGATGAAACTGAATGGGAGGAGACACAGATTAGATATTAGAAAAAACTTTTTGACAGTTAGAGTGATTAATGAGTGGAACAAGCTGCCACGAGAGGTTGTGAGCTCTTCTTCAATGGAAGTCTTGAAACAGAGGCTGGACAGACATCTGTCTGGGATGATTTAGTGAATACTGCTTTGAGCAGGGGGTTGGACCAGATGACCCAGGAGGTCCCTTCCAACTCTACCATTCTATGGTAGCACGGTGGCTCAGGATAGCACTACAGCCTTGCAGCGCTGGAGTCTTGGGTTCAAATTCCACCTAGGACAACTTCTGCAAGGAGTTTGTATGTTCGTGGGTTTCCTCTGGGTTCTCCGGTTTCCTCCCACACTCCAAAAACATACTAATAGGGAATCTAGAATGTGAGCCCCATCGGGGACAGCGACGATAATGTGTGCAAACTGTAAAGCGCTGCGGAATATGTTAGCGCTATAAAAAAATTAAGATTATTTATTATTATTTCAATGATTTTATGACTTATACATGGTTATTAGATCACCACTCAATCGTCTTTTTTCTAGACTAAATAATCCTATATTTGCTAATCTCTCTGGGTATTGTAGCTTCCCCATCCCCTTTATTAATTTTATTGCCCTCCTTTGTACTTGTTCTAGTTCCATTATATCCTTCCTGAGAATCGGTGCCCAAAACTGTACACAGTATTCCATGTGCGATCTAACCAGGGATTTGTACAGAAGCAGTATAATGCTCTAATTATGTGTATCCAGACTTCTTTTAATGCACCCCATGATCCTGTTTGCCTTGGCAGTCGCTGCTTTACACTGGCTGCTCCAGGTAAGTTTATCATTAACTAGGATCCCCAAGTAATTCTCCATGTCAGATTTACCCAGTGGTTTCCCGTTCAGTGTGTAATGGTGATATTGATTCTTTCTTTCCATGTGTATAACCTTACATTTATCATTGTTAAACCGCATCTGCCACCTTTCAGCCCAAGTTTTCAACTTATCCAGATCAATCTGCAGCAGAATACTATCTTCTCTTGTATTGACTGCTTTACATAGTTTTGTATCATCTACAAATATCGATATTTTACTGTGTAAACCTTCTACCAGATCGTTAATAAATATGTTGAAGAGAATAGGTCCCAACACCGACCTGTGTGGTACCCCACTGGTCACATCAACCAGTTAGAGAATATACCATTTGATAACCACCCTCTGCTTTCTATCACTAAGCCAGTTACTTACCCATTTACACACATTTTTCCCAGACCCAGCATTCTCATTTTGTGCACCAGCCTCTTGTGTGGCACGGTATCAAACGCTTTGGAAAATAAAGATATACCACGTACAATGACTCAGCTTGGTCCAGACTATAGCTTATGTCTTCATAAAAACTGATTAGATTGGTTTGGCAGGCCCGATTCTTCATAAACCCCCAGGTGGTTCATAGACGTTTATAACATTGAGCCGTAAAAAAAAATCAAATTGTTCCCACAAAAAATGAGTTTTACCTCCAAATTTTGCATTTTCATAAGAGTAACAGTAGAAATTGCATGATAGAATTTGTTGTGGAATTTCTCCTGTGTACACCGATACCAATTTGTGGAGGAAAAATACTGTTTAGATGCACAGTAGAGCTCAGAAGAGAAGGAGTGCCATTTCACTTTTTGAATGTAAAATTTGTCTGGCATAATTAGCAGATGTCATATCGTGTTTGTAGAGCCCCTGACATGCCAAAACTGTGCAAACCCCCCACAAGTGACACCATTTTTGAAACTAGACCCCTCAGTGAACTTATCTAAATGTGTGTTGAGCATGTTAAAACCACAGGTGCTTCACAGAAGTTTATAACGTTGAGCCGTGAAAATAAATTGTTTTTATCCCCAAATTTTGCATTTTTACCAGAGTAAATGGAAAAAATGAACTCTAAAGTTTGTTGTGCAAATACTCCTGAGTACCCCAATACCTCATATGTGGTCAAAAACTATTTTTGAGGCACAGAAGGTAAGGAGCACCATATTACAGTGCAGATTTTGCTGCACTGCTTTGAGGGTGCCATGTCACATTTGCAGAGCCCCTGAGGTGCCATAACAACAGAACCCCCATATGTCTCCACATTTTATAGACTACACCACTCAATAAATTTATCTACGGGTGCAGTGATCATACTGTTACCATAGGTGAGTCACAGAATTTTATACCATTGGGCAGTTAAGAAAAAATTATTTACATTTTTGCCACCAAGATTGTGTTTTGGCACCAAAATTTGTACCACAATTTCTGCCAAATGTAGAAACACCCCATATGTGGCTGTACAGTCATGGCCAAAAGTTTTGAGAATGACACAAATATTAATTTTTACAAAGTCTACTGCTTCACTTTTTCTAATGGCATTTTGCATATACTCCAGAATGTTATAAAGAGTGATCAGCTTAACAGCAATTACTTGCAAAGTCAATATTTGGCTAGAAAATGAACTTTATCCCCCAAAACACATTTCAACATCATTGCAGCCCTGCCTTAAAAGGACTAGCTAACCTCTTTTCAGTGATTGCTCCATTAACACAGGTGTGGATGTTGATGAGGACATGGCTGGAGATCAATCTGTCATGATTAAGTAAGAATGACACCACTGGACACTTTAAAAAGAGGCTGGTGCTTGGCATCATTGTTTCTCTTCTGTTAACCATGGTTATCTCTAAAGAAACACGTGCAGTCATCATTGCAATGCACAAAAATGGCCTAACAGGGAAGAGTATCGCAGTTAGAAAGATTGCACCTCAGTCAATAATCTATCGCATCATCAAGAACTTCAAGGAGAGAGGTTCCATTGTTGCCAAAAAGGCTCCAGGGCGCCCAAGAAAGACCAGCAAGCGCCAGGACCGTCTCTTAAAAGTGTTTCAACTGCGGGATCGGGCTACCAGCAGTGCAGAGCTTGCTCAGGAATGGCAGCAGGCAGGTGTGAGTGCATCTGTACGCACTGTGAGGCGGAGACTCTTGGAGCAAGGCCTGGTCTCAAGGAGGGCAGCAAAGAAGCCACTTCTCTCCAGAAAAAACATCATGGACAGACTGATATTCTGCAAAAGGTACAGGCAGTGGACTGCTGAGGACTGGGGTAAAGTTATTTTCTCTGATGAATCCCCTTTTCGATTGTTTGGGACATCAGGAAAACGCCTCATTCGGAGAAGAGAAGGTGAGCGCTACCACCAGTCTTGTCTCATGCCAACTGTTAAGCATCCTGAAACCATTCATGTGTGGGGTTGCTTCTCAGCCAAGGGAATCGGCTCTCTCACAGTCTTGCCTAAAAACACAGCCATGGATAAAGAATGGTACCAGAATGTCCTCCAAGAGCAACTTCTCCCTACCCTCCAAGAGCAGTTTGGCGATTAACAATGCCTTTTCCAGCATGATGGAGCACCTTGCCATAAAGCAAAGTGTTAACTAAATGGCTCAGGGAACAAAACATAGAGATTTTGGGTCCATGGCCTGGAAACTCCCCAAATCTTAATCCCATTGAGAACTTGTGGTCAATCATCAAGAGACGGGTGGACAAACAAAAACCTAAAAATTCTGACAAAATGAAAGCATTGATTGTGCAAGAATGGACTGCTATCAGTCAGGATTTGGTCCAGAAGTTGATTGAGAGCATGCCAGGGAGAATTGCAGAGGTCCTGAAGAAGAAGGGTCAACACTGCAAATATTGACTTGCTGCATTAACTCATTCTAACTGTCAATATAAGCTTTTGTTACTCATATGTTTGCAATTATATTTCTGTCTGTGATAAAAACATCTGTCAAAACACACATAAAAACCAGAGGGCAGCAGATCATGTGAAAATATAATATTTGTGTCATTCTCAAAACTTTTGGCCATGACTGTACAGTACTGCTTAGCCACAAGGAGAGACTCGGAAGGGATGGAGCGCTTTTTGCCTCCTGGAGCGCAGATTTTCCTAGAATATTTCGCAGACTCGTTACACAGAGCCCTAAGTGCTAGAAAAGCAGAATCCCCCCTCAATTGACCACATTTTGGAAATTATACCCCTTTGGGAATTTATCTACAGAGGTAGTAATGATTTTGACTCCATGAGTATTTTCCAGAAACAAGCAGTAGTGGATATTGCTGAGTGGAAATTGCAAAGTGCCATTGTAGAGACCAGTATGTTGAAGTGACCAGTACCTGTAGTTACCAGTACATTATGACGAGCTCATGCTTCTGGAGACAGGCACCTAGAAATTAGATGGGCTCTTTTCACTACAGAAATGCCAAACATGTGGACACTAAATGTTGTTTAGGCACATTGCACACTGAGGCTCAGAAAGGAGGGTGGCAATTCGTTTTGGAAGTGCAGTATTTGCTGAATTTCTTTTGAGGGGCGAGGAGCCATTTTGCTTTTCCAGAGCCTTTGTGCTACCAGTAACATGGAAGCCCACTATATATCCATTAACAGATGACAGATCTAAGTTAACACCTGCTTGTTTGTGGATTGAGTTGATACTTTTTTTGGGAACATTTTACATAACATTGAGGATCACATTTATCCGACGCTCTGCGCTCAGCACTTACATCGGGGTTTATATCTAACTCTCAGAGTGACATGACAGATGAAACCTCCGAGGGATCCATTCACTATAATGAGGCAGCAGAGTTACTCTGAACTCCTTCTGGCCTCTGTTCAGGATTGTTCTTCTTTTCAGAAGTGCACAAAACTCTGGTCAACCGCATTTTTATACTCAACTAAAAAGACAGACACCGCCAGATCACATGTTCTATGGCATCCACAGTGCCTCATTATAGGGAATCTTCAGCCAGGGGTTCTGTCTGAATAATAGTTTTTAGAGACTTACATGGAAACCCCGGTGCAAGCGCTCAATGCAGAGCACAGGATAAATGTGAGCCAACAAAGCAGCATCTGACAGGCAGGAGAGGAGGCATGTCAGCTCCTGTTTTAAGCAGGAGCTCACAAGCCAACCTTCCCTGCTGGACCCTAAAGGACCCCATGGCCATCTTGTGGCCGGCGGTCGCAATGGAGACAATTAGCACAATGTGATCATGATGCTCCTCAATATCGCTCTTACAATTGACAGCAGCATCAGAGAGGTTAAATGCCCGCCATCAGTGTTAGCATGATCATGGTTATTGCTGCAGCTCTCACATAGCGCTGACACCAACACCTGATGGC
This sequence comes from Oophaga sylvatica, assembly GCA_033576555.1. Lineage (NCBI taxonomy): Eukaryota > Metazoa > Chordata > Amphibia > Anura > Dendrobatidae > Oophaga > Oophaga sylvatica. Next base: position 223,221,412 of record JARQOD010000005.1, on the reverse strand, counting down.
GGCAGCGCTCAGCGTGAGCCCTCGCGATCACTGTGCCATACATGTACTTCGCTTTGTGGGAATGCAACTCCCGCAGTGCTGTACATGTACGGTGCATGTCGGGAAGGAGTTAAGCTACAAAGTTAGGGACCCCATTGAAACTAATAAATCAAATCTACACCAGACAGGTAAATTTTGCTCAACAGAAATTGACAAACTGAAGAATTTAATAAAGCAACACATAGGTGAGATTAAGTTAAAATTCATCCACTTTGCTCATACTGTAAAAAAACTGCAGCTTTTCCAAGTACAATCTGCCCCAAATACTGTTTACAAGGTGTGAAACTAGCATAGAAGTAGACATTCTTTATGAGCATATATGTGAGCTGAAGCATATAAGATACAAAAGCAATCAATGTTTCTAATGAACTATTTATGTAATTTTTTTAAAAAAGTCTTTGTTTCTTTTTAGATTTTTCTGAAAAAATATTCAAGTATTTATTAACTTTGACATACCGAAGTGGAAAAAATATTTTAATGTTACACATATTTTTTTTGAATGTACTAAAACAAACTGTAGCATCCGTTCATCTGTTTTATATCAAGAACATTTGTTTAAGCAAAACAATGACTGTGTTCTGTCCTCACTGAATGAAGCAAACTTATTGCAGCGATACAGAAAGCTAAACCACTATACCGGGGTCCAATAAGGAGACTGTGGTTGAATCTGTGCTTTTATTGACCTTGATATATTGATGCAGTGAAACTATAATACAAACATAATATTGCATACAATCAGTACAGGGGCATAGTAGAAATACATATTACACATAGTACACTGTGAATGAATATTGCACACTAATAGCTGACCAGGAGTAGGACTGATTAGACCAGGCTAATATGGGACAGGAATTAGCTACAGAAAACATGAGTACATACCTGCGATTCTATCACAAGGGGAGAGGAAAAGATGAGATGATTCCTGGATGCAGGCTGAAGGAAATGTAGGAAAGTGAGGGAAAACTACCACAATGCTTTGCAAGACTACCACAATGCATTGTGAAGCTACCATAATGCCTTGCAAAAGGAGGGAAAAGATTCACTGAAAGTGAAAGAAAAACAATGTAAGACTGCGAATATGACACTGGTCACTAGATCGAGCCAAAACACTGCGGATTGTTAAAACTCCTATATACACAAGCGAAAGTTCAATTATGCAAAGCAAACAATGTCAGAAACAATTAGATGTCTGGCATCAACGGATGTGACTATCCTTTTCCTCCGAAAACAATAAGACCAGTTCAGATACTGATCTGAAGAATGTCTTAGGTTCATTCCCTTTGGCCATCCTTATTTCAACTTTGCGGACGTTGCCATCCTAACTCGAGAATGTTGCAGTCACTAGACCAAGTGATCACTGGTTCCTGTGAAGTTGGCAGTCTTTCACAAGAACAAGGTCACCAATGCCCAGATTAGGCCTAGTGGATTGCCACTTCGTGCGTGGCTGCAGGGTGGACAAATACTGTTTGCGCCACCTGTCCCAGAAAGTATTTGCAAGACTTTGTACCTGTCTCCATTGGCACTTGTAGAGGTCCTTGGCATCGAATCCTCCTGGAGGGGCACCAGATAGTCCTGTTTTCTGGGTAAGGATAATAGCTGGAGTCAATAACAGGGGCTCCTCGGCAGGGCTGGCTCCAGGCTTTTATATGCCCTGGGGGCGAAAGAGTCTCAGTGGGCCCCTTTAACACAGACCACGATTCATGATGCACAGATACTGCAGAGAAATATGGGTATAGTACAATGCCAAACACTTCACTTCTTCCATTACATGAGTGATATCTATTGTAAATTCTACAATAGCTCAGAAACCGCCAAATCCTCACAGCGCACAGTACAGACTGGACAGTACAGTCCTCTATACAATATTATGGGCACCACATAGTCCTCCATACAGTATTATGGGCCAAATATAATGTGCCCCTGGAGCCCGGAGCTGCAGAGGCACGGGGAGAGGTAAGTATTGCAACGGCTGCTGAAGGGGCCCTGAGCAAGCGGGGGGCCCAGTGGCAGCGCTGGTACCGCTCTCATCCACTAACAGGCGCCGGGGTGCCTGACGGCGAGTGGGCCCCCCGCCTGCTCAGGGCCCTGGCACTTGCCTGGGTATGCTGGGTGCTGACGCCTGCCCTGCTCCTCGGGGTTGTTAGGGACTGGAACAAAGGGTCTTGCATTGATTATAGCTGCGGCTTCTGCCATGAAGGTGATTAGGCTTTTGTGGGTAAGCCTCACTGCTCCTTCTTGAAGAAGAGTGGAGTCAAGAATTCTCCGTACTAGACCAATCATTCGTTCCCATGATCCACCCATGTGTGAAGAGTGAGGCAGGTTGAATGACCATGTGCAGCTTTGGTCACTAAGGAACCTCTCGAGAGTATTATAGTCTAGATTTGAAGGCATTCCTAATTCTTTTGCTGCATCAATGAAATTAGTACCTTTGTCTGAACGTATGTGCTTGATCAGACCATGGATGGCAATAAACTGTCTTTAAGCATTGATGAAGCTTGAAGTGTCAAGGGACTCAATGAGCTCTATGTGGACAGCTCTGATTGACATACAGGTAAACATGACAGCCCAATGTTTACTGTTGGCTTGTCTGCCCCTCGTATGGCGTGTAACAACTGACCAAGGCCCAAACACATCGAGACCAATGCTGGTAAAAGGAGGGTCTGTGCTGAGTCTATCGCTGGTAAGTCAGCCATCTCTTGGGTTTGAGTCCAACCACGAAGCCTACGGCAGGTAATGCATTTGTAGATGACACTACTGGCAAGACTTTTTGCACCGACTATCCACAGGCCAGCAGTATTGATGGCTCCTTCTGTGAATAGTCTTCCTTGGTGCTTGACCAGATTGTGATAGTGTTGTATGATTAAGTAGGCAGCATGACATTTTCCTGGAAGGATAAGAGGGAATTTCTTCTCAAACTGCATTTTAGCTTCCTTGAGTCGGCCTCCTACTCTCAATAAGCCATTGTTGTCAATGAATGGGTCGAGTTTCCTCAATACGCTTCTCGCTGGTATTGGAGCTTTGTTAATGAGACATTGGATTTCTACAAAGTAGTTTTCTCTTTGAACAGTGAAGATGATGTGGTTTCTGGAGAATTCCAAGTCTGAGGTAACATAGGTATTTTTACAAAGATGCCAACCTTTACACTTTTCTGTGTCACAAGTTCTGGTGGTCCTGAATGAGTGAGCTATGAGACAGGCAGGTAATGGCTCAAATAAATGACTTCCAACTTGAAAATTTGTCAAAACTGTGAGATCCAAGCTGGATAGCAGAGGTCGTTGTATGAAGTGTAGACACCTGAGGGTGGATTTCAGCATCTGAGTCCTCTCCTACTAGTTCAAAGGTGTCTGAGAAACATTCCTCAGTGTACAATAGTTTTTGTCCTGAGAGCCATGTTGTGCTTCCTAGTCAACTTGCGTCCACTGCTCTAGTTGCGTGATCTGCAGAATTTTGGACCGTGGGAATGTAATGCCACTATTTTGGATGAACTGATCTCTGTTGTGAATAGGCTGGAAATTAGTTCTGAGCAGAAGCTCCCTCTGGTGGTTACAAACGGTACTGGACTGTCCAGTGAAGATTGTGAGGATTGGGAATCAGGTGTTACTGACTGGTCTTATATAAGGGAGTCGCCTTCCCATCAGGGTTGCCGGTGATCAATTGTTCTGGTCTCAATCCTTGATTCCTGTTTCCTTGGTAGCCTGCTGTGTCGTGTCTGAATCTCCTGCTAACAGATAAGACATTTTCTTCTTTTTGTTTTTGTGCTTGATTTTTCCATTTTGTCCTGCACTTCTGTGGGGGCCTTCAGGGTCCCCTCTGGGGGCTTTTGCCCTCTCAGTTCAGTTCAGCCACTGATGTTTGTACATTTGCTTTTTCCAGTTTTTTCAGTGGCTGCTGTTTTGTTTTTGGTTACAACAGAGAACTAATTTAGGTGGTAGAGGTCGTGTGATCTCAGGTGTTTTTGAAATTAGTAGAGTTGGTGCTTTTCAGGGTTTTTTGAGATTGCAGTAAGTGCCCTTCCTATCCTTTTCTATTTAGTAAGTTTGGGCCCCAACGTTTGCTCATACTATTTTCTGTCTGTGTCAGTATTTCTTCTTGTCTAACCGCCATTACATGTTTGGGGGCTTTCTATGTTCTTTGGGGATCTGCCCGGGGCAGATAGCTTTCCTCTTTCTATCTTTAGGTGTAGTTAGTTTCTCAGGCTGTGACGAGGCATCTAGGACCAACATAGGAACGCTCCACGGCTGCCTCTAGTTGTGGTGGTTAGTCAGGGTACTGCAATCTCATAGTTTCCAACTGCTCTGGTGTATTTCCTTTTTGCCTGCTCTCCTCAGCTACCAAATCATAACAGATCTCCTAATTCGTAGCACTCTGTTGTTGACATAAACATAGAATTGCCTAGTTTCATTGTGGATATATCCAAGAACTACTTTGCTTTCTGAGTAAGTCTTGGTCTGTGTCAGGTCGATATCCATCTCGGATGCAATGAACTCTGCTAACTCAATGACTAAGACTGCAGCACAAAGCTCTAACCTGGGTATAGTGTGCTCTGGCTGTGGAGCCAGTTTGGCCTTCCCCATAACGAATTCAATGTGGCTCTGACATTTGGAGTCTACAGTTTTGAGATAGGCGACAGCGGCAATTGCTTTGAGAGAATCATCTGCAAATACGTACAGTTTTTGGCTTTGTATTTCTGTAGATGGCACAGAGGTGTATGGTCTTGGTATGTTCAGGTTGGAGCGGTCTGCTAAAGAGTTCTGCCATGCTTCCCACTGGATTCTCTAATCAGGCGGCAGAGGTGCATCCCAGTTGGATGTTTCCTTAGTTAAGTCTCTTAGTAAGACTTTGCCTTGTATAGTAACAGGAGCTGCAAAACCCAAGGGATCGTACAGACTGTTGATCGTCGACAGGACACCCTCTACATGTGAAAGTCTTTTCTTCCTGGCTGGCCAAGAAGGTGAAATGTCTGACTGTAGATTCCAGAGAAGCCCGAGGCTGCGTTGCATTGGTGTAGGTTCTGACCCCAAGTCCAAGTCTTTGAGACTGTTACATAAGTCTTGTGAAGAAAATGCTTCCATGAGTTCTTGGCTGTTTGAGGCTATTTTGTGAAGCCCGAGGTTTGAGCAAGCAAGCATCTCTTGGGCTCTCCTGAGAAGACTGATGGCAGTCTCATTTGAAGGCATGGCTTTCAGACAGTAGTCAACATAAAAGTCTTTTTCTATGAATTGTCTGACATCTGATCCATATTCTGTTTTTCCTTCTTGAGCCGACCTTTTGAGTCCATAAATGGTGACTGCAGGAGAAGGACTGTTGCTAAAGATGTGCACTCTCATGCGATACTCTGTGACATCTTTAGCAAGATCATTGTCTCTGTACCAGAAGAATCTTAGGAAGTTCCTGTCTCTCTCTCACATGAAAACAGTGGAATATTTGCTGGATGTCAGCGATGAAGGCAATGGAATCCTTACGGAAATGCTTATTTACTCCCTGCAGTTTTGTTATTGAGGTCTGGTCCTGTCAGTAGAACATCATTCAGGGAGATACCATCAAACTTAGAACTGGAGTTAAACACCACTCTAATCTGGCCTGGGTTCTTAGGGTGGTATACACCAAACATGGGTAGGAACCAGCATTCTTCAGAGTCTTTGAGAGTAGGAGCTAGCTCTGCATGGCAGTTTTCGAAAATCTTTGACATGAAGGAGAAAAAGTGATCTTTCATCTCTGGTTTCTTTTGCAGATTATGTTTAAGAGAGGAGAAATGTTTTAATGCCTGATTTCTGTTGTCCGGTAGATGTGGTCTGTTGGTTCTGAAGGGAAGAGCTGTTGTTCTCATCTTTAACAAGTCCCTTGTCCATTACCTCTAAGAACAACTTGTCCTCTACCGACATTGCCACTTGGTTGTCTTGCTTAGTTCTCTGGAAGACTGTGCACCCTAACTGATACTCATAGCTTCCTGACACTATACTGCTGTTGTGAGTAAAGTCTATTAGATGATTGGGCAGTTGAATGCTGTGTGGTAGCTCTCTGACATGGAATTCGTTGTTACAAAGTTGAAACAGAGATGGGCGTACTTTCTCCAATGCATTTGTCAGGATGCTTGTCACAGAAGATGGAGCGTGCATGCGTCCCAAGCACACGTTTCCTATTATGACCCATCCTAGGTCTAGCCTTTGGGCATAGGGAACATTGTGGGGTCCATTGATATGACGTCTCACTTTATGGACCTGTAGGATATCTCTCCCCAACAGCAATATTATCTGGGCCTGATGGTCGAGTTCCGGTATAAGGTGTGCTATGCGTTTTAAGTGAACGTGATGGATTGCCACATTTGGCGTAGGTATTTCAGATCTGTTGTCTGGGATCTGGTTACACTCGATGTTCTTAGGTAGTGGTAGGCAGAATTGTGAATCTAAGGACTCAATTTGGTAGTCAGTAGCTTTCCTGCCTGCTGTTATCACAATACCTGCACAAGTCTTTAATGAGTAGTGAGTAGAGTTGAGCGAAACAGGTCGTTCATTTTCAAAAATCGCCGATTTTCGCCAAAGTCGGGTTTCATGAAGCGAAACCCGACCGTGGAGTGAGTTCGGTCACGTGTTCGGTGACCATTTTGCTGGAGTCGGTTTTCCCCTACACTTTAAGCATCTTTTCTCAGCCAATGAGCAAGGATGCATTCTGTGGGCAACGGGATGACATAGCCAGCGGCCAGCACCATCTTAGAGAAGGGCATTGCAGCGATTGGCTGGCTTTTAGTGGCGTCGCAGTGCATATAAAATCCCTCAGCGCTGACCACCATTTTACATCTGCTGAACTCAGTGTAGGGGAAGGTTGCTGGCGGTGAGTCTGAGCAGGGAGAGCGTTAGGCAGGGCCTAAAAAAAAATTACTTTCTGCTGATAGCGATTAGCTGTACAGTGACTGTGCAGTGAGAGGGGAGGATTTTGCTGTGTGCAGCAACGCTGGTTCTTAGGCTGCCTGCCTGCCAGTGACGATGTAGAAATTGCTTGTGTCTAGCATCAGATTTGATTAGTAGGCTGCCTGCCTGTGAAAAGGGGGCAATTAATTTGGTGGAGTAGCAGAGCTGCCTGCCAGTGACAGTGTACAAATTGCTTGTCTGAAGCATCACATCTTAGTAGGCTGCCTGACTGTGATAAGGGGGCAATTATAATATATTATTATATATATATATATTATATATATATTATATTATATTCCCCATTTTATTCCCCATTGACTTGCATTGGGGTCGGATTTTTGACTCCGACCCGACCATTTCCGTTAGTTGGCCGACTTTGTTCGATTCGACTTTTGAGAAAGTCGGGTTTCGCGAAACCCGACTCGACCCGAAAAATGGGAAAGTCACTCATCTCCAGTAGTGAGTGCTTGGCCCTTTGATGTTGAATAGGTCAAAGAATGTTGATCTAAACAAGGATTGATTACTTTGATCATCCAAGATAGCATACAGTCTTACAGCTTTGTCTCTAGGGCCTTTTGGGTACACTCTAAAGAGGCATATCTTTGAACAGGATCTACTGTCTATTGTCCCTTTACAAACTTCAGTACATTGTGAAGTGATATCTGGCGTAGCTGCATCAGTGTTCCTTTCCTCCCCGCCATGCTCACTGTCAGCTGGCGTGTTTTGTGTACTCCATGGAGCTGGGCCAGGGTATAGAGCAGTGCTATGATCTGTGGTGCCACACTCTGAGCATTTTACACTGACCTTGCAATCCTTGGCGAGATGAGATGTGGACGAGCAGCACTTGTAGCAGATACCATTCTCTTTCAGGAAGCTTCGGTGATATGGCATAGATTTTCTTCTTAAGGCTCTTCATTTCAGGAGAGGATGAGGCTTCTGATGGAGCAGGCACTGCTTGTCAGGGTCCTGCACCTTTGTCTCTGATTGGGGGCAGCCAGCAGGCCTGTAATTGGAACCTGGAGAAGAAACATAAGTATTGTGCACTGCCACAGACGTTCTGCATGGATTTGCAGCTGGTGACAGTGTGGCATATGACGTTGCAAAGTCAAAGCTGGGATCATTTCTAATTCTTGCTTAGTGTTGTATAAAGTCTACAAAAACGGAGGCGGGAGGGAATGGAACACTGTGTTTGTATTTGTACGTGGAACCATGTATGAGCCACCTCTCCTGTAGACTGTAGGGCAACTTTTGGACTATTGGGTTAACACCTCTGGCTGTGTCAAGGAATGCAAGTCCCTGTAGGTCATCTTCACATTTGGCAACTTGGACTTCCTTTAGCAGGTCACTTAATTCTCTAAGTTTCTGGAGAACTTTGTTAGATATTTTAGGAAATTCATTGATTCTTTTGAACAAGGCTCTCTCTATTACCTCTGCTGAGCCATAACACTCATCCAGCTTCTTTGAGGCCAGTCTCAGGGCGGTTTATATTAATGTCTATGATCCTTACTGCGTGTTTGACTGACTCTTGCCCCAGGTATTTGACTAAGAGGTCTATCTCTTCCCTGTGCTGTAGTCCCAAGTCTCTAGTGACATTTTGGAGGGAAGCTTTCCAAGCTCTGTAACCTTCAGCTTGGTCAGTGAATTTCATGAGTCCCTTGGCAACCAGTTCATGTCGTGTGAAGAACTTAGCAAATACTGGTGATGGATCGCCCTGATAGTGGTGTGGGGTGCGTTCGTACCTGTTAGTATCCTCTGGGTGGCGCCAGATGGTGTCATATTGCTTCGGTCTGACGTGGGATGTGTTAGCAAGGTGATTTACGTTGGTTACCTGAAGAGGGGCAAGGTAGTCATTAGCAGAGTTGTTTTGCTCCACATTTTCATGTTTATTTCTATCCTGGAGCTGAACTTCATGATGACTTTCGCTCGCTCCACTGGAGATGACGTGTTCTTGTTCCGATGTCGGTTCAGGGTTATAGTTTGGATCAGGAAGTTCATTAACGTACTGGTATGTGCATTGAGGTGAATCTTGCAGTAGAAACTCCAGACTTGACGTACTGCTTTGGCTATGCAGCACAGGGTTTTGCGTGGCTTCTAGCGATTCTGCTTCGGCTAGGGCTGCGGAAGCTTCTCTTTTTGCTGCTAGGCTCTCTAAGGCGGCATCCACGCGTGCCTTCTCTTACTGCGTCCTGCTCTCTAGGTCAGCTCTCTTTAATTTAAGTTGCATCTATTGGTCAGCAAAGCTTGCTTGTATTTTGGCGGCCTCAGCATTTGCGCGGGCAATGGCGACCGCGCTGCTGTTGGATGTAGTCTTTGAGGAGACGGAGGTAGCAGATTTTGTCCTGTATAATTTGTGGGACATGGTGTCTTGGGGGAATGCTTGGTTATGCAGAGAGACAGTTACTTGAATCCCACTAGCTGGATGGCTGCAGTTTCACTGAATCCCATTAGCTGAATGGCCGCCGTTTCACTGTTCTGTCCTCACTGAATGAAGCAGACTTATTGCAGCCATACAGAAAGCTAAACCGCTATACCGGGGTCCAATAAGGAGACTGTGGTTGAGTCTGTGCTTTTATTGAGCTTGATATATTGATGCAGTGAAACTATAATCCAAACATAATATGCATACAATCAGTACAGGGGCATAGTATAAATACATATTATACATAGTACACTGTGAATGAATATTGCACACTAATAGCTGACCAGGAGCAGGACTGATTAAACTAAGCCAATATGGGACAGGAATTAGCTTCAGAAAACATGAGCACATATCGGCGATGCTATCACAAGGGGAGAGGAAAAGATGAGATGATTCCTGGATGCAGGCTGAAGGAAAATGGAGGAAAGTGAGGGAAAGCTACCACAATGCTTTGCAAGGCTACCAAAATGCATTGCGAAGCTACCATAATGCCTTGCAAAAGGAGGAGAAAGATTCACTGAAAGTGAAAGAAAAACAATGTAAGACTGCAAATATGACACTGGTCACTAGAGGGAGCCAAAACACTGTGGATTGCTAAAACTCCTATATACACAAGCGAAAGTTCAATTATGCAAATCAAACAACGTCAGAAACAATTAGATGTTGGAGACAGAGCAGACTGTTTTATGCTATATAGTGTTGTAATCTATGGGTGTGTGATATTGTTGCTTGTACGTTGATTTATTCTTTATCAATGATACATGCTATGCAAATATTGTTACATATATGCAACTATATGAACACACCCACCATACCAGGTATTTATAGTACAGTACCATCAATTCTGAAGACGTATCCTTTATTCCTCATTTAAATCCTCAGTAGTATAATGAAAAAATAACTCAAATTGTTGAAAATTATATCAATTTCTTGATTGGCAGTAAATCGGACTGTGAATTTCAGATGTGTGAAATCATTTTATATATTTCTTCTAACAAAAATGTATTTGCTGTACGAAATTGTGTATTGCAGAATATATTAATATAGTAATAACAATCATATTATTTAATAATAGTTTAATATTGGTATCTCATAGGCCTGCCTTTGTACATGTTTTTTGCTGCTTTATATGTTTATGAACTTTTTTTATGATGCATTTGAGATGTCTTTTTTTAGAATCTTTATAAATTATCAATCACGTGATTCTAATTTTCTCATATTATCATGAGGTGTAATAAAAAAATGAATACAAAACAACATTTTATTAACCAATAAGAGAAAAAATCAAAGGCGGTCTCTGGAGAAAAAATAGTATTAATTAGCAGGGGGAAGAATGCCATAACTAGAGCATTTGGGGTTTTAGTTTTGAAAACTGCACAAAAACTACAAGCTTTTGGAAAAAGAAAAAGGAAGTGTATTCTCTATTGACTTTCTTCAAACATCTGACTACAGTATTTTGCCCATCACCCAAAAAAGGTCTAAGAAAGTACTCAAAGATTGCAGTGTTTTACTTATGAAATGCTGAGTATGAGGGAACCCTTAAGGGGATATTCATGTATAGTATGTTTATGAAATTTTAACAGAATCTGCCATAAATGTATGGTACATGTAGGTCTCACCAATGAGACCCACCTCTAGCGGAGAGAGCTGATGTTTTTATTGTAGAAGGGAGCCAGTATCTACTTCCCCTTCCTTGGCTATTAATATTAGCCTAAAGCTCTCTGCCTAGCCTTTGCTGGTTTTAAATTACAGGGGAACCATACATCATTTTATTATGTGTCCCCCATTTTAATAACCAGTAAAAACTAAGTATTCAGCTGAAAGTTGACATTAACAGCCTGGGAAGCTCCATGTGTATTACCCACTTCCCAGGCTATAAACATCAACCCCCAGCTGTCCACTTTCTCTCTGCTGATTAAGAAAATTTCTAGAGATCCCTCACCATTTTTTTTAGAAATGTGTTTATTTATTACTAAAATACATGTACAGTAAGCTACACATGCACTACACTGATTATATATGTCACTTATATATTTCTGCACATATATATATATGTGTGTGTTTTGAAGAATATTTCCTTTGAAAACTATCTTTAAATAACAGAGAATTACTCTAAGTAAAAGCTAATGTTAAAATTGCATTGCATATGGATTGAATTCACATGTCATTATTAAGATGTCATTGGGATGCTAGGTGATAAAAATCACATTGTACTCACATGAAAATTGCATGCCACTTGCATGACACTCATCTGACTTTTCAGGAACAATATTGGACGGAATTTTTAATCACTAGTGTGACTCCAGCCTTAGTAACGTACTGCTGACATCTCATCTGACTAGTCATTTTCTTTGTTTCTTTGTTTCTTCTCTATCTTGTCAAACCTTCATGTCGACGTCTTATTGCTGTGATTCGATCACTGCAGATTTTGCTGCACTGAGTTTGTTTCTCATGAAAATAAAAAGTCATATATGTAAACATTTGTTTCCTGAATAAAAAAGTCTCCAACACTGGTGTTGAATGCAGAAGTGCACTACAGTCATGGACAAAAGTTTTGAGAATGACACAAATATTAATTTTTACAAAGTCTACTGCTTCACTTTTTCTAATGGCAATTTGTATATACTCCAGAATGTTATAAAGAGTGATCAGCTTAACAGCACTTACTTGCAAAGTCAATATTTGGCTAGAAAATGAACTTTATCCCCCAAAACACATTTCAACATCATTGCAGCCCTGCCTTAAAAGGACCAGCTAACCTCTTTTCAGTGATTGCTCCATTAACACAGGTGTGGGTGTTGATGAGGACATGGCTGGAGATCAATCTGTCATGATTAAGTAAGAATGACACCACTGGACACTTTAAAAGGAGGCTGGTGCTTGGCATCATTGTTTCTCTTCTGTTAACCATTGTTATCTCTAAAGAAACACGTGCAGTCATCATTGCAATGCACAAAAATGGCCTAACAGGGAAGAGTATCGCAGCTAGAAAGATTACACCTCAGTCAACAATCTATCGCATCATCAAGAACTTCAAGTAGAGAGGTTCCATTGTTGCCAAAAAGGCTCCAGGGCACCCAAGAAAGACCAGCAAGCACCAGGACCGTCTCTTAAAAGTGTTTCATTTGCCGGATCGGGCTACCAGCAGTGCAGAGCTTGCTCAGGAATGGCAGCAGGCAGGTGTGAGTGCATCTGCACGCACTGTGAGGCGGAGACTCTTGGAGCAAGGTCTGGTCTCAAGGAGGGCAGCAAAGAAGCCACTTCTCTCCAGAAAAAACATCATGGAAAGACATATCACTCCAATTCATTATAATTACATGTTTTATCTCAATTTATTATACTTTAATGCCCTATTTCATGTACAATCTCCACCCACAAGTTATTATACTTTCATATAAGTCTCTCCCTTCTTGCCTTCCCACAGTATCACTCTATCTCTCCAGATGATCCACCACAGCTCTGCTTCCTTCCTCTTATGGCCTGAAAGTGCATGCTTAATGATGAAGCCAACATGATAACATCATCTTCCCGGCTGAGTCATAGAGGAAGTGCTGAGCAGGAAACCAAGAATGGCTTTCCGCAGCTATGCTGCAATTCTTTATTGCAGCAGAATTATAGTAAGGCTCCCTGCACATCAGCTTACAGCACCACTGGTTGTGAAAAAAATATAGTACCAAAAAAAGATATTAGCAGAATATGGTAAATTTTCTTCTGTTCATCTGTTTTATATCAAGAACATTCGTTTAAGCAAAACAATGACTGTTTTTTACTATGTAGTGTTGTAATCTATGGGTGTGTGATATTGTTGCTTGTACATTGATTTATTCTTTATCAATGATACATGCTAAGCAAATATTGTTTACACATATGCAACTATATGAACGCACCCAACATACCAGGTATTTATTGTACAGTACCATCATTTCTGAAGACGTATCCTTTATTCCTCATTATAATCTTTAGTAGTATAATGAAATAGTAACTCAAATTGTAGAAAATTATTTCAATTTCTTGATTGGCAGTAAATCAGACTGTAAATTTCAGATGTGTGAAATCATTTTATATATTTCTGCTAACAAAAATGTATTTGCTTAACAAATTTGTGTATTGCAGAATATAATAATATAGTAATAATAATAATTATTAATAGTTTAATATTTGTCTCTCATAGGCCTGCATTTCTACGTGTTTTTGCTGCTTTATATTTTTAACAACCTTTTTTATGAAGCATTTTAGTTGTCTTTTTTTACAATCTTTATAAATTATCAAAATTATCAATCATTGATTCTAATTTTTCTCATATAATCAAGACAACTCATGCATTTTATTAACCAATAAGAGAAAAAATCAAAGACGGTCTTTGGAGAAAAAGCTGCATTAATTAGCAGGGGGTAAAATGCCATAACTAGAGCATTTGGGGTTTTAGTTTTGAAAACTGCACAAAAACTACAAGCTTTTGGAAAAAGAAAAAGACAGTGTATTCTCCATTGACTTTCTTCAAACATCTGACCACAGTATTTTGCCCATCACCCAAAAAAGTACTAAGAAAGAACTCAAAGATTCCAGTGCTTTACTTATGAAATGCTGAGTATGAGGGAACCCTTAAGTGGTTATTCATGTATAGTATGTTTGTGAAATTTCAACATAATCTGCCATAAATGTATGGTACATGTAGGTCTCACCAATGAGACCTCCCTCTGACTTAAGAACAGGCCCCATCACATGCTGCTTTCAGTGAAGAAATTATTGGAATTTCATATACAAGTGATTAAGAATAGTGATGAGCGAGGTGTTATGCGAGCATGCTCGAGTGCTAATAAAGTATTTTCTACATGCTCTAATACTATGTTCAAGTCTACATGGCTGCATGTCTCGTGGCTATTTGATTACCGCAACACATGCGGGAATTGCCTGTTTCTTAGGCAATCCCTACATGTCTTGGGGCTCATCACTAATTAAGCATTCTTACCACCTTTCAATTGACAGTGACCTGTGTTATCAGGGGTAGGAATAAAGGCTAACTAGGGCCTTGTGCATTTTAGATTATGTGGGCACCTCAGCCCCATATATATCATGTGACATTTTTGTGCGCTCATATAAAAGGTCAAGTGACAAACACACCGGTGCTCTGTTGCACATCTGTAGATGTAAGAGGGAGCAGCGTACAATAATTTTTTTCCTTTATGTACCTAACAATAGACAATGCTATGCAATAAGTGACAGTGTTATACATAACAAGAGGGGATGGCATATAAAAAGAGACATGTTATACATAACAAGGGGACACTACATAATAACGGACAGTGCTATACAGAACAAAAGGGATGCTATATAATAAGGAAGAGTGCTATCCATAACAAGAAGGGACACTATAGTAAGGGACAGAGCTATACAGAACAGGAAGGGATGCTATGTAATAAGGGACAGTGCTTTAAATAACAAGAGGGATGTTATGTAATAAGGGGAAGTGCTATGCAGAACAAAAAGGGACATTATATAATAAGGACAGTGATATATATAACAAGAGGGGACCCAATCTAATAAAGGGAAGTGCTATGCAGAACATGAAGGGATGCTACATAATAAGGGACAGTGCTATACATAACAAAAGGGGATGCTATGTAATAATGGCGAGTGCTATTCAGAACAAATGAGGACGATATAATAAGGGAGAGTTCTATACATAACAAGAAGGGGCACTGTATAATAAGGGATAGTTCTATACAGAGTAAGAAGGGATGTTATGTAATAAGGGACAGTGGTATTAATAACAAGAAGGCATGCTATGAAATAAGAGAAAGTGTTATTAATAACAAGAAGGGATGCTATATAATAAGGGACAGTGCTATGCAGAACAAAAGAGGATACAATGTAAGGTAAAGATAAAATGGGGGTTTGTTCAGCAACAAGAACATTTCTCCCAACATCTCAGTAAAACTGCATTTACACTGAAAGATTATTTTGAAATGAACCTTCCTAACAGCTGCTGATCACCCGATGAATGAGCAGAATGCTGATTCATTGGGTGAAATGTCCTAAATCAGGGTTCCCCACCTCCAGTCCTCAAGGCCCACCAACAGGTCATGTTTTCAGGATTTCCTTTGTATTGCACAGGTGATTCCATTATCACCTGGGAAATACTAAGGAAATCCTGAAAACATGACCTGTTGGTGGGCCATGAGGACTGGAGTTGGGGAACCCTGTCCTAAATCATCAAAATTGTCCTGTATAAACAGGACTTGCACTGCTGAGAACTATGGCAGCCTGTGAACCATGAAAGATCTACTATAGATCACTTACTGTCAATTGTTTAATATGGTCTACCTGTGTAAATAGACTATTTAAAAACCACCAATCGGTAACGGTCCAGCTAAGTGGCCCCTTATACAGTGTAGGTACAAAATAAATATTTACTTTTAGGGCTCTCTCACACTTGATGAAATCGGAAAAATGCAATCTGGAAAAAAAAATCAGATTGCATTCGGACCAATGTTATTCAATGATTCAGTACTTATCTGCAATTTTTTATCAGCTCGGGTAAGATTGCGATCTGAGCTGATAAAATAAATTGCAGCATGCTGCAAGTGGATGCGAATTTCAGATCACAAACACCAATTCAAGTCAATGGGTGCAAGAAAAAAATTGCACGACACTTGGACCATGCGTATGGCATCTGATGTTTAAGCACCCATCTTATATGAAACCCAACATTTCATTAGCAGAGTAAAGTAAAATCACAGCATGACAAGTCACAATAGAATAGATAAAATAGATATATACATAGAATATATAGATGTAGTGAACCCCATTCACCTCACTGACCATGTTGCACGCGACATTGTAAAGTTCCACGCTGATGTCAGTGAGGTGAATGGAGTTCATTGAGTATGAACTCCACTCAACTTTCTCACGTCACTGTGAGGCACTGAGCTATGCTATCATGCGCAGCTCAGTGTCTCTGCTCGCTGGCAGGCTGAAAGCTCGCATCATGCCAACATTCAGCCTGCCAACTAGATGTAGCAGGGATAGACTCATCAAGGGACAAATGGATTATATTCTCATCACAGAGGTGAGGAATATGGTTGTTTATTTTTTTACTCTTTTACCGAGGTATTGGGCATCGGAGAATTAGGCGTCAAGGTGAGTATTTTTTGGTAATTTAAAATAAAGGTGTCAGTGTCTTTATTTCAATTAACCCCTTAGTGACAGAGCCATTTTGCAGCAAAATGACCGGGCCAATTTTTACAATTCTGACCACTGTCACTTTATGAGGTTATAACTCTGGAACGCTTTAACGAATCCAACTGATTCTGAGAATGTATTTTCGTGACATATTGTACTTCACGTTAGTGGTAAAAAAATTTTTTATATGACTTGCATTTATTTATTAAAAAAAAGGAAATATTGCAAAAATTTTGCAATTTTCAAAATTTAAATTTTTATGCCCTTAAATCAGAGAGATATGTCACACACATTTCTTAATAAATAACATTCATCACATGTCTACTTTACATCAGCACAATTTTGGGCCGAAAAATTTTATTTTGTTACGAAGTTATAAAGGTTAAAAGTTGACCAGTGATTTCTCATTTTTACAACACCATTTTTTAGGGACCATATCATATTTGAAGTCACTTTGAAGGGTCTATATGATAGAAAATACCCAAATGTGACACCATTCTAAAAACTGTACCCCTCAAGGTGCTCAAAATCACATTCAAGAAGTTTATTAACCATTTACGTGCTACACAGGAACTGAAGCAATGAGGAAGGAAAAAATTAACATTTAACCTTTTTTGCAAAAACTTTAATTCAGAACCAATTTATTTTATTTTCACAATTGTTAAAAGAAAAAATAAACCACACAATTTGTTCTGAAATTTCTCCTGAATATGCCGATACCCCACATGTGGGGGTAAACGACTGTCTGGGCGTATGGCAGAGGTCGCAAGGGAAGGAGCGCCATATGACTTTTTCAACGCTGGATGCCATGTCGGGTTTAAAGGGCCCCTGATATGCCTAAACAGTGGAAACCCCCAACAAGTGACCCCATTTTGGAAACTAGACCCCTTAAGGAACTTATCTAGATGTGTGGTGAGCACTTTGAACCCCCAAGTGCTTCACAGAAGTTTATAACGTTGAGCCGTGAAAATAAAAATCATTTTTTTCCTCAAAAATGATTTTTTTAGCCCACGATTTTTTTATTTTCCCAAGGGTAACAGGAGAAATTGGACGCTAAAAGATGTTGTGCAATTTTTCCTGAGTATGCTGATACCCCATATGTTGGGGTAAACCACTGTTTGGGCGCATGGCAGGGCTCGGAAGGGAGGGAGTGCCATTTGACTTTTTGAAAGTCACATAGTGTTTGGAGACCCCCTGATGTGCCTAAATAGTGGAAACCCCTCAATTATAGCTCCAACCCTAACCCCAACACACCCCTAACCCTAATCCCAACCCTAACCCTAATCCTAACCCTAATTCCAACCCTAATTGTATCCTTAACCCTAATTGTATCCTTAACCCTAATTGTATCCCTAACCCTCAATGTATCTCTAACCCTAACCCTAACCTTAACCCTAGCCCTAACCCTATCCCTAACCCTAATGGAAAAATGAAAATAAATACAATTTCTTTATTTTATTATATGTCCCTAACTAAGGGGATTATAAAGGGGGGGTTTATGTACTATTTTTTTTTTATTTTGATCACTGTGATATTTTATCACAGTGATCAAAATGTACTTTTACAGACTGAATGAATCTGCCGGCAGGCAGATTCTGCGGGCTCACTGTGCATGCGCCCGCCATTTTCTTTTACAGGATGAAGATGCCGGGAGGCATTGAGCTGCGGGAGGACAGAGGGACACCGGGAGGTACCGGAGGATTGGGGGTCCCGGGGACCCTATTTCTCTCCCCTCTGATGTGCGATAACATCAGAGGGGAGAGAAATTTAATGGTGAATAGCTGCTTTTTTTGTGATCGCCATTATAGGGTTAATAACGGCGATCACAAAAGTGGGGTCGGTAAAAACCTACCCGAATCATGTTCTCTGGGGTCTCGGCTACCCCCGGTAGTTGAGACCCCGGAGAAAATCCAACTCAGGGGGGCGTTTTACACTTTCTCCACAGCGCCGTTAATTAACGGCGCTGTGGTATAAGTACCCTTAACTACCGCCATTAAAAGGCGTATCGGCGGTCGCTAAGGGGTTAAATGACTTTATTTTGGGTGTTTTTTATTTACAATATGACTATGAGGTTAGTAATGGGGGCATCTTATAGATTCCTCTTCATTACTAACCCCTGGGCTTCATGTCAGCTAACAATACAAAATTTACATCAACCCCAACCTTATTTTCTCACTTGCCAATGCACCAGGGCAAGTGGGAACATTGAAGGCTAAGGCCTCTTTCACACATCCGTTTTTTTTGTGTCAGGCATAATCCGTCGAATGAATGAACGACGGATCCGGCGCTAAAATGAAAAAACTGATGCAACGGATCAGTTTTTTTGCTGGATCCGACCTGAACTTTTGAACCCGGAAAAAATAGTTTTGCAGCCGGAAAATGCAGTTAGGCATGTCCGGACGTAGTAGTAGTAGTAGTAGTAGTAGTAGTAGTAGTCCCTGATTTCCACGGTAGTCCCTGATTTTGACGGTTTGCACAAAAGACTGATCCGGTTCCATAGACTTCTATTATTTCCGATGCACCGCTTCAGGCACTATCAGGCGGCTCCGGAAAAAATAAAAAACGTTGCAGTCACCGTTTCTTCCGGCCACCGGAATGTACATTTCCGCCGGATCCGGACAAAAACTGATGCAACGCAATGACATCAGGCGCGATCCAGCGCTAATAAAAGTCAATGATAAAAAACGCATCCGGTACCGGATCCGTTTTTCTAACAACACGCCGGATCGTGACTGAAGTCAAAAAACGGATGTGTGAAAGAGGCCTAAGCAGCAGAATTGGTGCATCTTATGGATGCGTCTTTTCTGGAGCGGCTGAGAGCTGATGCTCTTATTCTGGAAGAGGGCCAATATCCATGTCTGCTTCCTTGGCTATTAATATCAGCCCAAAGCTGTATGTCTGGCCTTTGCTGGTTATTAATTATATGGGGACCCTGCATCATTTTTTAGGGGTCCTCCATTTTAATAACCAGTAAAAACTAAGTATACCGCTGTGAGCTGACAGTAATAGCCTGGGAAACTCCTTGTGTATCACTCCCTCACTCCCTTCCCAGGCTACAAACATCAGCCCCCAGCTGTCAACTTTCCCTCTGCTTGTTTATAAAATTTCCAGGGATCCCTCTTCTTTTTTTTCAGAAATGTATTTATGACTAAAATACATGTACAGTAAGCTGCACATGCACTTCACTAATTATATCTGTCACTCATATATTTTTATATATATATATATATATATATATATATATATAAATATATACAAAACTATATATGTTTTGAAAAATATTTCCTTTGAAAACTATCTTTAAATGACATAGAGAATTACTCTAAGTAAAAGCTAATGTTAAAATCGCATTACATGTGGATTGCATTCACATGTCATTCAGATGTCATTCGGATACTAGGTGATAAAAATCACATTGTACTCATGAAAATTGCATGCCACTTGCATGACACTTATCCAACTATTCAGGAACAATATTGGACCAAATTTTTAATCACTAGTGTGACTCCAGCCTTAGTAATGTACCACTGACATCTCATCTGACTAGAATCATTTTCTTTGTTTCTTCTCCATCTTGTCAAACCTTCATGTCAACATCTTAATGCTGTGATATGATCACTGCAGAGTTTGCTGCACTGAGTTTGGTGCCCATTAAAATAAAAAGTCATGTATGTAAAAATGTGTTTTTTGAAAAAAAAATCTTTAACACTATGTGTTGAATGCAGACGTGCACTACACCATTAATATATAACTAATCATTGTGCAATGCAACATTCAAAATATATAGATAAGCTGGCATTGTGCCCCGTTAAATATAATTAGCTACTTTTTCGATGCTCAAATAAAAATGGAAACTAATTAGCCACTGTTCGCTTTTTATCACTTTATGTGTCACTTTCCTGTGTACTCAGCTCCACTACTAATGTGCTCCTCTCAGTCCGATAATTCATTACAATTACAAATCCTATCCCATTTATTTATATTTACAACTCCTCCGAAAATTCATTAATATTACATGTCCCGCCAATTCATTATAATTATGTTTTCTCTCAATTTATTATACTTTAATGTCCTATCCCCATCTCTCACCCCCAATTCATTATACTTTCATGTACTATCTCCACCCACAAGGTATTATACTTTTATGTATAGTAAGTCTCTCCCTTCTTCAATTCCCACAGTATCACTCTATCTTTACAGATGATCCTCAGCAGCTCTGCTTCCATCCTCTTATGGTCTGAAAGCACATGCTTAACTGCTTAATGATGCAGCCAACATGATAACATCATCTTCCCGGCTGAGTCATAGAGGAAGTGCTGAGGAAACCAAGAATGGCTTCCTGCAGCTATGCTGCCATTCTCTATTGCAGCAGAGTTACAGCAAGGCTCCCTGCATATCAACGTACAGCAGCACTGGTTGCTAAAAAAATATTGTACCAAAAAAAAATTATCAGAATATGGTCAATTTTCTTCTAATAATTATTTGACAAGTTAGTCAACAGCTGATGAGAAATAATAAGGCTCAAGTTTACAGTAGCATATTTTTGGTCTATATGCAAAACAGACCACTCATCGTCAGAAAATGGACTTATGTTAATTAATATTGCAGTTCATTTCCATTTTGGATGAGACTAGTGTGTAAGAGAATGGATATCATACTGACACCAATGTATGGCATTAGTCTCTAACTCCTTTACCACCAAAGCCTGTTTTCAACATCATGACCTGGCCAAATTTTACAATTCTGACTCATTATGAAGTTATAACTCTGGAACGCTTCAATGGATCCCACTGATTCTGAAATTACTTTTTCATGACATATTGTACTTCATGATTATTTAAAAAAATGGAAATTTGGCAAAAAGTTGGAAAATTTCACATTTTCAAACTTTTAATTCTTATGCCTTTAAATCAGGGAGATGTGTTACACAAAATAGTTAATAAATAACATTTTCCCACATGTCTACTTTTCATCAGCATAATTTTTGAAATATATATATATATTTTGGATGTTATAAGGGTTAAACATTAACCAGCGATTTCTCATTTTTCCAACATTTACAAAACCATTTTTTTATGGACCACCTCACATTTGAAGGGACTTTGATGGATTTGTATGACAGAAAATACCCAAAACTGACACCATTCTAAAAACTGAACCTCTCAGGGTGTTCAAAATCACATTCAATAAGTTTATTA
This sequence comes from Oophaga sylvatica, assembly GCA_033576555.1. Classification (NCBI taxonomy): domain Eukaryota; kingdom Metazoa; phylum Chordata; class Amphibia; order Anura; family Dendrobatidae; genus Oophaga; species Oophaga sylvatica. Next base: position 223,199,669 of record JARQOD010000005.1, on the reverse strand, counting down.
TCCCAAAAAAGAAGGGTTATTCCAGGCACCAAGTCACTTAATTCTGTGTGTTATTTCAACCTAAATCCTCAGAAATAGCTTAGTCGGATCTTTTCTGGGTGGTGCATGCATAAAAGAGCATATATTGTGTCAGCAAGAGTACCAAAAAACATCACTCACTCGATCCTTCTTTCAAGATATGGTTTTAATCCATTAAATAGGTGTTAGGGTTTGAGTTCCCACTCCTGCACAAGGGGAATCTCGAGCTGTTCCCGCTGCGGTCCCCCATCCGTCTCTGGCCGCAGTGGTTCCTGCTCAGCAGAGAATTCGGTCCCAGCATCTAGCCCGGCCCAGTACTGTGCAGAGACTTGCTGCTGCAACCAGTGTTGGAGCAGGCAGATTTGGGACTAAGTCCTTCGTTGCTTCATCTGAGCATGCCCAGGGCAAGATCTCCCATTGGAGATCAGGGGTCACATGCTCAGATACAGCTGCCACTCCTATTAGTCCTTCAGGAAGGTCCTGTGGCTATTGATGTTCTGAAGCAGCTTCCCATTGGTCTTTCCTGCAAGGTCTTTTTCTCGTGGCTGCTATAAAAGGTTGTCCTTACCGCACGGCCGTGCGCTAGTATCAACCGTTATATGCTTTGCGCCAGTATGTGTGTGGTTAGGGCGGCTGAAATACTCCATTACAATACCGACCTAATTGGTGAGTAGCTTGGTATGCTAGCTGGTCAGGGTCAGTGTCATGGATGCCTTAGATTACCGGCATAACCGGTGAGGAGTTTGATTGCCGTATTCAGGGCCTGGCGTTCAGACGCCATAGATTGCGGGTGACTCCCGCAAGGACATTAGCACATGATCACTTTCTATGTTCGCTTAGCAGTCAACTGTGTACCTGGGTGCCTAACAGGACACCGAAATTTATCTCAGCGGCTCTGTGAAGCAACAGGGTTCGCTTTCAACGCTAGACAGCTCCCTAGCGTGTTTACTTGGGTGACTCAGTGGTGTTAACGGAGTTCACACACATCGCCATATAGCGCTGCGGCACTCCTTCTAGCAGCTCTGTGGAATAACAGAGTTCGCACATATTGCCACAGCGCGTTACGGCGTTTATTTTGGCGACCCTGCGGGATAACAGAGTTCGCTTCTTGCGCCATCTTACTAGCAGCAGGCTCCGCCTGCACGGTGGACCCCGGGCTGCGAACGCACCTCTCTACATCTTATATTTGGTGCGTTCCGCAGACCCTAACAATAGGTGACATTAATATTTGCGGAGGTGCAGGTGTCAGGGGATTTTTCATGAAGAGTGAGACCTCTCTAGACCCGTAGTTATAATTCATAAGGTAGTTGGGAATACGGATTATTATAGAGACAAAATGAAAGAATTACTAGCGGAACCAAATGTATATGAAAAACTTGAATTTGACCCTACACGAATTTTCAATGAACAAATAGAGAAAATAGTGATTGAAGGATTCCAATTAAGTATTCTAACTAAGAAACAGGCAGAATATATACATGTTTCCAAACCAACGTTACCTATTTTATATGGTCTGCCTAAAATCCACAAAGGCAAAAAAATTCCACCAATGAGACCCATAGTTTCTGGAATTGGCTCCCCTAACGAACGCTTATGTGAGTGGGCCGATTCTCTCCTGCAACCGATAGTGCTTAAACTCCTTGGAGATCTCAAAGACTCCAGGGATGTGTTAAGCGATTTGAACGAAAAAAATTGGTCAGATAAATCATCCTGGTTAAGTTGTGATGTGGTCTCCCTTTATACGTGTATTCCACATAAGTTAGGGCTTGAAGCATTGAACTATTTTCTGGAGAATTACAGCAATTTTGAGACTGCCCTTATAGAATATCTACTTGACGTAATTTGTTTTCTTTTAGGGCATAACTATTTTTCTTTTGATGGCATGTTATATCTGCAAATGTCGGGGGTCCCCATGGGAGCCAAGTACTCACTGTCCCTGGCAAATCTTGCCATGTCATATTGGGAGACTAAATAGATTTACTCAGATCTCAACCCATTTCAACAATATATTGGTTGGTACGGCAGATACAGCGACAATACCCTAATTATATGGGAGGAGATGTATCTGCCGTACCGAATTTTATTAGTTATATCAACTCTAATAATATGAATATCCATTTCACTTTCAAAGACGATATGCAAACAATTAATTTTTTGTATTTAGAATTAATTGGTATTGTAGGCAAGAAAATTGGTACAAAAACGTACATCAAACCAATCAGTGAAAATACACTGCTACATGCGAATAGCGGTCATCCTAGGCATGTAATTAAGTCAATACCAGTTGGAGAACACATCAGTCACAGGAGAAACTGCTCTGATCCGGCTCATTTGAGCTGTGAGTTCGAGCAGTTGAGAGAGAAACTGAAAAAACGCAAATATCCGGAATGGTCAATCAAAAGAGCTAGAACCATAGCTAGTAATAGAAATAGAGAAGAATTATTGCAATCAATACCAAAAATCGATAACTCTAACAAACAAAAAAATCTTTTGTCAGCCTACTTTACAGCAGACAGTTCAATAAAATTAAAGAGATTGTACATAGATGCATTCCCATTTTATATGAGGATGAAATCCTGGAAAAATCTTACGACCAGGGGTGAATGTTATAGCAAGAAAAGCACCCACAATAGGAGACTTAGTCTTTCCAAGCTTTTCCTCTTCAAAAATTGTTCATCAAAATTGGTTAAAAACCATAGGGTTCTTCAAATGTGGGGCTCAGAAATGCAAAACTTGTAAAGTAGCAAAAAAATCAAAAACTTTACCAAATCAACTCTAACACAGACATATAATATTACACAATTTATCAACTGCAACACCGATAATGTTGTATATCTTATTCATTGTAATGAGTGTAATTTAACATATGTGGGATGCACCACGAGGAAGCTAAAAGTACGCATTACTGAGCACCTTCGAGATATAGAGAATAATAACTCAGAGAATAGAAATACCTCTATGGCTTCAAAACATTTCATCAATTGTCATAAGGGGAATATTAGATGTATGCAAATCACAGGGATAGAGCAGGTCCGGAGTTCCGCTGGAAGGGTAGACTCCAAAAGACGTCTTCTCACTCGAGAGGCATTCTGGATCTTTAATCTGGGAACACGCTATCCCAAAGGTCTAAATAAAAGAAGTGAAATTATGCACCATTACTAATAAGAGACTAGTGATGTCTCTTTCCCTTCTTAAATTAACACATCTGTTTCTAGCTTTCTGTCTTATGTAATATTATTTATAAGTACAAGATATAGTGCAATGCGATATCTCTTGCTCCTGTTCACATATCCACATTCCATTTGTCCTGAAATGTGCATATTATTGAAATTAAAATGGGCAGCGCTATTATAATATCAGGCGCAACTTTTTTTGGAAATTCAATATGTATAAATCATAGGTATTTGTCTACCCAAATGTGAACTAAATCTGCAGAGTTCCTCCTGAATGCATCTCTAAACATTTGAGAAGCCAATATGACTTGATTTGCTGCAGTATAGATACAGCGGTATCTGTGTCCATTGTTATGCACACTTTAATGTTTTTTTTTTTGTGTTTTCCTTGGTTTCTCATGATGTACTATATTATTTTGTATTATTGTATTATTTTTTTTAAAAAAATTGTTGTCCTTTATCACCACTGGGGGCTCAGACAGATAAAGTCATGTGATAAAACCGAACTTCAGTATTGGTCCAAATTTAGTCTACCCTTACATATGTTTTTCATGATCTTTAAGGGCCTGCCGGGAAAAACCACATGACCATCTGTAAGCTCACCCATTGGTTATCAATAGCCTTAAATACATTGGCTACTAACTTTTATGCAGCTTTGACAAAGACCTTAAGTGGTCGAAACGCGTTGCTGTTTAGCTATCATTGCTTAATGAGTATATTTATCAATGTATAACATGGGGATTTTTATTAGGGTCACCACAGCAATAGTACAAGAGTCAAAGTAACTTTTCGACCAAAAAAGGTCTTTATCAAACAACACTTAGTAGAAGAAGTGGAAAGGGGAGATGAACAATATTAACTATAGTCTTGAGGTGTGATTGACTGTTTGAGGCAGTGGGACCATAAGTCCCAGAGGTTACTGGCGCTCAGAGAATCCGTGGTGATGGTGTCAATCACACCTCAAGACTATAGTTAATATTGTTCATCTCCCCTTTCCACTTCTTCTACTAAGTGTTGTTTGATAAAGACCTTTTTTGGTCGAAACGTTACTTTGACACTTGTACTATTGCTGTGGTGACCCTAATAAAAATCCCCATGTTATGCATTGATAAATATACTCATTGAGTGCGGCTGTTTATTCCTATTTATATTTTACTGGATCAATTCCAGGTTCAGCCAGCACCTATTCTCTTCCCTACAGTGTGCACGCCTTTATTATTTCTAGCTATCAGTGCTAACTTTCCGCTTGATGTGTGGAGGAGAGCACCTCTTTGTTAAATTTTATCATTTGGATCGAATAAAGAATTATTTTATCAGAAGCTGGAACACCTTTCATTTACTCTACACCATTTTAGAAACTAGACCCCTCAAGGAATTTATCTAGATGTGTGGTGAGCACCTTGAACTGCCAGATGCGTCACAAAAGTTTATAACGTAGAGCCGTGGAAATAAATACATCACATTTTCCCACAAAAAGACACTGTGCATTACCTGTGTGTGACCAGCACCCTTTACAATCCACTTCTGTGCTATGTAATACTAAGCAATCACCCCCTCCATAAATTGGCAGGTTGTGAGTGGTTGTCTCATCAGTATTTTGCTCATGTGTTGTCTTCATCTTTACTACATGGGTTTACTGCATCCAGAGAGTGCATTAATTTTGAGACCTGAGCAGGTAAACAGTGCTGCCCCTTTTTTGCTGTATTAAATTTTGAATTTTTGGAGGATTTTTTTCCTCTTTATGTGGCTTTGCTTTTTAGTTTAGTGTTTGTACTTGCAAATGTGAAGACACTTGATGCAGATTGAGAGCTTGCATATCTTGGCCAAAATATCTATCTATACCTCATATACTATGCATTTTTTGCACTTTGTTTTTCTGAGTGCAGCCAAGCCCAGCATTTTTGGCCTTGTAAACTATGGTACTTGTTCTAATGGAATGCAATTAAATAGTATGGGCAGCCCTCCTAATCTAATGGTATGGGTGTCACCAATAGGCTGCAAGCCAGACACTGTTCATTACCTGTGTGTGACCAGCACCCAATGTTTTTGTACAATTTAATACTAAGCAATCACCCCCCTCCATGAATTGGTTGTGAGTGGTTGTATCATCTTTACTACATGGGTTTGCTGCATCCTGAGAGTGCATTAGTTCTGAGACTTGGGCAGGTAAACACTGCTTCCCCTTTTTTGCTGTATTAATTCTTGAATTTTTGGAGGATTTTTATTCCTCATTTGTGTGGCTTTGATTTTAAGTCTAGTAATGTTTAGCCATATGGTGAGACTCTGAAGGGACAGAGAGCTATTTGCATCCTGTAGTGCAGATTATCCTAGAATCATTTCTAGCCCCTATGTGCTAGAAAAGCAGAATCTCCCCTCAAGTGACCCTATTTTGGAAATTATATAGAGGTATAATAATCTTTATTTTTTTTTTATAATTATCTTTATTTTTATATAGCGCTAACATATTCCGCAGCGCTTTACAGTTTTGCACACATTATCATCGCTGTCCCCGATGGGGCTCACAATCCAGATTGCCTATCTGTATGTTTTTGGAATGTGGGAGGAAACCGGAGTACCCGGAGGAAACCCACGCAAACACGGGGAGAACATACAAACTCCTTGCAGATGTTGTCCTTGGTGGGATTCGAACTTAGGACTCCAGCACTGCAAGGCTGTAGCGCTATCCACTGAGCCACCGTGCTGCCCACACAAATTAGGCTCCATGGGTGTTTTCCAGGAACAAGAAGCAGTGAATGTTGCTGAGCTGTGTGCAAATTGCAAACTGTTATTGTAGTGCCTGTATGTTGTAGTATATTGTAGTGCCCAGTACGGTGTAGTGCCTGTATGTTGTAGTGACCAACTCATGCCTCTTGACACATGCACCTATAAATTAGGCAGGTGTCATGTGTGCATCGCCACGAAGATCGTCGCGGTTGCACATTCTGACTTCTCACAGCTGAGTTGCTGTTTCTTTGTGTTTGGCAGTTAGGGAGTTAATTCTGTCTGTGCTCAGTTCTGGGACTGGGTGCAGTTTCTCCCGGCTGCAATTAATTATTTGTTGATTGGTTTCCTTTAAATCTCTGGTTGTCTGTGTTGGGAGTTGCCAGTGAAATTCTTCATGCAGACCACAGATAGGATATTATCTGTATAGACTTAAGTTAAAGAGCTCCTTAGTTGTTTTAAGCTCACCTTGCTTAGAGTTTAATATCCCAGATCATTTATGTTCCTTCTGTGTTTGAGTGTGTATGCAAGTCTGTGTTTTCTCCAGTCTGTCTTATATGTGTAATCTGTGTATTTAGCAGAGATCAGCCCATATCCCTTTGGTGGTAATCAGAATCCTTCTTAGGACTGATTACAGGGTTCAGGGACTGATAGGAGACAGGGTTAGGCTGGAGACTTGGACCTCTGAACCATTATCAGTACCTCCAAGGTGAGGGATTAGTTAGGAACCCAGTTTAGGGTCAGGTTAGACCCCCGGTCCTCCTCTTTCCTGTGACAGTGTATCAAGTCCTCAAGATTAACCCTGAGTTCAACGGATTTCGTGTCAGGTAAATCTATTCTATAATTACATGCTGATGTTGCTAATCTATATGTTGTATAGAGTGTTGTTCTTTTAAGAATAGTTTACTGACATCGTACACATATCATAAGACCGCGTGACAGCAGGCTGTCATTGCTGCAGAAATGCTAAATGTGGACACTAAATGTAGTTTCAGCACAATGGAGCTCAGAAAAGATGGGGACATTTGGATTTGGAAGCACACAATTTGCAGAATATCTTTTTGGGGGGCGAGGAGCCATTTCACTATTTCAAATAATAATAATCTTCATTTTATATAGTGCTAACATATTCCGCAGCGCTTTACAGTTTGCACTCATTATCGTCACTGTCCCCGACGGGGCTCACAATCTAGATTCCCTATCAGTATGTTTTTGAAGTGTGGGAGGAAACCGGAGTACCTGGAATAAACCCACGCAAACACGTGGAGAACATACAAACTCCTTGCAGATGTTGTCCTTGGTGGGATTCAAACCCAGGACTCCAGTACTGCAAAGCTGCAGTGCTATCCACTGAGCCACCATGCTGCCATTCTACTACCAGCAACGTGGAAACCCCCTGTAATCCCGATCACAGATGACTGACTTAAGTGGGGACTTGCTTTTTTTGTGGATTGGTTTGAAGCTTTTTTTGGGAACATTGTACATAACATTTGGGATCACATTTATCTGGCGCTCTAGGCTGAGCACTTACTTTGGGTTCTAATTCTCCAAGTGACGTGATTCATATGAAACCTCCGAGGGATCCATTTACTATAATGAGGCAGCAGATTTGCTCTGGACTTGGTCTGGCCTCTGTTCAGCATTGTCCTTTTCAAACATGCACAAAACAGTGTCAGACTTTGCTTTTATGCACACCCAAAAAAACGACATTGCCGAAGCATAGGCTGCCAGACGGCGTCCACAGTGCCTCCGTCTGCCTCATTACAGGGAATCTGCCACCAGATTTCTGTCTGAATAACGTATTTCAGAGATTTACATGTAAACCGCATAGAGCGCAGGATAAATGTGAGCAGAAGCTTACTGCGATCTTTGTGAGGCACAATGAAAAAGTCAACAGCAGGTGTTTTGATCACATTTTATCCTACTTTCTGTTCAGTGGTATGAAAATAAAGCATCGTGTTTTGCCTTGTTTTCTAATTTTTTACAATGTTCACTGAAGGGTTTAAATAGTTGGACAGTTTTATAAGACTGGTCATGGACACGTGTACTTTTATTGTTTATTTTTCATAAAAATATTCACTTATGAGTAGTGTTGAGCGATATTGCTTGATATCTAAAAATATCGTATCGAAATTGTATCGCCGATAGCACTAAATATCGTCGATATCCGATTTCGATACCGGAAGTCCCATGTAAGTCTATGGGAACAAAATATTGCAACAAAAAAAACCCTTTCTTTCGTTGTAAACACAAAATAACACACATAGAATACATATATATATATATATATATATATACATGTCATTGTGACATATATATATACATATATTTATAGTTTATACACTTCTACATAGTAAAATCGACTCTAATTCAATTGCCGGGTAAAGACGTGACATACCCCATAGAAGTCGACGGGCTCGGTGCCGAGTACCCCCAAAACCTCTGGCTCTGTGCGACTCAACTTGGGCGTCACGAACAGGATTCTGTAGCTCGCTATAAGCGAGTCCTGTGTGCCTGAATTGCACTGGTTTTGTGCTTGAGAATTGCTAAAATCATCAGAGAATGTATTTGCCATTTTTCCGCCATATCTGCGTCACGACGAGGCACTGGTGAAGAAGATGGGCGTGCTCTTCGTGGGTGTCACTCACTCAGTGGCGTGAAAACGATGGCCGACCACTCTAAATGGTACTGCAATGTAACATCGTGCCCCACAGCTCTGGAGTTCCGCCTCCTCATCCTCCTCAGTGTGAGGAGGTCCCGCCTCCCTACAAAAGAGGGGCCCTCTCCAGATATGACACATGTGACTTGGCAGAGATGGCTAATGGACACGAGCAGAAGTGGGAAGGGATGGAGCAGTCAGAGCTCTCCCCCCACGGAAGCGACCCGATCGCCACTGAATCACCGTTGGGCACCCGGCCTGTAAACCCTCCTACGCTGCAAGAAGCGGAGGATACCCTGAGAGGCCTGGCCCGGCACCGGGAGGAGGTCGCCAGGATGGAAGCCAGCTGGCGTGCCCTAAAACTAAACTTGGAGCGGCGCCAATCCCTCTTACCTGAAGTGTCTGACTCTGTACCGGAAGGTGAGGCACCCGTTCTAGTAGAGGAGCCCTTGCAATGTGATCCGGTTGACGTTGTCGCAGTGGAGGCACCCGTTCCTGCAAAAACCGCAGCACCGTCAGCAGCACCCCAGATCCCGCTGTCTGCCCCGGTCGCTGAGACAGAAGAAGCGACACCCGTCCTCATGGAGGAGGCCCGCAGGCACCAGAGCACTACCTGCCTGTACCGGAGCCCCGACTGTCATCTGATTTAGAGCCGTCTGCTTCCTCCGCAGGGGAGCGCCGCCAGGACTGGGGGGCGACAGGAGAGCTGCCGCAAACCGGACACTGTAAGCTGCAGTGGAGTGGTGGCTGGAGACATGGAGCAACTGGTGGAGGAGAATTATAACCGGCGTCAGGAGGAAGAGTGGAGACGTTGGGAGAAGGAAGCAGAGCGACAAAGGGAGCAGCGAGAAACCCTAAAACTTCGCCAACGTCACCTGGAGAAGGACCGGGCAGATAAGGACCGATGAGAAAGGACAAAGGAACCCTGAGTGAGCCGCGGCGTAAGGGTGCAGTACGGAACTTTAAATTGAAAGGTGGTTGGGGCTTCATCAAGGAGCCTGGACTTTATTTAGAAGTCTTTGTGACCCGGCGGGACATGGAGGCTCACCTCCGAGAAGGACACCCGGGGAGGGACCTGTTGCCAGGAGACTTGGTGACTTACACCCGACACTGGGGTTACAATGGGTGGTACGCCCTAAATGTTACCAGGTGCGACCCCTACCCCCCAGTGTGTCAGGAACCTGTGAGACCCTCGAAGCCTTCAGCCTCCCACATCCAGGCCTCTGCAAAAGTGCCCACCCTACGCCGTAAATCTCCCCAGCCTCCCTCAGTGGTCTCCTCAGCAGCCCCAGCTATGGACATGATAAGTATAGCTGGCCCGTACCCGGCGCCTGTTAGGCCCCCTGGGGTTCGTACAGTCCGTGACATAGGGCTCCAGACTCGGAGAGAGATGAAAGAGGTGGCCACACAGACCCAGATAGCGGGTCACGACTTCACTGTACAGGCCACACGACGTCATCAGGTCCTGGTGGTCCTTGTGCCTCGGATGTTTGGCAATCTCAAGAAGAGTACCAGGTGGTACCTGGAAGAGGCCAGCCAAAGAAGTCTAAATAACCCGGACAGGGTCCCTGTATGTAAATAAATAGTTAAATTGTTTATGTACCCGGACGGGTGAATGTTCCAAAAAAATGTTTTTAATTTAATAAAAAAAAAAAAAACAGTTTTCATTTCTTTTATTACTGTCTCATCCTGCTGCGACGCCATCGATCTCCTGTAAAAAAATGAAAAAAAAAAAGTATACCACCTGACCGACGCAGTCCATAGTAACGAGTGTCCCACGACGATCCAGCTCTGCTACATCAGAATGACAGGCAGAAGCCTGTCATCCCGGCGCAGCACAGCTGATTACCTGCTTCCCCGGCGGTGACGTCATCGGACTGACTGCTTTACGGCCGGGATTACCCTGCAGTCACTGCAGTTATCGCGAAAAACTGCATGTGACCGCCAGGGAGAAGATAATGGCGGCCATCAAGCAGTCCAGGACGTGACCGCCAGAGATCTTCTGCCAGGTAAGTGCCGCTGACTCCTGACAGACCCGACCGACGGACACTCACAGTGACAGTGACAAATCCGATTCCGGTATTCGATAAGACGAAAATATCGAAACAAATTATCGAAAGGCCGATAGAGCTAATATCGGCCGATAGCCGATATTTGCATTATCGTATCGCTCAACACTACTTATGAGGACAAATATTTTTATTTTATTTTTATTATTGATTTTTTAAAATTATTTTTACAACTTTTTTAAACTTTTTTACTTAGTCTCTCTATAGGATAGGAGCATTGCAATGCTTTATAACCTGTCAGCCCTGCAGTCACAAGTTAGTTAGATCATGCACTGCTCATGATCTATCTATCTTGCTAGCGCCTGGTTACCCAGATGACATCATTATGACATTGCATCACCATGGCAATGATCGGCCCCTCACGATGATGGCGGGGGCGCCGATCAGAGGGCAGAAGGGGCTTCCTCTCTTTGATTGCCTTCTAAATGTTGTAATCGATATCGATCGGAGCATTTAGGGGGATATTTTGCCAGGAGGGGTGCGGGTGACACTCCTGACACGGAGTGCTGGGTGTCAGCTGTCTGAATCAGCTGACTTCCGGCGGCGATCGTGCACTTACAGCTCCTGTGTGCGCAAAATCGCCATGATGTATCCAAGGTCGGTAAGTATGAATATGTCCAAGGTCTTAAAGGTTTTAACAGGTCCATTTGATTACAAAGGAAACTGTAATAAGGCTCTTATTTATTTATTTTAATTATGGATGTAAAAAACAGATGTTTAACAGATGTCATATAAAGGTCTGAACTGCAGATACAGATAGCAAACAAACACCATACAAATAAAAGCAACCGTTTATACAGGGTGAAAAATGGTCGATTTTTTATATGTTCTTGTTAACTTAGCCTAATCAGATTTGTCTCGAAAGCTGTTTATCTGAAATAATGGAGACAATTTTGTCTTCTGAGTGTGGGGAGTCCATTCTGAATAGATTGGTTTTCCCAGGTTAAAGGTCGAGCCCTTATTTATAACTGGAATTACTCTTTATGAACAGCAATGATGTGTAGCATCATAATTCTCTAAAATATGTCATCATGATTTGGGGAAAAGCGAAATTTCAAAATAGATTAAGGATAAAATAAAGCTTTATGACAGATTTCTTTTATGTAGTCATGTTCTGGTTCATCACATGTATAAGCAATCTAAAATCAGCTTCAAGAGCAATAATGAGGAAGCTTTTAGACTGATTTTATTAGAATGGAGGCAATATTCATTTATTCAAGAGCCAATAGGCTTGGCGTGTCCTTGCCTTTATTAACATTTAAAACTTATCCACACGTTTTCTGTGATACCATCTATTTGCGTGCTTCAGTAGGTTATTTATATTATGAAGCATAAAGCTAATGCCTTTCATATTTCTGTTAGTATATTTCTGTCTTCCTAATCAAACACTTCTCTGCTCTTTCTTTCTTAGCCTGTGTCACAAACACTCATTGACTCATTTTCCTTGGCATTGTAATATTGACTTTTTCAATTATAAGAGATCACTCAACTAAGCAAAAAGCAAATTAAAAGCACTATAAATAATGCATATTTCATTTTTTTACCATTTCAGGTCATTGTTCATATTTCAGGTTGCATTGGTCTGACCATTTTAGACATCTTCTATTTTATTTGCACAAACTAACCGGAGTTAAATATAATACGTGGAAAAAATGGGGACTACAAACACAGCTGTAAAAAAAAATAAGTGCTTGTGTCTACCATCGAGCCATTGGCTCAGTAATCGCTGAATGTGATATGTAGCATTTTGATGCAGTCAAGGACCACACGATATGTTGGCATGCACTATTGCAGTAAGCAACAGATATTTGCATTCTGGTTGTTTTGATGATGCCACGGTATCTGTATTATAGCTGTCTTTTTATTTTATGTAAAAAAGAAAAAGAAAAAAATTCTCCCTATATGAAAAAATGTAATCTAATCACAAGAGTTATATACGTTACATCAGAATCAAAACTAGAAAGAAAAAGGCAATATAGAAACATGGTTACAAAGTTACATTTCTTATTTTATAACAGCACAACTTTATTTATAAAATATTTATATACCCTATCACTGTATTTCATGTTGCAGTGTTGGTTCCTGTTTCTGTATTTGACCTCTAAAATCTTATAAATTTGAGGTGCGTTCCAAAAAATATACCGTAATCTAAAATAATTCTATTTTAGATTAACATAACGTAATATTAAAATATATCTATCATATTGCAATAAAATACGGTAAAATTGTGAAGGCAAGTCTTGAATTGGGTAAGAAAATATATATATTCAAGAAGTTTAACTATGTTACACAAAATAGAAATTATAAATCTTGCATGACCTTCTGTTTAATGATGCATATTATTTCTGTGTTTCAGTTTTAATATGGAACCCAGTTATGATTTTCTGCATGTATATGAAGGTGATAACTCCAACAGTCCAATAATTGGAAGTTTCCAAGGTTCCCATGCACCAGAAAGATTAGAAAGCAGCAGCAACAGCCTGTTTTTGGCATTTCGTAGTGATGCATCTGTTGGTATGTCTGGATTTGCCATTGAATATAAAGGTAATTAAGGTTACGTTATTATATAACATGTTGAAATAGCTTGTATAAGACCGTGTTGAGAAATATAGAAGAACGTCACCAAGAAAAATCTACTCACTGGTGGGGGTGATGACTCCTGAATTCTGGACACATAGGTGGTTTCAATGCGGTTGATTCGGTGCTTGCAAGAAAACACATGTAGTGACAGACTGATATCCAAAGGAAATAGATGCAGGACTATGGCCGTTTCGCGTTATGCACCTGGACCCGTTGAAGCGTGCATAACGCGAAACAGCCATAGTCCTGTCTTTTTTCACTGCATGTTTTTCATGTACCTAGACCGATGTTAACCTTGTCCAAAATTTAAGTAAAGGACTTTGGTTTTTTAACGGAATTGAAGAGTGCTGCATTTTTTCCTTTGGATATCTGAAATAGCTTGTATAGTTGTTGGGTATACATTTTTGTGCTCTAAGACCAATTATATGCTATACAGTTTTACAGTATTTATCATGTTCTTTGAAATATCTAATTTTTTCCCTGGCTATATCTTTATTATTTAATCTCATTTAAAAGCAGCAACATATTTTTTATTTTTTAGATTTTTGTAATAATGCCCTTCAGATATTCATGTGCTTATAAATTGAGATATTTTGGTTATATAACATAAAAGAAATGAAACAATGGAAGGATTTAATAGCAGTCATCTATCAACTATCTAGGGACAACAAATTATAGCAAAAAAGTCATTTAGACATAGTATAGATATACCAAAGTAAACACTATCTATAATATAACGCTGGGAGCGTCACTCTGTCCGAAGCCTTTATAGACTGCGCAAGCGCGACACGCCTGCGCAGTCTGGCTCCAGACAGAGTGAGGCATCCAGCGGTGAGTACTCTGTATGGCGCGGGAGATCGCGGTATCCTTACTGGATGCATACTGCGATCTCCGGCATCATATTCACATACTTACCTGACCGGGAGGAGCGTTGCCGCGGCGCTTCTCTTCTCCAGGGGCAGGAGACCAGTAGTGCGCATCGGAATCGCGCATGCGCAATAGCGCTATCCGGCGCCATTTTGCTGAACACATTTACGTGTGTCTTCAGCAATATGGAGCCGGACCGCGCGGTATGGGCATGCGAGCACTACGGCGCCGCTCTCCTCCCCCGGTGTCCAGCAGAACGTAACAGTGCTGGATCACAGGGAAGAAAGGTGAGTATAAATGTTTGTTTTTTGGGGGGTATGTGTGCAGTTTAATAGTGGTGAGGGGGCCATGCACATCAGGATGTGGGGTGTGAGCGGACCATGCACATCAGGATTGGGGGGTGAGGGGGCCATGCACATCAGGATTGGGGGTTGAGCGGACCATGCACATCAGGGTTGGGGGGTGAGGGGACCATACACATCAGGATTGGGGGGTGAGCGGACCATGCACATCAGGATTGGGGGTGAGGGGGCCATGCACATCAGGATTGGGGGTTGAGCGGACCATGCACATCAGGGTTGGGGGGTGAGGGGACCATACACATCAGGGTTGGGGGGTGAGAGGACCATGCACATCAGGATTGGGGTGAGGGGACCATGCACATCAGGATTGGGGGGTGAGGGGACCATGCACATCAGGATTGGGGTGTGAGCGGACCATGCACATCAGGATTGGGGGGTGAGGGGACCATGCACATCAGTGTTGAGGGGTGAGAGGACCATGCACATCATGATTGGGGGGTGAGGGGACCATGCACATCAGGATTGGGGGTGAGCGAACCATGCACATCAGGATTGGGGGGTGACAGGACCATGCACATCAGAGTTGGGGATTGAGAGGAATATGCACATCAGGATTGGGGGTGAGGTGACCATGCACATCAGGGTTTGGGGTTGAGAGGACCATGCACATCAGGATTGGGGGGTGAGGGGACCATGCACACCAGGATAGGGGGTGAGAGGACCATGCATACCAGGATAGGGGGTGAGGGGACCATGCACATCAGGATTGGGGGGTAAGGGGACCATACATATCAGGATTGGGGGGTGAGGGGACCATGCACATCAGGGTTTGGGGTTGAGAGGACCATGCACATCAGGATTGTGGGGTGAGGTGACCATGCACATCAGGGTTTGGGGTTGAGAGGACCATGTACATCAGGATTGGGGGGTGAGGGGACCATGCACACCAGGATAGGGGTGAGAGGACCATGCATACCAGGATAGGGGTGAGGGGACCATGCACATCAGGATTGGGGGGTGAGGGGACCATGTACATCAGGATTGGGGGGTAAGGGGACCATGCATATCAGGATTGGGGGTGAGGGGACCATGCATGACAGGATTGGGTGAGGGGACCATGCACATCAGGATTGGGAGGTGAGGGGACCATGCACACCTGGATTGGGGGTGAGGGGACCATGCATATCAGGATTGGGGGGTGAGAGGTCTATGCATACCAGGATGAGGAATTGGGTGCCATGCATACCAGATTTGGGTGGAGGTGAGGAGACCATACATACCAGGATAGGGATGAGGGGTACCATGCATTCCAGGATAGGGATGAGGGGTGTCATGCATGCCAGGATAGGAGGGGGGCAGCACATACCAGCATGGGAGACCATATACCTATAAAAATGCCTTTCCAGGGGACCATGCACATCAGTATTGGGGGGTGAGGGGACCATGCACACCAGGATAGGGGTGAAAGGACCATGCATACCAGGATAGGGGGTGAGGGGACCATGCACATCAGGATTAGAGGGGTGATGGGACCATGCACATCAGGATTGGGGGGTGAGGGACCATGCATATCAGGATTGGGGGAGGGGGGACCATGCATGCCAGGATTGGGTGAGGGGACCATGCACATCAGGATTGGGGATGAGGGGATCATGCACATCAGGATTGGGGAGTGAGGAGGCCATGCACATCAGGATTGGGGGGTGAGGGGACCATGCACATCAGGACTGGGGGTGACGGGACCATGCACATCAGGATTGGGGGTGAGGGGGCCATGTACATCAGGATTGGGAGTGAGGGGACCATGCACATTAGGATAGGGGGATGAGGGGACCATGCACATCAGGATTGGGGGGTGAGGGGACCATGCATATCAGGATTGGGCAGTAGGGAACCATGCATACCAGGATTGGGGGGTGAGGGTACCATGCATACCAGGATTGGGGGTGAAGGGACCATGCATACCAGGATTGGGAGGTGAGGTAACCATGAATACCAGGATATAGATGAGCAGGTACCATGCATACCAGGATAGGGATGAGGGGGTACCATGCATACCAGGATTGAGGGATGAGGGGACCTTGCATACCAGGATGAGGAATGGGGTGCCATGCATAGTAGATTTGGATGGGGGTGAGAGAACCATACATACCAGGATAGGGATGAGGGGTGCCATGCATACCAGGATAGGAGGGGGGCAGCACATACCAGAATGGGAGACCATATACCTATAAAAATGCTTGCCACCCGGGCGTAGAGCGGGTTAATAGCTAGTCTTCTAACGCTAATGTTTTACAAAATAGAACTTCATATGCAAGGATATGGTCTTACGTGTCAGATTTATTATTGACCTTTATTATTGACCTTTAACTGAAAACCATTTCATTACATGTGAATAGAGTTGTGAAGCATGTAAATGAATTGTGGCTAGCCACAGTGAAATAAATACCTGCAGAAATTTCAGAAGCAAAATCTCCTGTGTATGAATATATCTTTGTTATGGTCTATAAATAAATGTAGTCAATGGTATATACTTAACTGTGCAAAAATAAAAGAGATGTTTCATCACCATCTAAAATCCTAAAAGTTATTAAAAGACAATAAGTCTCCAATATTGTCATTGAAAGCTTTCCAATACATAAAGTAGATTTAGGTAAAATGGACTGGCTTTGTGCTTTTTCAGTAAGTAATGTTTTAAAAGTGTTACATTTGCATAATATTCATTTACATTTCAAAGTATAAATGGATGAGCTCCAAATGTAATTACATTACCAAAATGTGGTGATCCAAATTTAAACCTAAACTAATAGTGGCTGTAGCATGGGCATGTTCCCACAGTGCAATTACACAGTAGATTTTCTATTGGAGATTTATATTGGGAAAATCTTCTGAATATTACATTAACAGTGACATAAATGAGTTTTCATGAAAATTGTTAATACGTTGTTGAGAAAATTCATGGCATAGGTTGATTACTGGTGCAGATTTTCAATTAGATTAAGCTGTAGATATGACCATGGATTTTTCCCATTAAAATATAAAGAGGGAAATGTGTGGCAGAACTGCACCATTTTCCACAGTAAGATTGTATTATGGGATTATACCCTTATGCAGAAATAACACCATAGCTCTTGATGAAGCCAAATCTCTAGTGAAACATGTCAGGGGTGCTTTGTCTATTTTCAAAACAAATTGAGACAATGGCCTTTTTAATTGATAGTCTAGGATGTGCAGTGCAGGTTCCTCCTAGACAAAATTATGTAAATATTGAATGGGATTCTAAATGATAAATTGTCTATGATACTTCTCATCTCACACTAATCAGTGAACCATGGATTCACACTAGACGTTTACAATTTTTTTTAATTTTGGTGTAATAAGGTATTTACATATATCAATTTTCAGAACACAAAGGAACTGCAGTAGAGGGAAAAAAGTAGCTAGTTTGCACAATATATATCGTACAAACTATATATATAGTGGGTGAAGAAAGTGTTGAAAACATTACCAATTGTCATGCATCAGTAGTCGATCTAGCAGTCTTGTGGTTGTCTGCCCTCGTCTCTATCTGAAGAGCTATAGGAGATCCTTGAGCTAGCTGGATGCTGATTTCCCTTTGCCTTTTGTCACTCCTTTCTTACAGCAGGTGTTCCATGTGCATTTTGGCCTATCCTATTATGGTTTGTGCTATCCATTTCTCGTCAGTCCCATATCTCACTGGATGGAGGAGGAATTAGTTCAGTGTACATTCAGGAGCATAGTAAGGTTTGAGACCAGACCCAGACCTCTTTACCTTCAAGAGGATCCCGGGGACAGGAATAGTGAGGGCCCAAGCTGCAGGGTCAGTTGTTGGTAACAACCCATCCAATCCACACAGGCAAATAAATCAAACAATATCTATCTATGTCGATAAATTAAGTTATGTGTAATAATGAGAAATGACATAGGGAAAAATTATTGAACACGTAGAAAAAGAGGTGCAAAAAGCCATGGAAAGTCATGACACCAGCTAAAATCTATTAGTAATTAGAAAGCAACCCTGCCATTTAGTGAAAAATAATTGCAGCTAGTTCAACTGATGGCTTACAAAAATGTGTCTCATTACCAAGGTGCTACACAAGAAACATCTCCTGATAGATAAAACCAGTGAGCTGTCGCAACCTTATTGTTGCAAAACATACTCATGGAATTGGTTAGAGAAGAATTTCTAAACTAATAAAGGTTCCAATGAGCACTGTTGGGGTCATAAGAACATCAATTCACCATAAACCAGCCATAGCCTGTATGCATGCTCACCACACAAGACTCCATTGCTGAGCAAAAGGCATGTTCAAGCACATTTACAGTTTGCTCAACAACATTTAGACAAGCCTGGGAAATTCTGGGAGAATATAGTCTGGTCAGATGAGACCAAAATTGTACTCTTTAGATGGCATAATACACACCATGTTTGGGGGCCAAAAGGTGCTACATATCACCCCACAAAAAACATACCTACAGTGAAGTTTAGAGGTGGGAACATCATGGTGTGGAGATGTTTTTAGCATACCAGACTGACAAATGTCAAATGATTGAAGGAAGGATGAATGTACAAATGTACTGAGACATTCTTGATAAAAATCTGCTGCCACCTACCAGGATGATGAAGATGAAATGACGGTGGACATTTCAGCAAGACAATGATCTCAAAAACACAGTCAAGGAAAGTCTCAATTGGTTTCAGAGAAAGGAAATAAGGCAGATAGAATGGTCCAGCTAATCACCTGACCTGCATCCAACAGAAAATGTATGGCAGGATCTAAAGCTCAGAGTTTGTAGAAGGAGCCCATGGAACTTTTAGGATCTAAAGAGAATTTTTGTGGAAGAATGGGACAAAATCACATCTAAATAATGCATGTGACTAATTTCTCCATACAATAGGTGTCTTGAAGCTGGTCAACATCAACAAAGGCTTTTGCTCAAAGTATTAAATACATTTCAGTAAGTGTGGTGGTCAATAATTTTTCCCAGTGTCATTTCTTATTATTACACATAATTTATGGACATCTATGGTTTGATCTGCTTGCCTCTTTTGAATTGGAACGGTTGTTACTGACATCAGTGTATATATATATATAATATATATATATATATATATATATATATATATATATATACAGTGGGTCCGGAAAGTATTCAGACCTTTTCACACTTTGTTTCATTGAATCCATTTGATAAATTAAAAAAAGTTCATTTTTTTTCTCATTAATGTACACTCTGCACCTTATCTTGACTGAAAAAAACAGAAATGTAGACATTTTTGAAAATTAATTAAAAACGAGGAACTGAAATATCATATGTTCATAAGCATTCAGACCCTTTTCTCAGTATTGAATAGTACAGCCATGGGTCTTCTTCGGAATGATGCAACAAGTTTTGATAACACCTGGATTTGGGGATCCTCTGCCATTCTTCTTTGCAGATCCTCTTCAGTTCCATCAGTTTGGATGTTGAACGTTGGTGGACAGCCATTTTCAGGTCTCTCCAGAGATGCTCAATTTGGTTTAGGTCAGGGCTCTGATATTTGAAGGGTGCCTTCTCCCAACAGCAATTTTAAGATCTCTCCTCGGGTGTTCAATGAGATTATATCTGGAATCATTGCTGGAATGCTTCAGAACTCTCAAGTGCTTTGCTTCCATATATTTCTGGTTGCTTCTTGAAATATGTTTGGGTTCATTGTCCTGCTGGAAGACCCATGTCTTAGTGTGCAAACTCAGTTTTCTGACACTGGGCACTACATAGAGACCTCAAATCCTTTGGTAATCTTCAGATTTCATACTGCCTTGCACACAGTAAAAGCATCCAGCTCCAGAGACAGTAAAGCAACTCCTAAACATCTTTGAGCCTCCATTTTATTCAAATGTCGATGGATAATTCATGCTGACTTAGATGCACCCTGGGCTTACAGGACAGCTTGACTTTCTTTAGAACTTGGTTGGGGCTGCTTATCCACCATCCGCACTATTCTGCATTGCAACCGTTTAACAATTTTTCTCTGTCATCCACATCCAGGGAGATTAGCTACAGTGACATGGGTTGTAAACTTCTTGATTATGTTGCGTACTATGAACAAAGGAACATCAAGATTTTTGGAGATTAACTTGAACCCTAGAGATGGCTGATATTTTTGAACACTTTTGGTTCCCAACTCCTCAGACAGTTCTATTCTCTTTTTGTTATCCATGCTTAGTGTGGCACACCTAGACACACAATGCAAAGATTGAATCAATTTCTCCCCTTTTTATCTGTTTAAGTTGTGATATTCATACTGCTCACACCTGTTACTTACCATGGGTGAGTCTGAATGAGGATTACATGCTTGAAACAAAGTTGTTTACCCATAATTTTGGAAAGGTGCCAAAAATTTTATCTGGCCCATTTTTGGGTTTTTCTTTTAAGTTATGTTCAATTTGCGCCAATACAAGCATAGCATATGAACATATGTATAACAAAACATATCTAATTGCAATAATTTTCTGGGAGAAATGCTCCATTTTCTTGAACTTTTTCAAGGGTGCCAACGCTTTCGGCGATGACTGCATTGTAGAGTTTGTTTTCACTGATTATACAATACCTAAACAAAATAATAATCATAAAATCCCTAACCTTGTCCAGGCACTAACTAAACAAAGCTAGTCTCAGTTCAGTCACACAGATCAGCTATCGTATCGTCCATATCAACCAATACTTGAAGCTATTATTATTATAGCGCTACTTTTTCCATTGCACTTTACATGTGAAAAGGGGTTTACATGATAAAAACGAGTAAAATATTCTTAAACAAGTCACCCACTGATACAGGAGGAGAGAGGGCCCTGCCCACGAAGCTTTACAGAATACAAATGATTGGTGAGGATACAGTAGGTGAGGGTAGAGGTGGCCTTGCAGCGGTATAGTGATATGAGGGTTACTGCAGGTTTTAGGCAGGCTGTTGTCAGAAGAGGTAGGTCTTCAGGTACCTTTTGAAGGTTTCCACAGTAAGCGAGAGTCTGATATATTGGGGTAGAGAGTTCCAGAGTAGGGGGATGCACAAGGCCTATATAGTCTCTCTCCTGTTCCAGCACCACCCACTTTGCTCAGCTTCCCCAGCTGACTGACCAGTAACCACATGGCCTAGTTCTAGTCATAGCTATCCAGGTGCACCTAATCATAACCTGTAGTGCTGTGATTTAATCCTAGCCTGCCTAGCTTTGCTACACTTCCCCTCTGCCCAAAGAATGGGGCTGGACACTGTCTGCCAGCCCACAGTGCCTACAGTGGGCCAGTTTAAGCTCCTAAAATAGCCTACCATTCACTACTACAGGTAGTTGAATTGACCCAAGCATGAGGCTCATACTTGATTACACAGGGGTAGCGTTGTCACTCAGAGAACCTGTCCCTATTTTGGTACTATTTTCCAGCCGTGCTGTTTATTTAAAGGTAACAAAGTTTCTGCCAGTTTGACACTCACTATGTTGGATTCTGACTGGGCCAACAAGCAAAGGGTTTAATTGCAGGTCTCTATCCTTCCAGGGTTTCAACAGGTTTCCATAATATTTGTGAAAGGGCTTCCTTTTTCCACGTCAGTGTACTTAGCTGAACTCTCCAATCTTTTCCATCATCTCATAGGGACCATGCCACTTGGTAAGGAGTTGGCTCTCCACTGTGGTCACTAACACAAGTATCCTATTCCCAAATCTACCATACATACTCATGTATAAGCTGACCCGTGTATAAGCTGCCCCCCTAATTTTGCCACAAAAAACTGGGAAAACTTATTGACTCACGTATAAGCCTAGGGTGGAAAATGCAGCAGCTACTGGTAAATTACACAAATAAAAATAGATACCAATAAAAGTAAAATTAATTGAGACATCAGTAGGTTAAATGTTTTTGAATATCCATACTGAATCAGGAGCCCCATATAATGCTCCATACAGTTCATGATGGGCCCCATAAGATGCTCCATACAAAAAACGTCCCAAATAATGCTGCACAAAGGTTAATAATGGCCTCATAAGATGCTCCATACATTATGCCCCCATATTATGCCCCATATGCTCCACAGATTATGCCCCATAGGTTCCACAGATTATGCCCCATATGCTCCACAGATTATGCCCCATATGCTCCACAGATTATGCCCCATATGTTCCACATATTATGCTCCATATGCTCCACAGATTATGCCCCATATGTTCCACATATTATGCCCCATATGCTCCATAGATTATGCCCCATATGTTCCACAGATTATGCCCCATATGTTCCACAGATTATGCCCCATATGCTCCACAGATTATGCCCCATATGCTCCACAGATTATGGCCCATATGTTCCACAGATTATGCCCCATATGCTCCACAGATTATGCCCCATATATTCCACAGATTATGCCCCATATGTTCCACAGATTATGCCCCATATGTTCCACAGATTATGCCCCATATGCTCCACAAATTATGCCCCATATGCTCCACAAATTATGCCCCATATGTTCCACAGATTATGCCCCATATGTTCCACAGATTATGCCCCATATGCTACACAGATTATGCCCAATGTGCTCCATAGTATAGGTCCCTTATGCTGCTGCTGCAACTGCAACTAAAAAAAAAAAATGACATACTCACCTCTCGTCACTGGGGGCCAGGTGCCAGTGTCCTGAGCAGGTGGAGACATAGGCACGCTATGGGGGACAGGTGCCGATGTCACCGCTTGCTCAGCGCCCCCCGGCACATGAGATATTTACCTGTACCCGATCCACCGCTGCGTGCCGCTGTCTTCCGGGTCCTCTTGTCAGTGAGCGCTCAGGCAGAGGGCGCGGCACGTACTAACTACGTCTTTGCGCCCTCTGCCTGAACATTCACAGCTAGAGGATGCGAGGACACAGCGGCGAGCAGTGGTGGAACGGGGACAGGTGAATATCTCATATACTCACCCCCTCACCAGCACGTCTCTTGAGCCCCTGTTCTTCTCCCACAGCTCTTCCTTCCTACAGCGGTCACCTGGTACCGCTCATTAAAGTCATGAATATGTGCATATTCATGACTTTAATGAGCGGTACCATGTGACTGCTGCAGGAAGGAGCCTGAAATAGTGGGAAAAGCAGTGGGGCTGCAGAGACGGCCGACAGAGGGGTAAGTATGATCAGACGCCCCCGCCAACCCCCCGGTATAAGCCGAGAGGGGGACTTTCAGCCTTAAAAAATGGGCTGAAAATCTCAGCTTATACGCGAGTATATACGGTAAATTGTCTCACTCGAGCCGACCGATTATACCCCCTGGATACTGCCTTTTGAGCGTTTAGGAGGCTCTCTTTCACCTTGCCCCTCACTTTGGTCCCTTGACACTACAGATCATTATACATGGCTGTGACAACACAGCATTATTCAGATCTGCATTTTCAGTAAGACAGGAGGCATAGACTGTTATCCATATGTTGACTTTTGAATTTATATGTTTTGCTTTGTTTGGTGAAGAAAACACAAATTATTGTTCGTATGAGCCTGTAAAATTGACTTTTAAGGTGACGTTTGTTGTAACATATTGTGTTGCTACCCTGGATGATGGAGACACAGAGTAATTAAACAATAAATGTTTGTTAATACGTTGATGACATATTGCCCAGGTCAGATAGTTTGATGACCTGCAAAACAGAGAAGGACAAACTATGCAAATTGATTAAATACTCAAACAATGTAAGATAATCTCTTCATACCTTCCTCTTGACCACTGGATGAAGGCTTGAGTGGCAACAGTTGTGAACTTTATAAAGGGGATATGCCTCTGTAATAAGAGATCAAATTAACCAGAGACACTTTACAAAA
This sequence comes from Oophaga sylvatica, assembly GCA_033576555.1. Lineage (NCBI taxonomy): Eukaryota > Metazoa > Chordata > Amphibia > Anura > Dendrobatidae > Oophaga > Oophaga sylvatica. The sequence goes on along the minus strand of JARQOD010000005.1, from coordinate 223,175,433 downwards.
CCACAGCAAGGAACACTCTACAAGAGAGCAGCCAGGACATCATGGCTCCATCACAAGGACACAGATTGGAAATTCTACAAGATGCCAGCATAGGGGAACATAACCCAGGCTGAAAGAATACAGAACTGCTCCACTAACCATCACTGAACCATGGATATGTTTGGGGAAGCCAGGATTTTGACTCACTCGTCACCTGAACCCATGGATACAATTGGGTAAGCTAAGATTGGGACCCACCAGTCACCTGGCTCCACAGAGATGTTCAGAGAAGCCAGGTTGTGACACTCTGGTCATGTGGCCTCATACCTCAATGGACTGTCGGCTTCCTAAGCTTGTCGTTACCACCTCCTTGTGCATCCCACAGGTGGGGGTTTTCAGCCCTGGAAGTCGCAGCTGTTCTTATCAGTCAGCGGAAGTCAGTGGAGTCAGTGGAAGGGTGAGAAACTGTAATTTTGCACCATCTTAGGTATTTTGCTGGGACTTTTCTATGTGTTATTGACTGTACAGGGTTCAGCAAAATATTGACACACTGTTTTACCCCAACTTTGTGTTGCTAGAGTAGTATTATGCCCACGGTAAAAGGAGAGGGGGCGTTCAGTGGGATGATCCCTGGACCATGCAGTGTCGAGCCAGCAGACTAGAGCACTCGCTGACCCCCATGTCTCCTCAATGGCCTTTGTGAAAAACAATTATTGGCTCCCAGCCCCTGGGGAACACCATTTAATAAACTTGCATTTTCCAGAGTATATTTTACTGATAATTCTCTGAGCTCGATAGTCCCAAAGTTACCCTGCCTCTTTTATAGGTCAGGGACACTGGCTTCATGGGATAATTCCTCATCCTTGTTTCTAGCCTGTACAGTGAAAGGAAATTCCCTGTTTAAATCATGTGACCTTGTTAACATACTCGACTCCTGGATGAATAGTGGACTGCTAAGTGCTACAGCTTTGTGGGACATGGAACTACAGACTTTTCATATGTTGACCAGATCCATGAGATAGTTCTTGGCATCTCCATGGGTACACCTTTTCCCCATCCACTTTGCAGGGACTCGCACAGGCAGAAGTGTATCACTTACCAGAGTCACCAAACTTCCTGAGTCCAGGAGTCCTTTCATAGTCACACCATTCACCATGACCTGGCACAGCTAAAGTCGCTCACCAGGGTGAGGTACAGCAATGCCCTCAGGATGTGCAAAATATTAGAAACATCTAACTAAGAAGCAGTCCATTTGTTCTGAGTCCAACGGACACTGGACTGATAGTGCTTTTAGGGCCTATGGGTTGCCATGCAGTCATGAGCCTTCTGAAAACTCCTTGCCTGCACCATGGTGTTGCGATGATTCCTCCGTCGCATGTCTGTAAAGATGTGCATAAAAAAAAGGAAGCAGTGTCATCAGAGTGTCATCCGTATGTTCCTTTTACCACCAGTGTGTCATTAGTGTTTTTCTGGTATTGGTAAAGAGAGAAATATATTTAAACTTCTCCTATACTTTTCAATGTTAAATACAGACAGCACACTGATGGCATATGAATGTCATCCATATGCTGTTCTTGTTTTTCACAGACCCATAGATTTCTATTAGCCCTTGTTGCTGGAAAAAATGGGTTTGTGTCAATTTGGTAAAACACGGACATGCGTATAACATTATAGGCTACAATGGTATCCGTTGAAAACATGGATACTACACATGCTAGGAACACAGACATGTGAAGGAGGCCTGAGAAATCTTTGCTGGCCTTTATAGGAGACCATAATTTTTACTATATACTGCAATATTTGCAAGTTCAAAAAAATATAAAAAATTTGAATCACAAACTATTTTTCCCACTAAAAATAAATAAGAATAAACATATATACAGTTGTGATCAAAATTTTACATACCCAGCAGAATTTTTGCTTTCTTGGCCTTTTTCAGAGAATATGAATGATAACATCCAAACTTTTTCTCCACTCATGGTTAGTGGTTGGCTGAAGCCATTTCTTGTCAAACTACTATGTTTTCTCTTTTTAAATCATAATGACAACCCAAAATATCCAAATGACCCTGATAAAAAGTTTACATACCCCATTTCTTAATACCGTGTATTGCCCCCTCTAACATCAATGACAGCTTGAAGTCTTTTGTGGTAGTTGTAGATGAGGTTCTTTATTTTCTCAGATGGTAAAGCTGCCCACTCTTCTTGGCAAAAAGCCTCCAGTTCCTATAAATTCCTTGACTGCCTAGCATTAACTGTGCTCTTGAAATCTCCCCAGAGTGGCTTAATGATATTGAGGTCAGGAAACTGAGATGGCCACTCTAGCACCTTCACTTTGTACTGCTGTAGCCAATGACAGGTCGACTTTGTGTTTTGGATCTTTGTCATGTTGGAATGTCCAAGTACGTTCCATGCGCAGCAGTATTTGCTGATAACGTGCTGCATTCATCTTTCCTTCAACTTTGACTAAGTTTCCTGTGCCTTTATAGCTCACACATCCCAAAACATCAGTGATCCATCTTTGTGCTATACAGTAGGAATGGTGTTCCTTTCATCATAGGCCTTGTTGACCTCTCTCCAAATGTAACGTTTATGGTTGTGGCCAAAAAGTTCAGTTTTGGTCTCATCTCTCCAAATTATCTTGTTCCAGAAGTTTTGAGGCTTGTCTCTGTGCTATTTTGCGTGTTGTAGGTGAGATACTTTGTGGCATTTGCGCAGTAATGGCTTTCTTCTAATGACTAGACCATGCAGCCCAGTTTCCTTCAAGTGCCTCCTTGTTGTGCATCTTGAAAAAAACACACCGCTAGTTTTCAGAGAGTCCAGTATTTCAGCTGATGTTATTTGTGGGCTTTTCTTTGCATCCCATACAAATTTCCTGGCAGTTGTGGACAAAATTTTTGTTGGTCTACCTGGCAGTGGTTTTGTTTTTTCAGAGCCTCTTATTTTCCATTTGTTAATCACAGTTTGAACACTGCTGACTGGCATTATCAATACCTTGGATGTCTTTTTTTATCCCTTTCCTGTTTTATACAGTTCAACTACCTTTCCGATAGAACCGTTGACAATTCATTTGCTTTTCCCATGAGTCACAATCCAGAAATGTCAGTGGCTGGATGAAAGATGCAAGAGACTGTCTGGATCCCAGAAACTCACTCAGCTTCTATGCACACACTGATTACAAGTAAACAGTTCCAGTGGTGAACCTAGCCTCTCTGCTGCCTGAGGCGAACTGCAAAACGGCACCCCCCCATTGTAAAATCAGTACAAAGCTCCGCCCCCTTCTGAACAAGCGGTGAATCTGGATGTGTTCATTGAACACATCCGGAATCACCGCAGCGCTACACAGGCCTGTGTATTTCCCTTGTCGGAAGATCATGTTTTCAAGTCCCATATAGTAACTTAAGTAGTTGCATTAATAACTAGTCACCTACCTGGCTTCTCCTAACTCTGGACATGAGGGGAGGGAGTCACAAGGATATCAAGGAAGCAGCCAGCAGCAGGAGCATGGGCGTACCCAGGATCAAAACTAGGGGGGGCAAGCCAATGTCACATCTTATACAGGTTACATCATATACACTGTACATTATACTGCATATTAGGTATGGAGCATTAGAACTGTTGTATACTGTGTAATACAGCAGTGTATGCGACACTACGCTGTATATACCATATATTATACATGGCACACTCACCTCTATACAAAGAATAAGAGGCATTATAACCTGTATATGAAAAGTATAATACAGCAGTGTATATACACTCTATATACCGCACACGATGTGTATTACCCTGTATACACCATATACTACACTCTTATTTTGAAGTAAAAAAAAAAAAACAGGATCAAACACAATACTTAAAATAAAGAACAAGTAAAGTTAAAAATCAACAAACTTACTGGTATTTCAATGGGAACTATGGGCCTGCTTTTGGCTAATGAGATGGTCAATGTTCGGTTCCATATTTGTCACAAGTAAAGCAATTTTTCTCTTTCTTGATATCATTATTTCCTAGGGATTCCAAATTGCTATTGGTAAAATACCAATATATATACAGCGCTACAAAAACAATATACCAGCAATGAAACTGCCCTCACAGAGACATACAGCCTGCACTGCCCATCACTGCAGCCTTGCCAATCCATATCTTTTCATCCTCATCAGTGCACATAGTGGCGCAACTCCGCTTTTAGCTCAGGCTCAGACTGGTGTGGTGCGAGAGTCCCTAATAGGCAGGTGAATGTCCCCAATAGGCAGCATTGGTCCCCAATAGGCAGGTAAATGTCCCCAATAGGCAGTATTGGTCTCCAATAGGCAGGTAAATGTCCCCAATAGACAGCATTGGTCCCCAATAGGCAGCATATGTTCCCAATAGGCAGCATAGTCCCCAATAGGCAGCATATGTCCTCAATAGAAAGCATAGGTCCCCAATAGACAGCATAGGTCCCCAATAGGCAGCATAGGTCCCCAATAGGCAGCATAGATCCTCAATAGGCAGTATAGGTCCCCAATAGGCAGCATAGGTCCCCTATAGGCAGCATAGGTCCCCAATAGGCAGCATAGGTCCCCAAAAGGCAGCATAATCCCCCAATAGGCAGCATTATCCCCATAGCCAGCATAATCCCCCATAGTCAGCATAATACCCCATAGTCAGCATAATCCCCCATAGTCAGCATAATACCCCATAGCCAGCATAGTCCCCCATAGCCAGCATAATCCCCCAAAAGTCAGCATAATCTACCAATAGCCAGCATAATCCCCCATAGCCAGCATAATCCCCCATAGACAGCATAATCCCCCATAGCCAGCATAATCCCCCATAGACAGCATAATCCCCCATAGCCAGCATAATCCCCCATAGCCAGCATAATCCCCCATAGTCAGCATAATACCCCATAGCCAGCATAATACCCCATAGCTAGCATAATCCCCCATACCCAGCATAATCCCCCATAGCCAGCATAATCCCCCATACCCAGCATAATCCCCCATAGTCAGCATAATACCCCCATAGCCAGCATAATCCCCCATAGTCAGCATAATACCCCATAGCCAGCATAATCCCCCATACCCAGCATAAACCCCCATAGCCAGCATAATCCCCCATACCCAGCATAGTCCCCCCATAGCCAGCATAATCCCCCATAGCCAGCATAATCCCCCATAGTCAGCATAATACCCCATAGCCAGCATAATACCCCATAGCCAGCATAATCCCCATAGCCAGCATAATCCCAATAGCCAGCATAATCCCCCATAGCCAGCATAATCCCCCATAGCCAGCATAATCCCCCATAGACAGCATAATCCCCCATAGCCAGCATAATCCCCCATAGCCAGCATAATCCCCCATAGTCAGCATAATACCCCATACCAGCATAATACCCCATAGCCAGCATAATCCCCCATACCCAGCATAAACCCCCATAGCCAGCATAATCCCTCATAGCCAGCATAATCCCCCATAGCCAGCATAATATCCCATAGCCAGCATAATCCCCCATACCCAGCATAAACCCCCATAGCCAGCATAATCCCCCATAGTCAGCATAATACCCCATAGTCAGCATAATCCCCCATAGTCAGCATAATACCCCATAGCCAGCATAGTCCCCCATAGCCAGCATAATACCCCATAGCCAGCATAATCCCCCATAGTCAGCATAATCCCCCATAGTCAGCATAATCCCCCATAGCCAGCATAATCCCCCATAGCCAGCATAATCCCCCATAGCCAGCATAATCCCCCATAGCCAGCATAATCCCCATACCACATAAACACCATAGCCAGCATAATACCCCATAGGAAGCATAATCCCCCATAGCCAGCATAATACCCCATAGGCCGGGCCCGGCGTTAAAAAAAAAAAGCCAGTACTCACCTATCTCCCCCGCAGCTCTGAAGAAGCGCGTCTTCTCGTGGCACAGGCGGCGTGACGTCATCAGGGCGATCATGTCGTCTGTGCTGCATATGGAAGGCCGCAAGGCCGCAAGGCCTTCCTCACCAGTCACCACATTCCACCCGCGATTAAAGGGCCCACCGGCACTGAACTGTCAGTTCAATGTCGGCGGGCCCACGGGCCGATTCATTCACTGTGCACCCCTGCTTTGCCGCCCCCTAGCTGCCGCTGCCTGAGACAGAGGCTCAAGTCGCCTCATTATAGTGGCGCCCCTGAACAGTTCACAGGTGACGATGTTACCTTTCAAACCCATTTGTCTCAACTTCTGTTTGACAATAAATGGCTTCACCCAACCCCTAACCATGAGTGGAGAAAAAGTTTTGGTCTTATCATTCATATTCCGTGAAAAAAGGCCAACAAAGCAAAAATTCTGCCGGGGTATTTAAACTGTAGCACAATTGTAGTATCTCTGCATCTTTAAGTTAATTTTGTCAAAATATAAAATTAAATTGAATGGTAAGCTTCATATAGAGAATAAAAATACCAATACTGCATTTTTTTGGTTATCACAACATCACAAAAAATGCAATGAGAATGAATCAAGATGACATATCTACTCTAAAATAGTACAAATGAAAGCAGAAAAATTCACAGAAAAAATAACAAATCACATAGTTCCGTCAATGTATAAAGGAAAATGTTACAGGATTCAGAAAATGAAGACAATTTTTTTCAAGGAATTTTCAAACATTTCGCCTTTTGCACAAAAAAATTCACATTTTATATTATACTGACCAGTGTAATCATATCTCCCTGTAATTTTTAGACTGTAAAAACAAAATCCTAAAAAATAATTGCAATTTCACTGCACTTGGAGTTTTTTCCCCCAATTTTCTATCAAAAGTACAACTTGTTCAGCTAAAACGAGCCCTATTATTATGATATAAATGGAAGAATAATAAATGTAAAGCTTTTCTAAAATGGGGAAAAGAAGCAAAGCAAAAAAATTAAATTTGGCCTGCTGGGAAGAGGTTAGGTGCAAATTAAAAGAAGAATGAGGCACAAATAATAAAATAGTAAAAAACATCAAAAGCTAGCCTAATAAGGTGCAAATGCAAAAGTGAATAGTGTCTCATGTTTTTCTTATGGCATTTATAATTGCATTTTAATGGATCTATGTGGACTAAAAATTATGTTACTAAATATTACTTTAAGGGTAGTTTTATACTTAGGGGGAAATATTATTGACACATTTGAACCATTAGTCTGATTTTAATTAAACCAGAATTTTGGTTCACTTGTCACGTGGCAAATGTAGGCTACGTTCTCACAATGGGTCTTTGGTGCATTACTTTTTGTCCAGAAGATGGAATGTATTACAGTTCCAGCAAAATATGTGCGATTTATAAAATTCTCATGCTCACTGTGTTTTTCACTGTGTTAAGCTGCAAAACTAATTTGCAGTGCCGTTTTGAAAACTGCAACATTAATGTCATGACACAGCTGTCGGTTGACCCGGAGCCAGGGGCTCCTTTTCTGGCCCCAACACTAGGAGGCTCCCTAGCTTACTCTGTTCCCTGGGATACTTCAGATGGCAAAGATACTGGGGCCTCTGCCCTTGCCTTATCTCCTAAATTAGCCTTCCATCTGTTCTCTTCCCCCACCCAGGGAGAAGGGGGCGCCACTGTGCACTGCAGTACACCAACCCAACAAATAGGGCAACAAAGACAAGGGGAACTGAAAACTCCACACACACAAAATATTCACTCAAATAATACAGAGTAATCCACCAGGGTGTGCAGGAAGGGGAAGAAAACAAAATAGGAAAGGATAAGGAAGTACCAAGCGCATAAACCAAGCAACAGTCGCTTATAACTCCTCCAGCACTCCTTCTCATACCAACTTCTCTCCATCCTTTAGCCATGCAGCTAAATGCTAACTCTGATGAGGATTAGTAATAGAGCCCAGATTAAAAAAGGAAAAGTAGTGGGTAACCGAACAAAGCTGAGCACAGGGATTTCCAACATGGTTGATTAACCTCTGTTCTGCTAGAGGAAATAAACACATTTAATAAGCCGGAGAACTGTTTCTTCTCAGCGCCGGAGTAGGAGCAACCAGATGCTGTGGTCCTCTGGCTCCACTCCATTGCGTTAACCCCGTGATAATTAATTAATTTGTCTTGCAGATTTAGTTGCAGATTTCCTAATAAACTTGAAGGCGATGAGGAAAATCAGCAGATGATAAGCATATATGCATTTTTATGGCATTTTCAAACTGGAAACACAATAAAAAACTATGTAATCCACACTAGACTTTATCAATAAATGCTATAGTATTTCTTTGCATAGCAAAAATCACTGTCTCCTATGAACTCCTGCCATGGGCTGGATTTCACAGAAATACTGTCATGACAGGCAAAAGGGTCTTCAGCAGATCTCTGGCCATCAGGGAAACCCATTAGCACCCCACGATTGCATCATTGATGCACTGATGGGCGCATAGAATAAGACACCACCCTGCCAGAATGTTGTAAATGCCACTTTCACAAATTGGCATTTGACAGATTAACAGCCACATGATTGCTGATTATTATGGCCATCATGTGCTGCCAAAGATGTGGGCTCAGCTTGCAAGCCTGCATCAAGGGCAATGAGCCAGCATATGACATAAATGTATGTCATATGCTGTTAGGGAGTTAAATAGGACTGATAGCTAAGCTAAAATATTACTGTCTATTCTGTAATAATATATACCATGCTCATATTTGAGTGTAGTTACAGTAAATGCAGCATTGGTCTTTCAGCTGCTATTTTTTTCTAATTTGTAATATGATTCATAAATACAGATGACCTCCAGATATTGAGCATTTCCATAATAAAGTCATTGTGCGACAAATAGAAATCTAATGATGTTAAGGTCAAAAGAAAGAAGGTTGTCATATCCCTGATAAATGTGTGAGAATGATATTGTACATGTTATAGAGGTACAGAAGCTGGGAATAGGTCACGCTGTGTCATTGTGAAATTACAGAGGATGGAGAAAACAGTAGACTGCACAGGGTCAAAGAGTAGAGGAAATGGGTCAAGCAAGAACAAACACTTCTAGTGTGCTTGAAGCTGAGCTGAGAGAGCGAAGAAGCTGAAAAGGAAATGTAGAGAAAAGGGGAATGGGAGACATAATTAAAGAGAGACAGCTGGGATCACGAGTGTTACATTTGAGAACAAATTACCTAGCACATGAATTGGATGCAGAAGAAAGAAAATGAAAATCCTCAGTACTAAAAGAAAAGTAGCTTACAAGAGGAGATGAGAGAAAGTGAGGCAAATATAATAAGCAGGATAGTGTTAACTTGGATTCAGTTACAGAATTAGAAGCTCATCTGCTCTTGAAAAGAACTTTGATTACCGAGAGAGGATGTTGTCATTGATACAGTGTGAATACTTTCAAAGTGTCGCCAACAGAATAGCAGTATATTTCTATTGCCTGAGCAACTTTATGCATGTCTAGGTATTAATGCCAACAAGTTATATTTTTTTCTAACAGCATTTTATAATGCTATGAATTTTATTGGGCTGAATTCAACCCAGAGTATAAGTCAAACATGCCCATAGGAAATATCAGTCTCAACATATGCCAAAAGGCTTTCAATCTGGCATATGTGTGTTCAATATACGTTGGCTCACCTTTTATTTCACCTTGATGAAAAGTGTAACTGATTACACTTTGCAATACAGGGTTAATCCTGTAAAAATGTTTATCACCTACTAAATTGTTTTGAAGTATTAGAGTCAATTGATATGATACATCTGATGTTAACTCGTACAGAGTATAAATGAAGTCTAATGTGTGCACTGCAAGAAAGTATATGTATGAGAGCATTGACGTTCTTTATAAAACATTTATTTTACAATATTTTGTATTTACAATAGAAAAGCCACGGGAAGCCTGTTTTGATCCAAGGAACATCATGAATGGAACTCGAATTGGTACAGATTTTAAACTTGGGTCTACAGTAGCTTATCAGTGTGATGCAGGTTACAAAATCATTGATCCTGCAACTATTACCTGTGTGATTGGTACAGATGGAAAGCCAGCATGGAACAAGAGTTTACCCTCATGTAATGGTACGTTTTATTATAAGATGTCATCAATGTCATCTAAGGTAAATAAGGTTAAACTCAAAGAATCAATCATGAATAGCAAACAGCCTTTTTTCAAACATTAAATTTTCATTGATAATGAATGCAGATGTATAAACATATGAATCTTAAATTATTTTATTTTGTACAGTGTATATACATTGTAAAAGAAACTGACATACAGTACAGACCAAAAGTTTGGACACACCTTCTCATTTAAAGATTTTTCTGTATTTTCCTGACTATGAAAATTGTACATTCACACTGAAGGCATCAAAACTATGAACACATGTGGAATTATATATTTAACAAAAAAGTGTGAAACAACTGAAAATATGTCTTATATTCTAGGTTCTTCAAAGTAGCCACCTTTTGCTTTGATGACTGCTTTGCACACTCTTGACATTCTATTGATGAGCTTCAAGAAGTAGTCATCGGAAATGGTCTTCCAACAATCTTGAAGGAGTTCCCAGAGATGCTTAGCACTTGTTGGCCCTTTTGCCTTCACTCTGCGGTCCAGCTCACCCCAAACCATCTCGATTGGGTTCAGGTCTGGTGATTGTGGAGGCCAGGTCATCTGGCGTAGCACCCCATCACTCTCCTTCTTGGTCAAATAGCCCTTCAAGATTGTTGGAAGATCATTTCCAGTGACTACTTCTTGAAGCTTATCAAGAGAATGCCAAGAGTGTGCAAAGCAGTCATCAAAGCAAAAGGTGTCTACGTTGAAGAACCTAGAATATAAGATATAGGAAAGATGTGTATCTTCGTACCGTATTAGCCAGTAGATAGAAAAATATTTAGACTTGAGCGTCCTCCTCAGTGGTTGATACCTTTTAATGGCTAACTGAAAAGATGGTAACAAATTGCAAGCTTTCGAAACTACTCAGGTCTCTTCATCAGGCGAAGACTAATACAAAATCTGAAGAATCACATATTTATACACCACACAGCACAGAAAAAATGCAATAAGATAAGACAAGTGACGTGAAGCAGAACTGTCATTATGGCAGAGGGATGAACATTAATATTGGAACAGTTCATAGATAAGGAGTGTGAAAGTTTTATTGCCCTCTGATTGGAGTCTGCTATTGTGTTTTGATGCCCCTAGAAGGTCAGAGCAGCAGATTCCTTAATTGATGTAGAAATTGATGTATCTTTCTACATCAATTAAGGAATCTGCTGCTCTGACCTTCTAGGGACATCAAAACACAATAGCAGACTCCAATCAGAGGGCAATAAAACTTTCACACTCCTTATCTATGAACTGTTCCAATATTTATGTTCATCCCTCTACCATAATGACAGTTCTGCTTCACGTCACTTGTCTTATCTTATTGCATTTTTTCTGTGCTGTGTGGTGTATAAATATGCGATTCTTCAGATGTTGTATTAGTCTTCGCCTGATGAAGAGACCTGAGTAGTCTCGAAAGCTTGCAATTTGTTACCATCTTTTCAGTTAGCCATTAAAAGGTATCAACCACTGAGGACTCTCAAGTCTAAATATTTTTTTAGAATATAAGACATATTTTCAGTTGTTTCACACTTTTTTGTTAAGTATATAATTCCATATGTGTTAATTCATAGTTTTGATTCCTTCAGTGTGAATGTACAATTTTCATAGTAATGAAAATACAGAAAAATATTTGAATGAGAAGGTGTGTACAAACTTTTGGTCTGTACTGTATATATAGCGACTACACTCCCTGACAGAAGTGATGTCGCTTATCCATGTTATGTAAATAAAAGCTTATAACCTGACATTAAATTCATCCATTGGTTGTATAAATTATTCTTTTGAAAGCTTATACCCTCCAAAATGTGTTTTAGGTTAAGAAAATAAATTGGCATCAATGCAGAAATATTGATCATTTAATGGATACAGAATGGTCAGATTTTGGCAAGACAAAAGTTTTGTCGCCTGGTCATATAATGCACCCAATCCTAGTTTACATCCTCACTTATGCTCAGTAAATGATCGCTTAATTAGTGTATAAAAAGATACCCAGCACCCCAGACCTTCACTTGAACTGCAACTTGAGATCTGACAACATGCCAAAATCCACCCTGCGACCTAAGCCTGGATAATCAAGAGGCTGAAGACCAGATCCACTGCAGAGGTGGCTGGCACCTTTAATGTGTCTCAGCGTCAAGTACAAAGAATGAAAAAAAGATTTGGAGAGACTGGAGATGTGTTTGACAAGCCGAGGTCCAGCAGACCATGCAAGACAACTGCTCAGGAGGAACGTTTGTTGGTTAGAAAATCCAAAGCAAGCCCCTCTTCCACTGCAGCAGAGCTCCAACAGGCTAGGTCACCTCAAGTCCCTGTGTCAACTAGAACAGTTTGTAGGATTCTGTAAACTCCTAAAACTTTAAGCCTAATGAAGTGGATGGTGACTTACTTGTCTCCTATGTGCTGTGACTGGCGTTCAGATGTAAGAACCCCTCGGGGATTGTGCATAAGCTCCGATTGCGTGGATGGTCCGGTTTGAGGGTTAGAAGATCATGCAAGGGAGCGTCCTCCCTGAGAAGTAGGAAAACTCCTGAGCTGCCACGCAGCTGGGGTGATGAGATGCGGATACCTCCGGCTGAGAGGCGCCGCTTGGAGAAAGCAGGAGAGAAGGGAAGGGAGAATGGGGAGCGGGTGACGTCACCGCAGTATGGGAGCTGAGATGGGTCAAGATAGTTGGATACTGCGGTGATGTCACCCGCTCCCCATTCTCCCTCCCCGTCTCTCCTGCTTTCTCCAAGCGGTGCCTCTCGGCCGGAGGTATCCGCATCTCATCACCGCAGCTGCGTGGCAGCTCAGGAGTTTTCCTGCTTCTCAGGGAGGACGCTCCCTTGCAGGATCTCCTAACCCTCAAACCGGACCATCCACGCAATCGGAGCTTATGCACAATCCCCGATGGGTTCTTACATCTGAATGCCAGTCACAGCACATAGGAGACAAGTAAGTCACCATCCACTTCATTAGGCTTACATTTTTAGGAGTTTACACTCGTGCCAGCATATAAGTGGAATTTAGATTTAACTATTTTCTACTGCTCCCCTTTGGAAGCGCAGGGGTTATCGTTTGTTATTTATCCAGAGTTTTCTTCCTTTCAGTCATCGGTACACAGTGGCTGATTTAACCCCAGCAGCCTCCACAGGTGTTTGTGTATGCAACGGAGCATTCTCACTGTTTTTGTCCATACAATAGCATACACATATATATGCACCTTCTACACTCAGCTTTTTTCAGGTTGCGCCAGTGTGAATTTTGGTATTATAATATAGTTTGTAGGATTCTGTCTCGAAATGGCCTCCATGTTCGAATCAGTGCCCAGAAGCCAGCACTAAACAAAAGACAAATAAAAAAAACATGTGGCATTTGCAAAGTCCCACAGCTGCTAAACAGATGGATGCTGGAAAAGTGGCAGAAGGTGGATTTCTCTGATGAATCTTAAGTAGAATTACACCACAGCTGCCGCAAATACTGCTGGAGACCTACTGGAGCCCGTATGGATCCAAAATACACTCAGAAAACAGTTAAATTTGGTGGTGGAAAGATCATGGTCTGGGGTTACATTCAGTATGGGGGTGTACGAAACATTGGCAAGGTGGAAGGCAATATCAACAGCCTACAATATTAAGAAGTATTAGCTGCCTCTTATATTCCAAATCATAAAAGGGGTCAAATTCTGTAGCAGGATGGTGCTCCATCTCATGCATCCATCTCTACGACAAAGTTCCTCCAGGCTAAAAAGATCAAGGTGCTCAAGGACTGGCCAGCCCAGTCACCAGACATGAACATCATTTAGCATGTTTGGGGTAGAATGAAAGAGGAAGCTTGGAAGACAAAAACCAAAGAATCTAGATGAACTCTGTGAGGCATGTAAGACTGCATTCAATGCTATTCCTGATGACTTCATTAATAAATTGTATGAATCATTGTTGAACATCATGGATGCAGTACTTCAAGCTCATGGAAGTCACACAAAATATTAAATATGACTCTAATAGCACCACAACTTCATTCACCAATGTTATGCAACATATATTTGTATTTTAAGTTAATTATTTGTTTGAATATCACATTACGTTCTGTGGACGACAAAACTTTTGTCTTGCCAAAATCTGACCATTCTGTGTCCGTTAAATGATCAATATTTCTGCATTGATGCCAATTTATTTTCTTAACCTAAACCACATTTTGGAGGGTTTCAGCTTTCAAAAGAATAATTTATACAACCAATGGATGAATTTAAGGTCAGGTTACAAGCTTTTATTTACATAACATGGATAAGCGACATAACTTCTGTCAGGGAGTGTATATATGAGCAGATCAGGAAAATTTCTAATTTTTTTGTCTCAGGAAATATTATTTGCAATGAAGTTATTCTTTGCAAATTGAATGTTATTAATTATGCTTTGGGGTCTCTATATACTTATACTCAACATACCGATCACCTCTCCAGCCCCCCTACTTCTCACCAACAACCATCCGACTCTCACCATATCTTATTATCACTGATTCTCGTGGTGAGATTCCCAAGCTGATTTATGCTAGGCCAGGACTTCCAGCTCTGATGAGTCCAAGGACAGTTCTGCCAAGCACCCGTAAGGTCATAACGTCATAACAATCAAGAAGATGCACCTTAGCAAAGTGGAGCAATGTGGCTCGAGAAGTGAGTGGAAGGTGAGTATTAGTATTTTCTTACTCTTTAATCTTTTGATAGCCTTTTATAGTTCAACAAAATGGCGGTTGGTGGCAACCATATTGATGAACATTCAAATAGAATTCAATTCCAATCAAATAAAATATATTCTCTCATTTCTAATAACAACTTAGTATTTCACAGCAGATTTCAGGAGATGCCATCATAAGTCAATTTTTTAATAGATGAATTAACCTATCAGCATATTTTTGGGATGTGAAAGAAATCTGAGCATGTAAAAATAAATTGCAGCTCACTACACCTGCAAGTCTTCATTGCTGGGCTAGGACCCGAAAGCAAACGCAAGGTAATAAATCCACAGTGAGAAAAAGACCGGCACTCCAGCTTTCTTATAAAAGCAAATCCAGTTAATTTGATGCATGAATGGTAAAAGACAAAAAGGTACAGACATTCAGGAAATAAACTGGAGTGCTGGTATTTTGCTTACAGTGAATGAAATGCAAATATGGGGTGAACATAAAAATGACAGCTCTACTTTGGATTCAAAGCTAGCCTTATTTGATCGGGCAACAGTTTAATCAAGTAAGTCACCATGCCATACTAAACAACATTGGGGCTTCTTATAGAGCACAACGTATGGCTATAAAATATAGACTGTTAAAAATTAATCCCCGAGCAGTGATCCTAAAGATTGTGGTGAATCCAATTAATCCATTATTATATTCCTTAAAATATTCCATAAAAAAATCTGAACTTTTTAAAGTGGAAAAATTACTAAATAGAAATCGAAATTGTCTGCTTTTGTTTCAGCTCCCTGTGGAGGGCAATATACAGGGATGGATGGAGTGGTTTTGTCCCCAAACTACCCAAATAATTACACTTTGGGGCAGATTTGTCATTATTCAATTACTGTTCCTAAAGAATTTGGTAAGTTACTAAATAATGTATAAAAAAATGCTTGCAGTACCTTCATGTGACATTTTCTTAAACATTTCACAAATATTCCAAATTCTAATTTCAACAAGAGAACACAAGTCAAAAAAGGTTAAGAGACACATTAAGAAAGTTTCACTAAAACAAAATTGGGTTTAGTCAGATGCATAAATAGTTGGACAGTTGAATTTGCCTGTCAATGAAATTTTACACTTTTGAAAAAATAGTTTCTTTGAATAGGCCTACGAAGGGTAATTTTGACATGTATGTATTTTTATTGTTAGTGTAAACAAAGCCCAGGACTCAAGTTGTTGACATGGTTAATATTTCAATAAGCTTGAATATTTTTTCATATACTCCTCAAACCTATTTGTTCTGTATTTCTGCTTATCACCAATGTCTATAGAACAAAAACACAAGATTAGTTTATCACAGTTATCTATCATGCATGGTGCTATTGTACCTATTTTGCAAATAATATACCAAAAAATATGTAATTTTTTTTACATTTCTAGTTGTTTTTGGCCAGTTTGCCTATTTTCAGACATCATTAAATGATCTGGTAGAACTTTTTGATGGAGCCCATTCACAGTCAAGACTTCTAAGTTCTCTTTCTGGTAGCCATACTGGTAAGTAAAGTAAATCACTTCTCATTGTTCCTCTATGAAGTTAATTATTATATTGAATATGTTTTCTAGTAGGCAAATGATCATTTTCAGGTTGATACTTTTCAAGTTCTGCTATACAGGTATTTGAAGCACATTATTCTCTATGTTTAGTTGCTAATAGTATAACTCCACTAATGACCATATTTCACAATTTAAATCTGTACAAAAAGCTGTGTAATTTTGCAGATAATCATGGGGACATAACCGAGCTGTAGACAAGTCAGACAGGTGGGTCTCCACTGGCTTCTTCCCACCTGCTACCCAGGATTGACAAGTCTTTGCTTATGACCGGTTGCAGGCAGTCATGTCAGTCCATGGCAAGAGGTGGGGAAAAGCTGCAAGGGATCCTCCTGTCTAAGTAGTCTACTGTGGTTATTGAAGTATTTTTTTTCTCTGAAATGTGGAGCATTTCGAGTCAAACATGCCTGCTGAGTTCATGCAGCCAGTGCCTGATATGTGCTGCCCACGAATTGGGCAGCATCTATCAGCTGTTAGGTTCGCTTTAAATGATGTTTCAGTCTACAGCTGCCTGATGTCATCTGCTTCTGAAATATATTTAAGTACTTTTAAGATCTGACAGGTTACTCTTCAAAATAGACAATAGTTAATCTTAATCTTATTTATACATAAAGATGTAGCAAATGTTCAGATGAGGAACTACTTATTTGAAAGTAAAACACTATGGTGCACTGATGCATTTATGCAGCACATAAATTTGTCATACTACTATATTAGGCCATTATTTATGTAGTGTTATTCCAATAGCAAGATTATTTCTTGCAAGTTTTGTTATGACAATAGAGCAGTTTACAATCTTAGAGAAAGCATAAGCTACATCTTCATTAGCTTAATTCTGACGGTATCTGCCAAGTAATAATGAATTGAACTCTTATAACACAGCTTTTGGTATGCTGGTACATATCTTTAAAGAAAATACTGTGATTATTACAGCATATTTTTCTTGTATCTAGTTTTCCTTCCGCTGTTGAGTTGTTAGACACAAAGCTTGATTGGCTGTCTTGATGAAATCATCTGGACTGTGTTCACACCATGACTTTCCTATCTCACCATGCATTATTAATCAGATGTTTCTCAGAATAAAGTAAGGTGGAACAGTTCAGGAACGGGCTGATCTAAGTGTGTCTTGCTGTAAGTGATAAGCTGTAATCAGTGATAGAATCCGAAAGGATGTGTTCAATTTCCATGCAGGGCCAACACAGGAGGAATAAAGTATTACACAGATTTCATTGAGATCAATCAACTGTCTGTCTGATATATAGACATTTTAATTCATCCAGTGATGCTCTTTGTAACCACCCTCCACTCTAGTTAGCACTGAGAATCTGAACAAGAGAGTCTTTCCAATTAGTGCAGAATTCACTTGTTAAGGCATTTGAAAAATGGTAATTTTGATTAGATGATCACCTTAAAGAGGATTTGTCACCAAGTCATACGTGGAAAGTTTTTGCTTTTATTTTGCTTTTCTTAGAAATACATGTTTTATATCTACCATACGGTTCTAAAATTATGGGCAATTCCTATCTTTTGCACTTTTTATAGTCTTTATAATGGGGATGGTGCTTAGATGGAGCAAATTATTTTCTTTCCAATCTAGCATCTGGTTGCTTTCCAAGTTTTCAACACATTAAAAAAGAAAAAAATAATTTATTTAACTGCAAAACACCCACTGATAATAACACTTATGATAAAACCTTGCCTTTCAGTAGCAACCCTGCTTATGCACACACAAACATACACGATTCACATGACTACCATTGCTATCCTTGCAATAGTTGCCCATAATTACATTTTTGAAGCACACATTTTAACTTCCTGAATCCTTTAAATCTTTTATTTATTCCATTCCATAATATAACTGCATCACATTTTTAAAGCAATTACAACAATATAAAAGATAAAATAAGTGAATAAAAAAATGATGAGAAGATAAAGTGTTCCAAGGGATTTTAGAGCAGCTGATGGTGACCTGACAATGCAATGAAGATTGGACAGATGGTAGTGAGGAGCAGAGCGGTGAGCAGATAGGGTAAGTATAAGGATTTTTTTTCATTTGTTAACATTCTAAAGTCCTTGTATGATGCTGAAAAATGGCAACCGATGCAGAAATTTTGTTGGATTTGAACGGAGACAAATTTAAAAAAATTTATATTTTGCTAAATTCTGAAGAGGTTAATGGCATCAGTTTGGGCCACATGGACTTCACTCATATTGCTTTGCAGCTATAACATTTCATTGTCAATTGTGGCGGACTACTGCAGATAATATAAAATATTGTGACCAGCCAAGTAGCACAATTTTAGGTTTTTCATACTAAAAGACCTAATATTGATTGTTGTATATTACTTAATTGCTGACTCACAATAAAATCACAATAAAACTTGGTGTGGTAATTTAATTCAGTTAATAGTAACACAAAGTTTTAATTGATACAGTATGTCTGTTATGTTATGGTAGCTGAGGAGGCAGGAGCAAAAAACCGCATAGGCAGCCTGTGAGGTCAGGACCGCCACCATCTTAGATAGGGCCTATACCAGCCTCCATTTTGTCGGTTCACAGAGCCACAGACTGCTAACTACACAGGGCCTGTTAGCATAACCAGTACGACCGGTTTTGATGTCCACTATGAATCAAAAGGCTTTAGTATGCTAATTAGTTTAGGTACCTGTCTGAATAAGATGGTCAGTAGTATGTTAAATAGCTCAGACTCACGCCAGTATTTCCTGCTCTATATGAATTGCAGGCCGGTTAATATGCGTGCTTCAAAGCAAAGGGGAGGGGCCTAGCAGGTTTAAGAGCTGTAGCCATGAACAGGCTGCTCTCAATCCATTTTCTCACAGCAGCAAGAAGCACAAGGGACAGATTTGATTTGCCTTGCCAAGGGAGCAGCAGCACATGCTTTGGGGACTGTCCAGCAACTAAAGACTGTTACCTGGGGACGACAGAGCTCCCTGCCTCCCCATGACCATACAACCCGGTAATATTGATCTCTAGCTAATACCTCTAAGCCTTGTATCATTATCGTTGTATTTTACTTGACTGCAAATCCATTGTAATTACGTTGTATAGCTTTACTGTATATTTCTGTAATTATCTAGTGCCCCTTAAGGCAATTAAACCATAAAATTAATCTTGGGCTGATGCTTTTACTCTGATTACGAATCTTAGAATACCCAGTGGGTAACAGGGCACCCTCCCCGGCAGCCATTTGCTCTAGGTGCAGTTCCCT
>JARQOD010000005.1:223063775-223155814 GCA_033576555.1 Oophaga sylvatica | reverse complement strand
CACTTCCCAAGAGTCACCAAATTTCCCTGGTCCAGGGCCTTTATTAGTCAAAATTTCACCATGACCTGGCACAGCAAAAGTCCCCTCCCCAGGGTGGGGAAAACGCAACCCCTCAGGATGTCCCAAATTTTAAAAACCATCAAAACTAAGAAGCAGTCCATTTGTTTTTTTGAGCCCAAAACGGCCATTTGGATGATGTGCTTTTAGGGCTAGGGGTTTGGGCCATGCAGTCATGACCCTTCAAAAAAACCCTTGCCTGTCACCAGGGTTTTTTGGCGATGATTTCCGTGATGTCTGTAAAGATGTGCAAAAAAAAAAAGGAAAGCGTGTCATCAGGGGTCTGGGTTGTTCCTTTTACCCCTTTTTGTATTAGTGTTTTTTGGTTTTGGTAAAGAGAGAAAATATTTAAAATTTCCCTCCTTATTTTTTCAATGTTAAATACGACAGCACACTGATGGCATAGAATGTCTCCAAAATGTGTTCTTGTTTTTACGGACCATTAGTTTTCTATTACCCCCTTGTGCGGGGAAAAAAAAAGGGGTTTTGTGTCCAATTTGGAAAAAACAGGGAAATGGTTTTTTAAACTTTAATGGGCCCAAACAAGGGTAATCTTTTTTTTAAAAACTTGGAAAACCACATGCTAGGAAAAACAGAAAAGTGAAGGGGGGCCTTTGGAAATTTTTGGGCGGGCCTTTATAGGAGCCCAATTTTTATATATACTGAAATATTTGCAGTTAAAAAAAATTTAAAAAAATTTAAATCAAAAATTTTTTTTTCCCCAAAACAAAAATAAAAAATAAGAATAAAATATATACATTTTGTTGACCCAAAATTTTTTACATTCCCCAGCAAAATTTTTGGGTTTTTCTTGGTTTTTTCCAAAAGAATATAAATGCAACATCCAAAACTTTTTTCCACTCATGGTTGTGGTTGGTAAAGGGCCCTTTTTGTCAAATACTTTTGTTTTTTTCTTTTTAAATTTAATAATGAAAAAAATATCAAAGCCCTGAAAAAAAATTTTTAATCCCAAATTTTCTTAATACCGTTTATTCCCCCTTAACATCAAGGAAGCTTAAAGGCTTTTGGGGTTGGTTTGTAGATAAAGGTTTTCTTTTTTTTCTAGGATGGAAAAACCCTGCCCATCTTCTTTGGAAAAAAAGCCCCCAGTTTTTATAAAATTCCCTTTGGGACGGGCCTGCAAAAAAACTGTGCCTTAAAAATTTTCCCCCCAGGTGGTTAATGATATGAGGGGTCGGGAAAAAATGAGAGGGCCCCACTCTAGCCCCTTCCCAACTTTGTACGGCTGTAGCCAATGACGGGTTCGACTTTGTTTTTGGGGTCTTTGTCATTTTGGGAATGCCCAATTTACTTTTCCCATCCCCGCCACGTTTTTCTGATAACGTGGGCATTATTTTCCTTCAACTTTGACTATTTTTCTGTCCCTTTTTAAAAAACCCCTTCCACATCCCAAAACTCAGTGCCCCATCTTTGTGCTATACGGGGGGAAAAAGGTTTTCTTTCATAAAGGGGCCCTTTGTTGCCCCTCTCCCCCAAATGAAAACGTTTAGGGTTTTCCTTGGGGCCCCAAAAAGTTCAGTTTTGGGTCTTCTCTCCCAAATTATCTTGTTCCAAAAAGTTTTGGGGCTTTGTCTTGTGTTATTTTGCGGTTTTTAGGTGAGTTTCTTTGTGGCCCCTTTTGCCCCAGTAATGGGTTTTTCTTCAAATTGCCCTAGACCATGACCCCCATTTTTCCTTAAGTCCCTCCTTTTTGTGCTCTTTGAAAAAAAAACCCCCGCTTTTTTTTAAAAACCCAGTTTTTAGTGATGTTTTTGTGGGTTTTCTTTGCTTCCCCAAAATTTCCTGGGTTGTGGAAAAAATTTTTGTTGGTTTTATTTGGCAGGGGTTTTTGGTTTTTTCAGACCCTTCTTATTTTCCTTTTGGGTAATACATTTTAAACACGCGACGGGCATTATCAATCCCTTGGATGTCTTTTTTACCCCCTTTTCCCTTTTTTATACAGTTAAAAATTTTCCCGATAGAACGTTGAAATTCATTTGCTTTTCCCCATAGTCAAACCCAGAAATGTCAGTGGGGGATGAAAGATGAAGGGGACTGTTTTGGTCCAGAAATTTCCTAGCTTTTATGCCCCACATGATTAAAAGAAAACCCATTTCCCAGGGTGAACTAGCCCTCTGCTCCCTGGGGGAAAACTGAAAAAGGCCCCCCCCCATTTTTTTAAAATGTACAAAGCCCCCCCCCCTTTCATAAAAAAGGCGGTGAATCTGGATGTGTTCATTAAAACCCCACCCGGAATCACCAGCGCTACACAGGCGTGTATTTCCCCTTGGGTGGAAGTTTTCATGTTTTAAGTCCCATATATTTAATTAAGTAGTTGCATTAATAATAGTCCCCTCCCGGGGCTTCCCCAAAACCGGGGAATGGGGGAGGGAAAGTCACAAGGATATAAAGGAAGAAAGACCCGCAGGAGATGGGGGGGTTCCCAGGTCAAAATTGGGGGGGGAAAACCCCCAATGTACTCTTTTAAGGTTCCATATTTTCCCAAGGTTACATTTTTCTGCATTTAGGTTTTGGGGCATTAGAACTTTTGGTATACTGTGTTTTAAATAAGCAGTGTTTTGGAACTCGCTTTTAAAACCCCTATTTAAAACATGGCCCCACTCCCCTTTTAAAAAAGAATAAGAAGGTTTAAAAAACCTGTATAGGGAAAAAGTATAATACACCCTTTGTATTCCCTTTTTATACCCACACGTGTTTTATGCCCCTTGTATACCCTTTATACCACTCTTTTTTTTAAAGGGTAAAAAAAAAAACGGGATCAAAACCAATACTTAAAATAAAGAAAAAGTAAAGTTAAAATCCCCCTTTAAATGGTATTTCAATGGGAACTAGGGGGCCGGGCCTTTTGGCAAATGAGATGGTCAATGGGGGGTTTCCCATATTTGTACCGTAAAAAATTTTTTTTTCCCTTTTCTTGATATCATTTTTTCCCTGGGGGTTTCCCAAAAATTGGGCTATTGGTAAAATACCTTTAAATTTCCGCGTAAAAAAAAATTTTTCCCAGAATGAAACCCCCTACAGGGGAATACACCCCTGATGCCATCACTGCAGCCTTGCCAACCCTTATTTTTACCCTCTCAGTTGAAATGGGGCCCGAACCCCTTTTTTAAAGCTCGGGCTAAACGGGTTTGTGTTGGTTGGGGGTTTTTTTCCAAATGGGAAGGTTTGGAATTTCCCCCAATGGGCGAAATTCGGCCCCAAAATTGGGGCGGGTTTAAATGCCCCAATTTGGGCGTTTTTGGCCCCTTTTGGGCAGGAAAATTGTCCCCAATAGGAAGCTTTGGCCCCAAATGGGCAGATTTTGCCCCCAATGGGCCCGCATATTTCCCCAATTAGGCCCGCATATGTCCTAAATAGAAGCATAGGCCCCCAAAATGGGGCACCCTTTAGGTCCCCAATAGGAAGCATAGGTCCAATAGGCAGAAAGACCCTAAAATAGGCAGTATAGGCCCCCAATGGGCAGCATAGGCCCCCTTAAAGGCGCATAGGCCCCCTTTAGGCAGTTGGTCCCAAAAGGCAGCTTTAACCCAAAAAAGGGGAAAGCGTTTTTATCCCATAGCCACCCCATAATCCCCCATGCAGCAAATTTCCCCCATAGTCAGATAATCCCCTTTTGTCAGCTTTAATCCCCTTTCCCACCCCTTAGCCCCCCTTAAGAGATAATCCCCAAAAGTAGAATTTTCACCAATACCCCAGATTAATCCCCTACCCCGGCAAAAATCCCCTTGCCCAAAAAATTTTTCCCCCTACCCAGTTAACCCCCAAAAGGACAGCATAACCCCCCATAGAGTTTAACCCCCCATACCCAGCAAAACCCCCCTTTAAAGTCGGGAAAAACCCCTTCCCCCCCCAAGCCAAAATACCCTTAGTAGCATAATCCCCGTCCCCAAAGCAAAAACCCCCCATAGCCAGCATAATCCCCATCCCCAGCTTTAACCCCCCAAGCCCAGTTTTAATCCCCCCAACCCGGCAAAAAACCCCCATAGTCAGCAAAAAACCCCTTAGCCACCCAAAAACCCCCCATCCCCAGCAAAAACCCCCCCATAGCCCAGAATAATCCCCCTTTTTCCCGCATAGTCCCCCCAAGCCAGCAAAACCCCCCATACCCGCTTTAACCCCCATAGCCCGCATAAAAACCCCATACCCAGTTTAATACCCCATAGCCAGCATTTAACCTTACCCAGCTTCAATCCCCAATTTAGCCAGCATAACCCCCCATAGACCCCATAATCCCCCTTAGCCCCCTTTAACCCCCCATAGACGGCCAAAATCCCCCATACCCAGCATAATCCCCCTACCCCAGCTAATCCCCCATAGTCAGCTATTACCCCATACCGCAAAAATACCCCTTAGAAAGCAAAACCCCCCAAAAACCCGCTTTAAACCCCTTTAACCCAACCCATAATCCCCCCCTTAGCCAGCTTTAACCCCCCATAGAGCATAAATCCCCCAATACCCAGCTTTAATCCCCCATCCCCAGCAAAAACCCCCATAGCCAGCAAAATCCCCCATAGTCGGCATTTACCCCATAGTCAGAAAAAATCCCCCATGTCGAAAATCCCCCATAGCCAGCTAGCCCCCTAGCCAGCATAATACCCAAAAAGGGGGGGGGGGGGGGCCAGCAAAACCCCCCCATAGCAGAAAATTTCCCTTTGTCAGTTAACCCCCCTTACCCAGATAACCCCCCTTAACCCCAGCAAAAACCCCCCAATACCCAGCAAAACCCCCCATACCCGGGCCAAAACCCCTAGCAGCATAATACCCCATGGGGAGCATAACCCCCCCATACCCAGCAAAATTTCCCCATGGGCCCGGGCCGGGCTTTAAAAAAAAAAAACCCAGTTCCCCCCTATCCCCCCCGCCACCCTCTGAAAAAGGGGGCGCTTTCCCCTCTTGGCACGGCGGGTGACGTAAATCGGGGATAATGTGTTTTGGTGCTTTATGGGGGGCCGAAAGGCCCGAAAGGGCCCTTTCCCCCCACGGCCCCACATTCCCCCCCCGGGGTTTAAAGGGCCCCCCGGCACTGAACTGTCATTTCAAGGGCGGCGGGGCCCCGGGGCCCTTTTCCCTTTTACTGTGCCCCCCTGTTTGCCCCCCCTAGCGCCGCTGCCTAAAGACAGGGTTTAAGTCGCCTCATTTTTGTGGCCCCCTTTAAAACGTTTCAAGGTGCAAATGTTTCCCTTTCCCCCCCTTTTGGGTCCCCAATTGGTTTGACAAAAAAAGGGCTTCCCCCAAACCCCCCTTAACCATGAGGGGAAAGAAAAAGTTTTGGTTTTTCTTTTCCTTATTCCGTAAAAAAAGGGGCCCAAAAAAGGGAAAAAAAATTCTGCCGGGGAAATTTTAAACTGTAGCAAATTGTATTTTCCCTCGGGCATCTTTAATTTAATTTTTGTCAAAAATTTAAAATTAAATTGAAGGGTTTAAGCTTCATAAAAAGAGAATAAAAAATACCAATAATGCTTTTTTTTGGTTATCACAACATCAAAAAAAAATGAAAATGAGAATGAATCAAGAGGGACATTTTAAAAATTTTCAAAAATTTAAAAGTAAAAATTTTAAAAGCGGAAAAAATTACAAAAAAAATAACAAATCAATATTTCCCTTTCAATGTATAAAGGAAAATTTTTCAGGTTTCGAAAAGGGAAGGATTTTTTTTTTTAAAGGGAAAATTTTTTCCCAAACTTTTCCGTTTTTTTTGCACAAAAAAATTCACATTTTATTTTATATGGCCCGGGTTTTGAAATTTCATATCCCCCCTTGTAATTTTTGGACTGTTAAAAAAAAATCCTAAAAAAAAATTGCAATTT
Source organism: Oophaga sylvatica (assembly GCA_033576555.1). NCBI lineage: Eukaryota > Metazoa > Chordata > Amphibia > Anura > Dendrobatidae > Oophaga > Oophaga sylvatica. The sequence continues at coordinate 223,149,929 of JARQOD010000005.1, read as the reverse complement.
CCCCGGGCATTTGGGGTTTTTTTTTCCCCCAATTTTCTATAAAAAGTAAAACTTTTCAGCTAAAAACGACCCCCATATTCATTAGGGGTTAAAAATTTTAAAGAATAAAAAATGTAAAGTTTTCAAAAATGGGGAAAAGAAGCAAAGCAAAAAATTTAAAATTTGGGTTTTTCCCACCCCGGGGAAGGGGGTTAGGTGCAAATTTAAAAAGAAGAAGGGGCACAAAAAATTTAAAATTTAGAAAAAAACATAAAAAGCGGGCCTAAAAAGGGTTTTGCAAATGAAAAAAATGATAGTGTTCATGTTTTTCAAATTGGCTTTTAAATTTTCCCATTTTAATGGATCTATGGGGACTAAAAATTAGGTTCCCTAAAATTTTATTTTTGGGGTTTGTTTTATTTTATTTAGGGGAAAATTTTAAAGGGCACATTTAAACCCCTTTGGGTTGATTTTTAATTTAAAACCAAAATTTTTTGGTTAAACTTGACGGGGAAATGTAGGTAGTTTCAAATGGGTTTTTGGTGCATTATTTTTGCCCAGAAAAAGGGGAAATGTATTTTACGTTCCCCCAAAATATGTGGGATTTAAAAAAATTCTTGCCACTTTTTTTTTTCCCTGTGTTAAGCTCCCAAAACAAATTTGCATTTTGCCTTTTTTTGAAAACTGCAAATTAATGTCATGCCCACGCTGTGGGTTTGGCCCCGGACCCAGGGGCCCTTTTTTTGGCCCCCAAACCCACTAGGAGGCCCCCCCCAAGCTTACTCTTTTTCCCCTGGGTTATTAGAGGGGGAAAAGATAGGGGGCCTCTCCCTTGTTTTTCCCCAAATTTTGCTTTCCTTCTGTTCTTTCCCCCCCCCCGGGGGAGAAGGGGGGGCCCCACTGTGCACCCCGGGTTACCCCAACCCAAAAAATAGGGGGCAAAAAAAGCCAAGGGGGAATTGAAAATCCACCACCCAAAATATTCATAAATTTAATCGGGAGTAACCCACCAGGGTGGGGGAAGGGGAAAAGAAAACAAAAAAAGGAAAGGAAAAGGACGCCCCAAAAGCGAAAAAAACCAAGCAACGTCGCTTATAACCCCTCCGCACTCTTCTCATACCAACTTCTTCCACCCTTTACCCTTGCAGCAAAATGCAAACTCTGATGGGTTTTGTAATGGGCCCCAGATTAAAAAAGGAAAAAAAGTAGTGGGAAAGAAACAAAGTGAGCCAGGGTTTTCCCACATGGTTGATTAACTCTTTTTCTGCTAGGGGGGAAAAAAAAACACATTTAATAAGCCGGAAAACTTTTTCTTCTCGCCCCGGGGGTAGGAGCAACAGATGCTTTTGGTCCTCGGGGCTCCACTCCATTGCGTTAACCCCCTGATTTAAATTTAAATTTAAATTTTTCTTTCAGATTTAGTTTCAGATTTCCAATAAAATTTTAAGGCGATTTGGGGGGAAAAACAAACAGGGTGATAAAATTTTATGCATTTTTATGGCATTTTAAAAATGGGAAACACCAAAAAAAAAAATTTTGTTTAAAACCCCCTAGACTTTATCAATAAAATGCTATAAATATTTTTTGCAAAGCAAAAATCAAATGTCTCCTTTTGAAATCCTGCCCAGGGGCTGGTTTCACGAAATTTTTTTTTTGACAGGCAAAAGGGTCTTCAGCAGATCTCTGGATCGGGGAAAAAACCCAAATTTTAGCCCCCCACGATTGCATCTTTGATCCCATGTTTGGGGCGCATAGAAAAAAGACACCCCCCTCCCAGAATTTTTTGAAAAATGCACTTTACAAATTGGATTTGACAGTTTAAAGCCACATGATTGCTGATTTTTTTATGGCCATCATGTCTTGCCAAAGATGGGGGGCCTCACTTGCAAGCCTGCAAAAAGGGGCAAGGGGCCCCAGCATATGACATAAATGTTTTGTAATTTGTGTTGGGGAGTTTTTTTGGATGATCCCCAAAGAAAAATTTATTACGGTTTTATTTTTTAATAATATATTCCATGCCCCCAATTTGAGTTTTAGTTACAAAAAATTTGCAGCATTGGCCCTTTCAGCTGTATTTTTTTTCTAATTTGTAATATGATTCATAAATACGGGAGCCCTCCGATATTGACCCAATTTCCATATAAAGTCATTTTTTGCGAAAAATTTAAAATTTTAAAATGATTTTAAGGTAAAAAGAAAAAAGGGTTGTCATATCCTGTTTAAATGTTTTGGAATGATATTGTCCCATGTTATAGAGGTACAGAAGCTGGAATAGGCCCAAGCTGTTTTCCTTTGTGAAATTACAGGGGGAGGGGAAAAAACCAGTAGACTGCACAGGGTAAAGGGTAGGAAATGGGTCAAGCAAGAACAAAACTTTTTAGTTGCTTGAAGCTGACCCGGGAAGAGGCAAAAGAACCCTAAAAAGGAAATGTAGAAAAAAGGGGAAATGGGAAAAAACATAATTAAAGGAACAGCGGGGAAAATCAGAGTGTTACATTTGAGAACAAATTATTACCCACATGAATTGGATGCAGAAAAAAGGGAAAATAAAAATTTCTCAGTCCCAAAAAGGAAAAGTAGTTAAAGGGGGGGAGATGAGGGGAATGTGGGGCCCCAAATTTAAAATAAAGAAAAGGATGTTTTAAATTTGGGGTTTTCAGTTACAAAAATTAAAAGTATCTGATCTTAAAAAGAACTTTGTTTTACCGTGGAAAAAGGGATGTTGTATTGATAAGTGTGAATACTTTCAAAGGGCCCCCAACAAATAGCGTTTATTTCAATTCCCCTGAGCAACTTTATGCATGTCTAGGTATTAATGCCAACAAGTTATATTTTTTTTAAAGAATTTTATATGCTTGAATTTTTTTGGGGCTAAATTAACCCGGGAGTTTAATTTAAAAAAATTCCCCATAGGAAATATCAGTTCAACATATCCCAAAAGGCTTTAAATCGGATAGTGTGTTCAAAAATACTTTGGCCCCCAAAAACCCTTTTTTTTTCCCCTTGATTGAAAAGTGTAACTGTTTTACATTTCCCAATACGGGTTTAACCCTGAAAAAAAGTTTATCCCCTTAAAAAATTTGGGTTTTAAAAGAAATTAGAGTAAAAGGGTTTGTTAATCTGATAAAAAACTGTACAGAGTATAAATGAAGTTAAGGGTTGTGCATGCAAAAAAGTTTTAGTTGAGGGCTTTTGACTTTTCTTTAAAAAACATTTTTTTTAAAATATTTTGTATTTACAATAGAAAAAGCCGGGAAGCATTTTTTGGGACCCAAGGAACATCTAAAGGGAAAATTCGAATTGGTACAGTTTTTAAAATTTTGGGGTCTACGAAAGTTATCAGTGTGATGAGGTTACCAAAATCATTGATCCTGAATTTTAAACCTGGGGAAAATTGGTACGGGAGGGAAAAACCCAGCTTTGGAACAGATTTTACCTCATGTAATGGAAAAACGTTTTATTTAAGATGCCATAAAATGTAAATCTAAGGAAATTTTAAGGTTAAACTCAAAGAATCAATAAATAAAATTGGAAAAAACAGCCTTTTTAAAACTTTAAATTTTTCATTTTAATAAATGCGGGTGTATAAACATATGAATTTTAAAATTATTTTTTTTTTGTACATGTATTTAATTGTAAAAGAAATAACAAAACGGGAAAGCCCAAAAATTTTTGTACACCCCTTTTCTCTTTAAATTATTTTTCGTATTTTTTTTACTATGAAAATTGTACATTAACTAAAGGGGGAATTTAAAAAAATTAAATTTAAACACTTTATGGAATTATTTATTTAACAAAAAAGTGTGAAAAAATGAAAATATTCCCTTATATTCAAAAAAAAATATTTGGGTTTGAGAGTCCTCATGGGTTGATACCTTTTAAGGGGATAACTGAAAAGATGGTAACAAATTGCAAGTTTTCGAGATACTGGGTTTTCATCAGGCGAAGACTATACAACATCTGAAGAATGCATATTTTTACCCCAACACCCCACAAAAAAAAAGGAAATAAGAAAACGCAAGTGACGTGAACCCCAGAACTGTCATTATGGCGGGGGGGAAATAAAACTTTAAAAAATTGGGAACGGGTTCATAGATAAGGGTGGGAAAGTTTTTTGACCTCTGATTGGAGTCTTTTTGTGTTTTGATCCCCCTGAAGGTAAAGAGAAACCCGATTCCTTAATTGAGTAGAAATTAAATGTATCTTTTACATCAATTAAGGAATCTTTTGTTGACCTTCTGGGGGCTCAAAAAAATAGCAGACCCCCCTCAGGGGCAAAAAAAATTTTCACCCCTTATCTATGACTTTTTCCAATATTTTATGTTCATCCCTTCCCCATAAAGGACAGTTCTGTTTTCAGTCACTTTTTTAAATCTTTGATTTTTTTTTTTGTGCTGTGTGGGGGTTAAATTTCGATTTTCAGTTGTTGTTTTAGTCTTCGCCTAAATGAAGAGCCCTGAGTGGGTTCTCAAAAGCTTCCCAAATTTTTTCCCCTTACTTTTCAGTTAGCTTTAAAAAGGTATAAACCCATTGGGGAAATTAATTTTAAAATTTTTTTTTTTTAGAATATAAAAGAATATTTTATTTTGGTTTCACACTTTTTTGTTAAGTATATAAGTCCTGTGCCCCCCCCCCCCCTTTTTTAGGTTTGAAAACCCCCTTAAAATGAAAAAGGGAAGTGGAGGTGATTACTTGTCCCTATGTGCGTGCGGGTTTGTGTAACCCCCCCCCCCCCCCCCCCCCCCCCCCTCGGGGGATTGTGCATAAGCCCCCCCCCCCCCCCCCCCCCCCCCCCCCCCCCCCCCCCCCCCCCCTTGGGGTGGATGGTGGTTGGGGTTTTTGAAATTAAAAGGGCCCCTCCCCCTGAAAAGTGGAAAACCCCGGGGAAGGCCCCCCCAGCGGGGGTGATGAAAATTGCGGAAACCCCGGCGGAGGGGGCCGTTTGGGAGAAAGCAGGAGAGAAGGGGAGGGAAAGGGGAAAAGGGGGTTTTGACCTTTTCCCCCAAAATTGGGAGCGGATGGGTCAAGGTTGGAAAATTTCTTTTGATTCCCCGCCCCCCTTCCCCCCCCGCCCCCTCCTTTTTTCTCCAAGCGGTCCCCTCCCCGGGGTTTTATCCGCATCTCTAACCGCCACTGGTGGCAGTCGGGTTTTTTTCCCCTCTTTCAGGGGACGCCCCCTTTTTGGGGGGACCCCTAACCCCCAAACCCGGACCACCCGCAACGGGTTATGCAAATCCCCGGGGGTTTTTTCTTGAATCCCAGCCCCCAGAATGGAGAAAAAAAAGTAACCCATTCCCCTTGGCTTAATTTTTTAGGGTTTAACTCTGACCTTTAAAGTGGAATTTTTTTTTATCTATTTTTACTCCCCCCTTGGGGGAAGCGGGGGGTTATCTTTTGTTTTTTTTCCCAAAAGATTTTTTCCCCCTTTCTTTTCATGGTCCAGGGGATTTAAACCCCCCAGCAGCCCCACCGGTTTTTGTTGCAACGGGCATTCTCCTGTTTTTGTCATACAATACAAAACCCTTTTATGCACTTCACACTCAGTTTTTTTAGTTGCGCCAGTGTAATTTTTTGGGTTTTAAAAATTTTTGTGGGTTCTGTCTCGAAAGGCCCCTCCTTTTTTTCAACAGTCCCAGAACCCCACCTAAACCCCAAAAAGGCAAATAAAAAAAATTTGGGGAAAATTTGAAAATTTTACCCCCGAAAAAGTGGATGCGGAAAAGGGGCAGGGTGGTTTTTCTTGAATTTAGTAAATTACACCACAGCTGCCCAAATATGCTGGAGCCTACAAAAGGTTGGCCCCAAAATAACCAAAAAAAGTTAATTTGGTGGGGGAAAAATTTTATGGTTGGGGTTAATTCAGTATGGGGGTGTCAAAAAATTGGCAGGTGGGGAAAAAATTAAAAACCCCCTACAATATTAAAAGTTTGGCCCCTCTTTTTCCCAAAAATAAAAAAAGGGGGTTTAAAACCCCAGGGGAGGTGCCCCATCTCATGCCCCCCTTTCCCCCCCAAAAATTCCCCCGGCTAAAAAGATCAAGGGGTCAAGGGACTGGCCAGCCCAGCCCACCAGAATGAAAAATCATTTAGCATGTTTGGGGTAGAATGAAAGAGGAAGCTTGGAAGACAAAAACCAAAGAATCTAGATGAACTCTGTGAGGCATGTAAGACTGCATTAAGCTATTCCTATGATTCATTAAAAAAAATTGTATGAATCATTGTTGCCCTCATGGATGCAGTACTTCAGTCATGGAATCAAAACACAAAAATATTAAATATGACTCTTAGCAACAACTTATTCCCCAATGTTATGCAACATATATTTGTTTTTTTAAGAAATTATTTTTTTGAATATAAACATTACGTTCGGGGTGGGCGACAAAACCTTTTGTTTGAAAATTGAATTCTGTGTTTTTAAAGATCAATATTTCTTGCATTGATGCCAATTTATTTTCTTAACCCTAAATCACATTTTGGAGGGTTTCAGCTTTCAAAAGAATAATTTATACAACCAATGGATGAATTTAAGGTCAGGTTACAAGCTTTTATTTACATAACATGGATAAGCGACATAACTTCTGTCAGGGAGTGTATATATGAGCAGATCAGGAAAATTTCTAATTTTTTTTGTCTCAGGAAATATTATTTGCAATGAAGTTATTCTTTGCAAATTGAATGTTATTTAATTATGCTTTGGGGTCTCTATATACTTATACTCAACATACGATCACCTTCTCCAAGCCCCCCTACTTCTCACCAACAACCATCCGACTTCAACCATATCTTATTATCACTGATTCTCGTGGTGAGATTTCCCAAGCTGATTTATGCTAGGCCAGGGACTTCCAGCTCTGATGAGTCCAAGGACAGTTCTGCCAAGCACCCGTTTAAGGTCATAACGTCATAACAATCAAGAAGATGCACTTAGCAAAGTGGAGCAATGGGGCTCGAGAAGTGAGTGGAAGGTGAGTATTAGTATTTCTTACTCTTTAATCTTTTGATAGCCTTTTATAGTTCAACAAAATGGCGGTTGGTGGCAACCATATTGATGAACATTCAAATAGAATTCAATTCCAATCAAATAAAATATATTCTCTCATTTCTAATAACAACTTAGTATTTCACAGCAGATTTCAGGAGATGCCATCAAAGTCAATTTTTTAATAGATGAATTAACCTATCAGCATTTTTTGGGATGTGAAAGAAATCTGAGCATGTAAAAATAAATTGCAGCTCACTACACCTGCAAGTCTTCATTGCTGGGCTAGGACCCGAAAGCAAACGCAAGGTAATAAATCCACAGTGAGAAAAAGACCGGACTCCAGCTTTCTTATAAAAGCAAATCCAGGTTAATTTGATGCATGAATGGTAAAAGACAAAAAGGTACAGACATTCAGGAAATAAACTGGAGTGCTGGTATTTTGCTTACAGTGAATTGAAATGAAATATGGGGTGAACATAAAAATGACAGCTCTACTTTGGATTCAAATCTAGCCTTATTTGATCGGGCAACAGTTTAATCAAGTAAGTCACCATGCCATACTAACAACATTGGGGCTTCTTATAGAGCACAACGTATGGCTATAAAAATATAGACTGTAAAAATTAATCCCGAGCAGTGATCCTAAAGATTGTGGTGAATCCAATTAATCCATTATTATATTCCTTAAAATATTCCATAAAAAATCTGAACTTTTTAAAGTGGAAAAATTACTAAATAGAAATCGAAATTGTCTGCTTTTGTTTCAGCTCCCTGTGGAGGGCAATATACAGGGATGGATGGAGTGGTTTTGTCCCCAAACTACCCAAATAATTACACTTTGGGCAGATTTGTCATTATTCAATTACTGTTCCTAAAGAATTTGGTAAGTTACTAAATAATGTATAAAAAAAATGCTTGCAGTACCTTCATGTGACATTTTCTTAAACATTTCACAAATATTCCAAATTCTAATTTCAACAAGAGAACACAAGTCAAAAAAGGTTAAGAGACACATTAAGAAAGTTTCACTAAAACAAAATTGGGTTTAGTCAGATGCATAAATAGTTGGACAGTTGAATTTGCCTGTCAATGAAATTTTACACTTTTGAAAAAATAGTTTCTTTGAATAGGCCTACGAAGGGTAATTTTGACATGTATGTATTTTTATTGTTAGTGTAAACAAAGCCCAGGACTCAAGTTGTTGACATGGGTTAATATTTTTAATAAGCTTGAATATTTTTTCATATACTCCTCAAACCTATTTGTTCTGTATTTCTGCTTATCACCAATGTCTATTAGAACAAAAACACAAGATTAGTTTATCACAGTTATCTATCATGCATGGTGCTATTGTACCTATTTGCAAATAATATACCAAAAAATATGTAATTTTTTTTACATTTCTAGTTGTTTTTGGCCAGTTTGCCTATTTTCAGACATCATTAAATGATTGGTAGAACTTTTTGATGGAGCCCATTCACAGTCAAGACTTCTAAGTTCTCTTTCTGGTAGCCATACTGGTAAGTAAAGTAAATCACTTCTCATTGTTCCTCTATGAAGTTAATTATTATATTGAATATGTTTTCTAGTAGGCAAATGATCATTTTCAGGTTGATACTTTTCAAGTTCTGCTTTTACAGGTATTGAAGCACATTATTCTCTATGTTTAGTTGCTAATAGTATAACTCACTAATGACCATATTTCACAATTTAAATCTGTACAAAAAGCTGTGTAATTTTGCAGATAATCATGGGGACATAACCGAGCTGTAGACAAGTCAGACAGGTGGGTCTCCACTGGCTTCTTCCCACCTGCTACCAGGATTGACAAGTCTTTGCTTTGACCGGTTGCAGGCAGTCATGTCAGTCCATGGCAAGAGGTGGGGAAAAGCTGCAAGGGATCCTCCTGTCTAAGTAGTCTACTGTGGTTATTGAAGTATTTTTTTTCTCTGAAATGTGGAGCATTTCGAGTCAAACATGCCTGCTGAGTTCATGCAGCCAGTGCCTGATATGTGCTGCCCACGAATTGGGCAGCATCTATCAGCTGTTAGGTTCGCTTTAAATGATGTTTCAGTCTACAGCTGCCTGATGTCATCTGCTTCTGAAATATATTTAAGTACTTTTAAGATCTGACAGGTTACTCTTCAAAATAGACAATAGTTAATCTTAATCTTATTTATACATAAAGATGTAGCAAATGTTCAGTTGAGGAACTACTTATTTGAAAGTAAAACACTATGGTGCACTGATGCATTTATGCAGCACATAAATTTGTTATACTACTATATTAGGCCATTATTTATGTAGTGTTATTCTAATAGCAAGATTATTTCTTGCAAGTTTTGTTATGACAATAGAGCAGTTTACAATCTTAGAGAAAGCATAAGCTACATCTTCATTAGCTTAATTCTGACGGTATCTGCCAAGTAATAATGAATTGAACTCTTATAACACAGCTTTTGGTATGCTGGTACATATCTTTAAAGAAAATACTGTGATTATTACAGCATATTTTTCTTGTATCTAGTTTTCCTTCCGCTGTTGAGTTGTTAGACACAAAGCTTGATTGGCTGTCTTGATGAAATCATCTGGACTGTGTTCACACCATGACTTTCCTATCTCACCATGCATTATTAATCAGATGTTTCTCAGAATAAAGTAAGGTGGAACAGTTCAGGAATGGGCTGATCTAAGTGTGTCTTGCTGTAAGTGATAAGCTGTAATCAGTGATAGAATCCGAAAGGATGTGTTCAATTTCCATGCAGGGCCAACACAGGAGGAATAAAGTATTACACAGATTTCATTGAGATCAATCAACTGTCTGTCTGATATATAGACATTTTAATTCATCCAGTGATGCTCTTTGTAACCACCCTCCACTCTAGTTAGCACTGAGAATCTGAACAAGAGAGTCTTTCCAATTAGTGCAGAATTCACTTGTTAAGGCATTTGAAAAATGGTAATTTTGATTAGATGATCACCTTAAAGAGGATTTGTCACCAAGTCATACGTGGAAAGTTTTTGCTTTTATTTTGCTTTTCTTAGAAATACATGTTTTATATCTACCATACGGTTCTAAAATTATGGGCAATTCCTATCTTTTGCACTTTTTATAGTCTTTATAATGGGGATGGTGCTTAGATGGAGCAAATTATTTTCTTTCCAATCTAGCATCTGGTTGCTTTCCAAGTTTTCAACACATTAAAATAAGAAAAAAATAATTTAATTAACTGCAAAACACCCACTGATAATAACACTTATGATAAAACCTTGCCTTTCAGTAGCAACCCTGCTTATGCACACACAAACATACACGATTCACATGACTACCATTGCTATCCTTGCAATAGTTGCCCATAATCACATTTTTGAAGCACACATTTTAACTTCCTGAATCCTTTAAATCTTTTTAATTATTTATTCCATTCCATAATATAACTGCATCACATTTTTACAGCAATTACAACAATATAAAAGATAAAATAAGTGAATAAAAAAATGATGAGACGATAAAGTGTTCCAAGGGATTTTAGAGCAGCTGATGGTGACCTGACAATGCAATGAAGATTGGACAGATGGTAGTGAGGAGCAGAGCGGTGAGCAGATAGGGTAAGTATAAGGATTTTTTTTCATTTGTTAACATTCTGATGTCCTTGTATGATGCTGAAAAATGGCAACCGACGGCAGAAATTTTGTTGGATTTGAACGGAGACAAATTTAAAAAAATTTATATTTTGCTAAATTCTGGAGAGGTTAATGGCATCAGTTTGGGCCACATGGACTTCACTCATATTGCTTTGCAGCTATAACATTTCATTGTCAATTGTGGCGGACTACTGCAGATAATATAAAATATTGTGACCAGCCAAGTAGCACAATTTTAGGTTTTTCATACTAAAAGACCTAATATTGATTGTTGTATATTTACTTAATTGCTGACTCACAATAAAATCACAATAAAACTTGGTGTGGTAATTTAATTCAGTTAATAGTAACACAAAGTTTTAATTGATACAGTATCTCTGTTATGTTATGGTAGCTGAGGAGGCAGGAGCAAAAAACCGCATAGGCAGCCTGTGAGGTCGGACCGCCACCATCTTAGATAGGGCCTATACCAGCCTCCATTTTGTCGGTTCACAGAGCCACAGACTGCTAACTACACAGGGCCTGTTAGCATAACCAGTACGACCGGTTTTGATGTCCACTATGAATCAAAAGGGCTTTAGTATGCTAATTAGTTTAGGTCCCTGTCTGAATAAGATGGTCAGTAGTATGTTAAATAGCTCAGACTCACGCCAGTATTTCCTGCTCCATATGAATTGCAGGCCGGTTAATATGCGTGCTTCAAAGCAAAGGGGAGGGGCCCCAGTAGGTTTAAGAGCTGTAGCCATGAACAGGCTGCTCTCAATCCATTTTCTCACAGCAGCAAGAAGCACAAGGGACAGATTTGATTTGCCTTGCCAAGGGAGCAGCAGCACATGCTTTGGGGACTGTCCAGCAACTAAAGACTGTTACCTGGGGACGGCAGAGCTCCCTGCCTCCCCATGACCATACAACCCGGTAATATTGATCTCTAGCTAATACCTCTAAGCCTTGTATCATTATCGTTGTATTTTACTCTGACTGCAAATCCATTGTAATTACGTTGTATAGCTTTACTGTATATTTCTGTAATTATCTAGTGCGCCCTTAAGGCAATTAAACCATAAAATTAATCTTGGGCTGATGCTTTTACTCTGATTACGAATCTTAGAATATCCAGTGGGTAACAGGGCACCCTCCCCGGCGGCCATTTGCTCTAGGTGCAGTTCCCTTACTGACCTGAGAGACAAAGGGGGCGCCGGAGAGGCTGTACCTGTGGAGTTACGTCCCATTGGTGATGTGGGAGGAAAGGGGTCGTCCTTCACATTTGGGAGCAGCGGTGGGATCAGAAGCTGTGATACCCGGGCTACCGTGTGGCGGTCGGCTTTGTTCCTCACACAGCCTAACACCAGAGAGGTTGGAAACTAATAGGTTGCAGACCCCTCAACTAACCGCACAACTAGAAGCAGCCGTGGAGCGTACCTACGGTGGTCCTAGACGCCACGGCACAGCCGGAGAGATAGCTATCCCTGAAGATGGAAAGAGGAAAGCTAACTGCCCGGAGTAGACCCCAAAAGAGTAGGAAGCCCCCAAACATATAATGGTGGTTAGACAAGATGAAAATACTAACACAGACAGAAAATAGATTGAGCAAACGCTGGGGCCCAAAACTGTCTAGATAGGAAAGCACAGGAGAGAATTCTTTCTGCAACCTAGAAAAACCCTAGGAAAAAACTCCAACACTTCTGAATCCAAAAACAGTGAGACTGCACGGTCTCGACAACCTATATCAGATCTCTGGTGTGGACACGTAGCTACCAGCAGAAAAATATCACAAGAACTGAGCAAAAGAACAAATACAAAAAATGAACGGAGAACAGCCAAAGCCCCCCATAGGGGACCCGGCTGAAGACAAAAAGCAATGCAGCAAAAAGCAAGGAATTCAAACCACAGTAAAAAAAACTGAAAGAGACTTATCTGAACGCAAGCAGGAGACAGCAGGAAAGCAAGCTGAATTCCAAACTAAACCAGGAAGCACAATTGATTACCGGCGAGGATCATGGGAGTTCAGCTCACTTATATCTGGCCAGTCAGTACCACCTGACACCCACTCATTATCTGCGGGAGTAGGACTCTTGGTATTCAAGATAGGTTCAATACCCTCAGCAACCACCAGAGGGAGCTTCAGCTCCGAAGTCGTCTACAAAACGTTCACAACAATGTCGGAAAGATCACATGTCTGTACGGCATACATTAAATATACCGTATATTACTCGTGTATAAGCCGACCCGTGTATAAGCCGTCCCCCCTAATTTTGGCCACAAAAAACTGGGAAAAATTATTGACTCGTGTATAAGCCGGGTGTATAAACTGCCCTCCTGCTCTGTGCTGCCCCCGTCCTGCTCCTTGCTCCCCCATCCAGCTCTGTGCTCCCCCATTCTCTCTGTACTCCCCCCTCCTGCTCTGTCCTCCGCTGTGCTCCCCCATTCCTTCTCCGCCCTCCTGTGCCCCCGTCATGCTCCTTGCTCCTCTGTGCCCTCCATCCTCCCCTGTCCTGCTCCATGCTTCCTCCGTCCTCCTCCACGCTTCCCCGTTCACCGATCTCCCCCCGTCCTGCTCCATGCTTCCCCCATCCTCTGTTCTTCCCCGTCATCCTCCATGCTTCCCGGGCCTGCTCCAGCTTCCCCTGTCCTCCTCTATGCCTCCCCCGTCCACCGTTCTCCCCCCCGTCCTGTTCCGTGCTCCTTGTCCTCTCCTCCATCATACTCACCCCACCCCGTGCCATCGCTGAGCGTCCCTGCAATCCTGCGTTCTCCCCGTCTTCCTGCTGCAGCTCTTCAGCACTGAGCGGTGATGTAATACCGCTCATTAAGGCCATGAATATGGAGGCCACGCCCATGGGAGTGGCGTTGCGTCCATATTACATGACCTTAATGAGCGGGTATTACCTCACCACTCAGTGCTGAAGAGCTGCAGCAGGAAGACGGGGAGAACGCAGGATTGCAGGGACGCTCAGCGATGGCACGGGGAGGGGTGAGTATGATCCCAGCCACTGGCTCCTGCTGCGGCATCCCCTCCCCCGCTGGTTTCTGCCCTATGACTCGTGTATAAGCCGAGGGGGCATTTTCATCACGGAAAAAGGTGCTGAAATCTCGGATTATACAAGAGTATATACGGTATATACATTTTAGATATTTTCCACTACTCATGTTCACAGATCTAATTCTTTTTCCAAATATGTTAAATTGTCCAATTTTAGCTTCACCTCAATGTTCCCCTTTGACCAAGGTTGTCAAGTATCTATGGTTTTAGGACATTTTTTCAGAAGCAAAATTTCATTTTCTTTCATACAGTTGTTCACATTTCTTTACTATTATAATACAACAAAAAAGTTTAAATGGATATGTGCCTTTATTCTGAGCAGATTGTTCAAATGCCAAAGTCACAAAAGAATTCAATTTATAACTTCAATCAAAATTTAATGTACAGAAGATGGTGGTAGTCACGTTTGTCTTGTTGCAATTTTGGAGAACTAAGTGAGTAGGTGATAAAGCATTCCTTTGTATGAATACATATCTGCAAGTGTAACCTCTTTCAGATTAAGCAGTTCTTGTCTGGAAATAATCTTTATTAAGATCAGAGAAATCAGAGAACAGCCAAAGCCCCCCATAGGGGACCCGGCTGAAGACAAAAAGCAATGCAGCAAAAAGCAAGGAATTTAAACCATAGTAAAAAAAACTGAAAGAGACTTATCTGAACGCATGCAGGAGACAGCAGGAAAGCAAGCTGAATTCCAAATTAAACCAGGAAGCACAAATGTTACCGGCGAGGATCATGGGAGATCAGCTCACTTATATCTGGCCAGTCAGTACCACCTGACACCCACTCATTATCTGCGGGAGTAGGACTCTTGGTATTCAAGATAGGTTCAATACCCTCAGCAACCACCAGAGGAGCTTCAGCTCCGAAGTCGTCGACAAACGTTCACAACAATGTCGGAAGATCACATGTCTGTACGGCATACATTAAATATACTGTTTTATACTCGTGTATAACCCGCCCCGTGTATAAGCCATCCCCCCTAATTTTGCCACAAAAAACTGGGAAAATTATTGACTCGTGTATAAGCCGGGCGTATAAATGCCCTCCTGCTCTGTGCTGCCCCCGTCCTGCTCCTTGCTCCCCCATCCAGCTCTGTGCTCCCCCATTCTCCTCTGTACTCCCACCTCCTGCTCTGTCCTCGCTGTGCCCCCCCATTCCTTCTCCGTCCTCCTGTGCCCCCATCCTGCTCCTTGCTCCTCTGTGCCCTCCATCCTCCCCTGTCCTGCTCCATGCTTCCTCCGTCCTCCTCCACGCTTTCCCGTTCACCGATCTCCCCCCATCCTGCTCCATGCTTCCCCCATCCTCCGTTCTTCCCGTCCTCCTCCATGCTTCCCGGGCTGCCCAGTTTCCCCCTGTCCTCCTCTATGCCTCCCCCGTCCACCGTTCTCCCCCCCGTCCTGTTCGTGCTCCTTGTCCTCTCCTCCATCATACTCACCCCACCCCGTGCCATCGCTGAGCGTCCCTGCAATCCTGCGTTCTCCCCGTCTACCTGCTGCAGCTCTTCAGACTGAGCGGTGATGTAATACCGCTCATTAAGGCCATGAATATGGAGGCCACGCCCATGGGAGTGGCGTTGCGTCCATATTACATGCCCTTAATGAGCGGGTATTACCTCACCACTCAGTGCTGAAGAGCTGCAGCAGGAGACGGGGAGAACACAGGCTTGCAGGGACGCTCAGCGATGGCACGGGGAGGGGTGAGTATGATCCCAGCCACCGGCTCCTGCGCGGCATCCCCTCCCCCGTGGTTTTCCCCTATGACTCGTGTATAAGCCGAGGGGGCATTTTCAGCACGGAAAAAGGTGCTGAAAATCTCGGCTTTTACACGAGTATATACGGTAAATACATTTTAGTTATTTTCCACTACTCATGTTCACAGATCTAATTCTTTTTCAAATATGTTAAATTGTCCAATTTTAGCTTCACCTCAATGTTCCCCTTTGACCAAGGTTGTCAAGTATCTATGGTTTTAGGACATTTTTTCAGAAGCAAAATTTCATTTTCTTTCATACAGTTGTTCACATTTCTTTACTATTATAATACAACAAAAAAGTTTAAATGGATATGTGCCTTTATTCTGAGCAGATTGTTCAAATGCCAAAGTCACAAAAGAATTCAATTTATAACTTCAATCAAAATTTAATGTACAGAAGATGGTGGTAGTCACGTTTGTCTTGTTGCAATTTTGGAGAACTAAGTGAGTAGGTGATAAAGCATTCCTTTGTATGAATACATTTCTGCAAGTGTAACCTCTTTCAGATTAAGCAGTTCTTGTCTGGAAATAATCTTTATTAAGATCAGAGAAATCTGGATGAAACTGTGCTAAGAATGTGCGCAGAATGATAATTGTATAAAGAGTGATTATTGCAGGGAAAAATATTGTTAGTATATATATGCAGACAAGTTTTAATAAGTTATAATAAGTTGTACTTACATTTAGGATTTAATGGTGAGCTTGAACAAAAGAATAAAAAAATATTTTGCATATCACTTATAATATACAATATAAAACAGTACAACAGGGTTGACTTTGCCATTTCTTGCATTTTTGGTTTTCGATTGTTCTACAGTATTAAGCAAATGTGCAAAGATAATAACAATATGTGAAAATATGAAGTAAAAAAATTGAAAATATGCATGTTTTCATACTAAATATAGTAATGAATATGGAGGGATGGGCTTTTGAGGTTGAGTTGTTTTATTGTTTTTGAAAATATTAAAATTTAATAAATATATTTGAACAAAAAGTATAGTACTCTGCAAGGACATTTTTGTACAAGTTCGGTGTATACTATTCCGTCACTATAAAGTCATTGTGGTCATCATTCACAAAATTTCAGATATCTGTACATTAGCGTTATGGTGGCTTTAAACATAGACTAAAGTCTAAGCAGTAGAGATGAGTAAAACGTGATCAGAAAACATTTGCTAATTTCAAATTCAGGACGAACATAGCATATTCGGATTCGTGTTCGCGTTCACTACATTTTTACTCAAAGTTGTCAAAATTCAGTCACAGTTCGGTAAATCATCATGTTTCACTAATGCTTTTGTTATTTAGTCAAAGAGAAAAAAACGCACCAGGTGATTTCCATAAAGTCTGAATGACTTTGTTCAAACATTTGGGATATCCTTCCACAAGCTTCTCATAATAGTTGATTGGAATTTGGGCCCATTCATTCTGACAAAACTGGTGTAATTGATGCAAGTTTGTAGGTCACCTTGCTCGCACCTGCCTTTTCAGCTTTGACCATAAGTTTTCAATAGGATTTAGATCAGGGCTTTGTGATGGCCACTGTAAAACATTGACTTTGTTTATTCTAGCCACTTTGTTACCATTTTGGCAATATACTTTGCGTTTATACATAAGTATGACATACTATATGGTCTGATTAGCCTTGCGGATGTGCTTAGCAGCAAAATCCACCTGTCAAATATAAAGTACTTATGCTCTGTGAAAAAAGATAGGTTATGAGCAGATCTTTTAACCTCTATCATTTAATACACCACAGCCGGCAAGCAGGCTACAGCATATTGGGTTTATTAACCCCTCATGACCCAGCTCTTTTGACCTAAATGACCTGGCCATTTTTTGCAATTCTGACCAGTGTCCCTTTATGAGGTAATAACTCAGGAACGCTTCAATGGATCCTAGCGTTTCTGAGATTTGTTTTTTCGTGACATATTGGGTTCATGTTAGTGGTAAATTTAGGTCGATAATTTTTGCGTTTATTTGTGAAAAAATGGAACTTTGGCCAAAATTTTGAAATTTCGCAATTTTCAAATTTTGAATTTTTATTCTGTTAAACCAGAGAGTTATGTGACACAAATAGTTATAAATAACATTTCCCTCATGTTACTTACATCAGACAATTTTGGGAAAACATTTTTTTTGTTAGGAAGTTATAAGGGTTAAAAGTTGACCAGCGATTTCTCATTTTTACAGCAAAATTTACAAAACCTTTTTTTTAGGGCCCACCTCACATTTGAAGTCACTTTGAGGGGTCTATATGGCAGAAATACCCAAAAGTGACACCATTATAAAAAACTGCACCCTCAAGCTACTCAAAACTACATTAAGAAGATTATTAACCCTTCAAGTGCTTCACAGGAAGTAAGCAACGTGGAAGGAAAAATGGACATTTAATTTTTCCAACAAAAATTTTCTTTTAGCATCAATTTTTTCATTTTTTGCTGGGCAACAGGATAAAATGGATCCTAAAAATTTGTTGGGCAATTTCTCCTGGTACACAGATACCTCATATGTGGTCATAAACCACTGTTTGGGCGCACGGCAGGGTCAGAAGGGAAGGAGCGCCATTTGACCTTTTTGAATGGAAAATATGCTGGAATATTTAGCGGTTGCCATGTCGCATTTGGAGAGTCCCTGTGTGCCTAAACATTGGAGCCCCCACAAGTGACCCCATTTTGGAAACTAGACCCCCCAAGGAACTTATCTAGTGAGAGTGGCACTTTGAACCCCGGTGCTTCCACAAATTGATCCGTAAAAAAAAGAAGTACTTTTTTTTCACAAAATTTTTCTTTTAGCCTCAGTTTTTTCATTTTCACATGGGCAACAGGATAAAATGGATCCTAAATTTTTGTTGGTCATTTCTCCTGAGTACCCAATACCTCATATGTGGTCACTAAACCACTGTTTGGGCGCACGGCAGGGCTCAGAAGGGAAGGAGCGCCATTTTGACTTTTTGAATGGAAAATTAGCTCCAGTTGTTAGCGGACACCATGTCATGTTTGGAGAGCCCCTGTATGCCTAAACTTTGGAGCTCCCCCACATAATGACCCCATTTTGGAAACTAGACCCCCTAATGAACTTATGCAGATGCACAGTGAGCACTTGAACCCCCAGGTGCTTCACAAAAGTTTATAACGCAGAGCCTGTTGAAAATAAAAAATCATTTTTTTTTCTCAAAAAAATGATTATTTAGCCCCTATTTTTTATTTTCACAATGGTTACAGGAGAAATTGGACCCCAAAAGTTGTTGTCTAATTTTGTCCTAAGTACGCTAGTACCTGAATGTGGGGGAGAACCACTGTTTGGGCACACGTCAGGGCTTGGAGGGATGTAGTGACGCTTTGAAATGCCGACTTGATGGAAGGTCTCGGGCGGGCAGAGCCCCTGATGTGCCTAAACAGTAGAAACCCCCCAAAGTGACCACATTTTGTAAAACTAGACCCTCCAAGGAACTTAACTGGATGTGTGGTGAGCACCTTGAACCCCCACGTGCTTCACAAGAAGTTTGTAATGCAGAGCCGTGAAAATAAAAAATCATTTTTTTCCTCAAAAACTGATATTTTTAACCGCAATTTTTTATTTTCACAAGGGTAACAGGAGAAAATTGGACCACAAAAGTTTTTTACAGTTTGTCCTGAGTACACTGGTACCATATGTGGGGGAACCACTGTTTTGGCGCATGGGAGGGGCACGAAGGGAAGGAGCGCCCATTTTGGATGCGACTTGATGGAAATTTGTGGGGTCTGTTGCGTTTGCAGGCCCCGATGTGCCTAAACAGTAGAAACCCCCACAAGTGACCCCATTTGGAAACAGGACCCCCAAGGAGCTTATCTAGTGTTAGTGGCCTTTGAACCCCCAGGGTACACAGAAGTTTTAAGGGGCCATGAAAATAAAAAAAATCATATTTTTTCCAAAATGATCTTTTGTCCCCAATTTTTTTATTTTCCCAGGGTAACAGGAGAAATTAGACCTAAAAGTTGTTGTCCAATTTGTTGAGTAGGTGAGCGATATTTCCGATTCCTAAAGAATCGGAAGGTATCGCCAATATCATAAAATATCGGCGTACCGATCCGATACCGAAAATCCCATGTAAATCTATGGGAACAATATATCGCAACTAAAAAAAAACCCCCTTCTTTCCTTGTAAACACTAAATAACACACATAGAATATAAAATTTTAAAATTTATAAGTATGGGGACATATATTATACATATGTATAGTTATACACTTCTAAATGTAAAATATCCTCTCTGATTCAATTGCCGGGTTAAAGCCGGTTCAGGAAAAGACAGAAGCCCCGACATGAAATGACACTTGGTGTACTGGGTTAAAACCATGCTTTTTGTCGTTTGCTATCTGATTTCACAAACAATTAAATCGTCTATGTGTGCAAAATTTTCACACCGTAGGGGTTAATAAAGGTGAAAAATTTGTTGTTAAAAAAACGGACTTTTTTGCTCAAATTTCACCTTTAATTAACCCCCTACAGGTGTGAAATTTTGCACACTAGACTGTTTTTAATTGTTTGTGCAAATTAGTAGCAAAGGACTGAAAAGACATGGTTAACCCTTTTTACACCAAGTTGTCTTTCATGTCGGGTTTGCATTTTCACAAAAGCCGGCTATTGAATTAGGGCTTTATACTATGTAGAAGGTAGAATACAAATTTAAATTATATATATTTATGTGTCACAAATTCAATGGACATGTATATTATATTTGAGGTGTAAAATGCTGAAAAAAAAGCGTGGGCCCCGCCCTTTTTCGAACCGACAGACAAACCCAGTGAGTGGGGGAAGATAATAATAGCCCAGAGAGGGACCCATTTTTTGCCCCCCCCGGTACTAAAATCTGCCCCCAGCACCCAGGAAAGACAAATCTATAATTGATTCGCCCTTTTCTGGCACTTTGCCGCTTTTTCCCAGGCCCTGTAGTGGTGGCGAATGGGTTAATTTGGGGTTTAAAGCCACCTTGCTATTAAAAAAAGGTGACCTTAAGCCAGGTTAATAATTGGAGCTGTCATTTGACAACTATCAATTTTTAACCCTTTATTGCATGAAATAAAAATAAAACACCACACTTTAATTAAAAATCATTTTAATGAAAAAAGACACATGTTTTTGACCATTTTTATTTTACTGAAAAACCATTTCCTGTAATAAAATAAAATAAAAAAGCAAAATTTTCTTCCCTTTCCCCTGCACAGTCAGGTCCCACGGTTTTTAATCCTTCAGAAAGGGTTAATTTTTAAATGCAGGGCCGCAGTAATGCTGCAGCCCTCACAGTAACCCCAAATGAATGAGTTCCTCTCCTGCCAGGAGGAAAAGGCTGGGTGTCACATAACGATACACCACGATCCCGACAACGATATGATTGTCAGGATCGCTGGTGTATCGCTACATGATCGCGCGAGCTGCCAAACAGGCGCTCAGGCGGATTGGGACAGCGACACTGCGGGTAACATCGTTAAGGGCCCGTTAAATTTAGCGATATCGCTTCCGAGACGCTGCGAGTCAAAGTTTTGTGACGCAGCAGCGGCCCCAGCGTATCGCTGTGTGTGCATTCGCGAGATCAGCCCCCCCCCGGGTATGCTGATCGTCGCAGAAATGTCGGACCTTTTTTTGATCGCTGGTTTCCTCTGATAGGCACGCATCGTGCGTGTGACAGGGGGAGACCAGCGATCCGTGGTAACCAAGGTACACAGCGGGTTTCCAGGCACCGCGCAGCGTTTGGGGAAACCCGCTTGCCCTTGGATACCAGTCCCTGCTCGGGCGCGGTTTCCAAGGCACAGCGGGATTCTAGGCACAGCCCCGCGCCTGGAAACCCGCTGTGTACCTTGGTTCCAGCGGATCGCTGGTCTCCCCCTGTCACACGCAGCATGCGTGCCTGTCAGCGGGAAACCAGCGTCAAAAAAGGTCTGCTTTCAGCGGTAGGATACCCGGCAGGGGGGGCTGTCGTCGTGAATGTCACACACGCGAACGTGGTGAGTCGCTGCGGACAAAAACAGTGAACTCAGAGCGATCTCGGTGTGATATCGCTTGTGAGAGGGGCCCTTAAGTGGGTTAATTGATTGCTTTCCACTTTCACTTCAGGTCAGCAGGGACACAATCAGTGAGTCAGAGGGAACTGAATTAACAAAAATAGGGGTTCCCTTCGAAAAAAAAATGGCGTGGGGTCCCCCTATTTTTGTTAAACCAGAGATGAAGCAGACCCTAGGCCTGGTTTTTAGGCTGTTAAGGGCCAAGATCCAGGGCCTTGCCAGCTGTAATACTGGCCACAGCGTCTGCATATCTTTGGGTTAACAAAATAGGGGATCCCTCGAAAAAATTGGCGTGGGGTCCCCCCTATTTTTGTTAACCAGCCGATTTAAGCGGGGCGTGAGGCCTGGTTTTCAGGGTGTTAAGGGCCAAGATCCATGGACCTTGCCAGCCTGATAATACCAGGCCACAGCAGTCGCATATCTTGGCTGATTTTAAAAAAAATTGGGGATCCCCTCGAAAAAAATTGGCGTGGGGTCCCCCCTATTTTTGTTAAACCAGCCGATGAAGCAGCCGCTGAGGGCCGGATTTTCAGGTGTTAAGGAGCCAAGATCCATGGACCTTGCCAGCCTGATAAAACCGGCCACGCAGTCTGCTTCTGGCTGATTAACAAAAATGGGGGTCCCCTCGAAAAAAAAATTGGATGGGGTCCCCCCTATTTTTTTTAACCAGCCAGATGGAAGCAGCGCTGAGGCGGTTTTCAGGCTGGTGGATCAATGTCCATGGCCTTGCAAGCCTGATAATACCGGCCCCAGCAGTCTGCTTAGCTTGGCTGGTTAACAAAAATAGGGGTCCCTCGAAAAAAAAAACGGCGTGGGGTCCCCCCATTTTGTTCCAGCCAAGTAAAATGCGACTGCTGCGGCCTGGTATTAAAAGACTGTCAAGGCCCAGGATTTTGGCCCTAACAGCCTGATAAATACCAGGCTCAGCAGCCCCCATTTGGGCATCAAAAGATGTGCCAATTGTGGCACTTTCCGGCTCTTCCCAACTTGCCCTGTAGCGGGGGGCAAGCGGGGGGGAATAAGGGGTTAATGTCACCGTTGATTGCACGGTGACAATAAGCCCGGTTAATAATGGAGAGGTGTCAATAAGCACCCATCCATTATTAATCCCAAATTATTAAATGCATAAAAAAAAGACAAAGCAAGAAAAAAGTATTTTAATGAAATAAAAGAGCAAACAGTTTCATTAATTTTATTGTACTCTCATTCCTGCGACGCCATCGATCTCCTGTAAAAAAAAAAAAAAACAAACCAACAGTTTACCCCTGTCGCGCAAGTCCATAACGCAGTCCCACGCGACCCCACTCTGCTACATCGCAATGACAGGCAGGGCCTGTCATCGCACGCCAGCACAGCTGATTCCCTCTTCCCCGGGGTGCGTCTCGGACTAAATGCTTTGGGCCCGGGATTACCCGCAGTCACTGATTTATCGGAGAAACTGCATGTGACCCCCAGGGGAAAGAAAGATTGCGGCCATCAAGCAGTCCGGACGGGGACCGCCGGGATTTTGACGGTAAGTGCCGTGACTCCTGACAGACCCGACCGAGGGACACTGACGTGACAGTGACAATCCCGATTCCGGTATCCAAATAAGACGAAATATCGGAACTCGGAAAATCGGAATTCCGATAACCCAATATCGGCGTACCCGATTTTGCGTATCGGAATGCTCAACCCTAGTCCTGGTTGCTGATATTCCATTTGTGGGAAAAAAATACTTTGGGCACACTTCGGGGTCGGAAGGGAAGTAGTGCGTTTTGAAATGCCAACTTGTGGAATGGTTGCGGGCGTATGTTCGTTTTGCAGAGTCCCTGAGTGCCTAAAACGTAAAAAACCCCCCACAAGTGACCCCTTTTTTGGAAAATTGCCCCCGCAAGGAACTTATTGATGTGTGGTGAGCATTTGAACCCCAAGTTCTTCACAGAAGTTTATAAGCAGAGCGTGAAAATAAAAATCATTTTTTCCACAAAATAACTTTTTAGTCCCTTTTTTTTTTTCCCAACGTTAACAGGAGAAATTAGCCCCCAAAGGTTGTTGTGCAATTTTTCCGAGACGTGATACCCCATATGTGGGGGTAAACCACTGTTTGGGCACCGTCGGGGCTTGGAATAAGGGAGCACTGTTTGACTTTTGAACACAAAATTTGCGGAATCAATTGGTGGCGCCCTGTCGCGTTGGGAGACCCCATGGGTGCGTAAATAGTGGAAAACCCCTCAATTCTAACTCCAACCCTAACCCCACACACCCAAACCCCCAACCCCTAACCCCTCCCACCCTAACCTAATACAAACCCAACCATAACCCTAACCCCAACCACCCCTAACCCTAATCCCAATTTCTAACAAAACCTAACCAAAAGCTAACCCTAATCCCACCCTAACCCTAAAACACCCCTAACTTATCCTAACTCAAACCCTAACCACAAACCTAACCCTATCCCCCCCTAAACCCTAATTCCAACCTAACCCTAATTCAACCCTTCCCCCTAGTTTAACCCTAACCAAATTCTAACCTAAGGCTGGGTTCATTTGCGTTTTTACCGCCCGTTCAACACGTAGCGTTGACGGGTGGTAACGGTATAGCATAACGCGATCGAGTTATGCTATCCCGCTAGTGCAGAGGAATCAGCGAGGGATTCATTGTGCTAGCGGTGATGGAGCCCGACTCTGCAGCCTGCGTCCAAGGCTCCGTCACGAATGACGACACGCCGCGAGCATGCCGCTTCAGGCTGCGTTCGGATGGAAACCAAATGGGTGAATGGCAGCGTTAACGGAATGCGTTACACCGCGTTATACAGCTTTTTTGAAACGCGTCCATTAACGGACTGCCATAATGCAATATGAACAAGCTGCCCCCTAAGGCCCCCGTGCACACGTTGCGTATTCACTTGCGGTTTTTCTAAAAATCCGCAGGTAAAATGACCTGCCTTTTACCTGCGATTTGCGCGGATTTGCTGGCGGTTTTTTCTCGCGGTTTTACGCTATAATGGAATAGGGTAAAACCCCCTCGGAATCCCAAAGAATTGCTGCTGCGGATTTAAAACCGCGCAAATCTGCGCGAAAAATCGCAGCATGTGCACAGCGTTTTTTTTTACCATTTATTTTTCATTGTACTGTACTGGTTTCTGGATCTGCTGTGGATCCGCAGCGCGAAAAACCGCTGCGGATCCCCAGCAAAAACCGCTGCGATCCCAGCAAATCCCCTGCGGATCCGCGCAAAATCCGCAAAAGTGTGCAAGGGGGCCTAATAGGAAAAAAAAAAATTTCTTTATTGTTTGTCCCTACCTTAAGGGGGGGGGGTTCACTTACTTTTTTTTATTTTGATAGGACGTTTATCACAGTGTCAAATACATTTTTTACCGAGGGCGCACGGCATGCGGCGGCCCGGGGGGGCACTGCGCTGCGCCCCCCCATTTTCCAAGATGCGGCGCCATGAAAAATCCCGGGGCTGCCGGGAAGGAAACCAGGGGCATCGGTGGACCGGGGAGGTGAGTATGGGGGGCGGAAGTGAGGGGGGGATCAAGAAGGTGGGGCGCGGGGGGCCGGACGAGGGGAGGTTTTGTGACGTCGGTGACCGACCCCGCTCTTTCGGTGGCGGCGGCCCGATCCCACCGTGAATCGTGTGGGGGGGTCAGGGTCGGTGTCACCTTTGGGAGATGCTATTGCAGCACGGCCATGGCGGATTTAATATTTCACCATTTATTGGTGAAATATTAAGAAATTTCTCGATTGGTGTTTCACTTTTAACAGACAATCAGAGCGTCGTGGGCCGGGGGGGTTAAGCCAACCCCTGTGGAAGACAAAGGGGGGCCCGTCCCTGGGGTCGGGTGACCTTTCGGACCCCGGTCACCCGACCCGAGGGACGCGTCCTTTCTGACCCCTAGGGTCCAGGCGGGATTGCACTGACTTTCCCTGCGCCTCATGGCGTTACAGGGGGAAGGGGTTTAAGTGCTATTCAAGGTCGCGGTGACTTGCATCATTCGCGTTTGTGCCATTTTCTGCTAAACTGAAAAGGGCTTTTTTTGGACTCACGTACATTCAATTCCACTGTGAAAAATCCCATCAACATTTGTGGGGGAGTTGTTTCGGCTTACCCCTAAATGTGTTTTTGCATTTCTTTTTTGATCAAGCCACCAAGCCTTTGATGTAATGGAGGCGTGCAAATAAGAATCGCTTCAGCTCTGAACCACATGAACTTAATAAGGAGGACTCATACCCTTCAGGGTATACAAATTATCTTTTTCTCCCTAGTTGATGTATCAGTCCTAT
This sequence comes from Oophaga sylvatica, assembly GCA_033576555.1. Lineage (NCBI taxonomy): Eukaryota > Metazoa > Chordata > Amphibia > Anura > Dendrobatidae > Oophaga > Oophaga sylvatica. Next base: position 223,124,223 of record JARQOD010000005.1, on the reverse strand, counting down.
ACCATAAATAATAAAGATGGTGGAGGTGGGTAAAAGGTAAATATATTGAATTATGTAGATTAAGCAATTATGATGAAGCTTAATTTAATATTTGATAAAGTCCATGGAACGGAACATGAAACTCTATGTGGCAAGTACATCAGTCCAAAAAAATCAAATTGGCCCCGAGGGCAACACCAGGCAACACTCACAAGCTCCTAGGACCACTTCATTTAAAAACCTTTCGGTGCAAAAAGGCAAGCCGAGGGCCCCTCCATTCCTTTTCCAAATTTTTGCCTATCAGTCCCTTCTTGCGTGATCTTGAATTATTCAAAAAGCAAGAGGAGATCTCCGTTTCCCACCATGCCTTTACTTACATGGTGGGCGATGGGGGGGTCCCTTTTATGTTGAATGCGCAGGTGTTCCTCCCCACATGGAACCCCTAGTTGTTTTTCCAGTGTAATTAGGGGAAGGTGATGTGGTCTTATACACCACCCAGTGTTTTTAATTTGTAAAACCCCTTAAAAAAAATGTTTAAACCAGACACGGAGTTGGAGAATGATTGCTGGGGTAGTTCCAATGAATAAGCAATCCCACATTGAAGAAGCGCATGTTTTTCTATCTTGAGGTTCCCCTGCAGGCGCCTTTATACAGGTGTGCACAAGTCTATCCTTTTTGATTACCTTCTTTACGTCACAGGGGGATCTTGGTAAGGATCCGAGGTCGGGGTCAGCAACGGTTCCCAAGGTTTTTCAAGACCTGTATGTTTTTTTGCCTGTTTGCTTGTTATTGTGGTCCATGATCCGGTATGATTGCCTCTCTTTTGACCTGTTTGATTGGTACTGTTCTCTTGTCAGTGAAATGTATGATCCGTCCTGTGTAAATAGATGTCTAAAATCGAAGTAGAATGTAAAAAAACTGTGGGAATCTCCGAGGCCCCATTTGTCTTTCAAACGTTTGTAAAAAAACTATGTTTCAGGGCAAATGAACCCCAAATTTCTACTTCAAATTGTTGGCCCCTAATTTGAGTGCAGCCCAAGGCCAAAATAGCTTTTCAAGCTTTGTAAAAAACTGTGTTTCAGTGACAAATAGAAGCCGTCTCCACTTCAAAATTGGGGGCGCAGGACGGCCAATTTTAGCACTCAATCGGTGTGAAAAAGGCTATATTTCCCTTAAAATTGTTAGGCAAAATTTTTGTTAGGACCTATAAAAGAAAATAATAGTGATTGTTTTTATGACGGGAAAAAAACTGCTGTGGGTTAAAAGGTTGTGAAACAGGGTTACAAGAGGGGATGGCTCTTACAGCATGAGCTGTGGGGAAGGGGGAAAGGTTGGTGTTTGACGTGTTTTTTGTTATGTGGAATGCAGGGGTCTTAAACTGTTTCCCCCGGGGCCCCGCAAAAAATGGGTTTCAAGTTTCCCCTTGCTTGCACTGGGTGCTGGAAAATTTTCTGTAAGGTGATTTTAAAATTTTTTCTGTGCAAACAAGGAAATACTGAAAATGTGACTGTTTGCGACCCTTTTGGAATGCTTTGAGACTCTGTGTTGTGATTTAAAGTCAACAGAACAAAAGTCTTGTCCATCCAAAACAAGAAAAAATTTTATATAAACCGGCTTCGACTCCCTTTCTTTGGGCCCCACAGCTGTATGCCCCTTGTGTGGGCTCGAAGAGCATGTGTCCCCTGGATGGGAGCGTGTCAAGTGGCCCCCTTTCCTTTTTCCCTTAACAATCTTTGAATGGCACCCCTCACCCCCTTTTTTCTGCTTCAAAAAAAATTTCCAAACCAATGACTGTGGGGGAACTCAAAGGGCCTTTGCAGGCTGTTCTGCATTTATTCCATGGGAAACGGGGGTTTCTCCAACAACAAAAATCAAGAGGAGGAAAGCTTAACGTCCCAAAAAAATTTTTTTTGCTAGACCGGGGGGGGAAAAGTAGGACCCCAAACAGAAAATAGACCCTTCATCCCCGTTAACCAAAAGGGTTAAAAGGGACCCCGATGGACGTCCCCGGGCCCCAAAACCTATTGTACTTATGGGTTTTTCACGGCAGAAAGGGGAAAAAAGTGCTCTGAGGGTAAGGGGTGTGAGACGGAGGATGCGATGAGGTTTTAGATCCCTTATGTTTTCCCAGAGGAAAAAAGCTGATGTTTTTAGAGGAAGTGGAGGGGAGGAAATGAGGAGGTTATGTTGCGGTTCCCACAAACACGATGATGCAACCAAAAACAAGCATGCCCCCCCCAGCCCCAATTTTTGAAAAATCCGCTTTTCGAACTTGGGGACAAATTCATTCTTTATTACTAAAATTCCCGCAGAGGGTTTTAAAACGCATCAGCGTTTTTACATTTCTGTAAGCGCATTTTCGCATTTGGTGGCTCGCACCTTAATCATAAACCTCAGCCCCAAATTGGTGTTTTTTACCTTTTGGCGGGGAAAACTGCGTTCGCGGCCCCCCAAGGTTGCCTGCCTGGGCTTTTTTTTAAAAAAGGAGGGGGGTCAAAAGATCGTAAAATTTTGGGGAAAAAAAAAAAAACAAATAGAGGCAAATTAATTTAATTTTTTCAATTTTGGATAAAGGGGACATTTTTTTATCAAAGGCCTAATTTTTGGGGGGGGAAAAATTTAATGCCTTTAAAATGCGGGGGTGCCGGCCCCCCAACCCCAACTCCCATCAATCCCTTTATGCTTCATTCCAAAACTTCTCACCCAAGGTCTCTGGCCGGGTTAAAAAAAAAATTTTTTACCCCCAGCGGGGGTGGTGGAGACGGGGGTGCTTTTCGAAGTAGAAGACTGTGCTTTTATCACCCATATCCCTCCGCTACAGGGGAGAGGGAAGAGAGGGGCTAAGTGCCGGAAATGGTGCATCGTACAGATGCGCCAATTCTGGGGCGGCTGGGTGCTGGTATTTTTAGCCGGAGGGGCGCCAATATCCATGGCCCCTTCCTAGGCTATGAATATCAGCCCACAGCTGTCTGCCTAACCTTTCTGTGTTGTGAATGGGTTTGAGATGAGTTCTGAGCAGAGACTCCCTCTGGTGGTTACAAGCGGTGCTGGTCTGTTCAGTGAAGATTGTGAGGACTGGGAATCAGGTGTTACTGACTGGTCTTATATAAGGGAGTCACTTTCCCATCAGGGTTGCCGGTGATCAATTGTTCTGGTCTCAATCCTTTATTCCAGTTTCCCTTGTAGCCTTCAGAGATATTTTTCTATTTGTTGCATTTTTTTTTACCCTCTGTATCTCTGGGTGCTGGGGAGGATCTTTTTTCTCAATGGAGTTTGCACAGTTGTCTGGCCGTGTGGATCAGCTTGCCACTGAGGTTCGGAGTATTGCTGCATATGTTGCTAGGTTGCCTGTTGTGGAACCTAGGATCCCCATGCCAGATTTGTTTTTGGGGGATCGAGCTAAGTTTCAGAATTTCAAAAATAATTGTAAATTGTTTTTTGCCTTAAAATCTAAGTCCTCAGGGAACGCAGCGCAGCAGGTTCAAATTATCATCTCTCTCCTGCGCGGCGATCCTCAGGATTGGGCTTTCTCCCTGACACCTGGGGATCCTGTTTTGAGTGATGTTGATGCATTTTTTCAGGCTTTGGGGTTATTGTACGATAAGCCTAATGTCACTGATCAAGCTGAAAAAGCCTTGTTAGCATTAAATCAGGGGCTTGATGACGCTGAGTTATACTGTCAGAGATTCCATAGGTGGGCAGTCCTGACCAAATAGAATGACGACGCTTTGGCAGCCCTTTTCCGGAAGGGTCTGTCAGATAATGTAAAGGATGTTATGGTGGGATTCCCTGTCCCCTCTGGTCTCAATGATTCTATGTCATTAGCGATTCAAATTGACAGACGTTTGCGTGAGCGGAGAAGTATGCGTGGAATGGTGTTGCCTTGTGAACCAGCTTCTGAACCCATGCAGTGTGATAGAGTGGTGTCTGGGGCACAGCGTCATGAGTTTCGAAAGCGCAATGGTTTATGTTTCTACTGTGGTGATGCCTCTCATGCTATTTCAGTCTGCCCTAAGCGGGGAAGACGTTTTGCACGCTCAGTTGTCTTGGGTAGTGTTCAGACTAAGTTTTTATTAACTGTCACTCTGATATGCTCTCTGTCCTCATTTTCTGCTCAGGCTTTCGTTGATTCTGGAGCAGCTATTAACCTGATGGATTATGATTTTGCTAAACGTTGCGGGTTTCCCTTGATACCCCTACAGAAGTCTATTCCCCTACTGGGGATCGATTCTACCCCTTTGGCTGAGAATAAACCTCAGTTCTCTACTCAGGTGATAATGAGGGTTGAACCTGATCACCAGGAGTGCTGCAAATTTTTGGTTCTGTATAATCTGCATGACATTATCGTACTGGGCTTCCCTTGGTTACAGTCTCATAATCCTGTTTTGGATTGGAAATCTGTGTCTGTAACCAGTTGGGGCTGCCAATGTGTTAATACCAACACTCCTGTTTTTTCTGCCTCCCCCCAGGTTCAGGATGTTCCTGACTTTTTGATTGATTTTTCTGATGTGTTTAGCGAAAGTAAATCTGCATCCTTGCCCCCCCATAGGAGCTATGACTGCGCTATTGAATTAGTGCCTGGTAGTAAATTCCCTAAAGGTCGCCTTTTTAACTTGTCTGTACCTGAACATGACGCTATGCGGTCTTATATCAAGGAATCATTGGAGAAGGGTCATATCAGACCATCCTCTTCACCCTTAGGTGCCGGTTTTTTCTTTGTGGCCAAATAAGATGGTTCATTAAGGCCGTGTATTGATTATCGTCTCTTGAACAATATTACTGTGAAATATCAATACCCGTTACCCTTGATTTCTGACCTGTTTTCCAGGGTGAAAAACGCTACTTGGTTTACCAAGCTTGACCTCAGGGGGCGTATAACCTTATTCGCATTAAGCACGGGATGAATGGAAGACGGCATTCAATACCCCTGAAGGGCATTTTGAGTACCTAGTGATGCCCTTTGGGCTCACTAATGCTCCTTCTGTCTTCCAGTCCTTCATGAATGACATTTTCAGGGATTTTGTGGATAAATTTCTGATTGTTTATTTGGATGATATCTTGATTTTTTCTAATGACTGGGACTCTCATGTGAAACATGTTCGAACTGTGTTCCAGATTTTGAGAGAGAATGCTCTGTATGTGAAGGGATCAAAGTGTCTTTTTGGCGTACAGAGGATCTTATTTCTGGGATTCATTTTGTCCCCATCTGTTATTGAAATGGACCCGGTCAAGGTTCAGGCCATCTGTGATTGGGTCCAACCTACTTCATTAAAAGCTCTTCAGAGATTTTTGGGTTTTGCCAATTTTTATCGTAAATTTATTGGTAATTTCTCGGTTATTGTTAAACCATTAACTGATCTGACCAGAAAGGGTTCTGATGTGGTGAATTGGCCTCCTGAGGCAGTCTCTGCATTTCAGGAACTTAAGCAGAGATTCACTTCTGCTCCTGTTCTACGGCAGCCTGATGTTTCTCTGCCATTTCAGGTGGAGGTTGATGCCTCTGAAATTGGGGCAGGTGCCGTTTTGTCCCAAAAAGATCCAGAGACCTCTAATAGTAACCCTTGTGCCTTTTTCTCTCGAAAATTTTCTCCTACTGAACGTAATTATGACGTGGGTAATCGGGAGTTATTGGCCATGAAGTGGGCTTTTGAAGAGTGGAGACATTGGCTGGAGGGAGCCAAACATCAGGTGGTGGTCCTTACGGACCATAAGAATCTGGTTTATCTGGAATCTGCCAAGCGACTCAATCCTAGACAGGCCAGGTGGGCCTTGTTTTTCACACGTTTTAATTTTGTGGTTTCCTTTCTTCCTGGCACTAAGAATGTTAAGGCGGATGCCCTCTCGAGGAGTTTCCTTGCGGACTCTCCTGAGTTATCTGATCCTTCTGTTATTTTGAAAGAGGGTGTAGTTCTTTCCGCCATCTCGCCCAATTTGAGACTTGCTCTGGAGGGGTGTCAGGAGGATAGGCCCGAGTGCTGCCCTGTTGGAAAATTGTTTGTCCCGGACCAGTGGAAAAAGAGTGTGATGTCTGAGATTCATTGTTCCGCATTGGCGGGGCATCCCGGAATTTTTGGTACCAGAGACTTGGTTAGTCGGTCCTTTTGGTGGCCTACCTTGTCTCGTGATGTCAGGGAATTTGTGCAGTCCTGCGGGACTTGCTCTCGCTCCAAGCCTTGCTCTCGCTCTAGTGGTTTGTTGATGCCATTGCCTGTGCCCAAGAGACCATGGACCCATATCTCTATGGATTTCATTTCCGACCTTCCTGTTTCTCAGAGAATGACCACCATCATGGTAATTTGTGATAGGTTTTCCAAAATGATACATCTTGTGCCATTACCTAAGTTGCCTTCCTCCTCTGAATTAGTGCCGTTGTTCCTTCAGCACGTGGTTCGTTTACACGGCATTCCTGAGAACATTGTGTCTGACAGAGGAGTCCAGTTTGTTTCCAGATTTTGGAGGACATTTTGTTCTAAACTGGGTGTTCAATTGTCTTTCTCCTCGGCATTTCATCCTCAGACCAATGGTCAAACTGAGAGAACAAACCAGACATTGGAGACTTATCTTAGATGCTTTGTGTCTGCTGATCAGGATGACTGGGTCTCTTTTTTACCTTTGGCTGAGTTTGCTCTTAATAATAGGGCTAGCTCTGCCACTTTGATGTCTCCGTTTTTCTGTAATTCTGGGTTTCACCCTCAATTTTCTTCAGGACAGACGGAGGCTTCTGTCTGTCCAGGTGTTGACTCTGTTGTGGAGCGTATGCAACAGATTTGGGACCAGGTAGTGGAGAGGTTGTCCCTCTCTCAGGAGAAGGCCCAGCGGTTTGCTAACCGGCATAGGACTGATGGTCCTCGGTTTAAAGTGGGGGACTTGGTCTGGTTGTCCTCAAAGAATATTCCTATGAGAGTAGCATCTCCTAAATTTAAGCCTAGGTTCATTGGACCTTATAAGATCATTGAGATTCTTAATCCTGTTTCTTTTCGTTTGCTTCTTCCAGGGACATTTAAGATCCATAACGTGTTCCACAAGTCCTTGTTGAAGAGGTTTGTTGAGCCAGTGGTTCCTGCTGCTGTGCCTCCTGACCCTGTTTTGGTTGAGGGCAATCTGGAGTATGTGGTTGAGAAAATATTAGATTCTCGTTTTTCTAGACGGAAACTCCAGTATTTGGTTAAGTGGAGAGGTTATGGTCAGGAAGACAATTCTTGGGTGTTTGCTTCGGACATCCATGCTAGGAGACTCATCCGTGCGTATCATAGAACTCATCCTGACCGACCTGGTTGCTCAAATGAGGGTTCGGTGACCCCTCCTCAAGGGGGGGATACTGTTGTGAATGGGTTTGAGATGAGTTCTGAGCAGAGACTCCCTCTGGTGGTTACAAGCGGTGCTGGTCTGTTCAGTGAAGATTGTGAGGACTGGGAATCAGGTGTTACTGACTGGTCTTATATAAGGGAGACACTTTCCCATCAGGGTTGCCGGTGATCAATTGTTCTGGTCTCAATCCTTTATTCCAGTTTCCCTTGTAGCCTGCTGTGTCGTGTCTGCATCTCCTGCTAACAGATAAGACATTTTCTTCTTTTGTGTTTGTGCTATATTTTTGCATTTTGTCCTGCACTTCTGTGGGGGCCTTCAGGGTCCCCTCGGGGGGCTTCTGCCCTCTCAGTTTTGTTCAGCCACTGATGTTTGTACTTTTGCTTTTTCCAGTTTTTTCAGTGGCTGCTGTTTTGATTTTGTTACACCAGAGAACTAATTTAGGTGGTAGAGGTCGTGTGATCTCAGGTGATTTTGAAATTAGTAGAGTTGGTGCTTTTCAGGGTTTTCTGGGATTGCAGTAAGTACCCTTCCTATCCTTTTCTATTTAGTTAGTTTGGGCCCCAGCGTTTGCTCATACTATTTTCTTTCTGTGTCAGTATTTCATCTTGTCTAACCGCCATTACATGTTTGGGGGCTTTCTATTATCTTTGGGGTTCTGCTCCGGGGCAGATAGCTTTCCTATTTCTATCTTTAGGTGTAGTTAGTTTCTCAGGCTGTGACGAGGCGTCTAGGACCAACGTAGGAACGCTCCACGGCTGCCTCTAGTTGTGGTGGTTAGTCAGGGTACTGCAATCTCATAGATTCCAACTGCTCTGGTGTATTGCCTTTTTACCTGCACTCCTCAGCTACCGAAACATAACATTTCTGGCTATAAATTATAGGGGGTGTTATGAATGTGCTGGAGATGATTTCTGAGCAGAGTCTCCCTCTGGTGGTTGCAGACAGTACTGAACCTCACAGCGAGGAATGGCAATCTGGGATCACGGACTGGACTGATATAAGGGAGGTTCCCTCCCATGATGGTCGCCGGTGATCAATTGTTCTTGTCTCAATTGTGGTTCCTGGTTCATTTGGAAGTTTGCTGAGTCTTGCTTGCATCTTCTGTTTTCAGATAAGATATTTTCTGCTTTTATTTTTGTGCTTGCTTTTTGCATAGTTCCCTGCACTTCTGTGTAGGTCAGTCGGGTCCCCTCCTGGGGGCCTGTGCTCCTCTCAGTTTATCTGAAGCCACTGTTATTTGTTCATTTGCTTTTTCCTGTTTTTTCAGTAGCTGCGGCTTAGTTTTGTTACACCAGAGATCTGATTTAGGTGGTAGAGATCGTGTGATCTCAGGTGTTTTTTTTTTCTACGAATTTACACCTTTAATTAACCCCTACATGTGTGAAATTTTGCACACATACACTCATGAAATTGTTAGTGAAAACCATATATCAAACTACATGAAATGACATAGTTAACTTTATGTAAACCATGTGTCATTTCATGTAGGGTCTGTAATTTCACAAAAGCCGGCAATTGAATTAGCGGCTATTATACTATGTAGAAGTGTATGTACTATAAATATATATATATATATATATATATATATACATGTGTCACAAATTCAATGACATATATATATATATATATATATATATGTATATGAGGTGTAAAATTGTTGAAAAAAAATGCGTGGGCTCCTGCCCTATTTTCTCAACCAGACAGACAAAGCCAGCGAGTGGGGCAGATAATAATAGCCCAGAGAGGGACCATTATTTTTGGCCCCCCTGGCTACTAACATCTGCCCCCAGACACCCCAGAAAAGGCAAATCTATAATTAGATTCGCCTTTCTGACACTTTGCCCGTCTATTCCCATTGCCCTGTGGTGGTGGCAAATGGGTTAATAAGGGGTTAAAGCCACCTTGCTATTGAAAGGTGACTTTAATCCAGGTTAATAATTGAGAGCTGTCAATTAGACAACTATCAATTATTAATCCTATTGTATGAAATAAAAATAAAACACACACACTTAAATTAAAAATCATTTTAATGAAATAAACACAGTTTTTGACCATATTTTATTTAACTGCCATTCCTTGTGAAGCCATTGTTCACCTGTAATAGAAATAAAATAATAAAGCAACATTATTCTTACCTATCCGATGTTCAGTCAGGTACCCCGATGTAATCCTTCTGAAAGGGTTAATGTTTACTGCAGGGACCGCAGCTAATGCTGACAGCCTCGTAGTAAACCCCCGACTGAATCATCTCCTCTCCTGGCTGACAGGAGAGGAAGTGGTTAGCATAATTGATTGCTTCCCACTTTCACTTCAGGTCAGCCAGGGACACCGCACTGCATCAGTGACGTCAGAGGGAATCCCGGCTGACCTGAAGTGAACTGATTAACAAAAATAGGGGATCCCCTCGAAAAAAAAATGGCGTGGGGTCCCCCCTATTTTTGTTAACCAGCCTGATGAAGCAGACTACTGAAGCCTGTTTTTTCAGGCTGTTAAGGAGCCAATATCCATGGACCTTACCAGCTTGATAATACCAGGCCACAGCAGTCTGCTTATCTTGGCTGGTTAACAAAAATAGGGTTTCCCCTCAAAAAAAAAATGGCGTGGGGTCCCCCCTATTTTTGTTAACCAGCCAGATGAAGCAGACTGCTGATGCCTGGTTTTTCAGACTGGTAAGGATCCAAGATCCATGAATCTTGCAAGCCTGATAATACCACGCCACAGCAGTCTGCTTAGCTTGGCTGGTTAACAAAAATAGGGGATCCCTCGAAAAAAAATGGCATGGGGGTCCCTCTAGTTTTGTTAACCAGCCAAGTAAAAAGCAAACTGCTGCAGCATGGTATTAAAAGACTGTCAAGGCCCATGGATTTGACCCTCAACAGCCTAAAAATACCAGGCTGCAGCAAGATGCGCCAATTGTGGCACTTTACCTGGCTCTTTCACTTGCCCTGTAGTGGTGGCAAGCGGGGTAATAAGGGGTTAATGTCACCTTTAATTGAACGGTGACAATAAGCCCGGTTAATAATGGAGAGGCGTCAATAAGACAACAATCCATTATTAATCATAAAGGTTGAAAATTTTTTAAAAAATACACACCCAGAAAAAAGTCTTTTAATGAAATAAAACACAACACAGTTTTCATTTTTATTTCACGCTCTTCCTGCGACGCCATCGTTCTCCTGTAAAAAAACAAAAATAACAAACCAACACAAATACTCCCTGTCTGACGCAGTCCAAAATCACGAGTGTCCCACGACGAGTCCAGCTCTGCTACATCTGGATGACAGCGTGGCCGTCCACGTGGGAGAGGAAGAGGGAAAAATTTGTTGTCTGCTCCCTCAACTTCAGCACCCGTTAGGAGCAGGGCTCTTTTAAAGAGCACAAGGGGTGCGCCCAAGAGTTGTGGTGCATGGGCCTTTTTCAACCAAGTTGCAGATGACGTTACAGTAGTCAGATGCAAGCTTTGTCGACAAACTGTGCGGAGAGGGAAGAACGTCAGCAACCTTAATACCACCAATATGTTGACGCATGTCAGGAAGAGGCACCCTGTGGAGTGGCAGCATCACACCCAAGATGATTCACCACCTGCAGTTGGTCCCCCACCTTCCATCCCTTCAGCCACCTCTTCCTCCAGCTCGCAAACAGCTGCTCCTGATTCCTCACCAGAATGCCAGGGTGCATCTACAGGCAGTGTAGTACGGCGGCACACTGTCTGTACTTTGTCAGCATCAGCATCCCAATCGCTGGTATCCTCACACTCCCAAACCAGTGTGCAGCCATCTGTCACACAGGTGTGGAAGAAAAGGAGCCCGTACTCGGCAAACCACCCACGAGCACAGGGCATGAATTCTCGCACTGCCAAACTGCTTGCAGTGGAAATGCTACCATTCTGGCTGGTGAGCAAACCAGCCTTTATCGATATGTTGGGGTTTGCAATCACACAATACAGCGTTCCCAGCCGCTCCTAATTCAGCAGGCAAGCTGTCCCCGCCCTGCAACAGCGTGTGGAGTGTAAAATTAAGCATGTGCTCCAAAATGCAGTTAGTAGCAAGGTCCACCTGACCACCGACGCGTGGACCAGTCAGCATGGCCAGGGATGCTACATTTCCATCACCGCCCATTGGGTAAATGTAGTTGAGCCTGGAACTGAAGTAGACAGTGCAAGTGCGCGGGTCCTGCCAACTCCACGGATTGCAGGCCTCTCCTCCGTACAAATTGACTCCTCCTCATACTCCTCGTCAGAATCACCTGCACCCAGACGCACCACAACAACCGATTTCAGCACTGCATCGGCCAAACATCAACAGGCCGTGTTGAAATTGGTTTATCTGGGTAATGTTAGCCACACCGCAACCGAGCTGTGGAACACTCTCAAGGAGCAGAGCGACATGTGGCTTGCGCCGCTCAACCTCCAGCCAGGTATGGTGGTGTGTGACAACGGCCGAAACCTGGTCACGGCTCTGGGCCTAGGTGGTCTGACTCACATTCCATGCCTTGCTCATGTCCTAAACTTGGTGGTGCCGAGTTTCCTTAGGAACTGTCCTGACCTTGAGGAGCTGCTGCACAAAGTCAGATACGAGTGCTCTCATTTGCTGCGTTCAAGCATGGCTGCATCGCGCCTTTCAGCCATGCAGCGCAGATTGGGCCTTCCTGAGCATCGAATCATTGTTGACCTCCCCACCAGGTGGAATTCAACTTTGCATATGCTGCGGAGGTTGTGTGAGCAGCAACCTGCAATAATGGAGTTGCAGCTGCAGCAGGCGCAAAGTAGGCGACACATATCTCAGCCCTCCCACTTTACAACCACAGAGTGGGCAACCCTGAAGGACAATTGCACCTTTTTGAAGTGCTTCGAGGACTCCACTCTGATGGTGAGCGTGGATGCTGCCCTACTCAGCCTGACTATTCCCCTTATATGCCTTATAGAATTATCACTTAAAGGACTAAGGGATGAGGTTTCTCAGGAGGAGGAGGAATATGATGAGACACTTGCACCAACCAGGCAATCTTCATCGGCCCGGTTGGTACAAAGCTCTGTGGGTGCCTCACAAAGGTCCAGGCAGGACACAGCAAGCGAGGAGGATGAGGAGGACTATGAGGATGAGCTAGAGGAGGAAAGTACACAGCACTCTACTAGTAGTCACCAGATAGAGAGTGGATGGAGTGATGCAGATCAGCCAGAGCACATTCCTGCAGCTGGTGACAGCGATGCATGACCAGTTGGCAGCCTTCAGCATATGAGTGACTTCATGCTGCAGTGTCTGGGAAAAGACCCAAGCGTGGCTCGTATTCTCCACACAAATGACTACTGGGTGGCCACCCTCTTAGATCCACGTTACCTGGACAGCCTTGAAAGCCTAATTACACCGTTGAACCGGGCGCGTAAAATGCAGGAGTACCAAGAAGCACTGGTTAATTCTCTCATGTACTGTATACCACCGTATAGCAGTGATGCGCGTGCACTAGCAGGCACCTCAGTGCGTCCTAAGCCCCGCGGAATCCGTTCAGAAGCCAATAGCAGAAGCAGTACATCTGCTACTGACAGGTTCAGCATACCCAACCTGTTCCAACGGTTTCTGAACCCGCAAACAGTTCGGGCACCATCAGCACAGACAGTGCAACGTACTAGGAGGCAACGTTACCGTGACAAGGTGGCACAATACCTCTTCACCCCTGTCAGTGGGCTTCAGGATGGATCTGCCCCTTCAATGTTTGGGTCTCCAAGTTGGATACATGGCCCGAGCTTAGCCATTATGCCTTGGAGGTCCTGGCTTGTCCTGTTGCCAGTGTGATTTCTGAACGCGTCTTTAGTGCAGCTGGCAATGTACTAACAGACCAACATACCAGACAATCTGCTGCAAATGTGGACTGACTTACATTCCTAAATATGAACCAGGCCTGGATTTCTGGTGACTTTTGCTGCCCTGGGCCACAGTACACAGGTCACATGCATGGTTGGTAGCAGTATGCATGCTCTGTCATGTGCCTATATTGCACACAGCGTAATCTGTTATGCCCATGCTTTGGCCTGTACTTGGTAGCACCTGGTTCTGTGACTGACTCTTTCACCTCATACTGTTTTCCATTGGCTCTAGTACCGCCAGCTAGTGGCCATTTCTGTGACTGTCACTTTCACAGCATGCCGTGTTTCTGGCTCTAGTACGCCAGCTAGTTCCCATTCCGTGACTGCCACTTTCACAGCATGCCGTGATTCTGGGCTCTAGTACCGCCAGCTAGTGCCTATTTCCGTGACTGCCACTTTCACAGCATGCTGTGTTTCTGGGCAACAGTACCGCCAGCTGTACCTCGTTAGACCAAAGTAGAAAAAAAGGACGACAGATGCCAAACACCTATAGGCAGAAGCACAAGAGGCGGGATCCAGCCACGCCGGCTGTTTCGTGGCGGTGAAGTGCGGACACAGGTACCTCCCCCAAAGGGTAAACCGAGTTCTAGCATCGCCAGCTGGTTCTCGGGAGTGCCCAAGGGCACTGGTACCTCCTGCTCCAAACCGTGTTTCGACAACGCTCGCTCTAACCCTAACCCTTACCCTACTAACCATAAACCCTAACCCTACCCCAACTAATCCTAACCCAAAGAAAAAACACCGCTGTTAAGAAGATGGCGACCAGTTTTCTTGCTACAGTTTTCGCTCTGTGCATTTTTCTATCGATTTTTTTGCTCCTCTGCCTCTGCATACTCCTTCCCCATTATCCTGAGGTGTTTACCCTCCATTTTATCCATTATATAGCACTGTAGCTGTCATTTTGTAATTTCGATTTTTTTCTCCCATTGACTTGCATTGATATCGGAAATCGGAAATTCCGATATCCGATATTTTTCCAATATCGGAAATCGGAATTCCGATATGATTTCGGGCAATATCGCTCATCCCTATTCAAGACCTTAAATGGAATGACCAACCCGAGACAATATCATGACATAAAAATGGAATCTATGGACAAGTCGAGATTGAATACCAGGAGAATAGACAAAAACATGCTTAGGCAGGCCAGGGTAAAAGACATAGTGAATGGCAGAATTGATGTAGCCAGGTCTCAAGCCGGGTCAGGGTATTTATCAGGGTCATGTTCAGGTTTAGCACCTGAGCTCAAGGGCAAACAAGCAATATGCTGAGAGTTTATGTAGGCTGTGATACAGAACCATTGGCAAAAGCAGGGACCTGATTACACCTGCTGGATAGCACATACAATAATTAGCCTGACTGACCATGCTATTTCCTCCATCATCAGTGCAATACACAGAGTAAATACAGTAGTGTATGCCTTCAGTGGCAGACATTGATGGTTAAAGTCCAGGTAGAGATGTGAAAGTTAGACTATTCAATTTCAACACATCTGATTATTTAGTTCTGTACACCCTTCTCCTAAATCAGAACCCATGAAAATTTCTAAAATTCAGGCCAATGAGAGTCTGGGAAATAAATAGATTAACAAAAACAATAGTACTTTGAAATTATATGTAATCAATCAATTGAATACTAATGATAATGTTGTAGGGACTGGGGAATGAATGCTTACCTTTAAAGTATCAGTGAGGAAGTAATGCTGTCACATTGGAAAAGACTTCACTAATTACTTTTTGAAAGACAGAAGTCTACTGTAATAATTCTTTGGATTCAGTGCCTTCAGTGTAGGTTAGAATAAACTATTTTTCCTACATCAGTAACAAAAATACATAGAAATACATATACATAATAATGAGGCATTTAAAGTGTAACCATCATTTTTATATTAAAGATAGAAAATGACATAGAACCATACAATCATAGAATGGTAGAGTTGGAAGGGACCTCAAAGGTCATCTGGTCCAACCACGTGCTCAATGCAGAATTCACTAAATCATTCCAGACATACAGTTGTGCTCAAAAGTTTACATATACTGGCAGAATTTTTGCTTTCTTGGACTTATTTCAGAGAATGAGTAATTACACCAAAACTTTTTCTCCACTTCTGGGTAATGGTTGGGTGAAACCATTTATTGTCAGACTACTGTGTTTTCTCTTTTTGAATAATAATGACAACCCAAAACATCCAAATGATCCTGATCAAAAGTTTACATACCCTGGTAATTTTAGCCTGAAAACATGCACATACGTTGACACAAATAGGTTTGAATGGCTACTAAAGGTAACATCCTTACCTGTGACCTGTTTGCTTGTAATCAGTGTGTGTGTGCATAAAAGCTGAGTGACTTTCTGGGTTCCAGACAGACACTTGCATCTTTCATCCAGCCACTGACATTTCTGGATTGTGAGTCAAGAGGAAAGCAAAAGAATTCTCAACAGATCTATGGGAAAAGGTAGTTGAACTGTATAAAACTGGAAAGGGATACAAAAAGATATCCAAGGAATTGATAATGCTAGTCAGCAGCGTTCAAACTGTGATTAACAAATGGAAAATCAGATGCTCTGTAAAAGCAAAATCACGGTCAGGTAGACCAACAAAAATTTCATCCACAACTGCCAGGAAAATTGTTTGGGATGCAAAGAAAAACCCACAAATAACATCAGCTGAAATACTGGACTCTCTGAAAGCTAGCGGTGTGGCTGTTTCAAACTGCACAACAAGGAGGCACTTGAAGAAAAATGGGCTGCATGGTCGACTAGCCAGAGGAAAGTCATTACTGAGCAAATGCCACAAAGTATCTTGCCTACAATACGCAAAACAGCACAGTGACAAGCCTCAAAACTTCTGAAACGAGGTACTTTGGAGTGATGAGACCAAAATTGAACTTTTTGGCCACAACCATAAATGTCACATTTGGAGAGAGATCAACAAGGCCTATGATAAAAGGAACACCATTCCTACTGGAAAGCATGGAGGTGAATCGCTGATGTTTTGGGGATGTATTAGCTAAAATGGCACAGGAAATTGGTCAAAGTTGAAGGAAAGATGATGCAGCATGTTATCAGCAAATACTGGAAGCAAATTTGCAATCATCAGTCCGGAAGCTGGGCATGGGATGTATTTGGATGTTCCAACATGACAAAGATCCAAAACACAAGGACAAGTCGACCTGTCATTGGCTACACAGAACAAAGTGAAGGTTCTGGAGTGGCCATCTCAGTCTCTTGACCTCAAAATCATTGAGCCACTCTGGGGAGATCTCAAGCATGCAGTTAATGCTAGACAGCCCAGGAATTTACAGGTACTGGAGGCTTTTTGCCAAGAATAGTGGGCAGCTTTACCATCTGAGAAAATAAAGAACCTCATCCACAACTACCACAAAAGACTTCAAGCTGTCTTTGATATTAGAGTGAGCAATCCACAGTATTAAGGAGTGGGGCATTTAAATTTTTGATCAGGGTCATTTGGATGTTTTGGGTTGTCATTATGATTTAAAAAGAAAAAACACAGTAGTTTGACAATAAAAGGCTTCAGCCAACCAATAACCATGAGTGGAGAAAAAGTTTTGGTGTTATCATTCATATTCTCTGAAAAAGGCCAAGAAAGCAAAGATTCTGCTGTGGTATGTAAGCTTTTGAGCACAACTGTATATACTATTGGTTAGAGGGTTCCCAAACTGTTAATATGAAATCATACTTTATTGTATATACAGTACAAGGTGGTCTTATACTGTGTACAGTATTTATAAAGATTGAATACTTGCCTACCATGAAAAATAGATTGTAGAATATAACTTTATATTTTTCTGAGGAACAACATTTACCACACATTAATTACTTTTACCTCCTGTAAAGGGTCTCTGTAACATTGATACAATATTGAATTGTATTTGCTTTCCTTAAGAAGCACTCCTATAAAAATCTTTTTCTCATAATATATTGCAATCATCATATTCTAAAGCACTGTGCAATTAAAATTGCTAATTTTGCTTTTCTACCCAGCTAACTCTTCTCTTGTACTTTAAAATTGATTAAAATTGACGCGTTGAATCCTTCTAACACTATGTAGAAACTGAAGGTCAATTTTCCCTGTATATATCAGTCACTCCAAATGTCTCTGGCAGGGAGAGGAGGTATCATCTAAGTCAGGTGTTGAATAGAGAATTAAGTTTTGCATAAAAAAGACTTCCTGTTTCTACATAGAGCAGAGAAAAATTAGTTTGGTACAAAGGCAAAATGAGCAATTATAAGTACTCAGTGTTATATAATTTGATGAATGCAATATATTAAGATAATAAAAACTTTGATGGGAATGCTTCTTCAAGACATAATTGAAGCTGTAAAAAGGAGACTGCATCAACAGTAAACCTCTACCTAGTTTTGTGTGGATCAATATTCATAGAGCAACTGCACTAACAGCTTTTAAATTAAACATTATTGTATTTACTATTACAGTGCAATGGTTTTAAACAAATATTGAAAGTGTAGTTACTTTTTAACAACAAATTGAGAATGAAGGAACAGGCTACAGTTACTGTATGTGTGAGTTATGTGTTGATAGATAGATAGATACAGTCAAGGCTGAAAGTGTTGCCACCCTTTAATTGTTCCTGAGCATGAAGTATTTTTCCCAGAAAATAATTGCAATTACACATGTTTTGTTATATACCTGTTTATTTCCTTTGTGTGTATTGGAAAAAAAACAGAAAAAATGTAATTTGGACATAATTTCACACAAAAACCCCAAAATGGGTTGGGCAAAGTTGTTGGTACCTTTCTAAAAATGTGGGTAAACAACTGTTAGGGTTCGAGTTCCCGCTCCTGCACAAGGGGAGTCTCGAACCAGTGCCGCTGCAGTCTCCCATTCATCTCCGGCCGCAGTGGAGCCTGCTCAGCAGAGACGTCGGTCCAAGCGTCTTGCCCACTCCACTACTGGGCAGTGACTTGCTGCTGCCTTTCCTGGATCTGCTATTATAGCCAGTTCTGGAGCAGACGTCTTTGGGACAAAGTCCTGCATTTTCCCTTCTAAGCGTGCCCAGAGTGAGATCTCTCATTGGAGATCAGGGGTCACATGCTCAGGTACTGCAGCAGCTCCTATTGGCCCGCCAGGAAGGTCCTGTTACTACTAGTCTTCTGAACAGGTTTCTCATTGGTCCTTGTTCCTGGAAGGTCTTGTAGTTGTTGCTATAAAAGGGTAGCATGGCTGGGCCGCCATGCGCTAATATCAACCATTGTATGCTATGCGCCAGTGTGGTCATGCGTGTGTGTGGTTAGGGACCCGGCTGAAATAAGCCATTAGAATACCGACTTAATCGGTGAGGAGTTTGGTGTGCTAGTTGGTCAGGGTCGGTGTCCTAGATGCCCTAGATTACCAGCATAACCGGTGAGGAGTTTGATTGCCGTATTCAGGGTCTGGCGTTCAGACGCCATAGATTGCGGGTGACTCCCGCGAGGACATTAGCGCATGACCACGTATTATGCTCGCTTAGCAATTAACCGTGTGCCTGAGAGCCTGACAGGACACTGTGCTTTTTCTCAGCGGTTCTGTGACGTAACAGGGTTCGCTCTCGACGCTAGACAGCGCCCTAGCGTTTTACTTTGCGGCTCACTGAAGCTAAGTGAGTTCGCACCTATCGCCATATAGCGCTGTGGCATCCCGCTAGCGGCTCTGGGGATTAACAGAGTTTGCACTTACTGCCACAATGCGCTACGGCGTTTATTTTAGCGGCTCTGGGATAACAGAGTTCGCTACTTTCGCCATCTTACTAGCAGCAGGCTTCGCTTGCACGGTGGACTCCGGCTGCGAACGCACCTCTCTACTTTATATATTTGGTGCGTTCCGCAGACCCTTAACATAATATTAGCGCCAGGTCTGGCTAGTAAAATGGCGGATGAACAGCGTCTATCGCAGTACATCCAGCAGCTGGAGGGTAGGTTGGCGGCTCTTGAGCGTACAACCTCAGCTGTGGATGTTACCGCAGTCGCTGTTCAGGCTGCTAGCATGGCTGCAGCCAGTTTGTCTTCTGCCACCTCTGCCCCTACATTATCCCACCTCCCGCTTCCTGACAAGTTTGCCGGTGATAGCAAGCAATGTCGGGGATTCGTGAGTCAGTGCTCTATACAGCTCAAGCTTCTGGCTGCACGTTTTCCCACGGATCGGGCACAAGTGGGTTTTGTACTTTCTCTACTCTCGGGCAGAGCGTTGGAGTGGGCAACGCCGCTGTGGGAGAGCGACGATCGTGTGGTGCGGAGTGCTCCTCGTTTCTTGGAGGCTCTTAAAAAGGTCTTTTTAGGACCTCAGGTCACCCACGATACGGCGCTACAACTGCTGGCATTGGCACAGGGTTCGTCTTTGGTCAGTCTGTTTCCGTCCAGTTTCGGACTCTGGCTTCTGAGCTAGATTGGTCTGATAAAGTTCTTATTCCAATCTACTGGCGAGGACTGGCTGACCATGTTAAAGACGCTTTGGCTACCAGGGAGATTCCCGCCACACTGGAGAAGCTTATCTCCATATCTACCCGCATTGACCTCCGTTTTCATGAGCGGAGGTTGGAGCGGGCCCAGTGTAGGCAGAGGTTTCGGTTGGCTCCTACCTTTGCCAAACCTCTCGAATTCCCCGATCTGGTGTCCGAACCCCAAAAGGCCACAGAAGTTCCTAATGCAGGACCTAAGTCTCGGTCCGTCCGAATATCCGTGGTCTGTAACCGTTGTCAGCAGACAGGACACTATGCCAACAAATGTCCACAGCGATCGGGGAAGCGATCGCGTCTAGTGGCCCTGAGAGGAGGTTCACTAGAGACAGCGGCATTTTCCTCCAAGATGACACTTAAAGGGACAATCACTGTTGGTACTTCCATTCTCACCGCCGACCTTTGCGTGGACTCAGGAGCAGAGGGGAATTTCATGTCCTCTAGCTTTGCTCGCCGTCATGCAATACCTCTGGTGGCGCTTGACAAATCAGTGACTGTCCGGGTAGTGAATGGGTCGACATTGCCCTCACAAATTACACTCCAGACTGTTCCACTTGCATTATCTGTATCTCCTTCCCATCAGGAACTTATTTCCCTACTCGTCCTTCCCGAGGGAATAGACGAGATCCTACTAGGTATACCTTGGCTCCGTTTCCACTCCCCACATATAGAGTGGACTCCGGGTAGGATACTGGGTTGGAGTGATGCATGTAGAGGCAGATGTGTCAGGAGTTGCGTTCAGGTTACCACTACGGAGTTACCCGCAGATCTTACTCCACTTCCCAAGCACTACTGGTCATATGCAGACGTGTTCTCCAAGAAGGCTGCGGAGACTCTTCCGCCTCATCGCCCCTATGACTGTCCTATCGACCTCTTGCCTGGCACAGAACCTCCTCGGGGAAGGGTCTATCCCCTCTCTCTTCCTGAGACAGAGGCCATGTCGCAATATATTCAGGAGAACCTGGCAAGAGGGTTTATTAGGAAGTCGGTGTCACCGGCAGGGGCGGGATTTTTCCTTCGTGCAGAAGAAAATGGAGAATTGCGTCCGTGTATTGATTACAGGGGTCTTAACGCCATCACCGTTAAAAACAAGTACCCGTTGCCCCTGATTTCTGAGCTATTTGATAGGCTTCGGGGAGCAAGGGTATTCACTAAATTAGATCTGCGCGGTTGCTTATAACCTGATTCGCATCCGTGAGGGGGACGAATGGAAGACGGCTTTTAATACCAGGGATGGGCATTATGAATATCTGGTGATGCCCTTTGGGCTCTGTAATGCTCCAGCAGTTTTCCAAGACTTTGTCAATGACATCTTCCGGGATATGCTCTCCACCTCGGTCGTAGTCTATCTGGATGATATACTCATCTTCTCTCCAGATATTGACTCCCACCGGAGAGATGTCTGCAGAGTCTTCTATCTCCTACGGGCAAATTCCCTCTACGCAAAGTTGGAGAAATGTGTGTTTGAGCAGGAGTCCTTACCTTTCCTGGGCTATATCATCTCCGCCCAGGGATTGGCTATGGATCCTGCCAAACTACAGGCGGTGATGGACTGGCAAGAACCCCATTCTCTAAAGGCGTTGCAGCGCTTTATGGGGTTCATTAATTACTACCGCCAGTTTATCCTCACTTCTCAACTTTGGTAGCTCCCGTGGTTGCCCTCACCAAAAAGGTAGCTAATCCCAAATTGTGGTCTGAAGAGGTCTCCAATGCCTTCACGTCTATTAAGTCCCATTTCGCTAGTGCTCCCATCCTACATCGCCCTGATGTAGATAAACCATTTATTTTGGAGGTGGATGCCTCGTCCATTGGTGCTGGAGCAGTCCTCTTCCAAAAGGATGCTCAAGGTCGGAAGCATCCATGCTTCTTTTTCTCCAAGACCTTCACACCAGCGGAGAGGAATTATTCCATCGGGGACAGGAGTTGCTAGCAATGAAGTTGGCCTTCTCGGAGTGGAGACATCTGTTGGAGGGAGCTCGCTTTCCCTTCCAAGTCTTCACGGATCACAAAAACCTGGTATATCTTCAGAACAGCCCAGCGGCTTAATTCTCGCCAAGCCAGATGGTCCTTGTTCTTCTCCCGGTTATCTCATGTACACAATCGCGTTACATTCTCTCTCAGGAGTGCGGGAAAGATACATTCGTGCCGTGCTCATTCTGCTCTGTGGTGTCCTCCGGAGGAATAAATGGATGCCCTCGGCACAGTTATCCGTCCCACAGATGATGCCTGAAGAAAAACTAGTTGGCCCCGCAGATTTCGCTAGTGGAGTGTGTATGCGCGCCCGGGCAAGACTTTTGGGGCTACTAATATTAGGCAACTGAGAGCGGTTACTGCTTCCTTGACCATTACAGTACCTAGGTGAGGGATGGACACATTTAGGGTCTAATTATGACATGACATCCGATTATGAGTTGGACGGAGGTACATCTATCTGGATGGCCGATAATGGTCTTAGGTATGACTGTTTGGGTGACTATGATTTCAGGGCGGGGGTGTCTGTGTGCTCCTGTCGCCCAAGAAGTAAGTCCCTCCACGTAGAATTTTGAAATCAAAGATTGGGTCAATGGCAAAATGGCCAGCTTTGGTGGTTTACTACTTTACCCTGATGTTGCACCAGTGGGCGTGAGATAGGCCCTGGGAGATGGTTGGGATGGACTTTGTGGTGGCTTGCCCAAGTCTCGGGGTTGCACCATCATTTGGGTAATCACCGACCATTTTTCCAAAATGGTGCATTTGGTGCCGCTTCACGGTTACCTTCTGCACGGGCTCTGGCAGCGTTGTTCGTTAGGCATGTCTTCCGTCTACATGGCATGCCGAAAAAAATTGTCAGTGACCGAGGTCCCCAGTTTGCGTCTCGGTTCTGGAGAGAGCTTTGTCGTCCACTCAGTATTGAGTTAAATCTCTCTTCAGCGTACCATCCTGAGACGAATGGGTTGGTAGAGAGGGCCAACCAGACCTTGGTCACCTATCTACGACATTTTGTCTCAGCCAGGCAGGATGACTGGGCATCCTTGCTACCATGGGCTGAGTTTGCATTAAACAATGCTGTGGCTGATTCCACCGGACAGACCCCATTCCTCCTGAACTACGGTCAGCATCCACGGGTACCAGTGCCTATGCCCGTGTCTTCCGCCGATTCCAGGGTGGCAGACTGGGCTGTGGAGGCACGGGACATTTGGGACCGCACTCAGGATGCCATTCAGGCCTCCAAAGAGAGGATGAGGTCTTCGGCCGATGCCCATCGGCGCCCCGCTCCTACATTTGCTCCTGGGGACATGGTGTGGCTCTCCGCCGTAACATCAGGCTGCGAGTTGAGTCCAAGTTGGCAATCACCCGCTACCTGGGTCCTTTCAAGGTCCTCAGCAGGTTAACCCTGTGGTATACCGTTTAGCTCTTCCACCACGCCTGGGTATCTCCGACACCTTTCACGTGTCCCTCCTGAAACCCGTGCTCATGTCCCGGTTTTCTGAGTCATCTGCCGGGACATCGGGTTCATCTGCGGATGACCATGAGGTGAACGCCATCGTGGGGTGTAAGGTGGTACGGGGCAAAAAGTTTTGTTTGGTGGACTGGAGGGGCTATGGGCCTGAGGATAGGTCTTGGGAGCCTGCCGAGCATGTTCACGCTCCGCAGCTCATCGCTGCCTTTGAAGCAGCGAGGCCCAGAGAAGGGGCCCAGGAGGGGGGTAATGTTAGGGTTCGAGTTCCCGCTCCTGCACAAGGGGAGTCTCGAAACAGTGCCGCTGCGGTCTCCCATTCATCTCCAGCCGCAGTGGAGCCTGCTCAGCAGAGACGTCGGTCCAAAGCGTCTTGCCCACTCCACTACTGGGCAGTGACTTGCTGCTGCCTTTCCTGGATCTGCTATTATAGCCAGTTCTGGAGCAGACGTCTTTGGGACAAAGTCCTGCATTTTCCCTTCTGAGCGTGCCCAGAGTGAGATCTCTCATTGGAGATCAGGGGTCACATGCTCAGGTACTGCAGCAGCTCCTATTGGCCCGCCAGGAAGGTCCTGTTACTACTAGTCTTCTGAACAGGTTTCTCATTGGTCCTTGTTCCTGGAAGGTCCTGTAGCTGTTGCTATAAAAGGGTAGCATGCTGGGCCGCCATGCGCTAATATCAACCATTGTATGCTATGCGCCAGTGTGGTCATGCGTGTGTGTGGTTAGGGACCCGGCTGAAATAAGCCACTAGAATACCGACTTAATCGGTGAGGAGTTTGGTGTGCTAGCTGGTCAGGATCGGTGTCCTAGATGCCCTAGATTACTGGCATAACCGGTGAGGAGTTTGATTGCCGTATTCAGGGTCTGGCGTTCAGACGCCATAGATTGCGGGTGACTCCCGCGAGGACATTAGCGCATGACCACGTATTATGCTCGCTTAGCAATTAACCGTGTGCCTGAGAGCCTGACAGGACACGGTGCTTTTTCTCAGCGGCTCTGAGACATAACAGGGTTCTCTCTCTACGCTAGACAGCGCCCTAGCGTTTTACTTTGCGGCTCACTGAAGCTAAGTGAGTTCGCACCTATCGCCATATAGCGCTGTGGCATCCCGCTAGCGGCTCTGGGGATTAACAGAGTTTGCACTTACTGCCACAACACGCTACGGCGTTTATTTTAGCGGCTCTGGGGATAACAGAGTACGCTACTTTCGCCATCTTACTAGCAGCAGGCTTCGCTTGCACGGTGGACCCCGGGCTGCGAACGCACCTCTCCACTTTATATATTTGGTGCGTTCCGCAGACCCTTAACAACAACTTTGCCTCAATCATGTTAAAAAGGGTGGTGGGGCATTATTATTGCTATAAATGTAAAAATATTAATAGGTTTATGTGACTTGAAAGCTACAAATCAAACTCTGTTTTCTCTGGTACACCTTTGTTGAAAAAGATGTTTATAAAATTCAGTGTAATATTCTTGAAAACAATTTGCGAGTTTGCCAAGAAATTTGCATAAATTTTAATTTTATTATTTTTAAGTAAAATGTATGCACATGAACCATAATCAATCTCTTAATATAATAATTTACTGTTTTTCAGGAGAGACAATGCCATTAGCTGCTTCTAATCACATCCTTCTGAGATTTAGCACAACGAATGGTGCACCTGCCAAGGGATTTCATTTTGTTTACCAAGGTAACTGAACATTTCTCCTATAACATTCTGAACAGTTTGATATTTAGCAGCATAATATTTCTGAAGCTGTTTTGATAGCATTGACAAAGGCTTTATTGCCTAAATTTCAGCATTGCCAATGTTTGTGTTATAGATTTGACCCCTTAGTGACCAAACCAATTTTGACCTTAATGACCAAGTCAAATTTTACAATTCTGACCAGCATTACTTTACGAAGTTATAACTCTGGAATGCTTTAAGGAATCACACTTATTCTGTGATTATTTTTTCAAGACATATTGTACTTGATTATTTCTTTGATATGATTTGCATTTATTTGTGAAAAAAATTTAAATTTGGTGAAAATTTTGAAAATTTCACAATTTTCAAGCTTTTAATTCTTATGCCCTTAAATCAAAGAGACATGTCACACAAAATAATTAATAAGTAACATTTTCCAACTCGTCTACTACTTTACATCAGTACAATTTTGGAAATATAACAATTTCTCACTTTTCCAACAAAATTTACAAAACCATTCTTTTTAGGGACAACACCACATTTGAAGTGATTTTGTGGTATCTATATGACAGAAAATATCCAAAAGTGACACCATTCTAAAAATTGCACCTCTCAAGGTATTAAAGAAGTTTATTGGCCCTTCAAATGCTCCACAGTAACTGAAGCAATGTGGAAGGAAAAAATGAACATATAATTTTTTTCACAAAAAAATTATTATGGACCCAAAATTTTTTATTTTCACAAGGGTAACAGGAGAAAATGGACCACAAAATGTGTTGTGCAATTTCTCCTTAATACGCCAATACCTTATTTGTTAGGAAAATCTACTGTTTTGGTGTACAGCAAGGATTGGAAGGGAAGCTTCACCATTTGACTTTCAATGTAAAATTTGCTGGAATAATTATCGGACGACATGTCATGTTTAGAGAGCCTGAACAATGGAAACCTCCCACAAGTGACCCCATTTTGGAAATCACACCCCTCAAGGATTTTTCCATGGGTATAGTGAACATTTTGAACCCACATCAAAAAAAAAAGGGGGAGAAGCCAGCGCCGCACATGTCAGCATGCAATATATAAAATGCATATGCAAATATTGGATTCTAACTGTATTAAAAATGAGACATTTGGCAAATAATTGATCAATTCTTGAGCCACCCCGCCACGACAAGGCATTCTCATATGGGGCAGTCCTACTCTACGTTTTTTATATTCGCTGTGCCATTACGGCCTCCTGAATGTATAAAAGCAATACTGCAAAAAATCAAAACAAAAGTACCTGAAGCATTGCTGTATCACTCCCATGGTGCCAGTCACTCCCATGTGCGGCGCTGGCTTCCCCCTTTTCTTATTTGAACCCACAGGTACGACACAGAATTTGATAACATTAGGTTGTCATATTTAATATGTCATCATTAGTGTTGAGCACAAATGCTCTCTATTACAGTTTGCTTCGGGTTGCTCAAATATTCATTGAATATCGCAGGTGCCTGCCCAACATGTTTTGGAGCTAATAAATGGCCAAAAAAGCATGTGATGATCTGCGATACTCCGTGCATACCTGAGCACCCGATGTAAACTCAAGTAGCAAGCACTTGCGCTGAAAACTAGCTGTCATGTTGTCATTTTTATTTTTTACTTTTGAAAAAAACAATTCTAACCAAAGCCCTAACTCACCCCTAATGCTAACCCCAATCCAAAACATAACACACCCCTAACTTAGCCTAAACCCCAACCCTATCCCCAACCCTAACACTAACCCCAACCCTTACCCAACCATGAGCCTAAGTTCAAAGAAGGAAAAAATAAAGGGAAAATTATTTTATCATTGTTATCTAACTAGGGGGTGACAAAAGGGTGTATTATTTAGTATTTTTAATCTTGAACACTGTGATATGGTCTATCACAGTGATCAGAAGGAACCAATAGGAAAAAGTTTGATCATTAATTATACTTAGCAGCTTCATACTCCATGTGGGCTGTTACCTCATTTCAAGTCAACATTTACATTAAATAGATTGTCTGGAATGGATATAAGGAAAATACCCAACAAGTCAAAATCATCACTACACCTATAAATTCCCAGAAGGATGTAATTTCAAAAATGGGGTCACTTGAGAGGTAATTTTGCTGTTCTGGAACTTAGGGGCCTTGTATATGGAGTCCACAAGCTATTCCAGTAAAATCTGTGCTCCAAGAGTCAAATAGCACTCCTTCCCTAGCGAGTCCCATCATGTGGCTAAGTAGTGCTGTCCAGGCACACATGGGGTATTGCCGTGTTCAGCAAAAATTGTGTAACAAATGTTGATGCCATTTTTACCAATTTCCCCATAAGAAAATGTAAAATCTGGGGCTAAAACAAATTTTTTGTGGTAATAATGTAATTATTTTTTTTCTCACTACCCAATGTTATGAGGTTCTGTGACACATCTGTGTTGTCAATATGATCACTGCACCCTTAGATAAATTCACTGAGGAGTGTAGTTTGCAAAATGAGGTCACTTTTGAGATGATCCTGCTGTTCTGGCACTTCAGTGGCAATATGACATCGCAATCACAAACCATAACAGCAAAATCTCCAATATAATATGGCGCTCCTTTCCTTCTGAGCTTTGTACTGTGCCGCAAAAGTAGTCTTTGACTCACATGCCATTCCATAAAACATAGCTCCTTCCTTTCTGGGCTTGGCACTGTGACCAAACAGTAGTTTCCCATGACACATGGGGTATCTGCTGGCGCATCATTTTTTGGGGATTTTTCACTATTTAGGGTCAAAAGGGGCTATCCAAGCGTGATATGGCGTCCTTTTTCTGTTCCAGTCAATTTTGTGCTTCAAAAGTCAAGTGGCGCTCCCTCTCTTTCAAGCCCTACCATGTGCCCAAATAGCAGTTTTCCACCATATATGGGATATCATAGTACTCAGGAGAAATTGTACAACAATTTTCTTGTTCCATTTTCTCCTCCTACATTTGTGAAAATGAGTTTTGGGCTAATAACATTTTAAGGGAAAATTTAATATTTTTTCCTTCCACATAGCTTTAATTCCTGTGAAGCAACTAAAAGGTTAATAAACTACTGGAATGTGATTTTGAGGGGAGCATATTATAAAATGGAGTGATTTTGGGGTATTTTCTGTGACATAGGTCCGGCAAAGTCACTGTGAAAATGGGATGTTTTCCCTAAAAAATATATTTTTCTTAATTTTGGTGGAAAAATGTGAAATCTTCTAACTTCCTAACAAAAAAAATTATGTTTCAAAAATGATGGCAATGTTAAGTAGACATGTGGGAAGTGTTATTTATTAACTATTAACTAATTTTTGTGATGTATCTCTCTGGTTTAAGGGCATAAAAATTAAAAGTTTGAAAATTGTGAATTTTTCAAAAAATTCTTATAGTTTCACAAATAAGCGCAAGAAATATCAACCTAGATTTGCCACTATCATAAAGTACAATATGCACGAAAGAAAAAAACATTCTCAGAATTACTGGGATACATTAAATCGTTCCAGAGTTATTACCTTATAAAGTGACGCTAGTCTGAATTGGAAAATTTGGCCTGTTAGCAAGGCAAAAACAGGCTTTGGGGTGAAGGAGCTAAAGAGGAACTTTTAGTAAATGTTTCATGTTGAACTAGACACATGAATGAGTTAATGATTGTTTAGTCCAGGTGGGTTCTATCAGAGAGTTCTCATTGGAGGCATGTACAGTACTTGTTCATTCACTTTGTTTGAAATTGCCCAATCATGAGAAGTTAGCAACACATAGGAGAAAAAGAACATGTTCCACAATAGCTTAAAGCACATGCTTTGTTTCCCAGGGAAAAAGAGAGCCTAGTTTGACTAGGCTGAAGAACTTTTAAAGGATCATCATACCTGATCCTAAAAAATCAATTACGCTAGCTCAAAACTAGAACTATTTGGTTAAAGAATGGGGGGGATTCCTACTTGCTTGCTTGGAAGAGATGGTGGACCACTAGTGAAGATGAAGGACAGTCTCTTGAAAATGTTGGTGACTGAAATTGCTTAGAGAAATGTGCTGGAGAAGAGGGATGAGAGGCAGTTGAGCAGGGATAGGGCATGAAATGATTAGAGGTGTGGTACCAGTGCAACTGACCATTTCAAGGAAAGGGAGGCAGCAGTATAAATGTACGGATGTGGCACCAAAGGAGAGAGGTATATGTCCATAAAGTGCAAAACTGCATTCATTTTCTGTGGTCACAGGCCAGATGTCTTCTGATAACAGGGCTCATTGGCCCTGCTGCATAGTAACAACAAATAGAAGGATGGGAGATATTCAAATGATTTTCTCATCACAACTGCTAAGCAAACAGTTTGTCATTTGACATTTTATACGCAAACTAAAAATAAATGTAATGAATCTATAAAGAGAATAAAAAGACAGAATACTTTATAATGCAGAAATCCTTCATGATGTAGAGTTGGTGAAGTCTGACATAAATGGCATACAGTGGCATGCGAAAGTACTCACCTCTTTGGCTTTTTACCTGTTTTGTTACATTACAATCTGTGTTTAAATATTTTTATAATGTGATTTGTCTGTGATGCATCAGTACTAAATAGTTGTTGAAGCGAGAAAAATAAAGATATAAATTAAATTTATTGGATCAAATAACTAGAAATTGGCTTGTGCAAATGTATTCACCCTTTTTGCTATGATGTCCCTAAAAATTTTCTGGTGCAAGCAATTACACTCATAAGTCACATGCTTAGTAAAAGGAAGTTCACCTGTGGTCAATCTAAGGGCCACATTGTCGTCAGTATATACACACCTTTTCTGAAAAGTCAAAGAGGCTCCAACACAATTAAGCAAGAGTCACCACTTAACCAAACAACACCATGAAGACCAAACAAGTCAGGGACAAAATTTTTGAGAAGTAAAAGTCAGAATTGAGTTATAAAAAAAATACCCCAATTTCTGATGATCCCCCAGAGCACAATCACATCCATTGTCATCAAATGGAAAGAACATGGTACCACAACAAAACCTATGAAAAATCTGACCCCAAGCAAGAATGGCATTATTCAGAGAGGCAGCACAGTGACCAAAGGTAACCCTGAAGGAGCTGTCCAGCCTCTGTTTGAAGACTTCCATTGGAAGAGAACTCACTTCTGCTTTTGGCAGCCTGTTCCACTTATTGATCACACTCACTGTCAAAAAGCTTTTTCTAATATCAAATCTGTATCTTGTCCCTTTCATTTTCATTCCATTGCTTCTCGTATTTCCATGTGCAAATGAGAATAAGGATGATCCTTCCATACTGTAACTTCCCTTCAGATAATTGTAGACAGGTATTAAGTGTTCTATTAGCCTTATTTTTTTGCAAGTTAAACATTTCCATATCATTTAACCGTTCCTAGTAGGACATAGTTTGCAGTCTGCTGTCCATCCTGGTAGCTCTTCAACGAGCTTGCTCTAGTTTTTTGATATTGCTAAAGCAACTTTCGAGTGGTTTAAGGGGAAACGTGTAAATGTTTTGTAGTAGCCTAGTCAAAGCTTAGACCTTAATCCAATTGAGAATCTATGATAAGATTTGAAGATTGCTGTTCACCAGAGGAAACCACATACTTGAAGGAGCTGGAGCAGTTTTGCCTTAAGGCAAAAATCCTAGATGTAGCTAGCTCATAGAGACTTCCAAAGTGGCTTACAGATGTAATTGCTGCAAAAAGAGGCTCTACATAGTACTGACTTTAGGGGTTAAACAGTTATGCACACTGAAGTTTTCAGCTATTTTATCCTATTTGTTGTTTGCATCATAATAAAAAGAAAACCAAATATTCACAGTTATAGGCATGTTGTTTACATGAACTGATGCAAACCGTCAAAAAAACTTGTGAAATTCCAGGTTGTGAGGTAGCAAAACAGAAAAAATGCCAAGGTAGTTGAATACTTTTGCAAGCCACTGTATATTGGTATGCGGTCCTTGAAACAATATGCCAAAGAATAGGAACAACTCTGTTTCAAAGACACAGATGTAATGAATTAGCTGCAACTGCTCAAGATGATGGTACGTTGCAGGAATGACAATGCATCAAATAAATAATTAAAAAAATAAGATAAAAAAGAAGGGATGTTGCTGTATAAGTGGTGCAGAGTATGACAGACTGCCAGATAATATAATCATAATTTATTAAATGAATACAGGACTACGTATAAGATATTGAAGATATGAAGAAATTATCTGCCTGTATGTCACATTCAGCAATGCTAATATCACCCCCTTTTTATTTTAATTTCCAAAAATAAATGTTACCATGAGAATGACCTGTTGTGTTAATAGGCGATGTGTTGCTGCCAAAAGTGAAACTGTGTTGAAGTGAAACATCATATTAACATTCGCTCATCCGCGCATACTGCTGATAATCGCTCCATGCAAACACTTGAGTACTGATCACATGCTATTACAAATGTGTAGTTTTTTTAAACTCAGAATTTGCAAGATTCTGAGATTTTTTTCCCAAAATTTGATACGCAGAGCAAATCGCAAGTACTCCAATTGTCCTGAATAAACATGTATAAAACTCTGAGGTTTCCTAGAACACCATCCAACCCCTTTCAAGCTCTTTATCACAAGCAGAGCCTTAGTAAAGTCAAAGAAACCTAAACATACTGTATAGGGTTATGCATAAATGGATGATAGATAACTCTTCTTCACTGCTTTGCTGTCAGAAAATATCTGTATTGTTATTATTTTCTCTTCATATCTCTATTGCTACCTAGTGAGCTGTGACATCCTCCAACTATTCATATTCACCCCAAACTGGCTACTATATTTCCAGCATCAGCTTTTATAGAGGCTATAATATTCTCTCTTGATAGGTTGTGCTATACCATGTTATGTGTTAACTGCAAGGCATTATGGGGAGGTTCATCAGGCTTTGTCTGAGTTCATATGAGACTTCTCTGGCTGACAAAATGTTTTGCAAAGTGTGAAATGGGGGTGTTCATTTTTGGCGATTCACCAAATCGCATTCTAAATTGTTAATATAAAAATTCAACATGAATTGAATTTGCATCAAGTCAATTCACTCATCCTATACTTGATATAAAATGGATCATCACTCAATGCAAGCAGATTTACTTGTTTAAATCAGCTTTTATTTACTGCACTGTCTGCTTCTTTTACTAATAAGTGAAAGTTTTAGCAGTTGAACACCATCTACTACACACAAAATGTCTTGAAGCACTATTTCATTTTTTATTTCAGTGCTGGAGTGGTGCTACTAACGTAAGTTACCAGACCCTAGTATTATTACTCTCTAGCTGCTGTCTTCAGAACTGCTAGGTGCCTCTCTGATCCCGATCTGTTATCTTGTGACTGGAACTTCTGAGAGAGTGGAAGTCAGAGGTAACGGTCACAAGATCTCAGTCTAAGTCTATAAGAATCTTGTTCCGGCCTCATTCTGGCTCTCGTAGACTTACATTGAGTTGTGACTTCTAGCTCTCCCAGCAAACACTGGAGAGGATTGGAGTGGCATCTATATCAGAAGAAGATGGTGGCTGGTAAGCATATTACTAGACACAGGGAACATAGATTAGTGACACCACTCCAGGGGTGAAATAAAAAAAAATTGCTGGAGCCGTTGCTTTAAAGGGAACGTATTAGCTGTTTCATCATGGAATCCTGGTTGCTCTTTAATTAAAGAAAGCTATGCTATGCTCTAAAATACTGCAAAATTTCAGAAATAAAAGCCCAAAATACCAGTTGGTTTATTTGTAGTGCCTTGTAAAATCACTAAAGAACATGGTATGACATTTGAATGGAATATACATGGCAGTATGAGGCTCCATGGTTAGCACAGTACAGTAGATTGTGAGCCTCAATAGGGACAGTGACGATGATGTCTGTAAAATACTATGGACATTAATGGCATTATATAAGTAAGTATAATAACTAAATGAAGAAATAGACAAGGAAGAGGAAGACGGAGAGAGAGAGAGAAAGAGAGAGAGAGAATAAACATGAATGGTTTATCTTTTGAAAAATGCATAAACCATTCCTTGCGTGATATTAATCTTAATGGAACTTCAAAAAAATCTGTTAATTTCTATGGACTATTGGATGATGGATTCTATTTTTTCCCATAAGGACATTTCACAGCAGTAGTCTAGTGCATTACCTGATTTGAGCAGCATGATATTGTATAAATCAATATTGTAAGCCAAAATCAAGGCTTCTTTAAGTCAAGTATCATAATTACTAAAATATGGTTTTAATTGTATTAAGATGCTGTATTTGCTTCTTCCTAAATATAGAAATAACATTTAAAATACTAAATATTCTCAGTTCAGTGTATGTGCATTTGAGGTAGGTAGTTGAACTCTATTGTTCGGGCACAGGAGTGTCTAAAAATAGTTTACATTGCCAATTTTTAAAATTTGAGATACTGTATATAATAAAATATATCAAATAAATCTGGCCTATATATTATCCGTGAATGTTCAATTTTATTAGAGACTAGCTGAAGAGCCCGGTGCTGCTCGGCCTAGTAACTAACTATGGTTAGTTATAACAAATTGCAATGATTATGTCTATAAATATAAAGCTGAGTGTATAGCCCCGCCCACTCCGCATAGCCACATTCACTATAATATCCCACACAATCCCGTCAGCCAGAGCTACTGGACTACTACCACTAATATCCCACATCATCCCGTCAGCCAGAGCCACCGGACTACTACCACTAATATCCCACATTGTCCCGTCAGCCAGAGCCACCGAACAACTACCACTAATATCCCACATCATCCCATCAGCCAGAGCCACAGGACTACTACCCCTCATATCCCACATCATCCCATCAGCCAGAGCCACCGGACTACTACCCCTAATATCCCACATCATCCCATCAGCCAGAGCCACTGGACTACTACCCTAATATCGCACATCATCCCATCAGCCAGAGCCACCGGACAACTACCACTAATATCCCACGTCATCCCGTCATCCAGAGCCACAGGACAACTACCACTAATATCTCACATCATCCCGTCAGCCAGAGCCACCGGACTACTCCCCCTAATATCCCACATCATCCCGTCAGCCAGAGCCACTGGACTACTAACCCTAATATCCCACATTATCCCATCAGCCAGAGCCGCCAGACTACTACCCGTAATATACCACATCGTCCCATCAGCCAGAGCCACCGGACTACTCCCCCTAATATCCCACATCATCCCATCAGCCAGAGCCACTGGACTACTATCCCTAAAATCCCACATCATCCCGTCAGCCAGAACCACTGGGCTACTACCCCTAATATACCACATCATCCCATCAGCCTGGG
This sequence comes from Oophaga sylvatica, assembly GCA_033576555.1. Taxonomy (NCBI): domain Eukaryota; kingdom Metazoa; phylum Chordata; class Amphibia; order Anura; family Dendrobatidae; genus Oophaga; species Oophaga sylvatica. The sequence goes on along the minus strand of JARQOD010000005.1, from coordinate 223,090,163 downwards.
GTCAGAACCAGAGCGCTGAGTGGATTTGCCCTGACTTCCATACCAATGATCCCTTTAATAGAAGCCTGGGGTGAGAATCAGAGTGCTGAGGGATTTACCCTAATTTCCATACCGGAGGTCCCTTTAAGAGAGGCCTGGCATCAGAACAAAAGTGCAGAGTGGATTTGCCCTCACTTCCATACCGGGGATCCCTTTAAGAGGGGCCTGGGGTCAGAACCAGAGCTCTTAGTGGAATTGTCCTAACTTCCATACTGGGGATCCCTTTAAGAGAGGCCTGGGGTCAAAACCAAAGCGCTGGATGGATTTACCCTGACTTCCATAACAATGATCCCTTTAATAGGGGCCTGGGTTAGTACCAGAGCATTTGAAGGCAATTGCCCTGACTTCCATACCGGGGATCCCTTTAAGAGAGCCTGGGGTAAGAACCAGAGCGCTGAGTGGAATGGCCCTGACTTCCATACTGGGGATCCCTTTAATAGAAGCCTGGGGTGAGAATCAGAGCACTGAGGGATTTACCCTAACTTCCACACCGGAGATCCCTTTAAGAGAGGCCTGGCATCAGAACCAAAGTGCAGAGTGGATTTGCCCTCACTTCTGTACCGGGGATCCCTTTAAGAGAGCCTGGTGTCAAAACCAAAGTGCTGAGTGGAATGGCCCTAACTTCTGTCCCAGGGATCCCTTTAAGAGAGCCTGGGGTCAGAGTCAGAGCACTGAGTGGAATGGCCCTAACTTCCATACCTGGGATCCCTTGAAGAGAGGCCTGGCGTCAGAACCAAAGTGCTGGATGGATTTGCCCTGACTTCCATACCGGAGATCCCTTAAAGAGAGGCCTGGAGTCAGAACCAGAGCGCTTAGTGGAATTGCCCTAACTTCCATACCAATGATCCCTTTAAGAGGCCCTGGGGTCAGAACCACAGAGCTGAGTGGAAAGGCCCTAACTTCCATACCGGGGATCCCTTTAAGAGAGGCCGGGTCAAAACCAAAGTGCAGGATGGATTTGCCCTGACTTCCATATCGGAGATCCCTTTAAGAAGAAGATGTGCCTATGGGATGGATGATGTGTGATGCGGATATGGGCGCGGGAGCAGGTGATTCATTTATGTCATGTGCGCTCTGTTTCTGTTTGGGGGGGCAGACAATGGCTAGGAGCTTATGTTCCCGGGATGCTAGATTTCTCCCACCTGGTCAGTGTCAGCTGAGGTGTTGTCGTGGAGTGAGAAAACTGTTGCTCATAGCAACCAATCACTGCTCAGCTGCTATTAAACAGCTCTGGTGAAATGAAAGATGCTTAGGGATTGGTTGCAAGCAAAACTGTTGCTCATAGCAACCAATCACAGCTCAGTTTCTTTTAAACAGCTCTGGTTAAATGTAAGATACTCCGTGATTGGTTGGTGATACTCTAATACACACATTCAATTTTATATATATAGATGATCAAATCATTTGAAATTAGAATTTGCCAAGTTCGACAAATGTTACCAATAATTTTTTTTCTCAGTGAATCCATTTTCCACAAATTGCAAAACACTGAAAAGCCTCCGATTGCCCTGAAAGAATGTGAGTGACATTCTGAGGTCAACTAGGACATTATCCAAACACTTTCCAGCTCTTTACCCCAAACACAGACTTAATAAAGTCAAATGGCCTCATAATCAAAACAAATGGTTTCCAAGTATTAACCAACAGCTCATTTAATAACACATTGAATTATCAGACTTTTCATATTTTCTTTTAATTAAGAAATGGTCCAAAAATTATCCCTGTTTTATTTGTGATTAGGTTGATAGCCTATTTTGTGCGCAACATTGACCTAAAATAGCAGTGTTGCTGTAAGAGATAACTTTAGGCTGCTGTGACTGAGACAAGTGAAGTGCCGTATATAGTGGGGGAAATAAATATTCGATACAATGCCAATTTTGCAAGTGTTCCGACCTATCAATAATGGAAAGGTCTGTAATTGTTATCGTAGGTACACTTCAACTGTGGGAGACAGGATATAAAAATAAAAAAAAAAAACAGAAAATCACACTGTATGATTTTTAAATAATTAATTTGATCGTATGACATAAAATAAGTATATGATGCAATAGAAAAACAACTTAATATTTGGTCCAGAAACCTTTATTTGCAATTACAGAGGTCAGGTATTTTGGCCCACTCCTCTATACATGATGTTCTTGTGGTTGTACTCATTCTGCTAGGTCCTCCTGTGTAGTTCTATGCTGATTCCTGACCTTTCTCAGAATCATCCTTACCAAGGCAAGATATTGCAAGGAGCAAAAGACCAGAGAAGATTGACAGTCATCCTGTGTTTATTCCATTTTCTAATAATTGTGCCAACAGTTTTTGCCTTCTCACCGAGCTGCTTGTTTATTGTCCTGTAGCCCATCCCAGCCTTGCCCTAGAGCTAGTGCTTGTCCCTAGTGTTCTTAGAGAGCTCTTTGATCTTGGCCATGATGGAGAGGTTGGAGTGTGATTGATTGAAGTGTGTGGACAGGTGTTTTTTATACAGGTAATGAGTTTAAACAGGTGCAATAAATATAGGTAATTAATGCAGAATAGGAGGGCTTCTTAAAAAAAACCTAACAGTTCTGTGAGAGTCAGAATGGTTGCTGGTTGGTAGGTGATCAAATACTTATTTCATGCAATAAAATACAATTTAATTATTTAAAAACAATACAATGTGATTTTCTGTTTTTATTTTTAGATTCTGTCTCTCACAGTTGAAGTGTACCTATGATAAAAAATAAAGACCTCTCCATTCTTTGTGAAAATTTGCAAAATCGTCAGTGTATCAAATACTTATTTTCCCCACTGTATTCCATATGCTTCATCCCCTCCAATACACTTTCTTGAAGCAAATGAGGCAAATTGTGGCTCCCATTTGGTGCCTCTACAGCTGGTAACAGTGGTAGTTTGGTGCCTTACATGCTATTAGCGGCTCCCATAATCTTAGCAGTGGTACATGTTTTTTCTTCCTTTGAATTAAATGTTCTATTGCCATTAGCACTTTTTCTTTTACCATACATTTTGAACAACACCAACACTATGGTTAACTTTTCACAATCTTTTCTAAATCAATTTTCTAACCTTTGCCATGTATATCAAGAAGTATTGATTAGGTAGTTATATGTGCAAAAAGTAAAATGTGGCATTAAATTGATTTACTAATATTCATAAATTATATCAAAATTCCCTCATAAATGAGCTGCAACACACAGAATAAGTTCAATTTGTAGATGGACATTCATACTGTGGCCATTAACAAACACAATCTAGCATAAATTCAAAATGAGCAAGTAACTAAACAAAAGTAGTAGTAGCAAATGCATATAATAAAGGGTACTTAGATGACACTACTGATCAAAAAAGGGTATAAGCCATTCCACCGCGACATGATGCACCAAGTCAGGAAGGTTCTATCTCAAGTATTGAACATCTCTGTATGCCAGCAAGCTTTAATAGGTATGGTAGAGCAGGACGCAGGCCTGCCTGTTTAAACCCTTGCCTGTGGAAAGCTATATCAGCTAAATGCACAGCTACATAGACTTACAATGTATAGTGTGTTTTTATTACAGCACTATGATGGTGCTTATAATTTAAAGGGAACCTGTCAGCAGTATGACCGATATTTTTCAGTTCTTCCAGGTTGGGTTGGGGGCATGTATACAGCATTATAGAATGCTGTATATAAGCCTTGAAAGGTGATGGCAGCATCTTATATCAGCCAAAACTGCTGACAGGTGCACTTTAAGGCACTGTAAAAAGTTGAAAAAGGCACAAAGCAGAGGTGTTGGGTATTTTTCTGACAGATGTGATGTAATGTCCATCCCCTCTGATGTTCTGATTAGTAAGGCATATATCATAGGTGTCAGGCATTCTCGTGACAGATGCAATATAAAAGCCAACGCTCTAAATTGCTAATGGCTGGAGATCAGAGCATGCTTTGGCTAATGAAACACACACTTCACTTCTTGTCTATCTCAACGTTTTTGCTACCAGAGATGGACCCTGCCTAATGACTGGCAGTGAATAGTGAACTCTGAAGAAGTAGTACCCCTGGCAAAATGACTTTAGGGTATTTTTAAGGCATGCAACATAAAAAAATTTAATTGAATTAAAGCATGACCATTAAAGAAATTTTCTATTAAACATACATTAATAGGTTGAAAGGACAGTATCATGTTTGGTGAGCACATTTCATTGGATGATAATAAACCCCACACATAAATGGTCTCATAATGCTTTACTGTTGGCATGACACATTACTCATGGTAGTGCTCTTTTTTTCTGGACAATCATTCTTCCATATGAACAGTCTGATGGGGCTTCATCCCCCAGTTGTTTGCCACTCAATCACTGTACTTCCTGCAAGGCTCTTTTCTCTGATGAAGTTCCCTTTAGACTGTTTGGGACATCTTGAAGAATTGTTACAGAAGAAAAGGTGAGTACCATGAGTCCTGTATCATACCAACAGTAACGCATCATGTGTAGGGTTGCTTTTAATCCAAGGTAATGGGCTCACTCACAATTTTACCTAAGACCATTGCCATGAATAAAGAATGGTACCTAAACATCATCCAAAATCAACTTGTCCCAATGATCCAGTAGCAATTTGGTTAAGGTCAATGCTATTTTCAACATGAGGGAGCAGCATGTCAAAAGATAAAAATGAGAAAGGTGCTCAACAAATAAAACATTGATATGTTTGGTCCATGGCCAGGAACCTCCTGAGATCTCAACCCATTGATAACCTATGGTCAATCCTCAAAAATCAGATGGACAAACAAAAACACAGTGATTTGTGATACACTCCAAGTACTGATTAAGCCATCAATTAGAATTTGAGTCACAAGATAATATCCAGCATGCCAGGGAGAATTGCAGAAGTATTTTATCCATTTTTCTGTCATATTTATCATGTAACGATATGTGTTAAGGGTCTTCTTTGAACTCAGACAGTTTCACCTTCAATGTGTCCACGCGAAGGCTTAAGGGCATTCTTAACCCCTTAGTGACAGAGCCATTTTGCAGCTTAATGACAGGGCCAATTTTTACAATTCTGACCACTGTCACTTTATGAGGTTATAACTCTGGAACGCTTTAACGAATCCAGCTGATTCTGAGATTGTTTTTTCGTGACATATTGTACTTCACGTTAGTGGTAAAATTTCTTTGATATGTCTTGTGTTTATTTATGAAAAAAATGGAAATATGGCGAAAATTTTGAAAATTTAACAATTTTCAAACTTTAAATTTTTATGCCCTAAAATCAGAGAGATATGTCACAGAAATTTCTTAATATATAACATTTCCCACATGTCTACTTTACATCAGCACAATTTTGGGAACAAAATTTTTTTTTGTTATGAAGTTATAAGGGTTAAAAGTTGACCAGCGATTTCTCATTTTTACAACACCATTTTTTTTTAGGGACCACATCACATTTGAAGTCACTTAGAGGGGTCTATATGATAGAAAATACCCAAAAGTTTCACCATTCTAAAAACTGCACCCCTCAAGGTGCTCAAAACCACATTCAAGAAGTTTATTAACCCTTTACGTGCTTCACAGGAACTGAAGCAATGTGGAAGGAAAAAATTAACATTTAACTTTTTTTGCAAAAACTTTACTTCAGAGCCAATTTTTTTTATTTTCACAATTGTTAAAAGAAAAAATGAACCACAAAATTTGTTGTGCAATTTCTCCTGAATAAGCAGATACCGTATATGTGGGGGTAAACCACTTTTTGGGCGCACGGCAGAGGTCGCAAGGGAAGGAGCGACATTTGACTTTTTCAACGCAGAATTGGCTGGACGCCATGTCGCGTTTGTAGAGGCCTGATGTGTCTAAACAGTGGAAACCCATCACAAGTGACCCCATTTTGGAAACTAGACCCCCTAAGGAACTTATCTAGATGTGTGGTGAGCACTTTGAACCTCCAAGTGCTTCACAGAAGTTTATAACATAGAACAGTGAAAATAAAAAATCATATTTTTTCCACAAAAACAATCTTTTCACCCCAATTTTTATTTTCCCAAGGGTAACAAGGCCCCAAAAGTTTTTGTGGAATTTGTCCTGAGCATGCTGATACCCCATATGTGGGGGTAACCACTGTTTGGGTGCATGGCAGAGCTTGGAAGGGAAGGAGCGCCGTTTGACTTTTTCAACGCAGAAATGGCTGGATGTCATGTCGTGTTTGTAGAGGCCCTGATGTGTCTAAACAGTGGAAACCCCCCACAAGTGACCCCATTTTGGAAACTAGACCCCCTAAGGAACTTATCTAGATGTGTGGTGAGCACTTTGAACCTCCAAGTGCTTCACAGAAGTTTATAATATAGAACCATATGAAAAAATAAACCGTGTGCACAACCAAGAAGGTGCCAGAGTAGGTTCCCAAACCGTATCTAATAGAAAATGAACTCGGCACTCAACTTTAGTATAGTGAGAATAAAGATTTTATTCACAGTAGTAACACGAAACGTTTCGGTCCTATATCATGGACCTTCATCAGTCACAGATACTACTGGGAAGGGGGTTGATCCACATAGGGAAGAAAGAAAGGGCTGGATATAGCCTGTATTGGTGGGGTGAGATGAGGAAGAGGACAATGCCTCTATTGCACTAGTAACCTGTTGTCAAGGAGTCCAGTAGTGAGGATAGGTCTCTGCATTGGACGCGGTGTCCACCGCTAGTCCAATGCAGAGACCTATCCTCACTACTGGACTCCTTGACAACAGGTTACTAGTGCAATAGAGGCATTGTCCTCTTCCTCATCTCACCCCACCAATACAGGCTATAGCCAGCCCTTTCTTTCTTCCCTATGTGGATCAACCCCCTTCCCAGTAGTATCTGTGACTGATGAAGGTCCATGATATAGGACCGAAACGTTTCGTGTTACTACTGTGAATAAAAATCTTTATTCTCACTATACTAAAGTTGAGTGCCGAGTTCATTTTCTACTATAATATAGAACCGTGAAAATAAAAAATCATATTTTTTCCACAAAAACGATCTGTTCACCCCAATTTTTATTTTCCCAAGGGTAACAAGACCCCAAAAGTTTTTGTGCAATTTGTCCTGACCATGCTGATACCCCATATGTGGGGGTAAACCACTGTTTGGGTGCATGGCAGAGCTTGGAAGGGAAGGAGCGCCGTTTGACTTTTTCAACGCAGAATTGGCTGGATGCCATGTCACGTTTGTAGAGGCCCTAATGTGTCTAAACAGTGGAAACCCCCACAAGTGACACCATTTTGGAAACTAGACCCCCTAAGGAACTTATATAGATGTGTGGTGAGCACTTTGAATCCCCAAGTGCTTCACAGAAGTTTATAACTCCCGGGCATGAAAATAAAAAGTCATATTTTTACCACAAACCTGATCGTTTAGTCCCCAATTTTTTATTTTCCCAAGGGTAACAGGAAAAATTAGACCACAAAAGTTGTTGTCCAATTTGTCCTGAGTACGCTGATACCCCATATATGGGGGGGACCACTATTTGGGCGCACGGCAGGGCTTGATAGGGAAGGAGTGCCGTTTGACTTTTTCAAACCAAAATTGGCTGGAATTGAAATTGGACGCCATGTCGCGTTTGGAGAGCCCCTGATACGCCTAAACAGTGGAAACCACCCACAAATGACACCATTTTGGAAACTAGACCCCTTAAGGAACTTATCTAGATGTGTGGTGAGCACTTTGAACCCCCAAGTGCTTCACAGAAATTAATAAACGTAGAGCCGTGAAAATAAAAAATCATTTTTTTCCTCAAAAATGATTCTTTAGCCCGCTGTTTTTTTTATTTTCCCAAGGGTAACAGGAGAAATTGGACCCCAAAAGTTGTTGTGCAATTTTTCCTGAGTACGCTGATACCCCATATGTGGGGTGAAACCACTGTTTGGGCGCATGGGAGTGCTTGGAAGGGAAGGAGCACCATTTTGTAATGCAGACTTTGATGGAATGTTCTGCGGGCGTCATGTTGTGTTTGCAGAGCCCTTGATGTGCCTAAACAGTAGAAACCCCCTGCAAGTGACACCATTTTGGAAACTAGACCCCCCCAAGGAGCTTATCTAGATGTGTGGTGAGCACTTTAAACCCCAAGTGCTTCACAGAAATTTATAAACGCAGAGCCGTGAAAATAAAAAATAATTTTTTTCCTCAAAAATGATTGTTTTAGCCAGCTATTTTTTATTTTCCCAAGGGTAACAGGAGAAATTAGAACCCTAAAATTAGTGTGCAATTTGTCCTGAGTACGCTGATACCCCATATGTTGGGTTAAACCACTGTTTGGGCGCACGGCAGGGCTCGGAAGGGAGGGAGCGCCATTTGACTTTTTGAACGCCACGTCGTGTTTGGAGACCCCCTGATGTATCTAAACAGTGGAAACCCCCCACAAGTGACCCCATTTTGGAAACTAGACCCCTTAAGGAACTTATCTAGATTGTGGTGAGCACTTTTAACCCCCAAGTGTTTCACAGAAATTTATAAACGCAGAGCTGTGAAAATAAAAAATCATTTTTTTTCTCAAAAATGATTTTTTTAGCCAGCTATTTTTTATTTTCCCAAGGGTAACAGGAGAAATTAGAACCCCAAAATTGGTGTGCAATTTGTCCTGAGTACGCTGATACCCCATATGTTGGGGTAAACCACTGTTTGGGCGCACGGCAGGGCTCGGAAGGGAGGTAGCGCCATTTGACTTTTTGAACGCCACATCGTGTTTGGAGACCCCCTGATGTGTCTAAACAGTGGAAACCCCCCACAAGTGACCCCATTTTGGAAACTAGACCCCTTAAGGAACTTATCTAGATGTGTGGTGAGCACTTTGAACCCCCAAGTGTTTCACAGAAATGTATAAACGCAGAGCTGTGAAAATAAAAAATCATTTTTTTTCTCAAAAATGATTTTTTTAGCCAGCTATTTTTTATTTTCCCAAGGGTAACAGGAGAAATTAGATCCCCAAAATTGGTGTGCAATTTGTCCTGAGTATGCTGATACCCCATATGTTGGTGTAAACCACTGTTTGGGCGCACGGCAGGGCTCGGAAGGGAGCGAGCGCCATTTGACTTTTTGAATGCCACGTCGTGTTTGGAGACCCCCTGATGTGCCTAAATAGTGGAAACCCCTCAATTCTAGCTCCAACCCTAACCCCAACACACCCCTAACCCTAATCCCATCCCTAATCCTAACCTAAATCCCAACCCTAATTTCAACCCTAATTGTAACCCTAACCTTAATTGTAACCCTAACTCTAATTGTAACCCTAAACCTAATTTTAACCCTAACCCTAATTGTAACCCTAACCATAATTCTAACCCTAATTATAACCCTAACCCTAAGTTCATTTTGCGTTTTACCAGCCCGTTCAACACATAGCGTTGACGGGCTGGTAACTGTATAGCATAACACGATCGCGTTATGCTATACCCGCTAGCGCAGATGAATCAGCAGATGATTCATCTGCGCTAGCGGTGACGGAGCCCAGATGCTGCAGCCCGCGTCCGAGGCTCCGTCACTGAATGATGGCACGTCGCGAACGCATGCTGCTTTACGGCATGCGTCGCGATGCGCCCTCAAATGGGGGTGAATGGCAGCGTTAACAGACTGCGTTACACCGCGTTATACCGTGGTGTAATGCAGTCCGTCTAACGGACTGCCATAACGCAGTATGAACCCAGCCTAACCCTAACCCTAATTATAACCCTAACCCTAATGCTAACCCTAACCCTAATGCTAACCCTAACCCTAATTATAACCCTAACCCTAATTATAACCCTAACCCTAACGGAAAAATGAAAATAAATATCATTTCTATTTTTTTTATATGTCCCTAACTAAGGGGGTGATAAATGGGGGGGTTATGTACTGTTTTTTTTATTTTGATCACTGTGATAGTTTATCACAGTAATCAAAATGTACTTTTATGAGAATGAATGAAAAAATTTTGAATCTGTCGCCAAGCAGATCGGCGGGCGCACTGCTCATGCGCCCGCTATTTTTTTTTCCAGGAAGAAGACGCTGGGATCCTGGGGCCTGCGGGAGGACGGAGGACACCGGTAAGTATAGGGGGGGGCGATCGGGGGACCCTCATTTTCTCCCCTCTGATGTGCGATCACATCAGTGGGGAGAGAAATCATTTTTTTTTTTTTTGCGGTCACTGTTATACTTAGTATAACAGCGATCGCAACATCGGTGTCGGTAAAAACCGACCCGATTCATGTTCTCTGGGGTCTCGGCTACCCCCGGTAGCCGAGACCCCGGAGAAAATGCGCCTCTGGGGGGCGCTATTCACTTTTTCCACAGCGCCGTTAATTAACGGCGCTGTGGTTTAAGTACCCTTAATGACCGCCGTTAAAAGGCGTCTCGGCGGTCGTTAAGGGGTTAAAGACTTAAGATAGCAGAGCTGCAAGCATAGAACCCCTTAAAGCAGCACAAAAAGGTCATACAGAATTGTGCCTCTCACATAGAGATTGTTGGAATGTGGTAATTTTAAAGGCATCTATAATACCATGGGCACCTAATGATTTGATACTTAACAGCTCTGTTGGCACTGTACTAGGGATCTGCATGGCATGTTTTCATGAGTGTGGTCCCTGATGATAGATCTGTTGTGATATGAAATTCACTTTTTGTTATTCAAAGTTCATAAACAACACTTAGCCAAACTTTTTTTTAATAAATGATTAGAAAAGGTAGAATGCACTGTGCATTTTTACTATGAATTCAATTAGAAGAATGTTCTTTGGCTTGGGTTGTTGTGAACAGCATCTGTCTTCTGAATAAACACACTAATCTCACCTGCAAAACCAATCATTTTATTTATCACTCTATATTCTGGTTGACCTTATTCTCTGTTCACTTTCCACTGGGTTGATTTCAATTTTGTTTCACAGCAGTGTAAAACACTTACTAAAGGATGGAAAATAATTACAGGGGAAACAGGATTCCTATTTAACAATGACCCAGGTTTATATGTAGCAGGCACTTTGTGTAAGACTAGAGAAATAAAGAAATCTTTATTTGTATCATTGCTGTCCAAAATGTAATGAGGATTAATCTGATTAGAAAATTAGCTAATAGTGCCAAAACAAGGCAATTATAGAAACAATGGGCAAATGCATTTGTCTAAATTGCTTTTTCAAGAATTTATAAGCAAGCAGCATAATGGAATCCATAATCAAAATAAGAAGGATAAACAAATATAAATACCAAATTTAATCAACTTCAAAATGAAAAATACATTAGTCAGTAATTAAAAAAGCAAATGTCAAGTATCATATAGCTTCATTGCTAAAAAAAAAAATGAACGATAGTGACATTCTCTTACATAAAATGCAGCTAAACAATGCAGTACTGCCCAAAAATATATTGCTAAGATGTTTGCAAACAGAAATAGCTGAAAGGTAATTTCTCAATTACATAAGAACTAGAAATGAGACTCAGTTTTGTTTTTTTATATTATTCATTTTATTTATGTGAAAATTCTGGGTTTGGTTGAGTTTCTTTCTAATACTGGTATTTATTTGGTGCTACGTGACCTTAGTAACTGATTTTTCATGTACGGCATACACGCCAGAGAACACACAGAATTAAAACAACACTTAAAGTGGATGCCTAGGATGCATTTTAAATGGGTTTCCCATCCCACAGTAATGTGAAGAGAAACTGGGAAAAAGAAAGCGCAATAGGGTCTTATCCAATGACAAAGGGGAGTCAGGAAAAGGGGAGAATACACTCACCTTGAATGGCAACACATAACAGGCATATAACAGCTGCTGCACAGACACCGGTCAAGCAGACAATCACAGACACAAAGGAAAGAAACGAAGGTATCACTTATGCGCTGCTGAAATAAAATCTTAAGTGAAATTAAAACATTTATTCAAACAGTTTTAAAAGTCAACGCGTTTCTAGGGCATGCAGGACCTCCTCTTCTGGACAAACCTAGGAAAGAGGAAAAGAGACATAGCAAATCAATAAAACTATATTACATTTCTAAATGGAGGTATTTGCTAACATAATTATTATTACATCTACAACATATTGGGATAGGATCTTGGAGATGGAAATACTTTTTTAAGCAAAGACCTCCTATAAATAGGAGGAATATATACTGTACAGGGCATTTCTACCCCAGTAAAAGTATAATATTTTCACTACGGTATCTATTTTCATGGTGTTTCTCATATTTTTCCCTATTCTGCTTTTTAGGTAGCTAGGGATAAAAATAAAAATTGAAAATAGTGTCTAGCTATTCACAGCAAGAAAAATGTTAATGCAGGCAAAAGTTTTAGTTGTTAGCCATTAATAATTGAACCTAAATACTTTCTTGTCTACCGTTACATCAAAATATCAAATGCACAAATTGATATCTACAAAAAAATATACAGTATTTCTACAACATTCTGGATCCAAATCCATATACTGCATGTTTTCTTTAAACAAAAAAGGCAATTTTTATCTTTATTGTAAGTGTAGCTGAGCAATCGCTTTTATATCGCCATTGCTGTGCCATTGATTGAAACAAAATTGCAGCACAGACAGCAAGTTTAAGTCCCAATGGAAATTTTTTAACAGAAGATTTTGGAAGATACAGGAAGAAAAAAAATGTTTATTCTAAGCTTGAACTTCTGCCATTGAGCACACCAGGTGAATATTCCCACTGTAAAACACAAGAAAGGAATAGAGAAGAAAGAGGCTAACACCAGACACAACTTGTAGCAGATAAAGCCAGGTTTACACACTGGAATTCAGATACAGAATTTCTGCAACATTTTACTGAGGATATTTTATTGCTCATAATGTTCACATTGAAAGTTTAAAATGTAAGATGCTGACCATGAAAAGAGTCTAAAGGTAATCTTTGCTATACTTAACCCCTTAACGACCAAGCCATTTTGTAGGTTAAAGACCAGGCCAATTTTTACAATTCTGACCACTGTCAATTTATGTGCTTATAACTCTGGAATGCTTCAACGGATCTTGGCGATTCTGAGATTGTTTTCTCGTGACATATTGTACTTCATGATAGTGGTAACATTTCTTCAATATAATTTGCGTTTATTTATGAAAAAAACGGAAATATAGCAAAAATTTTGAAAATTTTTGCAATTTTCAAACTTTTAATTTTTATGCCATTAAATCAGAGAGATATGTCACAAAAATTAGTTAATAAATAACATTTTCCACATGTCTACTTTACATCAGCACAATTTTGGAACCAACATTTTTTTTTGTGAGGAAGTTATAAGTGTTAAAAGTTGACCAGCAAATTCTCATTTTTCCAACAAAATTTACAAAACCATTTTTTTTAGGGGCCACCTCACATTTGAAGTGAGTTTGAGGGGTCAATATGACAGAAAATACCCAAAAGTGACACCATTCTAAAAACTGCACCCCTCAAGGTGTTCAAAGCCACATTCAAGAAGTTTATTAACCCTTTAGGTACTTCACAAGAATTGAAGCAATGTGTAAGGAAAAAATGAACATTTAACTTTTTTTCCCAAAATTTTTCTTTCAACACATTTTTTTTAAATTTTGTCAACGGTATCAGTAGAAAATGAACCACAGTATTTGTTGTACAATTTCTCCTGAGTACACCGATACCCCATGTGTGGGGGTATACCACTATTTGGGCGCATGGCAGAGCTTGGAAGGGAAGCAGCGCCATTTGACTTTTTTGGCTGGAATTGAGATTGGACGCCATGTCGTATTTGGAGAGCCCCTGTGTGCCTAAACAGTGGAAACCCCCCACAAGTGACCCCATTTTGGAAACTAGACCCCCCAAGGAACTTATCTAGATGTGTGGTGAGAGCTTTGAACCTCCAAGGGCTTCACAGAAGGTTATAACGTAGAGTTGTAAAATTAAAAAATCATATCTTTTCCAAAAAAATGATCTTTCCACCCCCAATTTTTATTTTCCAAAGGGTAACAGGACCCCAAAAGTTATTTTGCAATTTGTCCTGAGTACACTGATACCCCATATGTGGGGGTAAACCACTATTTGGGCGCATGGCAGAGCTTGGAAGGGAAGCAGCGCCATTTGACTTTTTTGGCTGGAATTGAGATTGGACGCCATGTCACATTTGGAGAGTCCCTGTGTGCCTAAACAGTGGAAACCCCCCCCAAGTGACCCCATTTTGGAAACTAGACCCCCCAAGGAACTTATCTAGATGTGTGGTGAGAGCTTTGAACCCCCAAGGGCTTCACAGAAGGTTATAACGTAGAGCTGTAAAATTAAAAAATCTTATCTTTTCCACAAAAATGATCTTTCCACCCCCAATTGTTATTTTCCAAAGGATAAAAGGACCCCAAAAGCTATTGTGCAATTTGTCCTGAATACGCTGTTACCCCATATGTGGGGGTAAACCACTATTTTGACGCATGGCAGAGCTCGGAAGGGAAGGAGCGCCTTTTTCAAATGCAGACTTTGATGAAATAGTCTGCGGGTGTCATGTCACGTTTGGAGAGCCCCTGATGTGCCTAAACAGTAGAAACCCCCCACAAGTGACTCAATTTTGGAAACTAGACCCCACAAGGAACTTATCTAGATGTGTGGTGAGCACTTTGAACCCTCAAGTGCTTCACAGAAGTTTATAACGTAGAGCCGTGAAAATAAAAAAATCATATTTTTTTCCACAAAAATAATATTTTTGCCCCCAAATTTTTATTTTTATAAGGGTAACAGGAGAAATAGGACCCCAAAAGCTATTGTGCAATTTGTCCTGAGTACGCTGATACCCCATATGTGGGGGGAACCACTGTTTTGACGCATGGCAGAGCTCGGAAGGGAAGGAGCACCGTTTTTAAATGCAGACTTTGATGGAATGGTTTGCGGGTGTCATGTCGCGCTTGGAGAGCCCCTGATGTGCCTAAACAGTAGAAACCCCCCACAAATTACCCCATTTTGCAAACTAGACCCCCCAAAGAACTTATCTAGATGTGTGGTCAGCACTTTGAACCCCCAAGGGCTTCACAGAAGTTTATAACGTAGAGCCGTGAAAATAAAAAAAATCATATTTTTTTCCACAAAAATGACCTTTTTGCCCCCAAATTTTTATTTTTATAAGAGTAACAGGAGAAATAGGGCCCTAAATGTTGATGTGCATTTTGTCCTGAGTACGCTGATATCCCATATGTGGGGGGGAACCACTGTGATCGCCTTACTGCGATCAATGAACAAATCCACAAAAGGTGAAGAATTGGTTTTATTTTTTACGCCGTTCCTCGTGCGGTATTAGTGATTAGGCGACTTTATTCCTCGGGTCGGTGTGATTACAGCGATACCAGATTTATACCCTTTTTTCATGTTTAGCTTCTGTCACACACTAAAAGATGCTTTTTTTTGGAATAATTTTTTGTAAGAAATTTTGGCATCGCTGTATTTTGAGAGCTATAATTTTTCCATATTTTGGCCAACAGAGTTTTCTGTGGGCTTATTTTTTGCGGGACGAGCTGACGTTTTTATTGGTACCATATTCGGGCACATAAAGTTTTTTGATCGCTTCCTATTCCGATTTTTGTGGAAGCAGAATGAACAAAAACCAGCAATTCAGGAATTGTTTGTTTTTTTTGTTTTTTTCCTCCGTTCCGCGTGTGGTAAAATTGATAAAGCAGCTTTATTCTTCGGGTCACTGCGATTACAGCGATACCTCATTTATATATTTTTTTCTGTTTTGGCGTTTTTTTACACAATAAAAAATATAATAGAAAAAATAATTATTTTTGCATCAGTTTATTCCACGAGCTATAACTTTTTTATATTTTCGCTGATGATTGCTGTATGGTGGCTTGTTTTTTGCGGGACAAGATGACGTTTTCAGCGGTACCATGATTATTTATATCTGACTTTTTGATCGCGTGTTGGTGCACTTTTTCCAAGCGGTATGATAATACCGCTTGGAAAAAGTATAATTTACTACTTTTTTGTGTTTTTTTTTTACGGCTTTCACTGAAGGGGTTAACTAGGATTACGCTTTTATAGATGGGATTTTTACGGACGTGGCGATACCAAACGTGTATTTTTTTGTTTTTTATTTTTTTTATTACATAAAAATGTGTATTTTTTAGGGGATTTTTTTTTAATTATTTTTTAATATTTTTTTTACAATTTTTAAAAAAAAATGATTTTTTTTTTTAACTTGTCCCTTTATGGGACTTTCACTTTTTTTACTTTTTATTGCAGATACAATGCATTGCAATGCTCCAGCATTGCAATGCATTGTACCTATGGTGAAAGCTGCTGTGAGCATGATCACAGCAGCTTTCCGTAGCTAGATGACCCGGAGGTTGTCATGACAACCCCCGGGTCATCAAGGCAGAGATCGGGCCCTGCAAATACATTGCAGGGCGCCGATCTGAGGCAGAGGGAGCTCCCGACCCTCTGCCTCCCCCCTGAGCGCTGCGATCGCGCTTGATCACAGCAGTCAGGGGGTTAACAGCCAGGGGCGGCGGGGGCACCGTTCCTGGCTGTCAGTGCAGGAAGCTCGGCCACTGCAGCGCCGGCTCCTGCACTGATCGCGCTGGAGATGCTGAAATTTCAGCATCTCCTGCGCGATCGCTGCTGTGTTTGGTCAGTCACATTGACTGACCAATCACAGTGCTGCGGGTGCGGGGACCGACGGCAAAGGTCCCCGCACCGCTTGCTGTGCCTGTCAGCTGTCATAGACAGCTGTCGGCACTGAACTACCACTGCGTGTTTACACGCAGTGGTAGTTCAAAGGGATGACGTGCACAGTCCGTCAGGCTCAGCCTGTCATCCAGATGTAGCAGAGCTGGACTCGTCGTGGGACACTCGTGATTTTGGACTGCGTCGGACAGGGAGTATTTGTGTTGGTTTATTATGTTTTTTTTTTTTAAAGGAGAACGATGGCGTCGCAGGAATGAGTGTAATAAAATTAATGAAAACTGTATGGTATTTTATTTCATTAAAAGACTTTTTTCTTGCTGTGTTTTTTTTTTTTAATTTACAAACTATGATTAATAATGGATCGGTGCAGTGTCTTATTGACGCCTCTCCATTATTAACCGGGCTTATTGTCACCGATCAATCAAAGGTGACATTAACCCCTTATTACCCCGCTTGCCACTACTACAGGGCAAGTGGGAAGAACCGGGTAAAGTGCCACAATTGGCGCATCTTTGGATGCGCCATTTGTGGGGCTGCTGCAGCCTGGTATTTTTAGGCTGTTGAGGGCAAAAATCCATGGGCCTTGACAGTCTTTTAATACCTGGCCGCAGCAGTCTGCATTTTACTTGGCTGGTTAACAAAATAGGGGGATCCCCATGCCATTTTTTTTGAGGGGATCCCCTATTTTTGTTAACCAGCCAAGCTAAGCAGACTGCTGTGGCCTGGTATTATCAGGCTTGCAAGGTCCATGGATATTGGATATTGGATCCTTACCAGACTGAAAAATCAGACCTCAATTGTCTGCTTCATCTGGCTGGTTAACAAAAATAGGGGGGACCCCACGCCATTTTTTTTTCGAGGGGATCCCCTATTTTTGTTAACCAGCCAAGATAAGCAGACTGCTGTGGCCTGGTATTATCAGACTTGCAAGGTCCATGGATATTGGCTCCTTAACAGCCTGAAAAACCAGGCCTCAGTAGTCTGCTTTATTAGGCTGGTTAACAAAAATAGGGGGACCCCACGCCATTTTTTTTTTGAGGGGATCCCCTATTTTTGTTAATCAGTTCACTTCAGGTCAGCCGGGATTCCCTCTGACGTCACTGATGCAGTGCGGTGTCCCTGGCTGGCCTGAAGTGAAAGTGGAAAGCAATCAATTATGCTAACCACTTCCTCTCCTGTCAGCCAGTAGAGGAGCTCATTCATTCAGGGGTTTACTGTGAGACTGTCAGCATTAGCTGCAGTCTCTGCAGTAAACATTAACTCTTTCAGAAGGATTACATCGGGGGACCTGACTGAACATCGGATAAGTAAGAATAATGTTGCTTTATTATTTTATTTTTATTACTGGTAAACAAGGGCTTTGCAAGGAATGGCAGTAAAATAAAATATTGTCAAAAACTGTGTGTTTATTTCATTAAAATGATTTTTAATTAAAGTGTGTGTGTTTTATTTTTATTTCATACAATAGGATTAATAATTGATAGTTGTCTAATTGACAGCTCTCAATTCTTAACCTGGCTTAAACTCACCTTTCAATAGCAAGGTGGCTTTAACACCTTATTAACCCATTCGCCACCGCTACAGGGCAATGGAATAGATGGGCAAAGTGCCAGAAAGGGCGAATCTAATTATAAATTTGCCTTTTCTGGGGTGTCTGGGGGCAGATGTTAGTATCCGGGGGGGCAAAAATAATGGTCCCTCTCTGGGCTATTATTATCTGCCCCCACTCGCTGGCTTTGTCTGTCTGGTTGAGAAAATAAGGCGGAAGCCCACGCATTTTTTTTCAACAATTTTACACCTATATATATATATATACATGTCATTGAATTTGTGATGCATATATATATATATTTATAGTACATACACTTCTACAGAGTATTATAGCCGCTAATTCAATTGCCGACTTTGTGAAAATACAGAAGCCGACATGAAATGACACATGGTTTACATAGAGTTAACCATGTCATTTCATGTTGTTTGATATATTGTTTTCACTAACAATTACATGAGTGCAAAATTTGACACATGTAGGGGTAAATTAAAGGTGTAAATTCGTAGCAAAAAAGTCTGTTTTTTTACAAATAATTTACACCTTTAATTAACCCCAACAGGTGTGAAATTTTGCACACATACACTCATGTAATTGTTTGTGAAAAACAGATATCAAACTACATGAAAAGACATGGTTAACTCTATGTAAACCATGTGTCATTTCAAGTCGGTTGCTTCTGTATTTTCACAAAAGCCGGCATTACCCGGTAATTGAATCAGAGGCTATTTTACTATGTAGAAGTGTATGAACTATAAATATATGTATATATATATGTCACAATGACATGTATATATATATATATTCTATGTGTGTATATTTAGTGTTTACAAGGAAAGAAAGGGTTTTTTTTAGTTCCAATATTTCTGTCCCATTGACTTGCATTGTGTTTCGGGTATCAGATCGGCGATACCTGATACTTTTTGAGTATCAGGCCGATCCAATCCGATCCGATATTTTAGGATATCGGGCAGTATCGCTCAACACTACTTATCATTTATTATGCACAATCTTTTGTCTTGGTCTTCTATTATTTGTATTTAAAAAGGTTTACATAAAAGTCTTTCATGCATTTTAAAAGGATTAAAAATTAAAGTCTTTTCTAATCCTGACATCTAACTAAAGGCAATGACTTCTTACCAGAGGATTCATGGTGGTTGAGCAAAAATGATTTCATATTTCATATTTTTTCCAACATACTGTGTTTTAAGTTAACCAAATATCAACTGAGCAACACAAAATTTATGGGTGAATTTATCCAATTTTTTTTTTTACAAAAGATCCTTCTTACTTTCCCCTAGAACTACTGGCAATATAGCTGAACAAAACATAACAATTTGTAAGTCTGTCCACACTAATGATTAAAGCTAAAACAAATTTAAAAAGGTTTGGTTTGCTTTCTGTATTGAAGTGATTTTTACTCTATTTCCTTCCTTCTGCTACTTGGTCATCTTCAGTCAAACTTACACTTAATATTTTTTCACATTTATTTTGACATATCTTATTTTTCACTTATCTCACTATTATCCTATTTGACACCTATTGTCTCATCTCTGCACTTATTCACATTCTACTATTATATAATGTTAAAGTTCTAAAAAGTATTTAGTCAGCCACCAATTGTGCAAGTTCTCCCACTTAAAAAGATGAGAGAGGCCTGTAAATGACATCATAAGTAGACCACAACGACGAGAGTCAAAATGAGAAAATAAGTCCAGAAAATCACCTTGTCTGATTTGGCAAGATTTATTTTGCAAATTATGGTGGAAAATAAGTTTGTGGTCATTAACAAAAGTTCATCTCAATATTTTGTTATATATCCTTTGTTTGCAATGACAGAGGTCAAATGTTTTCTTTAAGTCTTCACAAGGTTGGCACACACTGTTGGTGGCATGTTGGCCCATTCCTCTATGATTATCTCTTCGAGAGCAGTGATGTTTTGGGCCTGTCGCTGGGCAACATGGACTTTCAAATCCATCCAAAAGTTCTCCATGGGATTTAGATCTGGAGACTGGCTAGGCCACTCCAGGACCCTCATATGCTTCTTACAAAGCCACTCCTTTGTTGTCCTGGTGGTGCGCTTGGGATCATTATCATGCTGAAAGACCCATCCACATTTCATCTTCGATGCCCTTGCTGATGGAAGAGGTTTGCACTCAAAATCTCATGATACATGGCCCCATTCATGCTTTCATGTACATGGATCAGTCGTCCTGGACCCTTTGCAGAGAAACAGCCCCAAAGCATGATGTTGCCACCCCCATGCTTCATAGTAGGTATGTTGTTCTTTGGATGCAACTCAGCATTCTGAGTCCTCCCAACATGACAAGTTTTGCTTCTACGAAGCAGTTCTACTTTGGTTTCATCAGACCATATGACATTCTCCCAATAATCTTTTGGATAATTCAAATGCTCTCTAGCAAACTTCAGATAGCCCTGGACAAGTACTGGCTTAAGCAGGGGGACACATCTGGCACTGCAGGATCTGAGTCCCTGACGGTGTAGTGTGTTACTGATGGTAGTCTTTGTTATGGTGGTCCCAGCTCTATGCAGTTCATTCACTAGGTCCCCCGTTTGGTTCTGGGAGTTTTGCTCATCATTCTTGTGATCATTTTGACCCCAAGGGGTGAGATCTTGCGTGGAGCCTCAGATCGAGGAAGATTATCAATGTTCTTGTATGTCTTCCATTTTCTTATTATTGCTCACACAGTTGATTTCATCACACCAAGGTGCTTTCCTATTGCAGATTTAGTCTTCCCAGCCTAGTGCAGGGCTACAATTTTGTTTCTGGTGTCCTTCAACAGCTCTTTGGTCTTCACCACACTGGAGTTTGGAGGATGACTGTTTGAGGTTGTGGACCGGTGTCTTTTATGGTGATAACAAGTTCAGACAGGTGCCACTGCTACAGATAATGAGTGGAGGACAGAGGATCCTCTTAAAGAAGAAGTTACAGGTCTGTGAGAGCCAGAAATCTTGCATGTTTTTAGGTGACCAAATACTAATTTTCCACCACAATTTGCAAAATAAATCTTGCCAAATCAAACAAGGTGATTTTCTGGATTTGTTTTCTCATTTTGATTCTCATAGTTGTGGTCTACCTATGATGTCAATTACAGGCCTCTCTCATCTTTTTAAGAAGGAGAACTTGCGCAATTGCTGGCTGACTAAATACTTTTTTTTCCCACTGCATTTCTTGTCTGTTTGGAAGCTGTCACATATACTAAACACATAATCTACTTATTGTACCTTGGATTGTTGTGCATGCGCGCAGTTCATTTTACCTAGTACGCCAACGCATTCTGCAGATGCTACTTTGGTCTCTTAACTCTGGTAATTTATCTGTGCATGCACCAGAACATCCCATAGTCACATCTTATAGAGTGGGTATGGAAAGTATTCAGACCTATTTAAATTTTTCAAAGCCAAAAAAGTTCATTTTTTTCTCATTAATGTACACTCTGTACCCCATCTTGACTGAAAAAAACAGAAATGTAGAAATGTTTGCAAATTTATTAAAACTGAAAACTGAAATATCACATGGTCATAAGTATTCAGACCCTTTGCTCAGTATTGAGTAGAAGCACCCTTTTGAGCTAGTACAGCCATGAGTCTTCTTGGGAATTATGCAATAAGTTTTTCACACCTGGATTTGGGGATCTTCTGCCATTCTTCCTTGCAGATTCTCTCCAGTTCTGTCAGGTTTGATGGTGAACGTTGGTGAACAGCCATTTTCAGGTCTCTCCAGAGATGCTCAATTGGATTTAGGTCATGGATTTGGCTGTACCAGTCAAGAATGGTCACAGAGTTGTTCTGAAGCCACTCCTTTGCTATTTTAGCTGTGTGCTTAGGGTCATTGTCTTTTTAGAAGGTTAACCTTCGGCCAAGTCTGAGGTCCAGAGCACTCCGGAAGAGGTTTTCAACCAGGATATCTCTGTACTTGGCCGCATTCATGTTTCCTTCAATTGAAACCAGTTGACTTGTCCCTGCAGCTAAAAAACATCCCCATAGCATGATGCTGCCACCATGTTTCACTATTGGGATTGTATTGGGCAGGTGATGAGTAGTTCTTGGTTTTCTCCTCACATACCACTTAGAATTATCACCAAAAAGTTCTATCTTCATCTCATCAGACCAAAGAATCTTATTTCTCATAGTCTGGGAGTCCTTCATGTGTTTTTTAGCAAACACTATGCAGGCTTTCTTTTGTCCTGCTCTGAGAAGAGGCTTCCATCAGGCCACTCTGCCATAAAGGCCCAACTGGTGGAGGGCTGCAGTGATAGTTGACTTTGTGGAACTTTCTCCCATCTCCCTACTGCATCTGTGGAGCTTAGCCACAGTGATCTTGGGGTTCTTCTTTAACTCTCTCACCAAGGCTCTTCTCCCACAATTGCTCAGTTTGGCTGGACGGCCAGGTCTAGGTAGACTTCTGGGGGTCCCAAACTTCTTCCATTTAAGGATTATGGAGGCCACTGTGCTCTTAGGAACTTTGAGTACTGTAGAAATTCTTTTGTAACCTTGGCCAGATCTGTGCCTTGCCACAATTCTGTCTCTGAGCTCCTTGGCCAATTCCTTTGACCTCATGATTCTCATTTGGTCTGACATGGACTGTGAGCTGTGCGGTCTTATATATACAGGTGTGTGCCTTTACAAATCAAGTCCTATCAGTTTTATTAAACACAGCTGGGCTTCAATGAAGGAGTAGAACCATCTCAAGGAGGATCTCAAGGAAATGGACAGCAAGTGACTTAAATATGAGTGTCTGTGCAAATGGTCTGTATACTTATGACCATGTGATATTTAAATTTTTCTTTTTTAATAAATTTGCAAAAAATGTCAACATTTTTGTTTTTTTCAGTCAAGGTGGTTTGCAGAGTGTACATTAATGAGAAAGAAAATTAACTTTTTTGAACTTACAGAATGGCTGCAATGAAACATAGAGTGAAAAATATAAAGGGGTCTGAATACTTTCCGTACCTACTCTATGCTAATCTGTTACTTTTTTGCATGTACAGTGTTTCTATTTCATTATTATGCTTGCACCTGCATGCAGTCTTTTTCACGGTCATTATTCATGCACATTCATACCATCTCCATCAATGGATTAACTATAAATTCTCAACTACTAGAAAGACCCCGAGCAAGGGGTAGGATTTATGAGACTTTATATTATATTATACATTAAAGGGTATTTTTTTCTACGCTTTGGTTAATTAAATTTTATAATTTAAGTTAAAAGCTATAAAACACTGATGCACCTATATTGATTTCACTTCTTTAGCATAGTTGAGTGAATATGATCGGATCTCCACTTATTCGGCAAGCCATAGCGCTTACCAAATAAGCTACAGAGGGAACCCAGATAGATGGAGCACGCCGGATGATCAGCTGATCGGCTCCGCAGCTGCATGGAGAGCCCAACACACAGGCTCTCTATGCATGCGCTGCGACTGTGACACAGCCACGACACATGCAGCTGCGGCGCCAATCAGCTGATCAGCCAGCACACTCCATGTATCCGGGTTCCCACTGTAGCTTATTCGGTAAACGCTATAGCTTGCCAAATAAGCGGGAACCAATCATATTTGCTCAACTCTACCCTTTAGGAAGCCAAAACTTGACTTTGTGCATGTGGATTTCTTTGTCGCTCACAGGGATTTTTTTATCTATCAAATCCTTTACCTCATTTCCCTGGACCGGTATTTATTTAACTTTTTTTTTTTTTTCAATACTGTCAGCTTTCAGGTGAATTCTAATGCTGTGCTATTCCCTTAATACATATTATTCTTGTATTTGCTTATCAAACCTTTCCGTTGTGGTCATTGTGGTCAGGAGCTTTTTGCAGAACACTTACTTATATTGGAATTTATTGTATCATGATTTGTACCTAGACTGTTATTTTTTCAATGGTGGCACATTGTATTGCAGGAAAATAAAGAAAAGTTCCAGCTTCTTGTAAAATTATCAGAGTAATCTTTATTACATCAAAAAACAATTAAAAATAGTGGACAGGAACAGCAGGAATTGTGGTCGCTTGCTCCTGTTCCTGTCCACTATTTATAATTTTTTTTTATGGAACATTTTTTTCCTTTTCCTGCAATTGCTATACATAAGTGTTCGGCTCGTGGTTCCGTGCACGCTGGACTCCTACAAACTACAACGGTGAGCTGGCTTCATCCTTCTCTGCTTTCGGCACATTGTATTGTTCTGGTTTTAATTTGTATGCAATTGGAGTTTTTTATACATCAAATATGTAGGTTTATACGTAGGATTTTCAATAAAAATGTTGATTTTATTTTTGGAATGTGCCTTTTTTAATTCACAGAAGTCTGTGTGACAAATGAATGACATACATTGAGGCATCAGTCAGAGATATATATATATTTAATGGTTGTTTAACATCTCACGCCAAATATCTTATGATATGTCATGTTTAGATACAAGATGAGGAAGGATGCTTTTGTATGAGTTGTATATTTAAATATTTTATATTTTTTTATTTCTCATTTAGCAATTACATGGCTTGACTTTAATATGAAAACCAATATTCCAATCTGTATTTACATTATTATAATGGAATATGAGTACTAGGTTCAGAACCTAATACATATTGGGACAGAATGATTCTTTAGGAAAACACTTAGAAAGAAAAAAAGCCCTTACAACAAAGGAATACTAATTGTATAAAGCTTGATGCTGGAAATAAAAACATTCAGAAAATATGAAGTAAATTATGTTTTAACTGTTGCAAGATCTGTCACAGCATCAATGTCTCCATCATAAACTGACACAAAGAATAATTGCATCCAATTTATTAAAATCTTCTAAAATACATTACTTACAATGAAAATTCTGCAATTTGTGCATAACTTGTTAGAAATAAAATCTGCATTTTCAGCAAAAAAGAGCAGGTTTATTAATCTTGTTTTAAAGGGTCACTGTGTCAGAGAAGGGATTTCTATACCTACTCAGGCTTTTTCTTTCTTAGGTACCCATGCTATGAGCAATAACAGAGACAAACAGTCCTTGTCTTTCCAAATAGTCTGTGTTTATTGAATTGATAAGGTGATCTTTTATAAGACAAGATCAAGGGAAAATTAGGCATTACACAAAAATCTGGCAGAAATATGAGTTATGCAGTGGGTTGTCAAACATATTCTGGGATACAAGATAAATTACCTGAGAGAATGTGGGGAAATTTCCATATGTCAGTGCCCCCAGGTTCAAGAGTTGAAGTTCTCAAGAGAATTTTGGCTGAATCCACAGAATGTTGTGTGGTTGTCCTATAACATCATAGAATTTGGAAACAATTGTCCTTGACCAATTTCTGGGATTTGTGAGAAAAATCATCAGGCTATAAAAATATCTGCACGTAGACAGAATGATAACTGGAACATCGGTCATTCTTGCATAGAGCTATTTAAATAGGATTAACCCTTGTAAGCGTTCTATATTCACATGTAGGTCACATTTCAAAGAAATTAACATTTTTCTTACTATGTAAATGAGCTAATAATATCTAAGGACAGGACACAGATCTCCTCGTTATTCTGCCTCCAGAGATTATTATAAAAGATTGACATTGCCAGTGTGAGAAATGTAGATCAGAAGAGCAAACTGTCAGTCATTACATGTCTCACATTGGTAACTTCTACTTTCATTTAAAATTAACTCTGTTGGCAGATTCTCATTCTGTTCACTAATAGGCTAATAGATATTAACAGCTCATTTACATATTCTGGAAAAAGTGGATTTTTCCAGAATAAGACTTTGAATTGTAGATATCAAAGTACCTTTTCATACAATGTTCTATGACCTACATATGCATGTAGATGGATTAGCAATGTTGATACTACTGACAGATGTCCTTTAAGCTTAGCTTAAAACTAGACCAGCAGAAGACTTGACAAATTTATCAAAATATATCATTCGGTAGGATAAATTAGGTGTGTTTTAAAGACATTTTAAATTACCAGTCGTTCGCATATTATGATATTATTAGCTTTGAAGTGTGAGTCAGATGTGTCCATATGATAAGCTAATGCTATAAGGGTACATCTCCACGTTCCAGAATGCTGGCGTTTGGATGCAGTGGAAAGCCCACTCCGCCCAAAGCGCCACCCCCCTTTCTACGCACGGTGATTCTGCAAGTGTTCATTGAACACATGCGGAATCTCCGCATCGTATTCATAGACTGTATTATTTATCTTGCGGAGAC
>JARQOD010000005.1:222873339-223063675 GCA_033576555.1 Oophaga sylvatica | reverse complement strand
CCCCTGCAAGAGGCGTCATCTCTGCCTGCTCTGCATCACCCCACCCTCGCTCTACATACTGACTAGAGCGTTGTGTACCTCCCTCTGGAGCGATGTCTTCCTCCTCCATTGACTCCTCCTCCTCCTCATCCTCTTCACAAAGTGAGCCCTGCCCAGCCCTTTGTGAGGAACCACGTTGCGCTGACTGTCCAGAAGGTGATGGAATTAGTGACTCCTCATCCTCCACCTCTTCCAAAACCTCATCCCTTAGTGTTTGAATTTTTTTTTGAAGCAGGCAGATAAGGGGGACAGTCAGGCTGACTAGTGCATCATCTGCACTCGCCATCCGCGTTGACTCATCAAACGGACACAAAACGTGGCAGATGTCCTTCATAGAGGCCCACTCAGTAGTGGTGAAGTGTGAACGGCGCAAATTGCGAGTTGATTGCGCCTGATGCAGCTGATACTCCATTACTGCTGGCTGCTGCTCACACAACCGCTCCAACATATGTAACGTGGAATTCCACCTGGTGGGTACGTCACATATGATGCGATGTTCAGGAAGGCGAAATCTGCATTGCAGAGCTGCAATGCGCGATCTGGCCATGCTGGAACGTCGCAAGTGAGCGCACTCTAGGCGGACCTTGTGCAGCAGTGCATCAAGATCCCGATAGTCCCTCAAAAAACTCTGCACGACCAAGTTGAGCACATGTGCCAGACATGGTATGTGAGTGAGGTTGCCAAGGCCCAGAGCTGCCACCAGATTTCGGCCATTGTCACACACTACCAAGCCTGGCTGGAGATTCGCTGGCAAAAAACACACGTCGCTCTCCTGCTTGATGGCATTCCAGACCTCCTGCTCTGTGTGGCTTCGATTCCCCATGGAAATTAATTTCAGGACGGCCTGTTGACGTTTGGCCACGGCTGTGCTCATATCGGTCGCATCAGGTAAGCGTTCACGGGTCCATGTGGAGGTAGACCGTGACGGCTCCTGCAGTGATGATTCTAAGGAACTGGAGTAGGAGGAGGAGTCAATGTGGACAGACTTGATTCCTGCAATCCTTGGAGTTGGCAGAACCCGTACAGCGCCACTCGCAAGATCTGTACCCGGCTCCACAACATTGACCCAATGGGCAGTGAGGGAAAGGTATCGTCCCTGGCCATGGGTACTGGTCCACTCATCGGTGGTCAGGTGGACCTTGCTACTGACGGCGTTTAGCAGCGCATGTTTAATTTTTCCCTCAACATGCTTTTGCAGAGCAGGGACGGCTTGCCTGCTGAAATAAAATCGGCTGTGCACATTGTATTGTGGGACTGCCAATGCCATTAAGTTACGGAAACTGTCAGTCTCCACCAGCCTGAATGACAGCATTTCAAGGGACAGGAGTTTTGCAATGCCAGCATTCAGAGCCTGTGCTCGTGGATGGTTTGCCGAGTATGGCCATCTTTTATCCCATGCCTGTGCTACCGATGGCTGTTTTGTGGCCTGGGAGTGTGAGGATGACAGGGAACTTGCAGCTGTGGGTGGAATAACACTGGGTCTCTGGACAACAGTGACAGAGGTTCTTCCATGGCGATCCTGTGAGGAAGCAGAACCAGCTGTGTGTGAGCTGGAGGAAGAGGCTCCAACACGAGCTGAAGATGTAGGTGCTGCTGTAGGTTGGCCTACATCTCCAGTGTGTCTTTGGAACTCAACCACGTGCTTTGACCGCACATGTTTCCACATATTTGTGGTATTAAGGTTACTGACATTTTTACCTCTTTTTACTTTTTGATTACACAGCTTGCATTTGACATAGCAAATATCATCTGCAAGTGTGTCAAAAAAGGACCACGCAGTGCAAGTCCTGGGAGTGCCCGTTTTTGCTGTTGGAAGAGAACTGCTACGAACGGGTGCCAAACTGGAGGCTACAGGCAACCGAGTCTGCAGCCTAACTCTCCCTACTGTTTGGACCGCTGGGGCAATCTCTTCCTCAGAGCTGCTACCACCACCTTCCTGTTCCTCATGCCATGTTGGGTCTTGGACCTCATCATCTCCACTACCCTCTTCCAACACCTGCTGCTGTTGGGTGGTCTGGCCAGCACCATGCTCAACAGAAAATGGCACCTGAGTCTCATCATCATCAGATGAGTTTTTGCCTTCTCACCGAGCTGCTTGTTTATTGTCCTGTAGCCCATCCCAGCCTTGCCCTAGAGCTAGTGCTTGTCCCTAGTGTTCTTAGAGAGCTCTTTGGTCTTGGCCATGATGGAGAGGTTGGAGTGTGATTGATTGAAGTGTGTGGACAGGTGTTTTTTATACAGGTAATGAGTTCAAACAGTTGCAATAAATATAGGTAATTAATGCAGAATAGGAGGGCTTCTTAAAAAAAACCTAACAGTTCTGTGAGAGTCAGAATGGTTGCTGGTTGGTAGGTGATCAAATACTTATTTCATGCAATAAAATACAATTTAATTATTTAAAAACAATACAATGTGATTTTCTGTTTTTATTTTTAGATTCTGTCTCTCACAGTTGAAGTGTACCTATGATAAAAAATAAAGACCTCTCCATTCTTTGTGAAAATTTGCAAAATCGTCAGTGTATCAAATACTTATTTTCCCCACTGTATTCCATATGCTTCATCCCCTCCAATACACTTTCTTGAAGCAAATGAGGCAAATTGTGGCTCCCATTTGGTGCCTCTACAGCAGGTAACAGTGGTAGTTTGGTGCCTTACATGCTATTAGCGGCTCCCATAATCTTAGCAGTGGTACATGTTTTTTCTTCCTTTGAATTAAATTTTCTATTGCCATTAGCACTTTTTCTTTTACCATACATTTTGAACAACACCAACACTATGGTTAACTTTTCACAATCTTTTCTAAATCAATTTTCTAACCTTTGCCATGTATATCAAGAAGTATTGATTAGGTAGTTATATGTGCAAAAAGTAAAATGTGGCATTAAATTGATTTACTAATATTCATAAATTATATCAAAATTCCCTCATAAATGAGCTGCAACACACAGAATAAGTTCAATTTGTAGATGGACATTCATACTGTGGCCATTAACAAACACAATCTAGCATAAATTCAAAATGAGCAAGTAACTAAACAAAAGTAGTAGTAGCAAATGCATATAATAAAGGGTACTTAGATGACACTACTGATCAAAAAAGGGTATAAGCCATTCCACCGCGACATGATGCACCAAGTCAGGAAGGTTCTATCTCAAGTATTGAACATCTCTGTATGCCAGCAAGCTTTAATAGGTATGGTAGAGCAGGACGCAGGCCTGCCTGTTTAAACCCTTGCCTGTGGAAAGCTATATCAGCTAAATGCACAGCTACATAGACTTACAATGTATAGTGTGTTTTTATTACAGCACTATGATGGTGCTTATAATTTAAAGGGAACCTGTCAGCAGTATGACCGATATTTTTCAGTTCTTCCAGGTTGGGTTGGGGGCATGTATACAGCATTATAGAATGCTGTATATAAGCCTTGAAAGGTGATGGCAGCATCTTATATCAGCCAAAACTGCTGACAGGTGCACTTTAAGGCACTGTAAAAAGTTGAAAAAGGCACAAAGCAGAGGTGTTGGGTATTTTTCTGACAGATGTGATGTAATGTCCATCCCCTCTGATGTTCTGATTAGTAAGGCATATATCATAGGTGTCAGGCATTCTCGTGACAGATGCAATATAAAAGCCAACGCTCTAAATTGCTAATGGCTGGAGATCAGAGCATGCTTTGGCTAATGAAACACACACTTCACTTCTTGTCTATCTCAACGTTTTTGCTACCAGAGATGGACCCTGCCTAATGACTGGCAGTGAATAGTGAACTCTGAAGAAGTAGTACCCCTGGCAAAATGACTTTAGGGTATTTTTAAGGCATGCAACATAAAAAATTTTTATTGAATTAAAGCATGACCATTAAAGAAATTTTCTATTAAACATACATTAATAGGTTGAAAGGACAGTATCATGTTTGGTGAGCACATTTCATTGGATGATAATAAACCCCACACATAAATGGTCTCATAATGCTTTACTGTTGGCATGACACATTACTCATGGTAGTGCTCTTTTTTTCTGGACAATCATTCTTCCATATGAACAGTCTGATGGGGCTTCATCCCCCAGTTGTTTGCCACTCAATCACTGTACTTCCTGCAAGGCTCTTTTCTCTGATGAAGTTCCCTTTAGACTGTTTGGGACATCTTGAAGAATTGTTACAGAAGAAAAGGTGAGTACCATGAGTCCTGTATCATACCAACAGTAAAGCATCATGTGTATGGTTGCTTTTAATCCAAGGTAATGGGCTCACTCACAATTTTACCTAAGACCATTGCCATGAATAAAGAATGGTACCTAAACATCATCCAAAATCAACTTGTCCCAATGATCCAGTAGCAATTTGGTTAAGGTCAATGCTATTTTCAACATGAGGGAGCAGCATGTCAAAAGATAAAAATGAGAAAGGTGCTCAACAAATAAAACATTGATATGTTTGGTCCATGGCCAGGAACCTCCTGAGATCTCAACATATTGATAACCTATGGTCAATCCTCAAAAATCAGATGGACAAACAAAAAACACAGTGATTTGTGATACACTCCAAGTACTGATTAAGCCATCAATTAGAATTTGAGTCACAAGATAATATCCAGCATGCCAGGGAGAATTGCAGAAGTATTTTATCCATTTTTCTGTCATATTTATCATGTAAAGATATATGTTAAGGGTCTTCTTTGAACTCAGACAGTTTCACCTTCAATGTGTCCATGCGAAGGCTTAAGGGCATTCTTAACCCCTTAGTGACAGAGCCATTTTGCAGCTTAATGACAGGGCCAATTTTTACAATTCTGACCACTGTCACTTTATGAGGTTATAACTCTGGAACACTTTAACGAATCCAGCTGATTCTGAGATTGTTTTTTCGTGACATATTGTACTTCACGTTAGTGGTAAAATTTCTTTGATATGACTTGTGTTTATTTATGAAAAAAATGGAAATATGGCGAAAATTTTGAAAATTTAACAATTTTCAAACTTTAAATTTTTATGCCCTAAAATCAGAGAGATATGTCACAGAAATTTCTTAATATATAACATTTCCCACATGTCTACTTTACATCAGCACAATTTTGGGAACAAAATTTTTTTTGTTATGAAGTTATAAGGGTTAAAAGTTGACCAGCGATTTCTCATTTTTACAACACCATTTTTTTTTTAGGGACCACATCACATTTGAAGTCACTTTGAGGGGTCTATATGATAGAAAATACCCAAAAGTTTCACCATTCTAAAAACTGCACCCCTCAAGGTGCTCAAAACCACATTCAATAAGTTTATTAACCCTTTACGTGCTTCACAGGAACTGAAGCAATGTGGAAGGAAAAAATTAACATTTAACTTTTTTTGCAAAAACTTTACTTCAGAGCCAATTTTTTTTATTTTCACAATTGTTAAAAGTAAAAATGAACCACAAAATTTGTTGTGCAATTTCTCCTGAATAAGCCGATACCCCATATGTGGGGGTAAACCACTTTTTGGGCGCACGGCAGAGGTCGCAAGGGAAGGAGCGACATTTGACTTTTTCAACACAGAATTGGCTGGACGCCATGTCGCATTTGTAGAGGCCCTGATGTGTCTAAACAGTGGAAACCCATCACAAGTGACCCCATTTTGGAAACTAGACCCCTAAGGAACTTATCTAGATGTGTGGTGAGCACTTTGAACCTCCAAGTGCTTCACAGAAGTTTATAACATAGAACAGTGAAAATAAAAAATCATATTTTTTCCACAAAAACAATCTTTTCACCCCAATTTTTATTTTCCCAAGGACAACAAGGCCCCAAAAGTTTTTGTGCAATTTGTCCTGAGCATGCTGATACCCCATATGTGGGGGTAACCACTGTTTGGGTGCATGGCAGAGCTTGGAAGGGAAGGAGCGCCGTTTGACTTTTTCAACGCAGAAATGGCTGGTGTCATGTCGTGTTTGTAGAGGCCCTGATGTGTCTAAACAGTGGAAACCCCCCACAAGTGAC
This sequence comes from Oophaga sylvatica, assembly GCA_033576555.1. Taxonomy (NCBI): domain Eukaryota; kingdom Metazoa; phylum Chordata; class Amphibia; order Anura; family Dendrobatidae; genus Oophaga; species Oophaga sylvatica. Next base: position 223,057,659 of record JARQOD010000005.1, on the reverse strand, counting down.
CCCATTTTGGAAACTAGACCCCCTAAGGAACTTATCTAGATGTGTGGTGAGCACTTTGAACCTCCAAGTGCTTCACAGAAGTTTATAACATAGAACCGTGAAAATAAAAAATCATATTTTTTCCACAAAAACGATCTGTTCACCCCAATTTTTATTTTCCCAAGGGTAACAAGACCCCAAAAGTTTTTGTGCAATTTGTCCTGACCATGCTGATACCCCATATGTGGGGGTAAAACCACTGTTTGGGTGCATGGCAGAGCTTGGAAGGGAAGGAGCGCCGTTTGACTTTTTCAACGCAGAATTGGCTGGATGCCATGTCACGTTTGTAGAGGCCCTAATGTGTCTAAACAGTGGAAACCCCCCACAAGTGACACCATTTTGGAAACTAGACCCCCTAAGGAACTTATATAGATGTGTGGTGAGCACTTTGAATCCCCAAGTGCTTCACAGAAGTTTATAACTCCCGGGCATGAAAATAAAAAGTCATATTTTTACCACAAACCTGATCGTTTAGTCCCCAATTTTTTATTTTCCCAAGGGTAACAGGAAAAATTAGACCACAAAAGTTGTTGTCCAATTTGTCCTGAGTACGCTGATACCCCATATATGGGGGGGGGGCACTGTTTGGGCGCACAGCAGGGCTTGATAGGGAAGGAGTGCCGTTTGACTTTTTCAAACCAAAATTGGCTGGAATTGAATTGGACGCCATGTCACGTTTGGAGAGCCCTGATACGCCTAAACAGTGGAAACCACCCACAAATGACACCATTTTGGAAACTAGACCCCTTAAGGAACTTATCTAGATGTGTGGTGAGCACTTTGAACCCCCAAGTGCTTCACAGAAATGTATAAACGTAGAGCCGTGAAAATAAAAAATAATTTTTTTCCTCAAAAATGATTGTTTTAGCCAGCTATTTTTTATTTTCCCAAGGGTAACAGGAGAAATTAGAACCCTAAAATTAGTGTGCAATTTGTCCTGAGTACGCTGATACCCCATATGTTGGGTTAAACCACTGTTTGGGGGCACGGCAGGGCTCGGAAGGGAGGGAGCGCCATTTGACTTTTTGAACGCCACGTCGTGTTTGGAGACCCCCTGATGTGTCTAAACAGTGGAAACCCCCCACAAGTGACCCCATTTTGGAAACTAGACCCCTTAAGGAACTTATCTAGATTGTGGTGAGCACTTTTAACCCCCAAGTGTTTCACAGAAATTTATAAACGCTGAGCTGTGAAAATAAAAAATCATTTTTTTTCTCAAAAATGATTTTTTTAGCCAGCTATTTTTTATTTTCCCAAGGGTAACAGGAGAAATTAGAACCCCAAAATTGGTGTGCAATTTGTCCTGAGTACACTGATACCCCATATGTTGGGGTAAACCACTGTTTGGGCGCACGGCAGGGCTCGGAAGGGAGGTAGCGCCATTTGACTTTTTGAATGCCACATCGTGTTTGGAGACCCCCTGATGTGTCTAAACAGTGGAAACTCCCCACAAGTGACCCCATTTTGGAAACTAGACCCCTTAAGGAACTTATCTAGATGTGTGGTGAGCACTTTGAACCCCCAAGTCTTTCACAGAAATGTATAAACGCAGAGCTGTGAAAATAAAAAATAATTTTTTTCTCAAAAATGATTTTTTTAGCCAGCTATTTTTTATTTTCCCAAGGGTAACAGGAGAAATTAGATCCCCAAAATTGGTGTGCAATTTGTCCTGAGTATGCTGATACCCCATATGTTGGTGTAAACCACTGTTTGGGCGCAGGGCTCGGAAGGGAGGGAGCGCCATTTGACTTTTTGAATGCCACGTCGTGTTTGGAGACCCCCTGATGTGCCTAAATAGTGGAAACCCCTCAATTCTAGCTCCAACCCTAATCCCAACACACCCCTAACCCTAATCCCAACCCTAATCCTAACCTAAATCCCAACCCTAATTTCAACCCTAATTGTAACCCTAACCTTAATTGTAACCCTAACTCTAATTGTAACCCTAACCCTAATTTTAACCCTAGCCCTAATTGTAACCCTAACCATGATTCTAACCCTAATTATAACCCTAACCCTAAGGCTAAGTTCATTTTGCGTTTTACCAGCCCGTTCAACACATAGCGTTGACGGGCTGGTAACGGTATAGCATAACACGATCGCGTTATTCTATACCCGCTAGCGCAGATGAATCAGCAGATGATTCATCTGCGCTAGCGGTGACGGAGCCCAGACGCTGCAGCACGCGTCCGAGGCTCCGTCACTGAATGATGGCACGTCGCGAACGCATGCTGCTTTACGGCATGCGTCGCGATGCGCCCTCAAATGGGGGTGAATGGCAGCGTTAACAGACTGTGTTACACCGCGTTATACCGTGGTGTAATGCAGTCCGTCTAACGGACTGCCATAACGCAGTATGAACCCAGCCTAACCCTAACCCTAATTATAACCCTAACCCTAATGCTAACCCTAACCCTAATGCTAACCCTAACCCTAATTATAACCCTAACCCTAATTATAACCCTAACCCTAACCCTAACGGAAAAATGAAAATAAATATAATTTCTATTTTTTTTATATGTCCCTAACTAAGGGGGTGATAAATGGGGGGGTTATGTACTGTTTTTTTTATTTTGATCACTGTGATAGTTTATCACAGTGATCAAAATGCACTTTTATGAGAATGAATGAAAAAATTTTGAATCTGTCGCCAAGCAGATCGGCGGGCGCACTGCGCATGCGCCCGCTATTTTTTTTTTTTTGCGGTCACTGTTATACTTAGTATAATAGCGATCGCAACATCGGTGTCGGTAAAAACCGACCCGATTCATGTTCTCTGGGGTCTCGGCTAAAATGTGCCTCTGGGGGCGCTATTCACTTTTTCCACAGCGCCGTTAATTAACGGCGCTGTGGTTTAAGTACCCTTAATGACCGCCGTTAAAAGGCGTATCGGCGGTCGTTAAGGGGTTAAAGACTTAAGATAGCAGAGCTGCAAGCATAGAACCCCTTAATGCAGCACAAAAAGGTCATACAGAATTGTGCCTCTCACATAGAGATTGCTGGAATGTGGTAATTTTAAAGGCATCTATAATACCATGGGCACCTAATGATTTGATACTTAACAGCTCTGTTGGCACTGTACTAGGGATCTGCATGGCATGTTTTCATGAGTGTGGTCCCTGATGATAGATCTGTTGTGATATGAAATTCACTTTTTGTTATTCAAAGTTCATAAACAACACTTTTAGCCAAACTTTTTTTTAATAAATGATTAGAAAAGGTAGAATGCACTGTGCATTTTTACTATGAATTCAATTAGAAGAATGTTCTTTGGCTTGGGTTGTTGTGAACAGCATCTGCCTTCTGAATAAACACACTAATCTCACCTGCAAAACCAATCATTTTATTTATCACTCTATATTCTGGTTGACCTTATTCTCTGTTCACTTTCCACTGGGTTGATTTCAATTTTGTTTCACAGCAGTGTAAAACACTTACTAAAGGATGGAAAATAATTACAGGGGAAACAGGATTCCTATTTAACAATGACCCAGGTTTATATGTAGCAGGCACTTTGTGTAAGACTAGAGAAATAAAGAAATCTTTATTTGTATCATTGCTGTCCAAAATGTAATGATTAATCTGATTAGAAAATTAGCTAATAGTGCTAACACAAGGCAATTATAGAAACAATGGGCAAATGCATTTGTCTAAATTGCTTTTTCAAGAATTTATAAGCAAGCAGCATAATGGAATCCATAATCAAAATAAGAAAGATAAACAAATATAAATACCAAACTTAATCAACTTCAAAATGAAAAATACATTAGTCAGTAATTAAAAAAGCAAATGTCAAGTATCATAGCTTCATTGCTAAAAAAAAAAAATGAACGATAGTGACATTCTCTTACATAAAATGCAGCTAAACAATGCAGTACTGCCCAAAAATATATTGCTAAGATGTTTGCAAACAGAAATAGCTGAAAGGTAATTTCTCAATTACATAAGAACTAGAAATGAGACTCAGTTTTGTTTTTTTTATATTATTAATTTTATTTATGTGAAAATTCTGGGTTTGGTTGAGTTTTTTTCTAATACTGGTATTTATTTGGTGCTACGTGACCTTAGTAACTGATTATTCATGTACGGCATACACGCCAGAGAACACACAGAATTAAAACAACACTTAAAGTGGATGCCTAGGATGCATTTTAAATGGGTTTCCCATCCCACAGTAATGTGAAGAGAAACTGGGAAAAAGAAAGCGCAATAGGGTCTTATCCAATGACAAAGGGGAGTCAGGAAAAGGGGAGAATACACTCACCTTGAATGGCAACACATAACAGGCATATAACAGCTGCTGCACAGACACGGGTCAAGCAGACAATCACAGACACAAAGGAAGGAAACGAAGGTATCACTTATGCGCTGCTGAAATAAAATCTTAAGTGAAATTAAAAAAATATTTAGAGTTGAGAGTCCTCAGTGGTTGATACCTTTTAATGGTTAACTGAAAAGATGGTAACAAATTGCAAGCTTTCGAGACTACTCAGGTCTCTTCATCAGGCATAGACTAATACAACATCTGAAGAATCACATATTTATACACAAAATAGCACAGAAAAAATGCAATAGGTAGGACAAGTGACGTGAAGCAGAATAGTCATTATGGCAGAGGGATGAGCATAAATTTTGGAACAGTTTATAGATAAGGAGTGTGAAAGTTTTATTACCCTCTGATTGGGGTCTGGTAATGTTTTGTGATGTTTTCACAGGGTATTTGGAGTAAATTCCTTAATTGATGTAGTAGGCCATAAATCCATGTGATAGGTTCATTCCAGCATTAAGAGTGTCAAAGGTCACCATCAATTTGTATTCGTAAATTCTCTTTGTCTCAGAGATGTGAAATTGCCTCTGAGTACAAGTATTTTCATATCTAGCAAGCTATGATCAGGGAGCAAAAATGTTTTGCCACAGGTAGATCCATTCTTTTTCTCTTATTGTGTGGCGATGAGAATTCATCCTTGTTCTCAGTTTTTGCCCGGTCTCCCCCACATACAGACCCCCAGTTGGACATTTAGTACATATAATTAGGTACACCACATTAGATGTGATGCAGCTGAAAGTACCTGGTATCTTGTAGTCCCGATGGGAGTTGGGGATCTTTATCTTGTCCGTGGTCATTATAAATGGACAAGTTTTGCATTTCTTCTGGTTGCAAGGAGAGGTTCCTGCCGCTGTTGGGGAGGACAGGGAACTTCTGACAATGATGCTTCTTAGATTTGGGGGCTGCCTAAAACACAGTAGAGGGGGATCTGGAAATATGGATTGTAATCGGGCATCTTTTTGTAGTAAAGGTTGTAGTTTCCGTGCAGCTCCCCTTAGCACCTCCAGATTTGGATTGTAGGTGACCACTAGAGGCACCCGGTTATTTTCTTCTTTAGCTTTGTAATGTAGCAGGTGATTCCTTGATATTCTGGTGGCTCTTGTAATTTGGTTTTCAATTGTTCTTGGATGGTAGCCCTGATTTAAAAAGGTCTTTCTAAGGCGACCAAGGTGTTCATCTCTATCCATGGGGTTGGAACATATACGGTTGTATCTGATGGCTTGGCTGTAGACAATAGAGTTTTTTATGTGTTTTGGATGGAAACTGTCCCATTTAAGGTATGTTGGACGGTCGATTGGCTTCTGATACAGGGATGTCTCTATTTCATTGTTCTTTAGCTTAATGATGGTGTCCAAAAAGTTAATTTCAGTGCTGGAGTAGTTGAGTGTTAAGTTGATGGTGGGATGAAATTGATTGAACTGTTCATGGAACGTCTTTAGCTGTTGCTCAGACTCCGTCCAGATGATTAAGATATCATCAATGTAGCGGTAGTAGGCCCGAGGCCTGATGGGACATGAGGACAGAAAGTCGCTTTCAAGCTTGGCCATGAAAAGATTTGCATACTGAGGAGCCATTAAACTTCCCATAGCTGTGCCAGTCTCCTGTAAATAGATCTTGTTGTCAAATTCAAAGTAATTGTGGGTGAGGATGAATTTTGTGAGTTTCACCACAGAATCAGCATCATTCCCGGTGTTTTTCATGAAGTCTTTGCAGGCATTTAATCCATCCTGGTGTGGGATATTAGAGTACAAGGATTCCACATCCATGGTGGCCAGGATGGTTCCTTCTGGTAGAGGACCTATTGCTGCTAGTTTATTCAGTAGGTCAGTTGTGTCCTGAATGTAGCTTGGTGTATCCTTTACCAGGGGTTTAAGAATGCCCTCTACCCATCCAGATACCTGCTCAGTAAGGGTGTCCACACATGAAATAATCGGCCTCCCTGGATTTCCGGCTTTGTGGATTTTGGGAAGCATGTAGATGTAGGTACAAAGATATACATCTTTACTGTAAGTGAAATTAAAACATTTATTCAAACAGTTTTAAAAGTCAACGCGTTTCTAGGGCATGCAGGACCTCCTCTTCTGGACAAACCTAGGAAAGAGGAAAAGAGACATAGCAAATCAATAAAACTATATTACATTTCTAAATGGAGGTATTTGCTAACATAATTATTATTACATCTACAACATATTGGGATAGGATCTTGGAGATGGAAATACTTTTTTAAGCAAAGACCTATAAATAGGAGGAATATGTACTGTACAGGGCATTTCTACCCCAGTAAAAGTATAATATTTTCACTACGGTATCTATTTTCATGGTGTTTCTCATATTTTTCCCTATTCTGCTTTTTAGGTAGCTAGGGATAAAAATAAAAATTGAAAATAGTGTCTAGCTATTCACAGCAAGAAAAATGTTAATGCAGGCAAAAGTTTTAGTTGTTAGCCATTAATAATTGAACCTAAATACTTTCTTGTCTACCGTTACATCAAAATATCAAATGCACAAATTGATATCTACAGAAAAATATACAGTATTTCTACAACATTCTGGATCCAAATCCATATACTGCATGTTTTCTTTAAACAAAAAAGGCAATTTTTATCTTTATTGTAAGTGTAGCTGAGCAATCGCTTTTATATCGCCATTGCTGTGCCATTGATTGAAACAAAATTGCAGCACAGACAGCAAGTTTAAGTCCCAATGGAAATTTTTTAACAGAAGATTTTGGAAGACACAGGAAGAAAAAAAATGTTTATTCTAAGCTTGAACTTCTGCCATTGAGCACACCAGGTGAATATTCCCACTGTAAAACACAAGAAAGGAATAGAGAAGAAAGAGGCTAACACCAGACACAACTTGTAGCAGATAAAGCCAGGTTTACACACTGGAATTCAGATACAGAATTTCTGCAACATTTTACTGAGGATATTTTATTGCTCATAATGTTCACATTGAAAGTTTAAAATGTAAGATGCTGACCATGAAAAGAGTCTAAAGGTAATCTTTGCTATACTTAACCCCTTAACGACCAAGCCATTTTGTAGGTTAAAGACCAGGCCAATTTTTACAATTCTGACCACTGTCAATTTATGTGCTTATAACTCTGGAACGCTTCAACGGATCTTGGCGATTCTGAGTTTGTTTTCTCGTGACATATTGTACTTCATGATAGTGGTAAAATTTCTTCAATATAATTTGCGTTTATTTATGAAAAAAATGGAAATATGGCAAAAATTTTGAAAATTTTGCAATTTTCAAACTTTTAATTTTTATGCCATTAAATCAGAGAGATATGTCACAAAAATTAGTTAATAAATAACATTTTCCACATGTCTACTTTACATCAGCACAATTTTGGAACCAAAATTTTTTTTTGTGAGGAAGTTATAAGTGTTAAAAGTTGACCAGCAAATTCTCATTTTTCCAACAAAATTTACAAAACCATTTTTTTTAGGGGCCACCTCACATCTGAAGTGAGTTTGAGGGGTCAATATGACAGAAAATACCCAAAAGTGACACCATTCTAAAAACTGCACCCCTCAAGGTGTTCAAAGCCACATTCAAGAAGTTTATTAACCCTTTAGGTACTTCACAAGAATTGAAGCAATGTGTAAGGAAAAAATGAACATTTAACTTTTTTTCCCAAAATTTTTCTTTCAACACAATTTTTTTAAATTTTGTCAACGGTATCAGTAGAAAATGAACCACAGTATTTGTTGTACAATTTCTCCTGAGTACACCGATACCCCATGTTGGGGGTAAACCACTATTTGGGCGCATGGCAGAGCTCGGAAGGGAAGCAGCGCCATTTGACTTTTTTGACTGGAATTGAGATTGGACGCCATGTCGTATTTGGAGAGCCCCTGTGTGCCTAAACAGTGGAAACCCCCCACAAGTGACCCCATTTTGGAAACTAGACCCCCCAATGAACTTATCTAGATGTGTGGTGAGAGCTTTGAACCCCCAAGGGCTTCACAGAAGGTTATAACGTAGAGCTGTAAAATTAAAAAATCATCTTTTCCAAAAAAATGATCTTTCCACCCCCAATTTTTATTTTCCAAAGGGTAACAGGACCCCAAAAGTTATTTTGCAATTTGTCCTGAGTACACTGATACCCCATATGTGGGGGTAAACCACTATTTGGGCGAATGGCAGAGCTTGGAAGGGAAGCAGCGCCATTTGACTTTTTTGGCTGGAATTGAGATTGGACGCCATGTCACATTTGGAGAGTCCCTGTGTGCCTAAACAGTGGAAACCCCCCACAAGTGACCCCATTTTGGAAACTAGACCCCCCAAGGAACTTATCTAGATGTGTGGTGAGAGCTTTGAACCCCCAAGGGCTTCACAGAAGGTTATAACGTAGAGCTGTAAAATTAAAAAATCTTATCTTTTCCACAAAAATGATCTTTCCACCCCCAATTGTTATTTTCCAAAGGATAAAAGGACCCCAAAAGCTATTGTGCAATTTGTCCTGAGTACGCTGTTACCCCATATGTGGGGGTAAACCACTATTTTGACGCATGGCAGAGCTCGGAAGGGAAGGAGCGCCTTTTTCAAATGCAGACTTTGATGAAATAGTCTGCGGGTGTCATGTCACGTTTGGAGAGCCCCTGATGTGCCTAAACAGTAGAAACCCCCCACAAGTGACTCCATTTTGGAAACTAGACCCCACAAGGAACTTATCTAGATGTGTGGTGAGCACTTTGAACCCTCAAGTGCTTCACAGAAGTTTATAACGTAGAGCCGTGAAAATAAAATATCATATTTTTTTCCACAAAAATAATCTTTTTGCCCCAAAATTTTTATTTTTATAAGGGTAACAGGAGAAATAGGACCCCAAAAGCTATTGTGCAATTTGTCCTGAGTACGCTGATACCCCATATGTGGGGGGAACCACTGTTTTGACGCATGGCAGAGCTCGGAAGGGAAGGAGCACTGTTTTTAAATGCAGACTTTGATGGAATGGTTTGAGGGTGTCATGTCGCGCTTGGAGAGCCCCTGATGTGCCTAAACAGTAGAAACCCCCCACAAATTACCCCATTTTGCAAACTAGACCCCCCAAAGAACTTATCTAGATGTGTGGTCAGCACTTTGAACCCCCCAAGGGCTTCACAGAAGTTTATAACGTAGAGCCGTGAAAATAAAAAAAATCATATTTTTTTCCACAAAAATGACCTTTTTGCCCCCAAATTTTTATTTTTATAAGAGTAACAGGAGAATTAGGGCCCCAAATGTTGATGTGCATTTTGTCCTGAGTACGCTGATATCCCATATGTGGGTGGGAACCACTGTGATCGCCTTACTGCGATCTTTGGGAGGCACAATGAACAAATCCACAAAAGGTGAAGAATTGGTTTTATTTTTTACGCCATTCCTCGTGCGGTATTAGTGATTCGGCGACTTTATTCCTCGGGTCGGTGCGATTACAGCGATACCAGATTTATACCCTTTTTTCATGTTTATCTTCTGTCACACACTAAAAGATGCTTTTTTTTGGAATAATTTTTTGTAAGAAATTTTGGCATCGCCGTATTTTGAGAGCTATAATTTTTCCATATTTTGGCCAACAGAGTTATCTCTGGGTTTATTTTTTGCGGGACGAGCTGACAATTTTATTGGTACCATATTCGGGCACATAAAGTTTTTTGATCGCTTCCTATTCCGATTTTTATGGAAGCAGAATGAACAAAAACCAGCAATTCAGGAATTGTTTGTTTTTTTTGTTTTTTTCCTCCGTTCCGCGTGTGGTAAAATTGATAAAGCAGCTTTATTCTTCAGGTCACTGCGATTACAGCGATACCGCATTTATATATTTTTTCTGTTTTGGCGTTTTTTACACAATAAAAAATTTAATGGAAAAAATAATTATTTTTGCATCAGTTTATTCCACGAGCTATAACTTTTTTATATTTTCGCTAATGATGCTGTATGGTGGCTTGTTTTTTGCGGGACAAGATGACGTTTTCAGCGGTACCATGATTATTTATATCTGACTTTTTGATCGCGTGTTAGTGCACTTTTTCCAAGCGGTATGATAATACCGCTTGGAAAAAGTATAATTTACTACTTTTTTGTGTTTTTTTTTTACGGCTTTCACTGAAGGGGTTAACTAGGATTACGCTTTTATAGATGGGATTTTTACGGACGTGGCGATACCAAACGTGTATTTTTTTGTTTTTTATTTTTTTTATTACATAAAAATGTGTATTTTTTAGGGGATTTTTTTTAATTATTTTTTAATATTTTTTTTACAATTTTTTAAAAAAAAAAGATTTTTTTTTTTAACTTGTCCCTTTATGGGACTTTCACTTTTTTTTACTTTTTATTGCAGATACAATGCATTGCAATGCTCCAGCATTGCAATGCATTGTACCTATGGTGAAAGCTGCTGTGAGCATGATCACAGCAGCTTTCCGTAGCTAGATGACCCGGAGGTTGTCATGACAACCCCCGGGTCATCAAGGCAGAGATCGGGCCCTGCAAATACATTGCAGGGCGCCGATCTGAGGCAGAGGGAGCTCCCGACCCTCTGCCTCCCCCCTGAGCGCTGCGATCGCGCTTGATAACAGCAGTCAGGGGGTTAACAGCCAGGGGCGGCGGGGGCGCCGTTCCTGGCTGTCAGTGCAGGAAGCTCGGCCACTGCAGCGCCGGCTCCTGCACTGATCGCGCTGGAGATGCTGAAATTTCAGCATCTCCTGCGCGATCGCTGCTGTGTTTGGTCAGTCACATTGACTGACCAATCACAGTGCTGCGGGTGCGGGGACCGACGGCAAAGGTCCCCGCACCGCTTGCTGTGCCTGTCAGCTGTCATAGACAGCTGTCGGCACTGAACTACCACTGCGTGTTTACACGCAGTGGTAGTTCAAAGGGATGACGTGCACAGTCCGTCAAGGTGCCAAAACTGACACCTTGCCATGACGGACTGTGCACGTCAATGGACATTAAGGGGTTAAAGTAATATATAATGAAATTCTTAAAAAGCTTGTATGTTCACACAGTATATTTTGAGCTATTCAGAGATGAATATATATTAAGCAAAAACCAATAAGGAAATGCTTTTTCTTGAGGGTAGTTTTGCAAGTTTATTTTTACTTTTGCTGAATAAGTTGGGAGTAATTTAGGATTTTTTTTCCATAAATCAGGCTTTTTTAAGCCAGAAAAAAAAGTTGATTCTGCACAACCTTATTTTATAAATGGATTGACATGGATGTTTACTGGACATGTGAACATACCCTAAAAGTAACATGATTTTTTTCCATCAGGGAGTCTTGAAAATGCCTTCAGAAAAAAAGCCTCTTAAAAAATTGCTAAGTCAATTTCCTATAGAAATGGATAGAACCAGTGTCTTACCATTTTTAAAGTGTTTTTTTAGGAAGATTTTGGAGCAAATATGTTTCAAAGAACTATGTGAGTGAAACTGTGATCACCAAGAGACAGGACAGCAGATATGTAAAGTCAAATACTTTATTCCATGTTCTTTAAATATTCTGATGCTAACAGTATCAAACTATTTCTAACACACATCAAAAAGTGAATAAGTTATCTATAAGTATTTGCAACATTGTTTAAGGTTAAATATGTCCGATTATAATAGGTAATCTCAAATGTAGTGAAGGGATTTATGTTTGTAATAATCTCAATTGATCATTTATACAGTAGGACATTCAACCAGAATAGTAGTAACCAAGATTGATGTCAATCACATTTTCTAATTTCCAAAGACATTTACAAAAAAGGAAATGATGTCCAAGTGACTTCTGTTTTAAAAAGATGTTATGGCTTTTATCAAAAAAAAGAAATTATGTACAGTAAAATCATAGCGGTCAGATGAAGTCTCAGGAAATACAACTTCTACCTCTATTTGTACATTGTTTCATAACTTTGAACAAGCATGAACATCTAAGACTTATCATTAGTGTTGAGCATTCCGATACTGCAAATATCGGGTATCGGCCGACATTTGCTGTATCGGAATTCCGATTCTGAGTTCCGATATTTTTGTCATATCGGATACCGGAATCTGAGTTTTCTGACAAAGTCTATGGGAGTTCCTGTGTCACAGAACGAAGTACGTGACACAGGAACTCCCCGAAACTGTCACTGTCAGTGTCGGTCGGGTCTGTCGGGTGTCAGGATTCAGCAGAGTCCGCACTTACCTGGCAGAAGATCCCCTTCCCCGGTGGTCACGTCCTCCGTGATTGCCGCCATTACCCTGTCCCTGGCGGTCACGTGCAGAATCTCGCGATAACTGCAGTGACTGCCGGGTACTGGGTAATCTCGGCCAGCTGTACTCTCGCGACAGCTGGCCGTAAACCAGTCCGGATGACGTCACCGCCGGGGACGCAGCTCAGGTAAGCAGCTCTGCTCCATGTGGATGTCAGGCTCAGCCTGTCATCCAGATGTAGCAGAGCTGGACTCGTCGTGGGACACTCGTGATTTTGGACTGCGTCGGACAGGGAGTATTTGTGTTGGTTTATTATTTTTGTTTTTTTAAAGGAGAACGATGGCGTCGCAGGAATGAGTGTAATAAAATTAATGAAAACTGTATGGTATTTTATTTCATTAAAAGACTTTTTTCTTGCTGTGTTTTTTTTTTTAATTTACAAACTATGATTAATAATGGATCGGTGCGGTGTCTTATTGACGCCTCTCCATTATTAACCGGGCTTATTGTCACCGATCAATCAAAGGTGACATTAACCCCTTATTACCCCGCTTGCCACTACTACAGGGCAAGTGGGAAGAACCGGGTAAAGTGCCACAATTGGCGCATCTTTGGATGCGCCATTTGTGGGGCTGCTGCAGCCTGGTATTTTTAGGCTGTTGAGGGCCAAAATCCATGGGCCTTGACAGTCTTTTAATACCAGGCCGCAGCAGTCTGCATTTTACTTGGCTGGTTAACAAAAATAGGGGGATCCCCATGCCATTTTTTTTGAGGGGATCCCCTATTTTTGTTAACCAGCCAAGCTAAGCAGACTGCTGTGACCTGGTATTATCAGGCTTGCAAGGTCCATGGATATTGGATATTGGATCCTTACCAGACTGAAAAATCAGACCTCAACTGTCTGCTTCATCTGGCTGGTTAACAAAAATAGGGGGGACCCCACGCCATTTTTTTTTCGAGGGGATCCCCTATTTTTGTTAACCAGCCAAGATAAGCAGACTGCTGTGGCCTGGTATTATCAGACTTGCAAGGTCCATGGATATTGGCTCCTTAACAGCCTGAAAAACCAGGCCTCAGTAGTCTGCTTTATTAGGCTGGTTAACAAAAATAGGGGGACCCCACGCCATTTTTTTTTCGAGGGGATCCCCTATTTTTGTTAACCAGCCAAGATAAGCAGACTGCTGTGGCCTGGTATTATCAGACTTGCAAGGTCCATGGATATTGGCTCCTTAACAGCCTGAAAAACCAGGCCTCAGTAGTCTGCTTTATTAGGCTGGTTAACAAAAATAGGGGGACCCCACGCCATTTTTTTTTGAGGGGATCCCCTATTTTTGTTAATCAGTTCACTTCAGGTCAGCCGGGATTCCCTCTGACGTCACTGATGCAGTGCGGTGTCCCTGGCTGGCCTGAAGTGAAAGTGGAAAGCAATCAATTATGCTAACCACTTCCTCTCCTGTCAGCCAGTAGAGGAGCTCATTCATTCAGGGGTTTACTGTGAGACTGTCAGCATTAGCTTAACTCTTTCAGAAGGATTACATCGGGGGACCTGACTGAACATCGGATAAGTAAGAATAATGTTGCTTTATTATTTTATTTTTATTACTGGTGAACAAGGGCTTTGCAAGGAATGGCAGTAAAATAAAATATTGTCAAAAACTGTGTGTTTATTTCATTAAAATGATTTTTAATTAAAGTGTGTGTGTTTTATTTTTATTTCATACAATAGGATTAATAATTGATAGTTGTCTAATTGACAACTCTCAATTCTTAACCTGGCTTAAACTCACCTTTCAATAGCAAGGTGGCTTTAACACCTTATTAACCCATTCGCCACCGCTACAGGGCAATGGGAATAGACTGGGCAAAGTGCCAGAAAGGGCGAATCTAATTATAGAATTTGCCTTTTCTGGGGTGTCTGGGGGCAGATGTTAGTATCCGGGGGGGGGCAAAAATAATGGTCCCTCTCTGGGCTATTATTATCTGCCCCCACTCGCTGGCTTTGTCTGTCTGGTTGAGAAAATAAGGCGGAAGCCCACGCATTTTTTTTCAACAATTTTACACCTCATATATATATATATATACATGTCATTGAATTTGTGATGCATATATATATATATATTTATAGTACATACACTTCTACAGAGTATTATAGCCGCTAATTCAATTGCCGACTTTTGTGAAAATACAGAAGCCGACATGAAATGACACATGGTTTACATAGAGTTAACCATGTCATTTCATGTTGTTTGATATATTGTTTTCACTAACAATTACATGAGTGCAAAATTTGACACATGTAGGGGTAAATTAAAGGTGTAAATTCGTAGCAAAAAAGTCAGTTTTTTTTACAATGAATTTACACCTTTAATTAACCCCACTATGTGAAATTTTGCACACATACACTCATGTAATTGTTTGTGAAAAACAGATATCAAACTACATGAAAAGACATGGTTAACTCTATGTAAACCATGTGTCATTTCATGTCGGTTGCTTCTGTATTTTCACAAAAGCCGGCATTACCCGGTCAATTGAATCAGAGGCTATTTTACTATGTAGAAGTGTATGAACTATAAATATATGTATATATATATGTCACAATGACATGTATAAATATTATATAATATATTATTTTATGTACTTGTGTGTATATTTAGTGTTTACAAGGAAAGAAAGGTTTTTTTTTAGTTCCAATATTTCTGTCCCATTGACTTGCATTGTGTTTCAGGTATCAGATCGGCGATACCGATACTTTTTGAGTATCGGCCGATCCAATCTGATCCGATATTTTAGGATATCGGGCAGTATCGCTCAACACTACTTATCATTTATTATGCACAATCTTTTGTCTTGGTCTTCTATTATTTGTATTTAAAAAGGTTTACATAAAAGTCTTTCATGCATTTTAAAAGGATTAAAAATTAAAGTCTTTTCTAATCCTGACATCTAACTAAAGGCAATGACTTCTTACCAGAGGATTCATGGTGGTTGAGCAAAAATGATTTATATTTCATATTTTTTCCAACATACTGTGTTTTAAGTTAACCAAATATCAACTGAGCAACACAAAATTTATGGGTGAATTTATCCAATTTTTTTTTTACAAAAGATCCTTCTTACTTTCCCCTAGAACTACTGGCAATATAGCTGAACAAAACATAACAATTTGTAAGTCTGTCCACACTAATGATTAAAGCTAAAACAAATTTAAAAAGGTTTGGTTTGCTTTCTGTATTGAAGTGATTTTTACTCTATTTCCTTCCTTCTGCTACTTGGTCATCTTCAGTCAAACTTACACTTAATATTTTTTCACATTTATTTTGACATATCTTATTTTTCACTTATCTCACTATTATCCTATTTGACACCTATTGTCTCATCTCTGCACTTATTCACATTCTACTATTATATAATGTTAAAGTTCTAAAAAGTATTTAGTCAGCCACCAATTGTGCAAGTTCTCCCACTTAAAAAGATGAGAGAGGCCTGTAAATGACATCATAAGTAGACCACAACGACGAGAGTCAAAATGAGAAAATAAGTCCAGAAAATCACCTTGTCTGATTTGGCAAGATTTATTTTGCAAATTATGGTGGAAAATAAGTTTGTGGTCATTAACAAAAGTTCATCTCAATATTTTGTTATATATCCTTTGTTTGCAATGACAGAGGTCAAATGTTTTCTTTAAGTCTTCACAAGGTTGGCACACACTGTTGGTGGCATGTTGGCCCATTCCTCTATGATTATCTCATCGAGAGCAGTGATGTTTTGGGCCTGTCGCTGGGCAACATGGACTTTCAAATCCATCCAAAAGTTCTCCATGGGATTTAGATCTGGAGACTGGCTAGGCCACTCCAGGACCCTCATATGCTTCTTACAAAGCCAATCCTTTGTTGTCCTGGTGGTGCGCTTGGGATCATTATCATGCTGAAAGACCCATCCACATTTCATCTTCGATGCCCTTGCTGATGGAAGAGGTTTGCACTCAAAATCTCATGATACATGGCCCCATTCATGCTTTCATGTACATGGATCAGTCGTCCTGGACCCTTTGCAGAGAAACAGCCCCAAAGCATGATGTTGCCACCCCCATGCTTCATAGTAGGTATGTTGTTCTTTGGATGCAACTCAGCATTCTGAGTCCTCCCAACATGACAAGTTTTGCTTCTACGAAGCAGTTCTACTTTGGTTTCATCAGACCATATGACATTCTCCCAATAATCTTTTGGATAATTCAAATGCTCTCTAGCAAACTTCAGATAGCCCTGGACAAGTACTGGCTTAAGCAGGGGACACATCTGGCACTGCAGGATCTGAGTCCCTGACGGTGTAGTGTGTTACTGATGGTAGTCTTTGTTATGGTGGTCCCAGCTCTATGCAGTTCATTCACTAGGTCCCCCGTTTGGTTCTGGGAGTTTTGCTCATCATTCTTGTGATCATTTTGACCCCAAGGGGTGAGATCTTGCGTGGAGCCTCAGATCGAGGAAGATTATCATGTTCTTGTATGTCTTCCATTTTCTTATTATTGCTCACACAGTTGATTTCATCACACCAAGGTGCTTTCCTATTGCAGATTTAGTCTTCCCAGCCTAGTGCAGGGCTACAATTTTGTTTCTGGTGTCCTTCAACAGCTCTTTGGTCTTCACCACACTGGAGTTTGGAGGATGACTGTTTGAGGTTGTGGACCGTGTCTTTTATGGTGATAACAAGTTCAGACAGGTGCCACTGCTACAGATAATGAGTGGAGGACAGAGGATCCTCTTAAAGAAGAAGTTACAGGTCTGTGAGAGCCAGAAATCTTGCATGTTTTTAGGTGACCAAATACTAATTTTCCACCACAATTTGCAAAATAAATCTTGCCAAATCAAACAAGGTGATTTTCTGGATTTGTTTTCTCATTTTGATTCTCATAGTTGTGGTCTACCTATGATGTCAATTACAGGCCTCTCTCATCTTTTTAAGAAGGAGAACTTGCGCAATTGCTGGCTGACTAAATACTTTTTTTTCCCACTGCATTTCTTGTCTGTTTGGAAGCTGTCACATATACTAAACACATAATCTACTTATTGTACCTTGGATTGTTGTGCATGCGCGCAGTTCATTTTACCTAGTACGCCAACGCATTCTGCAGATGCTACTTTGGTCTCTTAACTCTGGTAATTTATCTGTGCATGCACCAGAACATCCCATAGTCACATCTTATAGAGTGGGTATGGAAAGTATTCAGACCTATTTAAATTTTTTCCAAAGCCAAAAAAGTTCATTTTTTTCTCATTAATGTACACTCTGTACCCCATCTTGACTGAAAAAAACAGAAATGTAGAAATGTTTGCAAATTTATTAAAACTGAAAACTGAAATATCACATGGTCATAAGTATTCAGACCCTTTGCTCAGTATTGAGTAGAAGCACCCTTTTGAGCTAGTACAGCCATGAGTCTTCTTGGGAATTATGCAATAAGTTTTTCACACCTGGATTTGGGGATCTTCTGCCATTCTTCCTTGCAGATTCTCTCCAGTTCTGTCAGGTTTGATGGTGAACGTTGGTGAACAGCCATTTTCAGGTCTCTCCAGAGATGCTCAATTGGATTTAGGTCATGGATTTGGCTGTACCAGTCAAGAATGGTCACAGAGTTGTTCTGAAGCCACTCCTTTGCTATTTTAGCTGTGTGCTTAGGGTCATTGTCTTTTTAGAAGGTTAACCTTCGGCCAAGTCTGAGGTCCAGAGCACTCCGGAAGAGGTTTTCAACCAGGATATCTCTGTACTTGGCCGCATTCATGTTTCCTTCAATTGAAACCAGTTGACTTGTCCCTGCAGCTGAAAAAACATCCCCATAGCATGATGCTGCCACCATGTTTCACTATTGGGATTGTATTGGGCAGGTGATGAGTAGTTCTTGGTTTTCTCCTCACATACCACTTAGAATTATCACCAAAAAGTTCTATCTTCATCTCATCAGACCAAAGAATCTTATTTCTCATAGTCTGGGGGTCCTTCATGTGTTTTTTAGCAAACACTATGCAGGCTTTCTTTTGTCCTGCTCTGAGAAGAGGCTTCCATCAGGCCACTCTGCCATAAAGGCCCAACTGGTGGAGGGCTGCAGTGATAGTTGACTTTGTGGAACTTTCTCCCATCTCCCTACTGCATCTGTGGAGCTTAGCCACAGTGATCTTGGGGTTCTTCTTTAACTCTCTCACCAAGGCTCTTCTCCCACAATTGCTCAGTTTGGCTGGACGGCCAGGTCTAGGTAGACTTCTGGGGTCCCAAACTTCTTCCATTTAAGGATTATGGAGGCCACTGTGCTCTTAGGAACTTTGAGTACTGTAGAAATTCTTTTGTAACCTGGCCAGATCTGTGCCTTGCCACAATTCTGTCTCTGAGCTCCTTGGCCAATTCCTTTGACCTCATGATTCTCATTTGGTCTGACATGGACTGTGAGCTGTGCGGTCTTATATATACAGGTGTGTGCCTTTACAAATCAAGTCCTATCAGTTTTATTAAACACAGCTGGGCTTCAATGAAGGAGTAGAACCATCTCAAGGAGGATCTCAAGGAAATGGACAGCAAGTGACTTAAATATGAGTGTCTGTGCAAATGGTCTGTATACTTATGACCATGTGATATTTAAATTTTTCTTTTTTAATAAATTTGCAAAAAATGTCAACATTTTTGTTTTTTTCAGTCAAGGTGGTTTGCAGAGTGTACATTAATGAGAAAGAAAATTAACTTTTTTGAACTTACAGAATGGCTGCAATGAAACATAGAGTGAAAAATATAAAGGGGTCTGAATACTTTCCGTACCTACTCTATGCTAATCTGTTACTTTTTTGCATGTACAGTGTTTCTATTTCATTATTATGCTTGCACCTGCATGCAGTCTTTTTCACGGTCATTATTCATGCACATTCATACCATCTCCATCAATGGATTAACTATAATTCTCAACTACTAGAAAGACCCCGAGCAAGGGGTAGGATTTATGAGACTTTATATTATATTATACATTAAAGGGTATTTTTTTCTACGCTTTGGTTAATTAAATTTATAATTTAAGTTAAAAGCTATAAAACACTGATGCACCTATATTGATTTCACTTCTTTAGCATAGTTGAGTGAATATGATCGGATCTCCACTTATTCGGCAAGCCATAGCGCTTACCAAATAAGCTACAGAGGGAACCCAGATAGATGGAGCACGCCGGATGATCAGCTGATCGGCTCCGCAGCTGCATGGAGAGCCCAACACACAGGCTCTCTATGCATGCGCTGCGACTGTGACACAGCCACGACACATGCAGCTGCGGCGCCAATCAGCTGATCAGCCAGCACACTCCATGTATCCGGGTTCCCACTGTAGCTTATTCGGTAAACGCTATAGCTTGCCAAATAAGCGGGAACCAATCATATTTGCTCAACTCTACCCTTTAGGAAGCCAAAACTTGACTTTGTGCATGTGGATTTCTTTGTCGCTCACAGGGATTTTTTTATCTATCAAATCCTTTACCTCATTTCCCTGGACCGGTATTTATTTAACTTTTTTTTTTTTTTCAATACTGTCAGCTTTCAGGTGAATTCTAATGCTGTGCTATTCCCTTAATACATATTATTCTTGTATTTGCTTATCAAACCTTTCCGTTGTGGTCATTGTGGTCAGGAGCTTTTTGCAGAACACTTACTTATATTGGAATTTATTGTATCATGATTTGTACCTAGACTGTTATTTTTTCAATGGTGGCACATTGTATTGCAGGAAAATAAAGAAAAGTTCCAGCTTCTTGTAAAATTATCAGAGTAATCTTTATTACATCAAAAAACAATTAAAAATAGTGGACAGGAACAGCAGGAATTGTGGTCGCTTGCTCCTGTTCCTGTCCACTATTTATAATTTTTTTTTATGGAACATTTTTTCCTTTTCCTGCAATTGCTATACATAAGTGTTCGGCTCGTGGTTCCGTGCACGCTGGACTCCTACAAACTACAACGGTGAGCTGGCTTCATCCTTCTCTGCTTTCGGCACATTGTATTGTTCTGGTTTTAATTTGTATGCAATTGGAGTTTTTTATACATCAAATATGTAGGTTTATACGTAGGATTTTCAATAAAAATGTTGATTTTATTTTTGGAATGTGCCTTTTTTAATTCACAGAAGTCTGTGTGACAAATGAATGACATACATTGAGGCATCAGTCAGAGATATATATATATTTAATGGTTGTTTAACATCTCACGCCAAATATCTTATGATATGTCATGTTTAGATACAAGATGAGGAAGGATGCTTTTGTATGAGTTGTATATTTAAATATTTTATATTTTTTTTATTTCTCATTTAGCAATTACATGGCTTGACTTTAATATGAAAACCAATATTCCAATCTGTATTTACATTATTATAATGGAATATGAGTACTAGGTTCAGAACCTAATACATATTGGGACAGAATGATTCTTTAGGAAAACACTTAGAAGAAAAAAAGCCCTTACAACAAAGGAATACTAATTGTATAAAGCTTGATGCTGGAAATAAAAACATTCAGAAAATATGAAGTAAATTATGTTTTAACTGTTGCAAGATCTGTCACAGCATCAATGTCTCCATCATAAACTGACACAAAGAATAATTGCATCCAATTTATTAAAATCTTCTAAAATACATTACTTACAATGAAAATTCTGCAATTTGTGCATAACTTGTTAGAAATAAAATCTGCATTTTCAGCAAAAAAGAGCAGGTTTATTAATCTTGTTTTAAAGGGTCACTGTGTCAGAGAAGGGATTTCTATACCTACTCAGGCTTTTTCTTTCTTAGGTACCCATGCTATGAGCAATAACAGAGACAAACAGTCCTTGTCTTTCCAAATAGTCTGTGTTTATTGAATTGATAAGGTGATCTTTTATAAGACAAGATCAAGGGAAAATTAGGCATTACACAAAAATCTGGCAGAAATATGAGTTATGCAGTGGGTTGTCAAACATATTCTGGGATACAAGATAAATTACCTGAGAGAATGTGGGGAAATTTCCATATGTCAGTGCCCCCAGGTTCAAGAGTTGAAGTTCTCAAGAGAATTTTGGCTGAATCCACAGAATGTTGTGTGGTTGTCCTATAACATCATAGAATTTGGAAACAATATGTCCTTGACCAATTTCTGGGATTTGTGAGAAAAATCATCAGGCTATAAAAATATCTGCACGTAGACAGAATGATAACTGGAACATCGGTCATTCTTGCATAGAGCTATTTAAATAGGATTAACCCTTGTAAGCGTTCTATATTCACATGTAGGTCACATTTCAAAGAAATTAACATTTTTCTTACTATGTAAATGAGCTAATAATATCTAAGGACAGGACACAGATCTCCTCGTTATTCTGCCTCCAGAGATTATTATAAAAGATTGACATTGCCAGTGTGAGAAATGTAGATCAGAAGAGCAAACTGTCAGTCATTACATGTCTCACATTGGTAACTTCTACTTTCATTTAAAATTAACTCTGTTGGCAGATTCTCATTCTGTTCACTAATAGGCTAATAGATATTAACAGCTCATTTACATATTCTGGAAAAAGTGGATTTTTCCAGAATAAGACTTTGAATTGTAGATATCAAAGTACCTTTTCATACAATGTTCTATGACCTACATATGCATGTAGATGGATTAGCAATGTTGATACTACTGACAGATGTCCTTTAAGCTTAGCTTAAAACTAGACCAGCAGAAGACTTGACAAATTTATCAAAATATATCATTCGGTAGGATAAATTAGGTGTGTTTTAAAGACATTTTAAATTACCAGTCGTTCGCATATTATGATATTATTAGCTTTGAAGTGTGAGTCAGATGTGTCCATATGATAAGCTAATGCTATAAGGGTACATCTCCACGTTCCAGAATGCTGGCGTTTTGGATGCAGTGGAAAGCCCACTCCGCCCAAAGCGCCACCCCCCTTTCTACGCACGGTGATTCTGCAAGTGTTCATTGAACACATGCGGAATCTCCGCATCGTATTCATAGACTGTATTATTTATCTTGCGGAGACTGAGCGTCTCCGCAAGATAAATAGCCATGCTGCGTTCTATAAAGACGTGCCACATGTCCGGATTCGTGGGTGAGTCACCCGCGTTTTACTACGCATATTGGAAACGGGATTTCTTTAAATCCCCTCCACTATGCTGTAACATCTGGACGCTGTGGATTAAACGCTGCGGCTGTGCACAGCATTCAATCCGCAGCTATTCCGGAACGTGGTAACATACCCTAACATTAATAGCTATTTTCCATATTCTGACCTTTTAGATTTTCTTTGATAAGTAGCTGCATATTATAGGTATCAGATCTTGATTGCATCATTCTATGCTTTCTCATATTGTATATATAATTTGGTGCAAAATTTTGTATTTTCCAGCTGTCCCTCGTACAAGTGATACTCAATGCAGTTCTGTTCCTGAGCCCAGATACGGCAGAAGAATTGGCTCTGATTTTTCCGCAGGATCTGTTGTTCGATTCGAATGCAACCCTGGGTATTTACTTCATGGATCAAAAGCTATTCGTTGTCAGAGAATACCCAATGCATTAGCACAATGGAATGATACAGTACCAAGTTGTTTGGGTAAAATTATTTTTTTTGTCTTTAAATATACAGTATGTGCAACCAATATATTGGAGTATATTAATTTGCTTTGTATAGCATGATTTTCACAGCATGTTATAATCACTGTTAGGCTAGAAAAAATCTGCATAAGTAATATTGTATGATAATATGACCTCTGAATAGCACAGATTGGTAAGAACAGGATAAGCACAAGAGTGAGTACTGTATATTAAACTTTGACTGCATAAATCCTCAGATAATGTACAAATCAATTCAATGTACTCTAGACTGCAAGCCTTTTATTCTGTGCTATTAAATAGATAATGTAACAAAGCTTCCTCAGAAAAGAATGTCAATGTTTTCTTTTGATAATGAAAATCACCTTTGAAAATGATTGTCTTATCTGGAGTATTCAGCGGAAACATATTAATAAAGGCAGATGAGTCTTTATTGATTTTTTTTATTATTATTATGCCTCATGTGCCAGTAAAAGGGCCTAAGGGAAGACAAAAAGCAGAGACTTGAGAAGTTTGCGGTATCAATATTCCAACCTTTTGAATGCAGCAGGAAAGAATTGGTAAAATGTTAAGACTTATTATAATCATGTAACTCATGTATCTAAATAATGTCACTAGTGGCAGTAAATATTTCTAAAATAATTTGTGATAAAAGTTAAAATTTGACTTTTACACTTGTATTTTTCTTTAATAAAAGTTTCCCTTTGTGACTATATATTAAAAATATATATACTTTTTCATTTCCCTGAAGTAGCTTCCTCCTCCTATCCTGGTTTTATCCTATGGCAATGGCTTTTCTGTAGGAACTTAAATTCAAGCAGCCTAAACTTTCTCTCCTCCGACATCCTGTGTTGGGGGAAAATTGTGAGTCTTCCATACACATCAAATGCTAGACTTACACATTTAATGCTCGACTCTCCCTGATAAAATAAAGGGAAGATCTGGATGGGAAAAATGCACATAGACAGGGCAGTACTGTAAGGAGAAAGACTGTGATGATGGTGATGCTCACCTGTAGGGGTTATTTAAGAACACAGCACCTTTAGAAGCCAGATGTACTGTAGCTGCAGACCAGATAACAATTTGTCAAAGCAGAGCATAGCACAATGTGTGGGCTGTGCTCATGGAAAGGATGAGTTACGAAGAGTATAAACAAGGTCATTTATTTACCAACACATTTCGGCACTGGACCACCATTGGTGATTGGTGCATTAGTGATTTAAAAATCTTGTTTATACTCTCTGGATCTAATCCTTTCTGTAAGTGCTCCCATACATAATGATAATCTCCACCCTGATGTAGAGAGATTCACTGACTTAACTTTAATCTAATATGTATTGAACCTCTAAGCTACATTACTAAGATCATAGAAATGCAATGGACTTAGATTTATCAATGTTATTCTTGTAGTTCAGGCCTCTTTACAATACTTCTTACACAAATGTTAGTACTTATGTTTGAAAACAGTAATATTTATTGACACTTTTCTTTATTGAAACATTACAATATAACTGAAGTTTTTCAATAATCTAGAGTTCTTTAATACCATGCTTTATACTTCTTACTTCCCACTCCACAGGCTTCAACACTGTATCTCAGTCACTTGTCCATTTCAAAGACTTGCAAAATATTGTTTGTATTTGCAATTTATTGTGCCCAGAATTGTCATTGACCACAATTCTTGCAAACTAAGTTAAATATCTTTAAAGAGGCTTCCAATTGTGTTGTGTATAAAACTGATGTTATTTCTAAATGCATTTTATCTTTTCATTTTACTTACTCTAAAGATTATGCTCTGTTTCCTCTTCTTTCCTCTGTGTGTAACATTTGGGATGTGCATGTCAGCAAGAAGAGAAAAATGGGGCATAATTATTATACTCTTGTGTAGTATATTTCTTTTCAGCAGCATATGCTGCCTAGTACTATTTTTTGTACCCTAAAAACACTTCAAGCTAAGTGAGTGTTTTATTATTTACAGTCCCATGCAGTGGAAATTTTACAGAAAGAAGAGGAACAATATTATCTCCAGGTTTTCCAGAGACTTACGGCAATAGCTTGAATTGTGTTTGGAAAATTATAGTGACAGAAGGTTCAGGAATTCAGGTAAGTATATTTTGTAAAGAAAATTGACTAAAGAACTATTGTTGTTATCACATTCTGATTAGAAATAATATCATATCCTTTATCAGGAAAACTTCTGATATGATTGTAATTTTTTAATATGGTCATCAAGCTGCCTTTAAAAAGTACTAAGGGGACGTGGGTATTACACATAACATAGCTAGGCACAACTTTACGAGCACAAAGAAAAATTTATGGGCATTCTTAAGATCAGCAGTACTAAACGTAATCAAATTTTTTTATTTTTAATAACCATCCAGTAATAATCATCAACTTGATGATCTTTGGCAACACCATGAAATACATGTAAATTATGTAACAAGTTTTATCATATCTACTTTGACAGATACAAGTTCTGAGTTTTGCCACGGAACATAACTGGGATTCCCTTGAGATTTATGATGGCTCAGATATGACTTCTCCTCGACTTGGTAGCTTTTCTGGTAATTACCTTTGAATATGTATATATATGTTTTATGTACATTTAAGTATTTCTTAATTCAAGATTTACAGTGGGACAATATGTGGGACAATTGTTATGTTGATTATTACAAAAAAAGTTTAACTTTATTTCTTCCTCCTCTGTATGAAGAAGAGTTTGACTTTTCTCAACATTATATACCTTAGTGTAATTTATGTTTTTATATGAGAAATACTCATTATAGCATGCACTGATCAATTGTCACCTGCTCAAAGACTACCTGCTTATTAATGATTAAGAACTTCCATGGTGCTAAGACAGTACTGAATTGTCAGTTATGGAATTCACAGGACTGGTGCATTTGGAACCAACACAATACCAGTAAATCAGCAAATTATTTTTAACCCCTTAGTTACTGATCCAATTTTCACCTTAATGATCAAGCCAAATTTTATAATTCTGACCGTTGTCAGTTTAAGAGGTTATAACCCTGGAAACCTTCAGCATATCCCACTGATTTTGAGACTGTTATTGCAAATATTTCTTCTATATGATTTCTGTTTATTTGTGAAAAAACAGAAATTTGGGGAAAACTTTTAATTCATATGCCCTTAAATCAGAGTCACACAAAATAGTTTATACATAACGTTCCCTACATGTCTACTTTACATCAGTACAATATTGGAAATAATTACATTTTTTCTGTTA
This sequence comes from Oophaga sylvatica, assembly GCA_033576555.1. Classification (NCBI taxonomy): domain Eukaryota; kingdom Metazoa; phylum Chordata; class Amphibia; order Anura; family Dendrobatidae; genus Oophaga; species Oophaga sylvatica. Next base: position 223,031,266 of record JARQOD010000005.1, on the reverse strand, counting down.
GGAAGTTAGAAGAGTTAAAAGTTGACTAGCAATTTCACATTTTTCCAACAAAATTTAAGGACCTCATCACATTTGAAGTGACTTTGAGGGGCCTATATGACAGAAAGTACCCAAAAGTGACACCATTGCAAAAACTGCACACTTCAAGGTGCTCAAAACCACATTCAAGTACTTTATTTACCCTTCAGGTGCTTCACAAGAACTTAAGAAATGTGGAAGGAAAAAATGAAACTTTAATTTTCTTCAAAAAAATGTAATTTAGACCCCATTTTTTTGTTTTCACAAGGATAATAGGAGAAAATGGACTCTAATATTTGTTGTGCAATTTCTCCTGAATACGCGAATACCTATGTTGTGAGGGAAATTTACTTCTTGGGCGCATGGCAGGGCTCAGAAGGGAAGGAGCACCATTTGACTTTTTGAATGTAAAATTTGCTGGAATAATTAGCGGATGTCATTTCACGTTTGGAGAGCTCCTAATGTGCCTAAACAGTGGCAATCCACCCAGAAGTGATCCCATTTTTGAAACCACATCTCCCAAGGATTTAATTCAAGGGTCTACTGAGCATTTTAACCCACAGGTACGACACAGAATTTGATAACATTAGGTCGTCATATTGAATATGCCACCATTAGTGTTGAGCGCAAGTGCTCTCTACTCCAGTTAGCATAGGGTACTCGGGTATGCACTAAATATCATGGGTGCTCGGGTGGCATGCTTCAGTCCTTGCCCCACATGTTTCACGGCTGTTAGACACCCAAAAAAATGATGCGGTGATCCGGGAAACTCCGTGCATACCCGACCACCTGATGCAAACTCAAGTAGCAAGCACTTGAGCTCAACACTAGCCATCTTATCATCATTTTTTTATAAAAACTTAATTCCAGCTCATCCAGTTGCTCTATGCTCTTCCACATGGGGCTCGGACACCGGCCTTGCCCTGGCCTCACATCAAGGATAATAGAAAAAATTGGAGTTCGGCTCAACAGGACTGGATTTTCCTTTTGTTCATTTTTCAAAAGAAATTATAGTGCATACAAAAGAATATTTTCATGGTCGACATGACCAAGTCAACGCGTTTCGACTGCACTAAGCAGTCTTACTCATTAAATTTTGTATGCACTATAATTTCTTTTGTAAAATAAAGAAAAGGAAAATCCAGTCCTGTTGAGCTGGACTCCAATTTTTTCTATTTTCAGTTTTTTTACTTTTGAAAAACTGCCAATTCTAACCCAACCTTAACCCTAACCCTAACACAACCCTAGCCCCAATCTTAAACCTAATCCCAACTGCAAAGAATGGAAATATATATATAATCATTTTTATCTAAAGGGGTGACAAAGGGTGGACTGAGTCTATCACAGTGATCAAAAGGAACAAAAAAAAAAAATTTCTATTGTTTCTGGGTACAGGATAGCTGATCATTTTTTTTATTCCAGGAAGAAGATGCTAGGCTGGGGGATGGATTAGGAGGGACCAGGTTATGGTGGAGGTACCTGAGGGGCTTGAAGGGCATCATTTCTTTCTTTTCTGACATGTATATTATCTTAGAGGAGAAAGAAACCATTGTAACAGCCAGCACACTTTTTTATTTTTTGAGATCGCTGTTATTCACTGAATAATGGCGATCACATGATCGGACACTGGAAAATCTGGCCCTGATCATGTTCTCTGGGGTTTAAACTACCCCTGTAAATTTTCTGACTCTGCTTGGGTGCTACAGACTTATTCCCGATTTGTCATTTTAAAATGACAATAAGTGAATAAGTACCCTTAGCGGCCGCCATTTTAATGTGTATCAGCAGACACTAAAGGATTAATTAATGTAAGTGACACAGTGGGACTGTGGAACCTCAACGGTAAGGATTTATTCTAACAGCAAATCCCACAAATTGAGATCTAGAGCAATTGGAGGCCAAAATAATAATTGAAGCACTGAACACTTATCTGATGATATCAAAGAAAATGGGATTCATCAATTTGACCACCCTCTTCTAATGGACTTGTCCAATTCTGATGCTTAAGCATTCGTTGTGGAATGGGTTATTAAGTGCACTATGGCACACTTAGGTCCAGAAATATTTGGACAGTGACCAAATTGTCATAATTTGGGCTTTGCATGCCACTCTTTTTTATTTAAAATTAAAAACAAAGATGAAATTGACATGTAGACTTTCAAGTTTAATTAAAGGGGACAAAAATATCCGGTGAAGTGCTTAGGAATTGCAACAATATTTCTGTGAAAGCATACCTCTATACAGGCTCCTCATTTCAGGGCTCAAAAGTAATAGGACAAATTAACTTTACCATAAATAAAATATTCATTTTTAATACTTTGTAGAGAATCCTTGCAGCCAATGAATGCCTAAAGTTTGAAAGCCATGGGCATCACTAAATACTGAGTTATCTTCTTTGTGATGCTTTGCCAGTCCTTTACTGCAGCTGACTTCAGTTGTTGCTTGTTTGTAAGTCTTAAGCATGCGAAATGCCTGCTCGATGGGTTTGAGGTCTGGTGACTAAGTCGGCCGTTGCAGAATATTCAACTTCTTAGCCTTAAAAAACTCCTGGGTTGCCTTTGCAGGATGCTTTATGTCATTGTCCATCTGTACTGTGAAACGCTGTCCAATAAACCTTGCTGCATTTGATTAAATCAGAGCAGAAAGTATAGCATATACAGGTCCTTCTCAAAAAATTAGCATATAGTGCTGAATTTCATTATTTTCCATAATGTAATGATTACAATTAAACTTTCGTATATTTTAGATTCATTACACATCAACTGAAATTTGTCAGGTCTTTTATTGTTTTAATACTGATGATTTTGGCATACAACTCCTGATAACCCAAAAAACCTGTCTCAAAAAATTTGCATATTTCAACCATCCAATAAAATAAAAGTGTTTTTTAAAAACAAACAAAAAAACCATCAAATAATAATGTTCAGTTATGCACTCAATACTTGGTCGGGAATCCTTTTGCAGAAATGACTGCTTCAATGCGGCGTGGCATGGAGGCAATCAGCCTGTGGCACTGCTGAGGTGTTATGGAGGCCCAGGATGCTTCAATAGCGGCCTTAAGCTCATCCAGAGTGTTGGGTCTTGCGTCTCTCAACTTTCTCTTCACAATATCCCACAGATTCTCTATGGGGTTCAGGTCAGGAGAGTTGGCAGGCCAATTGAGCACAGTAATACCATGGTCAGTAAACCATTTACCAGTGGTTTTGGCACTGTGAGCAGGTGCCAGGTCGTGCTGAAAAATGAAATCTTCATCTCCATAAAGCATTTCAGCCGATGGAAGCATGAAGTGCTCCAAAATCTCCTGATAGCTAGCTGCATTGACCCTGCCCTTGATGAAACACAATGGACCAGCACCAGCAGCTGACATGGCACCCCACACCATCACTGACTGTGGGTACTTGACACTGGACTTCAGGCATTTTGGCATTTCCTTCTCCCCAGTCTTCCTCCAGACTCTGGCACCTTGATTTCCGAATGACATGCAAAATTTGCTTTCATCAGAAAAAAGCAACAGTCCAGTGCTGCTTCTCTGTAGCCCAGGTCAGGCGCTTCTGCCGCTGTTTATGGTTCAAAAGTGGCTTTACCTGGGGAATGCGGCACCTGTAGCCCATTTCCTGCACACGCCTGTGCACGGTGGCTCTGGATGTTTCTACACCAGACTCAGTCCACTGCTTCCTCAGGTCCCCCAAGGTCTGGAATCGGTCCTTCTCCACAATCTTCCTCAGGGTCCGGTCACCTCTTCTCGTTGTACAGCGTTTTCTGCCACATTGTTTCCTTCCAACAGACTTCCCATTGAGGTGCCTTGATACAGCACTCTGGGAACAGCCTATTTGTTGAGAAATTTCTTTCTGGGTCTTACCCTCTTGCTTGAGGGTGTCAATGATGGCCTTCTTGACATCAGTCAGGTCGCTAGTCTTACCCATGATGGGGGTTTTGAGTAATGAACCAGGCAGGGAGTTTTTAAAAGCCTCAGGAATCTTTTGCATGTGTTTAGAGTTTAATTAGTTGATTCAGAAGATTAGGGTAATAGGTCGTTTAGAGAACCTTTTCTTGATATGCTAATTTTTTGAGACAGGTTTTTTGGGTTATCAGGAGTTGTATGCCAAAATCATCAGTATTAAAACAATAAAAGACCTGACAAATTTCAGTTGGTGTGTAATGAATCTAAAATATATGAAAGTTTAATTGTAATCATTACATTATGGAAAATAATGAAATTTAGTACTATATGCTAATTTTTTGAGAAGGACCTGTACACTTCACAATTAATTTGGGTGCTTCTATCTTCAGTCATATCATAAGTAAACACTAGTGACTCCGTGTGATAGGAAGCCATGCATGCCCATGCCATCACATTGCCTCCAGAATGTTTTACAGATGATGTTGTGTGCTTTGGATCATGAGTGGTGATGGGTGAACCCGTGGATGTTCGGGTCTGGCAGGTTTGGTCAATCATTTAAAAAAACTCAAACCCGGACTCCATTTAGATGAAAGAGGGATCCGAACATCCTTTGTTTGCCACACTGTCATCTGACAGCATGGAAGACATGGGCTCTCATCGGCGGTACTTTCATTACCACCTGTCAGAGTGCTGCGGTTCCCTTGCTGTTAGATGACAGCATGTGAGTTAGCAGCTGTGACCGGCGGTAAAAAGGTAACTGCCGGTCACAGGGGTCGGCTGATGAGAGTATTACTCTCATTAACCTGTGCCTGTTGTGAGCAGCAACAGCAGGCAAGGAAAAGCACATTCATCAGCCGGTAACTGTGCTATAAAAAAATAAATTTAAAAATGAAGTGGCGTCTCTTCAATTTTTGATAACCAGAGCAGGTGAAACTGGCAATTGTGGGCTGCAACCCCCAGTTGTCAGCATAATCACGGTTGATTATCAAGACTAGAAGTAGAATAGGACTTGGCACTCAACTCTGATAATCCGTGAAAATTTTTTAATGCAGTCCAATGTACAATACAAACGTTTCGGTCATTAGGAGACCTTCCTCAGTGTACTAAGGTATAAGAGCATTGAAAATTATATAAGTGAATCATGTCAGAACATTAACAATCATAGAACAAAGAAGGGTTTTTTTTTATAAAAGATCAACAGAAAATAAGCCAACATCACATCAAAAAGGCAAAATGTACCAAAACACAATTTGGGGTGGTGGAAGGAGATATTATAGGTAAATGAGGAAAAGGACAAGGGAACCTACCCAACTGCTTTTTTCAAAATGATTGGGATATGTGGGTCACACAGTGTTACATGACACCTTTAATGATAGGGAAGTGAATAGGTAGAATGTAACCTCCATTGAATGCTACTCAAGATCACTAAAATAAATCATACCTGTGAAGTCAACAACGCTTTTTAATAAGAAAGCTGAAAGGAGACATGAATTACACTGTGGTTGTAATTCCTTGGCCCTAGAAAGAGACCTATATGTAAATGTATGCAAATACCTATACTAAATTAAGCTATATGCTAAAAGCGTACCTATTTCCCAGGTTTGCTCAATCTTCGGGATCATTTGACTCACACGGCTACTTGTACATTCCAGATACCTGGTGGACACCGGATCTATACCCAACTACTACTCGTGAAACCTGGGAAATAGGTAGGCTTTTAGCATATAGCTTAATTTAGTATAGGTATTTGCATAAATTTACATCTAGGTCTCTCTCTAGGGCCTAGGAACTACAACCACAGAGGAATGCATGTCTCTTTTCAGCTTTTTTATTAGAAAGCATTTTTTTACTTCACAAGTATGACTTATTTTAGTGATCTTGAGTAGCATTCTATTGAAGTTACATGCTACCTATTCACTTTCCTATCATTACAGGTGTCACTTAACTCTGTGTGACACACATAACCCATTAGTTTTGAAAAAAGCAGTCTGGTAAGTTCCCTTGTCCTTTTCCTCATTTACATATAATATCTCTGTCCACCACCCCAAATTGTGTTTTGTCACATTTTGCCATTTTGATGTGATGATTGCTTATTTTCTGTTTATCTCCTATAAAAAAAACTCTTCTTTGTTCTAAGATTGTTTATGTTCTGACATGATTGACATATGTTTTTTAATGCTCTTATACCTTAGTACACTGAGGAAGGTCTCCTAATGATCGAAACGTTTGTATTGTATATTGGACTGCATTAAAGTTTTTTCATGGATTATCAAAGTTGAATGCCAAGTTCTATTCTATTTATGTATTTTTTTGGGAACCTACTTGTGCACCTTCACAGTTGTGCCACGATCTATTATCTATCAAGAACAGAAGGGTCCAGACTAGTGTTGAGCGATACTGCTCGATATCTAAAAATATCGGATCGGAATGGCATCGCCGATATCACTAAATATCGCCGATATCCGATTCCGATACCGGAAGTCCCATGTAAGTCTATGGGAACAAAATATCGCAACTAAAAAAAACCTTTATTTCCTTGTAAACACTAAATATACACACATAGAATACATATATATATATATATACATGTCATTGTGACATATATATATATACATATATGTATAGTTTATACACTTCTACATAGTAAAATATCCTCTGATTCAATTGCCGGGTAAAGCCGGCTTCTGTGAAAAGAAAGAAGCACCCGACATGAAATGACACTTGGTGTACATAGGGTTAACCATGTCTTTTCATGTCGTTTGCAATCTGATTTGCACAAACAATTACATCAGTCTATGTGTGCAAAATTTCACACCTGTAGGGGTTAATTAAAGGTGTAAATTCGTTGTAAAAAAAACGGACTTTTTTGCTACGAATTTACACCTTTAATTAACCCCTACAGGTGTGAAATTTTGCACACATAGACTGATGTAATTGTTTGTGCAAATCAGATAGCAAAGGACATGAAAAGACATGGTTAACCCTATGTACACCAAGTGTCATTTCATGTCGGGTTCTGCATTTTCACAAAAGCCGGCAATTGAATTAGCGGCTATTATACTATGTAGAAGTGTATGAACTATAAATATAAATATATATATATGTGTCACAAATTCAATGACATGTATATATATATATATATGAGGTGTAAAATTGTTTAAAAAAAATGCGTGGGCTCCCGCCCTATTTTCGCAACCAGACAGACAAAGCCAGCGAATGGGGGCAGATAATAATAGCCCAGAGAGGGACCATTATTTTTGTCCCCCCCTGGCTACTAACATCTGCCCCCAGACACCCCAGAAAAGACAAATCTATAATTAGATTCGCCCTTTCTGGCACTTTGCCCGTCTATTCCCATTGCCCTGTAGCGGTGGCGAATGGGTTAATATGGGGTTAAAGCCACATTGCAATTGAAAGGTGACCTTAAGCCAGGTAAATAATTGAGAGCTGTCAATTAGACAACTATCAATTATTAATCCTATTGCATGAAATAAAAATAAAACACACACACTTTAATTAAAAATCATTTTAATGAAATAAAAACACATGTTTTTGACCATCTTTTATTTGACTGCAAAAAACATTTCCTGTAATAAAAATAAAATAAAAAAGCAAAATTATTCTTACCTATCCCATGCACAGTCAGGTCCCACGGTGTAATCCTTCAGAAAGGGTTAATGTTTACTGCAGGGACCGCAGCTAATGCTGCAGCCTCACAGTAAACCCCCAAATGAATGAGTTCCTCTCCTGGCTGACAGGAGAGGAAGTGGAAAGCTTAATTGATTGCTTTCCACTTTAACTTCAGGTCAGCCAGGGACACAATTAGTGACGTCAGAGGGAACTGATTAACAAAAATAGGGGTTCCCTTCGAATAAAAAATGGCGTGGGGTCCCCCCTATTTTTGTTAACCAGCCAGATGAAGCAGACCGCTGAGGCCTGGATTTTCAGGCTGTTAAGGAGCCAAGATCCATGGACCTTGCCAGCCTGATAATACCAGGCCACAGCAGTCTGCATATCTTGGCTGATTAACAAAAATAGGGGATCCCCTCGAAAAAAATTGGCGTGAAGTCCCCCCTATTTTTGTTAACCAGCCAGATGAAGCAGACCGCTGAGGCCTGGATTTTCAGGCTGTTAAGGAGCCAAGATCCATGGACCTTGCCAGTCTGATAATACCAGGCCACAGCAGTCTGCATATCTTGGCTGATTAACAAAAATAGGGATCACCTCGAAAAAAATTGGCGTGGGGTCACCCCTATTTTTGTTAACCAGCCAGATGAAGCAGACCGCTGAGGCCTGGATTTTCAGGCTGTTAAGGAGCCAAGATCCATGGACCTTGCCAGCCTGATAATACCAGGCCACAGCAGTCTGCATATCTTGGCTGATTAACAAAAATAGGGGATCCCCTCGAAAAAAATTGGCGTGGGGTCCCCCCTATTTTTGTTAACCAGCCAGATGAAGCAGACCGCTGAGGCCTGGTTTTTCAGGCTGGTAAGGATCCAATATCCATGGACCTTGCAAGCCTGATAATACCAGGCCACAGCAGTCTGCTTAGCTTGGCTGGTTAACAAAAATAGGGGATCCCCTCGAAAAAAAAAACGGCGTAGGGGTCCCCCTATTTTTGTTAACCAGCCAAGTAAAATGCAGACTGCTGCGGCCTGGTATTAAAAGACTGTCAAGGCCCATGGATTTTGGCCCTCAACAGCCTGATAATACCAGGCTACAGCAGCCCCACATTTGGCGCATCAAAAGATGTGCCAATTGTGGCACTTTACCCGGCTCTTCCCACTGCCCTGTAGCGGTGGCAAGTGGGGTAATAAGGGGTTAATGTCACCGTTGATTGCACGGTGACAATAAGCCCGGTTAATAATGGAGAGGTGTCAGTAAGACACCGATCCATTATTAATCCCAAAGTTATTAAATGTATAAAAAAAAGACAAAGCAAGAAAAAAGTCTTTTAATGAAATAAAAGAGACAACACAGTTTTCATAAATTTTATTATACACTCATTCCTGCGACGCCATCGATCTCCTGTAAAAAAAGAAAATAAAACAAACCAACAGTATACCACCTGTCCGACGCAGTCCATAGTAACGACAGTCCCACGACGATCCAGCTCTTCTACATCGCAATGACAGGCAGAGCCTGTCATCACGATGCAGCACAGCTGATTACCTGCTTCCCCGGCGGTGACGTCATCGGACTGACTGCTTTACGGCCGGGATTACCCAGCAGTCACTGCAGTTATCGCGAGAAACTGCATGTGACCGCCGGGGAAAGATGATGGCGGCCATGAAGCAGTCCAGCCCGTGACCGCCGGGGAAAGATGATGGCGGCCATGAAGCAGTCCAGCCCGTGACCGCCGGAGATCTTCTGCCAGGTAAGTGCCGCTGACTCCTGACAGACCCGACCGACGGACACTGACAGTGACAGTGACAATCCCGATTCCGGTATCCGATATGACGAAAATATCGGTACTCGGAATCGAAAGCCCGATACAGCTAATATCGGCCGATACCCGATATTTGCAGTATCGTATCGCTCAACACTAGTCCAGACCCATTTTTTTAAATTATTCAAATAAATAGTTTTAAAAAAATGCATTGGGTCCCTCAGGTTTTGACAACCAGTCAAGCTAAAGCAGACAGCTGGGACTGGTATTCTCAGAGTGGAAGGCGCTGTGGATATTGGCCCTCCCAAGCCTAAAAATAGCAGCCCGCTGCCGCCTCATAAAAGGAGCATCTATGATATGTGCCAATTCTAGCACTTAGCCCTGCTCTTCCCACTTGCCTGGTGCAATGGAAAGTGGGAAATAGGTTTGGGGTTGATGTCAGCTGTTTATGGCCCCTGACATAAAGCCCAGGTTTAAGAAATGGAGAGGCATTTAAATGATAACCCATTACTAATCCCATAGTTACATTGTAAAAAAAAACTAGCAAGAATAAAGTCCTTAAATTAAAATAAAAACACTGACACCTTAATTTGAAATAAAAATAAAAAAACAAAGTTATGCTCACCTTTACGCCAAATCTTTTGATTCCCATATGCGCTGCAAATGAAATGTAAAAAATAATAAAACACCACATTCCTCACCTGTCCGAAGATAGTCCATTAATGAACTATGTGTAATTATTTAATTAAAATAATTTTTAATTAATGAGTGTGTTTTTTTACCCATTTACTACTATAGGATTAATAATGGAGAGTTGTCTAATTGACAACTCTCCATTATTAACCCGGTTTAATGTCACCTTTCAATAGAAAGGTGGCATTAACCCATTATTAACCCATTAGCCACCACTAAAGGCAATGGGAATAGACGGACTAAGTGCCAAAAAAGGCGCATCTAATAATACATGTGCCTTTTCTGGGTGGCTGGTGGCAGATGTTTGTAGCCAAAAACAATGGTCCCTCCCTAGGCTATTAATATCTGTCTTTATGGATAGATAACACGGCACTCAATGAAGCGGTATCTGGTGCACAAGTCGGGTTTCCAGCCCACAATCAATAGTAAATGTAACTCGGCACTCAATGGAGAGGACTCTCAGCAAATGGTCCCATGTATGGCAGCTCCTGGTAGCAGCGCTCCTCCATTGCTATAGATTTAGCTCACAGCACTTTCTCTTTGAACCAGGGTCCAGCGCTATACAGTGTTCATTATTCGTGGATCTAATAACAAAATAGATGTCTCTTTAGCAAGTATTTTTGCTCAGTTCTAGCACAATATGTTCTGATGAAGGTCCTTATTTGTGAGGCCGAAAACGTTCAACTATATTAAATCTATTTTGTTTGGATGCAAATAAAGAAATCATAAGCAATCATCCTCATCTCTTCGTAATCTCCATTGAGTGCCGAGTTATATTTACTATTAATATCTGTCTTTAGTCACTGGCTTTCCCTGTCTGGTGGAGAAAATACTGCGAGAGCCCATGCATTTTTTTACAACGAAATTACACATTAAATTAACACCTACATGTATGAAATTTTGCACACATACACTCATCTAATTGTTAATCAAACCATTTATCAAACTAAATGAAATGAAATGGTTTACTGTATGTAAACTATATGTCATTTCATGTCGGGTTCTGTAATGACTTTACCGAAGCCGGCAATTGAATTAGCGGCTATTATGCTATGTAGAACTGTATGAACTATAAATATATGTATATATATATATATATATATATATATATATATATATATATATATATATATATATATATATCTACACAGCTCAAAAAAATAAAGGGAATACTCAGATAACACATCCTAGATCTGAATGAATGAAATATTCTCATTGAATACTTTGTTCTGTACAAAGTTGAATGTGCTGACAACAAAATCACACAAAAATCATCAATGAAAATCAAATTTATTAACCAATGGAGGCCTGGATTTGGAGTCACACACAAAATTAAAGTGGAGTGTAATGTCCTTAAAACAATGACAAAATGATGCTCAGTAGTGTTTGTGGTCTCCACGTGCCTGTTTGACCTTCCTGTGCCTGTATTACCTCCCTACAATGCCTGGGCATGCTCCTGATGAGGCGACAGATGATCTCCTGAGGCATCTCCTACCAGACCTGGACTAAAGCATCCGCCAACTCGTGGAAAGTCTGTGGTGCAATGTGATGTTGGTGGATGGAGCGAGACATGATGTCCCAGATGTGCTCAATCCGATTCAGGTCTGGGGAACGGGCGGGCCAGTCCATAGCTTCAATGCCTTCATCTTGCAGGAACTGCTGACACACTCCAGCCACATGAGGTCTGGCATTGTCCTGCATTAGGAGGAACCCAGGGCCAGCCGCAGCAGCATATGGTCTCACAAGGGGTCTGAGGATCTCATCTCAGTACCTAATGGCAGTCAGGCTACCTCTGGCGAACACATGGAGAGCTGTGTGGCCCTCCAAAGAAATGCCACCCCACACCATTACTGACTCATTGCCAAACCAGTCATGCTGAAGGATGTTGCAGGCAGCAGATCACTCTCCATGGCATCTCCAGACTCTTTCACGTCTGTCATATGTGCTCAGATTGAACCTGCTTTCATTCTGTGAAGAGCACAGGGCGCCAGTGGCGAATTTGCCAATCCTGGTGTTCTGTGGCAAGTGCCAAGCATCCTGCCCGGTGTTGGGTTGTGATCACAACCCCTATCTGTGGACGTCGGGCATTCAGACCATCCTCATGGAGTCGGTTTCTAACCATTTGTGCAGACACATGCACATTTGTGGCCTACTGGAGGTCATGTTGCAGGGCTCTGGCAGTGCTCCTCCTGTTCCTCCTTGCACAAAGGTGGAGGTAGCGGTCCTGCTGCTGGGTTGTTGCCCTCCTACGGCCCCCTCCAAGTCTCATGGTGTACTGGACTGTCTCCTGGTAGCGCATCCAGCCTCTGAACACTACGCTGACAGACACATCAAACCTTCTTGCCACAGCTCGCATTGATGTGTCATCCTGGATGAGCTGCACTACCTAAGCCACTTGTGTGGGTTGTAGAGTCCGTCTCATGCGACCATGAGTGTGAAAGCACAACCAACATTCAAAAGTGACCAAAACATCAGCCAGAAAGCATTGGTAGTGAGATGTGGTCTGTGGTCCTCACCTGCAGAACCACTCCTTTATTGAGTATGTCTTGATAATTGCCAATAATTTCCATCTGTTGTCTATTCCATTTGCACAACAGCATGTGAAATTGATTGTCAATCAGTGTTGCTTCCTAAGTGGACAGTTTGATTTTACAGAAGTTTGATTTACTTGGAGTTATATTATGTTGTTTAAGTGTTCCCTTTATTTTTTGAGCAGTGTACAGTATATATATATATATATATATATATATATATATATATATATATATATATACAGTACAGACCAAAGTTTGGACACACCTTCTCATTTAAAGATTTTTCTGTATTTTCATTACTATGAAAATTGAACATTCACACTGAAGGCATCAAAACTATGAATTATCACATGTGGAATTATATACTTAACAAAAAAGTGAGAAACAACTGAAAATATGTCTTATATTATAGGTTTTTCAAAGTAGCCACGTTTTGCTTTGATGACTGCTTTGCATACTCTTGGCATTCTCTTGATGAGCTTCATGAGGTAGTCACCGGAAATGGTTTTCCAACAATCTTGAAGGAGTTCCCAGAGATGCTTAGCACTTGTTGGCCCTTTTGCCTTCACTCTGTGGTCCAGTTCACCCCAAACCATCTCGATTGGGTTCAGGTCTGGTGACTGTGGAGGCCAGGTCATCTGGCATAGCACCCTATCACTCTCTTTCTTGATCAAGTAGCCCTTTCACAGCATGGAGGTGTGTTTGGGGTCATTGTCCTGTTGAAAAATAAATGATGGTCCAACTAAACCCAAACTGGATGGAATAACATGCTGCTGCAAGATCCTGTGGTAGCCATGCTGCTTCAGTATGCCTTCAATTTTGAATAAATCCCCAACAGTGTCACCAGCAAAGTACCCCTACACTCTCACACCTCCTCCTCCATGCTTCACGGTGAGAACCAGGCATGTAGAGTCCACCTGTTCACCTTTTCTGTGTCGCACAAAGACACGGTGGTTGGAACCAAAGATTTCAAATTTGGACTCATCAGACCAAAGCACAGATTTCCACTGGTCTAATGTCCATTCCTTGTGTTCTTTAGCCCAAACAAGTCTCTTCTGCTTGTTGCCAGTCCATAGCAGTGGTTTCCTAGCAGCTATTCTACCATGAAGGCCTGCTGCACAAAGTCTCCTCTTAACAGTTGTTGTAGAGATGTGTCTGCTGCTAGAACTCTGTGTGGCATTGACCTGGTCTCTAATCTGAGCTGCTGTAAACCTGCGATTTCTGAGGCTGGTGACTCGGATAAACTTATCCTCAGAAGCAGAGGTGACTCTTGGTCTTCCTTTCCTGGGGCGGTCCTCATGTGAGCCAGTTTCTTTGTAGCGCTTGATGGTTTTTGCAACTGCACTTGGGGACACTTTCAAAGTTTTCTCAATTTTTCGGACTGACTGATTTTCATCTGTTAAAGTAATGATGGCCACTCGTTTTTCTTTACTTAGCTGCTTTTTTCTTGCCATAATACAAATTCTAACAGTCTATTCAGTAGGACTATCTGCTGTGTATCCACCTGACTTCTGCACAACACAACTGATGGTCCCAACCCCATTAATAAGGCAAGAATTCCCACTTATTAAACCTGACAGGGCACACCTGTGAATTGAAAACCATTTCCGGTGACTACCTCTTGAAGCTCATCAAGAGAATGCCAAGAGTGTGCAAAGCAGTCATCAAAGCAAAACGTGGCTACTTTGAAGAACCTAGAATATAAGACATATTTTCAGTTGTTTCTCACTTTTTTGTTAATTATATAATTCCACATATGTTAATTCATAATTTTGGTGCCTTCAGTGTGAATTTACAATTTTCATAGTCATGAAAATACAGAAAATTCTTTAAATGAGAAGGTATGTCCAAACTTTTGGTCTGTACTGTATATATATACATATATATATATATATATATATATATATATATAGAGAGAGAGAGAGAGAGAGAGAGAGAGAGAGAGAAAGAGGATTATTTGCTTTTTAAACTGATGTGTACATTTTTTTTTAATTGCTATTTTAACCTGAATTTTTACATAGAGAACAGATCTATGTAAAACCTCATGTTAAAATTGCATTGCATACAGATGGAAAACAGATGGAAAACGGATGGTGCGATTAAAAATCGCATACAAATCGCAGGACAATTGCATGACAATTGCATAGAGTCGGAAAGTTTTTTCTGTCCAGAAAACGGACCATTTTTTTTCGCAAATGGGTATGAGCCCTTAAGATGAGTATATGGTGTTTTTAATTTTTTGTTATTTACAAGACAGGGGCTTTAGGGATTACGTGTAAGGTGAATATATACTGTGTTTTTTTGTTTCAATATTTATTTCTTTATTTAAACTTTGCTTTTTCTTTACTTTGAGCACGGGTACCTGCTGATGACTATGCCCATCAGCCGCCCCCTGCTCCAGCTGTTATTAGAGACAGCAAGAGCAGGCTGATGGAGTAGTAGTCTTTCATCAGCTGACGCCTTCTACTTGCAGTAATCTGACATCTGACAGCATGACCTTGCAGCACTCTGACGGTTACGATCTTACCAGTGTTAACATTACCGCCAATCAGAGCCACTGTGTTCACACAGTCTTAGTGGAAACTCAATCATTTACTTCAAATTTTGGCGATTTTCAGGAAAATGCTCAGGAATTCAAACATGAGTCTGAATGTGAAAGGTTCGTTCCAACTGTGAGATTGGCGAACGTTTTCCAAACAAGTTTGCTCATCTCTAGTGAATACCCTCAAATTAAAGCTCAGAGTGTGCACTTTAAGCACAGATTATATAACTATATTTAGAATCTGTTTGATAATCAGCTACATTGCCAGAACGTGTCACTGTCCAAATATTTCTGGATCTAACTGTAGGTCTTTTTTAACAGCATGTATATTGCAATTTGTTTATGATCTATACAGTGAATGACATATGCAAAGTTGGCATGACCCCTTTAAGAACTCACTGCTCATTTGTTACCTAATTATAGCTAACAAATTAAAGAGGTTATGTGGTGATGTTCCAAGCTACTACTGGAAGTAAAAAATGCCAGTAACGTTGCGACCCATACACATACCAAGACATGTGCATATTCAGCAAGTGTTGTGCACCTTTCAGTTTCCAATGAACAGTACACATGCATTATGTTGGTCGATCGTGCACATATCTCAATAGATGTGGTGGTTTAAATGTCATCAGAAACACTCTTTTTCAAAGAAGTAAGTTGCTCTGGATTTCAGTAGATAACCCCTTTAACAAGTGCTTTTCTATCAAAATTGTCAGTTAGTCACTTTACCTAATAATTTTATGACTGCGATTATTGTGGACAGTGCTGTTAAAAAATAAGTAGATGTCTGGCAAAAGATTTATGCTAATGACAAAGCTGTGAGCGCACCGTTTTAAGACTACACTAATTCTCTTTGTGAATATACAAGGAGCAATAAATATTAGAAAAGTGTGCAATGAATGATACCAGCATTAAGAGTGATGAAAGTTAAAGTCCCAACGAGGGACTAAGTCAAAAAGTTAAAAAAAAGTTTGAAAAATTCTAAAAAATATAAAAAAACTCCCAAAAAATTATCCATAAATATGTATATTTATGTAAAAACAATAAGCAAAAAAGTACACATACAACATGTGTTATTGCTGCCTCCAGAACGACCTGATCTATACAACTGTCTCACTAGTTATCCTCTAGTTAACCACTTCAGTGAACATTATAAAAAAAGCATGGCAAAAAATATTATTTTCAAAAAGTCAACTGTAAATAAAAATGATATAGCTGTAAAAGATATCTTGTAAATTAGGGGCTAAAGCGACATTTTAGTGGTAAAAGTGCAGCTATACTTTCTTTACCACCCAATGGTCTAAAATTATATGATGCACATTTGGTCTCAACATGCTCACTGCACCACTAGATTAATTCATTAGTGGGTGTAGTTTGTAAAATGTGATCAATGGTGGGGGTTCAGATGTTCTGGAATCTCAGTGGCTCTGTCAATGTGACATGGCACCCTTAAACCATGGTAGCAAAATCTGAACTGGCGTTTCTTCCCTTCTGAGCTTTGCACTGTGCCTCAAAAGTAGTTTTCAACCACTTGTGAGGTATTGATATTGTGAGTAGACATTGTATTACAAATTGAACTTTTTTTTCTCCTATTATACCTATTTCTTTAAAAAAAAAAACTCTTGGGGCTAAAGCAAAATTTTAGTGGAAAAAATTGTAATTTTTCCTAGATTGAACCCAATGTTATTAACTCTGCATCACCTGAGGGTTAAAAAGGCTCACTATTCCAACTTTATGAATTCCTCAAGAGGTGTAGTATCCAAAATAGCATAATTTGTGAGAGTTTCTAATATTTTGTCCTGTCAGTGGCTTTTCAAATGTGACATGGCATCGGCAATCTAATCCTGCCAAAATTGCCCTCCAGAATTCAATTAGCGCTCCTTCACTTTCAAGGCCTGCCATGTGCCCAAACAGTAGCTTTACAACGCATATTGTCATCAAAAGAAACTGCACAACCAACTGTATGATCCATATACTTCTGTTACCCTTCTGAACATAAAAAATTTGGGGCAAAAACAATATTTTTGAGGAAAAAATCTATTTTTTCATCATCACTGCTTATTATTATAAGATTCTGTGAAGCACCAGTGGGTTTAAGGTGTTCGCCACACCTATAAATAAATTCCTTAACCCCTTCATGACCTGCACCATACTAGTACTGTGCAGGTGCTTCTCTCCCTTTGATATGGGCTCCGGAGGTGATCGCGATCCACCCGCAGCTATTAACCCATTAAATGCTGCTGTCAAACTCTGACAGTGGCATTTACCATGCGTTTCCGGCCATCGGGCCAGAAATCTGCCCACTGGTGACCCCTGTCACATGATCGCAGGTCACCGGTGGGTTGGTATGACAACCAGAGGTCTCCTGGAGACCTACATGGTTGTCACTGCCAGCAAGCTGTGAGCGCCGCCCAGTGGTTGGTGCTCATAGCAAGTGAGGTATTCTGCTACATGCAGGCAATCTGATCATCACATGTATGTAGCAGAGCCGATCAGGGTATGGCAGCTTCTAGTATCCCATGGAGACTATTGAAGCATGCCAAAAGTAAAAAAAAGTTTTAAAATTTTTTTTAAAAATAAAAAATATATAAAAGTTTAAATCACCCCCCTTTCACCCATTCAAAATAAAACAAAAAAAATAATCAAACATACACATATTTGGTATCACAGTGTTCAGAATAGCCCAATCTATCAATAAAAAAGGATTAACTTGATCGCTAAACCGCGTGGCAAGAAAAAAGTCAAAATGTCAGAATTATGTTTCAGCTGCAGATGAAGGAAGGGAGACACAGTCATTACTAGTGGGTAGGCGGAGCCCACATAGGATAAACACACCTCAGATTAAAAAGTGTTGACCGGCCCCTCCAGCTATATAGGGCTCCTCCTACTCCAGCTCTCCAGTCTAAAATTTGAGGTTCACAGAGGATAGTCGCTGCTGGAAGCAGCTCCTCAGAAGACTTTTTTATTTTAAGTCGGACAGAGACTTGGATCACCAGAAGTGGTCTAGAGGTCTCAGGGGTCTCAGCGCTGCTGGACTCCCACCTCTCCCTTGGCGGATCTGTATTACCCTATAAGGTGGTCCCTGCAGAACCCTGCCGGCCCTGGGGGATGAGGATTGCTTCCCTGGCGGGGACGCAAACCGCGCTTCTGGGGTCACTGCGTTCCCCGCCCTGGGGGGAAGCTACGGGCAGCGCCGCAAATCTCTGAGGGGTCCCTGTGGCGCTCAGCTGGGTGAGTACTCCACATGTTAATGTGTTTGAGTGCCTTAGCGGCCGCTGCGGCAGCCGCTGCTACATGTATTCATGCGTGGTGATTGTGTACTTTTGTCCGCAGGTGGATTGCCTGCAGGACATGGGAGCGGAGAGCGGAGTGAGTCGCGCGCTTTTTTTTAAACCGGCGGGGGGCGTGGCTTCGCGCTCTCCCATTTTTTCATAGGCAGGAAGCGCTCTGAGCGCGCGCCTTGTCCTGCCCCTTTTTTCTTCCGGTTTAGATCTCTCTAGCGCGGCGGCCATTACTGACGGCCTCCTTGGGCTCCTCACTCTCCGCTCTCCCCGACCGACCGAAAGGAGACACTACACCACGGCCAGCTGGGTGAGTCGCCTCTACCTGTCAGGGCAGAAGCTTGACCCCCTCAGCGCAGGACAAGGTATTGTCACACAGAACGCTCCCGCTGCGATCACAATAGCGACGCATAGTTTTGCGATCGTTTTTCTTTTGTGATAATTTTTTATGTAGCTAGTAGCTTCCACGGTGGGCGGTCTCATTGACGACGCATAAGTGGTTAGCGATCTCTTTAGCGACTTTTGGTATTGCGATATACAATTCAGCGCAATATGTTAGCGATCTCGTTGGCGTTCTTGTTTAATGTGGCATACTTTTGAGGCTGTCCTGCAGCTGTTACCTCATAAGAGGCACCTGCGGCTCGCACACCCTTTTCATTAAATAGGGTTGTGGAGAGTCTGCAACATTAACCCATTCTTTGGTGGTTAACCCTTTTTTGGGAGACAGCTGGGGTAGCTCTCTATTTAAGAAGCTTAACCCTTCAGCGTTCATTTTTGCCTTTGAAATCCACACTGTTCTGGTGCTGTCAGGTTTTTACCTGCCATATACTGTGTGAGGGCATGTCGGATCAGGGTCCAGGAGCGGACCGTCTCCCAGATCCGCTACAGGATCAGCCTCGCGTATCTGACACGCAGACCTCGACGGCGTCAAGCGCAGCAGTCGGAGGTTACAGTGACGCCAAAATGGATGCCCTCGCTCGTTCTATTGATGGCCTGTCTGACCTTCTAGCTTATTGGGTGTCAGCTAGATCCTCTCATGGCAGGAAGCGACACAGGCCGGTGCCATCTTTCTCGCGTAGCGACTCAGAGATTTCTGATATGGAGGGTTCCCCTCCAAGCTCAGATGGTGAGATATCCAATTCAGATAAAGAGGAGGATCGGCAGGCTCAATCTGCCTCTCTTTTGAGCCGTACAGAGGCTTTTATTGGAGCCATGAGGGTTGCGTTACAGTTACCAGAGGAGGTAACTAGACGTCCTGGTAAGTCGGCCCGGATGTTTCAGGAGCCGCATAGATCGCGATCAGCCTTACCATCTCTGGATGAGCTTAATGAGGCAGTGGAGAAGGAACGCCTGTGTCCAGATAAACGTTTTCAGGGGACATGGTTTTTCGAGACGCTGTATCCATGTACTACGGAGTTGATTACTAATTGGATTCCTTCTCCTGAAGTGGATGTCCCTTTATCCCAGCTTAGCAAATCCTCATTACTTCCTGTTAAAGGGAAGGTGAGTCTGCAAGATCCGCTGGACAGAAAAACGGAGATGGCGGCGAAATCCATCTACGAGGCCGCGGGTCATGTATTCAGAGCTGTGCTAGGATCCATGTGTGCTTGTAAAGCCTCCTTGAGCTGGTTAGACAGTCTACGGACGGCGTGGCAAGATGGATCCCCACTATCCGAGGTAGAGGGGCTTTTCAAGTCATTGGAGAATGCAGCTCGATATGGCAGTGATGCAGGTTTGGATACTGCCTCCATGCTGTCCAGGGCACAATCCTCGGCAATCACAGTCAGGAGAGCTCTGTGGCTTAGACAGTGGACCGGAGACGCGGTTTCCAAGCAAGGTTTGCTTTCTTTAGCTTACAAAGGTGGTCAGCTATTTGGATCTGGCGTCACGGAGCTGATTGCCAAAGCAAAGGCAAAAGAAACGGCTTTACCGCAACGAAGAGCTGTGGCTTCTGCGTCTGGCAGACCTAGTGCCGGTGGTAGTCGGCGGTCCTTTCGGTCCAGGGGACGGTTTGGTCAGCCCTCTTGGGGATCGGGTCGTCCCTCTTTTTTGGGAAAAAAGAGCGCTCAGAAATCTCGCACTCCCTGGAAACAGAGCTTCCGCCAAGACAAGCGGGAAGCTGACAAAAAGCCCGCTAAAGCGGACTGACGCCAGGGTCTCACTCTAGGGCTCTCGAGTGGGAGGTCGCCTGCTCCAATTCAAGCCGACTTGGGCTTCCCGCGTGTCGGACACCTGGGTGACGCGGGTCGTGTCGGCAGGCTACTTCATAGAGTTTCTTTATCGTCCCCCAGACAGTTTTTGCCTATCCCGCATTCCGTCAGAGCCCGGGCTAATTGCCGCTCTACTACGGGAGGTCGATTCCCTTCTACAGAAGGGTGTGTTGGTACCAGTTCCACCGGAGGACCAAGGAAGAGGTTTTTATTCCAACCTCTTTGTAGTCCCCAAAAAGGAGGACAAATTTCGTCCCATTCTGGATCTCAAAAGATTAAATCGGCATGTCCGCACCCAGAAATTCTGCATGGAATCACTTCGCTCCGTTGTGGCGGCCTTGTCACAGAACGATTTTCTGGTGTCAATCGACATTCGCGATGCTTATTTGCATGTCCCCATCGGAAGGGCCCACCAGCGTTTCCTGCGTTTTGCCATAGGTCAGGACCATTACCAGTTTGTGGCCCTGCCATTCGGTCTGGCCTCAGCACCCAGAGTTTTTACAAAAATTCTGGCTCCTCTCATGGCAATTCTGCGAAGACAGGGGATTACGATTCTTCCCTATCTGGACGACCTTTTGATTGTGGCGTCCTCAAAGGAGGAGGCGGTGACGGCTCGCGATTTATCCCTTCAGCTCCTGGAGGACTTCGGGTGGCTGATCAATTGGGAGAAGTCATCCCTGGAACCGTCGCAGTCAATCCTGTTTTTGGGAATGCAGTTCGACACAGTACGAGCAGTGGTGTCTCTGCCCTCAGACAAGCAAGCGAGTCTTCTTCACCATGTGCAGGGTATGAAGTCTGCGACAGCAATGTCCCTTCGAAGGTGTATGCGCCTTCTGGTTTGATGGTGGCGTCAATAGAAGCAATTCCGTTTGCCCAATTTCATTCCAGGGCTCTCCAAATGCTCATCTTGAACCATTGGGATCGATCACGGTTTTCACTGGATTGCAGTGTCATCATCTCCCACAGGGTGAGAGAGTCGCTAGAATGGTGGTTACGTCCGGAAGCGTTATCCCTGGGGAAATCTTTCCTTCCTCCAAGGTGGTCGATCATAACCACCGATGCCAGCCTGACGGGCTGGGGGGGCGTCTGAAATGGTCTTTGGATTCAGGGGTATGGTCATTGGAAGAGTCTGTCCTGCCGATCAACATCCTGGAATTGAGGGCAATTTTCCTTTGCCTCCAACACTGGACGGTCCCTTTAAGCGGTCTACCAGTCCGAGTGCAGACAGACAACACGACGGCGGTCGCGTATATCAACCATCAAGGTGGAACGAGGAGCTTCAGGCTCATGATGGAAGTGTCTCGAATCCTGGTATGGGCCGAGGCCAGGGTGCCAGCCATCTCTGCGATTCACATTCCAGGAGTTCAGAATATCACAGCGGACTTCCTGAGTCGCAAAAAGATGGATTCCGGAGAATGGAGTCTTCATCCGGAAATTTTTGCGCTGCTGTGCTCCCGTTGGGGAACTCCCCAAGTGGATGTGATGGCATCCAGGCTCAATGCCAAGTTACCGACATTCATGTCCAGGTACAAGGACTCGAAGGCTGTGGCGGTGGATGCTCTGGTGGCTCCTTGGGACCATTTCGAGCTAATTTATGTGTTCCCGCCGATGTCCTTACTTCCTCTGGTTTTGCGTCGAATCAGACTGGAGAGAGTCCCGGCTATATTGATAGCCCCAGATTGGCCAAGGAGGACGTGGTTCTCGACGTTGGTGTCGATTCTGGCAGCGCCTCCACTTCCACTCCCACTTCGCCCGGACCTGTTAACCCAAGGGCCCGTTCATCACCCGGACCTGAAGTCTCTGCGTTTGACGGCGTGGCTCTTGAGACCGAAATCTTGACCCGTCAAGGTTTTTCAGCCGAACTCATTGCCACTCTGCGAGCTGCCAGAGGTCCGGCTACCACTAGAATTTATCATAAGACTTGGGAAGCCTTCTTTTCCTGGTGTTCGGGTTCTTCTAGGAACCCGAGGAGTTTTTCCATTCCCAATTTGTTGGCCTTTTTGCAATATGGGCTGGACAGGGGTTTGGCAGTTAGCACTTTGAAGGGGCAAGATTCTGCTCTGTCCTTGCTATTTCGGAAGGCTATCGCTTCACATAGGGACGTATGTTCCTTTTTTCGCGGAGTAACTCGTCAGTTTCCGCCGCGGAAGGCGCCTGTGTCGCCCTGGCGGCTCAATCTTGTCTTGGAGGCTCTTCAACATGGGCCTTTTGAGCCTATGGACTCTGTTAGCCTTTCTTTGCTTTCTTGGAAGGTTGCCTTCTTAGTGGCGGTCACTTCTTTGAGAAGGGTTTCTGAATTGGCGGCTCTCTCTTGCTCGCCTCCCTTTCTGGAGTTTTTCCCAGATCGCATAGTGCTTCGCACACGTGGCGACTTTCTACCTAAAGTAGTATCGCAGTTTCATGTTAACCAGGATATTGTGTTGCCCTCGCTCTGTCCGGAGCCAAGGAATGCAAAAGAATGAGCCTTGCACACATTGGATTTGGTGCGGGCTTTAAAGTTCTATTTGTCCATTACTCAAAATTTTCAGAAGTCGGATTCTCTGTTTGTGATTCCAGCAGGTCGTCGACGTGGGCAACGAGCTTCCAAGGATTCTATAGCTCGTTGGATTCGGTCGGCCATTTTAGAGGCTTACTGACTTAAGGGCGAACCCTGCCCGATTAAGATTCGAACTCACTCCACAAGGGCTGTGGGTTCATCGTGGGCTTTACATCAAGGAGCCTCGGCAGCTCAGCTCTGCCGGGCGGCGACCTGGCGTTCCGTCCACACATTTACGAAATTTTATAAGGTGGATGTTAGTGCTTCCGCTGATGCGGCCTTAGGACGTAGGGTCCTGCAGGCGGCTGTAGTTTAAAAGTTCTTGTGAACTTATAGTTAGCGCTATTTGCGCATTTATCTAGGTTGTTGGGTATCTGCCTCTTTTGTTTTTTTGCCCACCCTTATTTTTGGACTGCTTTGGGACGTCCCACTAGTAATGACTGTGTCTCCCTTCCTTCATCTGCAGCTGAAACACGGATTTTGGTAAGAACTTACCTGTAAAATCCTTTTCAGTGAAGAAGGAAGGGAGACACAGCTCCCTCCCATGGCAGAAGTGTGTTGTTGTGTTTTCAGATGCGGCGTGACCCTTCTCTGATAGCGATTATCTGGGCTGAGGTCGGCGCGCTAAGGCTCTGTTCCAGCATTGCCAGCTCATCGCAGTGGTCAGTTTCAGTGAGTAGTGCCTGGACTGTGTGGTTGTTTTGGCTATATGCATAACCTGTCTTCTTGTTTTTTCTCTGAAGTCCTTCAGAAGGGGTTATGTTGCTACACTGGTGATATTTGCTCTTCCTTAAGCTTGGGTACGACTGGAGAACTGGAGTAGGAGGAGCCCTATATAGCTGGAGGGGCCGGTCAACACTTTTTAATCTGAGGTGTGTTTATCCTATGTGGGCTCCGCCTACCCACTAGTAATGACTGTGTCTCCCTTCCTTCTTCGCTGAAAAGGATTTTACAGGTAAGTTCTTAAAAAATCCGTGTTTTTTGGTCGCCACGACATTTCAATAAAATGCAATAGCGGGTGATCAAAAGATCGTATTTGCACCAAAATGATATCAATAAAAACGTCAGCTCTGCAAGTGAAAAATAAGTCCTCACCCAATCCGAGATCATGAAAAATGGAGACGCTACGGGTCTCGGAAAATGATTCAATTTTTTTTTTTTACAACCTTTGGATTTTTTTAATCACTTAAATAAAGAAAGAACCTAGACATACAGTCATGGCCAAAAGTTTTGAGAATGACACAAATATTATATTTTCACATGATCTGCTGCCCTCTGGTTTTTATGTGTTTGACAGATGTTTTTATCATAGGCAGAAATATAATAATTGCAAACATATGAGTAAGAAAAGCTTATATTGACAGTTAGAATGAGTTAATGCAACAAGTCAATATATGCAGTGTTGACCCTTCTTCTTCAGGACCTCTGCAATTCTCCCTGGCATGCTCTCAATCAACTTCTGGACCAAATCCTGACTGATAGCAGTCCATTCTTGCACAATAAATGCTTTCATTTTGTCAGAATTTTTAGGTTTTTGTTTGTACACCCGTCTCTTGATGATTGACCACAAGTTTTCAATGGGATTAAGATCTGGGGAGTTTCCAGGCCATGGATCCAAAATCTCTATGTTTTGTTCCCTGAGCCATTTAGTTATCACCTTTGCTTTATGGCAAGGTGCTCCATCATGCTGGAAAAGGCTTTGTTGATCGCCAAACTGCTCTTGGAGGGTTGGGAGTAGTTGCTCTTGGAGGACATTCTGGTACCATTCTTTATTCATGGCTGTGTTTTTAGGCAAGACTATAAGAGAGCCGATTCCCTTGGCTGAGAAGCAACCCCACACATGAATGGTTTCAGGATGCTTAACAGTTGGCATGAGACAAGACTGGTGGTAGCGCTCACCTTGTCTTCTCCGAATGAGGCGTTTTCCTGATGTCCCAAACAATCGAAAAGGTGATTCATCAGAGAAAATAATTTTACCCCAGTCCTCAGCAGTCCACTGCCTGTACCTGTTGCAGTATATCAGTCTGTCCATGATGTTTTTTCTGGAGAGAAGTGGCTTCTTTGCTGCCCTCCTTGAGACCAGGCCTTGCTCCAAGATTCTCCTCCTCACAGTGC
Source organism: Oophaga sylvatica (assembly GCA_033576555.1). Lineage (NCBI taxonomy): Eukaryota > Metazoa > Chordata > Amphibia > Anura > Dendrobatidae > Oophaga > Oophaga sylvatica. The sequence goes on along the minus strand of JARQOD010000005.1, from coordinate 223,006,047 downwards.
GTGCAGATGCACTCACACCTGCCTGCTGCCATTCCTGAGCAAGCTCTGCACTGCTGGTAGCCCAATCCCGCAGCTGAAACACTTTTAAGAGACGGTCCTGGCGCTTGCTGGTCTTTCTTGGGCGCCCTGAAGCCTTTTTGGCAACAATGGAACCTCTCTCCTTGAAGTTCTTGATGATGTGATGGATTGTTGACTGAGATGCAATCTTTCTAGCTGTGATACTCTTCCGTTAGGCCATTTTTGTGCATTGCAATGATGACTGCACGTGTTTCTTTAGAGATAACCATGGTTAACAGAAGAGAAACAATGATGCCAAGCACCAGCCTCCTTTTAAAGTGTTCAGTGGTGTCATTCTTACTTAATCATGAAAGATTGATCTCCAGCCATGTCCTCATCAACACCCACACCTGTGTTAATGGAGCAATCACTGAAAAGAGGTTAGCTGGTCCTTTTAAGGCATGGCTGCAATGATGTTGAAATGTGTTTTGGGGGATAAAGTTCATTTTCTAGCCAAATACTAACTTTGCAAGTAATTGCTGTTAAGCTGATCACTCTTTATAACATTCTGGAGTATATGCAAATTGCCATTAGAAAAAGTGAAGCAGTAGACTTTGTAAAAATTAATATTTGTGTCATTCTCAAAACTTTTGGCCATGACTGTATTTGGTGTCAATGAATTCTTAATGTCCTGGAGAATCATAATGGCAGGTCAGTTTTAGCATTTGCTGAACATTGTACACAAGTCCAAAAAACTGTTGTGAAATTGCCCTTTTTTTGCAATTTCACCTCACTTGGAATTTTTTTCCAATTCTTAAGTACACGATATGTTAAAATGTATGGTGTTATTCAAAAGTACAACTTGTCCTGCAAAAAACAAGCCCTCAAATGGCCATATTGATAGAAAAATAAAAAAGGTATGGCTCTGGAAAGAAAGGGAGCGAAAAACAAATGCAAAAACAAAAAAGGACAAGGTCTCAAAGGGGATAAGGGGTGTAGTTGGGTCAATTGTGGAGGGATTCCACTGTTTAGGCACATCAGAGGCTCTGCAAACATGACATGGTATCCTATATGAATTCCAGCCAATTTTGCGTTCCAAAAGTAAAATTCTCCCTTCCAAGCCCTGTTGTGCGTCCAAACAATAGTTTTCCACCACATACAATGTATTGGTATACTCAGGAGATATTGTACAACAAGTTGTATAGTCCAGATTCTCCTTTTACCCTTGTGAAAATGCAAAATTGGTTGCTTAAGCAACATTTTCATGTGAAAAAGTGATTTTTTTTTCACGGTCCAAAGTTATAAATTTTTGTGAAGCACATCACCTCTAGATAAGTTCCTTGAGCAGAGTAGTTTCCAAAATGGTATAACTTTGGGGGTTTTCATTGTTTAATCTCACCAGGGGTTCTACAAAGACAACATTGTGTCCGATATCTGTTCCAGCAATTTTGCATTCCAAAAGCAAAATGGTCCTCCTTCCCTTCTGAGCCCTGCCATGTGCCCAAATAGTAGTTGTATATCACATATAGGACATCTGCTTACTCAGGAGAAATTGAATATCCACTTGTATGGTTCATTTTCTCCTGTTAACCTTGTGAAAATGCAAAAATTGGGGTTAAAGCAACATTTATGTGGGAACATTTTTTAATTTTTTTCTTCCATATTGCTTTAATTCCTGTGAAGCAACTTCAGGGTTCATTAACTTCTTGAATGTGATTTTGAGCATTTTGAGGGATGAAATTTTTAATATTGTGTCACTTTGAGGTATTTTCTGTCATAAGCCCCTCAAAGTCATTTCAACTGTGATGCAGTCCCTAGAGAAATAGCTTTTTTAAACTTTGTTGGAAAAATTAAAAATTGCTAATAATATTTTAACCCTTATAACTTCCGAACAAAAAGAGATGTTTAAAAAATGATGCTGATTTAAAGTAGACATTGGGTAAATTTAATTTATTAACTATTTTCTGTGATATACCTATCAAGCTTTAGTGCACAACAATTAAAAATTTTAAAATTGCTACATTTTCAAAATGCTCACTCACAAATTCCATTATTTTCGCAAATAAATTCAAGAAATATCTACCTAAATTTACCATTAATATAAAATTAAATGTACCTCCAATAAACAGTCTTAGGCCGGGGTCACACTTGTGAGAAACTCGCACGAGTCTTGCACCTCAATACCCGGCACTGCCGCCGGAACTCGGACCGGAGCGTTCAGCTGCATAGAAATACATGCAGCTTCATACTCCAGTCCCGAGTGTCAGCGGCAGTGCCGGGTATTGAGGTGCAAGACTCATGCAAGTTTCTCGCAAGTGTGACTCCGACCTTAGAATCACTGTGACTTAGGGCAAAAACAACATGAAGTGACACTGGTCAGAATTATAAACTGGCTGGTGGTGAACGGGTTAAAAGATTGAAATGAATTGTATACAGTCTTAGGAGACATGAGAGAGTTATACAGGTCTTTTCAGGGCAATTGAAGTACGTATGATTTGCCCAAAAATTGATTTAACACAATTATTATTTTTACATGACATGCTCGTGAGGCGCCAATGGGTTTCCATGACAGCCGAGGGTCTTATGAAGACACACCCGTGCCTGTAATTACAGTACTCATGTGAAAGCAAGCATGTAGATTGCGTTCATAGGACACCATGATATTTGCTATATATATAGCAGTGCTATTGCACTGCTTGTTTAGCACCAGCAATTGGATGATCGCAGCTTCAAGTGCAGCAAAGGGACTGAGAAATAGTTGGAATCAAGATCTTTGTCTCTAAATCATGCTGCTCTCAGATGAGGTAAGAAAAGCGTTAAGTACCCAAAAAACTGAACAGAAAAAGACAAGTGTGAACAAATTAAAGCTACACTCTGAAATGCTATAATATGTAAACATTGAATTTATGAAATTGGAACTTCATTACTGCTATAGAAAATATGTTAAAAATGAAGGTACTTAGCACACAAATTGGTCAACTTCTAAGTGCCCTTTGCACTGCTGCTATGTGGTCCCATTGTACTGCACTATGTTATATTTCTCTATTTGAAAATATCTTCATTTTACAGCATCCAATGGAACATGCCAAATATCTTCTGACATGTGAAATACCAGACAAATGGATTAAAAATAGGACCTCAGAGATTTCTAAGTGTGCCGTATTGGGAATGTTCATTCATTTTATTTTAATTTCCTTTGTTCTTTCAAGTACAGATTTCAGTAGTTTCTAATTAAGTCATTTTCTTTTGAAAATGTCAAATTCTGTACTGAAGAGGAAGTCTGCAAACTATTTTCTAATATCCTGTTTGTCTCTTGTTTGATTGATATCTCATCAAATTATTATCACACATCTGCTTGTTTTCAGCTTATTAAATGCACCCGTGCGTGAATGTATATTGCTCTGTATAGTCTTGTAATATAAGATTTACCATCAAGCCTCTCACTGCTCAGTTGCAGATGCCATGTGTGCTGTCGATTAATTTTCCTACACTAGTAAACAACCCGTCATGTCGTTTTCTTTGCCCTTGCTATTTAAAATTGTTTATATTGTTTCATTATGTCTTTTGTGGTCTTCTATTTTTATTGTCTTATTTAACCCTTTTAATTTCCTTTAGAACCCAGTTAACTTACTATGGACACTTTTATAAATGATCTGTATCTTTGCATCTTTGAAGGTGAAATTGTATTCTTTATTTTCTAAAGGATCAAATTCAATAGAATTCATAAATTTAATGTTGCATACACATGAAATAACTTTTGGGTGTAAGTTGCCATGAATAATGCTCATAATCCCTTCGCTCAACTCTCCCCTGTAGCAAACGATCTGACCCCTGTCTAATAAATATAGACTGCTTATCACTGTGACTATTACTTTGGGGTGATTGTATACACAGGACTGCTACTTATAAAAGCCTATAATACTGATTAGTGATGAGTTAATACATTCTACACTATTCGTTACTCGCACAAATAGTATGGTATTCGAACTGTTCGTTACTTGGCAAGTAATTAGGTATTCACCTCGGTATATTCAAGTACAGTAACTTGCCCAGCATGTTTGATGCTTTGTTTGCAGCCTATGAACATGCTGGGCTGGCTTGTCAATCACAGTAATGCTGACACCATCTTTGGTGTGGCATTACTGTGATTGGCTGGCCTTCCAGAGTCATAGGGACTATTTAAAGGCTGCCAGCGCCATCTTGAGCACATTGAAGCTGAAACAGCATAGGGAGAGTATAGTTTCAGTGTAGGGAGATTGAAAGTAGCATAGGGAAAGTGATAAGATGTTATAGTAATCTTTATCCCAAAAATTATTTTAAGAGCTGAAGGTTGTCAAGAGATTACTTGTTGGTTAGGTGGGCATTTAAGTAGGGAGAGATTTAATAGGAGGGAGGGTGTAAGACAGGCAGCTGGGTGTTCTCATCATTGCTAGTACATGCTGCTAATCTGCTAATATTTGCCTAGCAGTAGTGCTACTGGCGCAATCCGGATACGATAATCTTACGTGACAATTTAGCAGGAGCAATAATCTTCATTACTCCGCATTTGGATTGTGTCAGCAAAGGAATCGATAGGGAGTACAAGTTTCACCATTGCACAATGTGCCAAGTTATCACAGAGTACAAAACATTAGCTACGTGGGATGTACAGTACAAACCAAAAGTTTGAACACACCTTCCCATTTAAAGATTTTTCTGTATTTTCATGACTATGAAAATTGTAAATTCACACTGAAGGCATCAAAACTATGAATTAACACATGTGGAATTAGATACTTAACAAAAAAGTGTGTAACAACTGACATTATGTCTTATATTCTAGGTTCTTCAAAGTAGCCACTTTTTGCTTTGATGACTGCTTTGCACACTCTTGGCATTCTCTTGATGAGCTTCAAGAGGTAGTCACCAGAAATGGTCTTCCAACAATCTTGAAGGAGTTCCCAGAGATTCTTAGCACTTGTTGGCCCTTTTGCCTTCACTCTGTGTCCAGTTCACCCCAAACCATCTCGATTGGGTTCAGGTCTGGTGACTGTGGAGGCCAAGTCATGTGGCGTAGCACCCTATCACTCTCCTTCTTGGTCAAAAAGCCCTTACACAGCCTGGAGGTGTGTTTGGGGTCGTTGTCCTATTGAAAAATAAATGATGGTCCAACTAAATGCAAACCGGATGGAATAGCATGAAGCTGCAAGATGCTGTGGTAGCCATGCTTTTCAGTATGCCTTCAATTTTGAATAAATCCCCAACAGTGTCACCAGAAAAGCACCCCCACACTATCACACCTCCTCCTCCATGCTTCACGGTGGGAACCAGGCATGTAGAGTCCATCTGTTCACGTTTTCTGCATCGCATAAAGACACGGTGGTTGGAACCAAAGATCTCAAATTTGGACTCATCAGACCAAAGCACAGATTTCCACTGGTCTAATGTCCATTCCTTGTGTTATTTAGCCCAAACAAGTCTCTTCTGCTTGTTGCCTGTCTTTAGCAGTGGTTTCCTAGCAGCTATTTTACCATGAAGGCCTGCTGCACAAAGTCTTCTCTTAACAGTTGTTTTAGAAATGTTTCAGCTGCTAGAACTCTGTGTGGCATTGACCTGGTCTCTAATCTGAGCTGCTGTACACCTGCGATTTCTGAGGCTGGTGACTCAGATAAACTTATCCTCTGAAGCAGAGGTGACTCTTGGTCTTCCTTTCCTGGGGCGGTCCTCATGTGAGACAGTTTCTTTGTAGCGCTTGATAGTTTTTGCAACTGCACTTGGGGACACTTAAAGTTTTCCCAATTTTTCGGACTGACAGACCTTCATTTGTTAAAGTAATGATGGCCACTCGTTTTTCTTTACTTAGCTGCTTTTTTCTTGCCATTATACAAGTTCTAACAGTCTATTCAGTAGGACTATCAGCTGTGTATCCACCAGACTTCTACACAACACAACTGATGGTCCCCACCCCACTTATAAGGCCAGAAATCCCACTTATTAAACTTGACAGGGCACACCTGTGAATTGAAAACCATTTCCGGTGACTACCTCTTGAAGCTCATCAAGAGAATGCCAAGAGTGTGCAAAGCAGTCATCAAAGCAAAAGGTTGCTACTTTGAAGAACCAAGAATATAAGACATAATTTCAGTTGTTACCCACTTTTTTGTTAAGTATATAATTCCACATGTGTTAATTCATAGCTTTGATGCCTTCAGTGTGAATTTACAATTTTCATAGTCATGAAAATACAGAAAAATCTTTAAATGGGAAGGTGTGTTCCAAACTTTTGGTCTGTACTGTACATATATGACCACTAAGTACTTGTTGCAGAACAGGGTTTGGATGTAAGGGATGGATGTTAAGACAACTTCCCCAAAAAATTGGGCTGCTTTTACATTACATTGCTGTCATCCGTAGGGCTTACAAAGTCACCGGAAATCCAGCCCTTGTTCAATTTTAGAAGAGTCAGCCTGTCAGCATTTTCCATTGACAGGCGTGTGCGCCTATCCGTTATGATTGCACAAGCCAAACTAAAAACCCGCTCAGACAATACACTTGCAGCAGGGCATGGCAGCACCTCCAAGGTGTAGAAGGAGAGGTCAGGCCAAATGGGGAGCTTTGACAACCAATAGTTAAAGGGCACTGAAGAATAAAGAAGGACGCTGGTATAGTCACTTAAGTAGCCCTTCACCATCTTGGTCAACTTCTCCCTCCTCATAAGAGTTACACCCACAAATAGCCCTTGCTGATGTGACTGTCTCATGAAAATTTGCCAGTTGGTGGACATTCTCCTCCCGAGTTGCATCTGGTGTCCCCTGTAATCCTTGTGGGTGGAAAGAGCTGGTTTCTCTTCCAGCAGCATTGTCTAAAGGTAATCTTTCTAGCAAGTGTTCCACAACGATCCTCTGGCATACAGTACATGCACTGAAAATGGCACGTATGCCTTGACATGCGACAAGCAAAATTCTCCTTGTACCTTGTGTCAAGAAAGATGCACAGGCAGTATTTCATGTTGAACAAAATGTGTTTCACACAAGGGACTTAGGAAAGGCATCTGGACATGAACTCTGCCATGTATGGCAGACTACAAAGAGTCAAATGTTCAGTGTCCTCACCTGGAAAAAAACTGTCTTTTCCTCCTCACGATGAATAGCCACCTCCTCCTCCTTCCCCTCTTTAGGCAATCCATGCAGGACAGGCATGAAGCTGCGTTTGGGAATCCCCTCTGTAGCGCAGACCAAAAACTAGTGTTCCTCCTCATCCTCCTCCTCCTGTTCCTTGTCATCACCCAATGTGGCTTGAGAATATTATGTGGGCCTTGGATGTGTGGTATTAGCCACTGTAAAATCTTGGTCCATAGCCACCTGCTTGGCATTCAAATCTTCCTCTTTGATATTCTTCAGCGAACGTTTTAATAGACAGAGCGGTGGGATGGTTATGCTGACAATAGTGCCATCAGCGCTCACCATGTTGGTGCAGTACTGAAAGTATTGAAGAACCTCAGAAATGTCATTGATCCATTCCACACCCACTCAGCAGTTGTTATGTGTGAGGGCTGAGAGTTGTGCTGACGGACATTGAGAATCTGGAATTCAGACACTGCTCTCTGCTGCTCACAAAGCCTTGCCAACATATGAACTGCCTACCGCCTCAACACATTTACCGTATATACTTGAGTATAAGCCGACACGAGTATAAGCTGAGGCCCCTAATTTTGCTACAAAAAACTGGGAAAACGTATTGACTCGAGTATAAGCCTAGGGTGGGAAATGCAGCAGCTACTGGTAAATTTCAAAAATAAAATAGATTCCAATAAAAGTAAAATTAATTGAGTCATCAGTAGGTTAAATGTTTTTGAATATCCATATTGAATTAGGAGCCCCATATAATGCTCCATACAGTTCATGATGGGCCCCATAAGATGCTCCATACATAATACGCCCCATATAATGCTCCATAAAGCTCATGATGGGCCCCATAAGATGCTCCATACAAAAATATGCCCCATATAATGCTGCACAAAGGTTAATAATGGCCTCATAATATGCTCCATATTAAAATATGCCCCATATAAGGTTGCATAAAAGGTTAATGATGGCCCCATAAGATGCTCCATAGAATAATATGCCCCATATAATGCTCCATAACGGTTTATGGTCCCATAAGATGCTCCATAGAATAATATGCCCCATATGCTGCTCCATAATGGTTGATGGCCCCATAAGTTGTTCCATAGATATATATGCCCCATATGCTGCTGCTAATGCGATTAAAAAAAATGACATACTCGATTCTCGTGAATGGGGGCCAGGTGCTGATGTCCTGAGCAGGCGGGGGACACCGGCACTCTGGGGGCCAGGTGCCGGTGTCACCGCTTGCTCAAGGCCATGGCACCTGCGATATTCACCTGTCCCCGTTCCACCGCCGCGCCGCTCTGTCTTCCGGTTCTCTGCAGTGACTGTTCATGCAGAGGGTGTGCACTAATCACGTCATCCTGTCCTCTGACCTGAACATCACAGACAGAGGACACGGAAGACAGAGCGGCACGTGGCGGTGGAATGGGGACATATGAATATCGCATGGCTCCCCCTGTCCTCCCCATCATACTCACCCCCTCCTGATGCGGTCTCTGCACTTCTCGCTTCTCCAATGGTCTATGGCGCCCCGGCTGCTCCTTCCAGTGTTCAGTGGTCACGTGGTGCCGCTCATTAAAATAATGAATATGCGTGCCACGCCTATGGTAATGGAGACGCGTGCATATTCATTACTTTAATGAGCGGTACCATGTGATCGCTGAATACAGGAAGAGCTGTGGCGCGGGAGACCATCTGAGATGCAGGGAAGTGCAGAGACCGCGCCAGGAGGAGGTGAGTATGATCTGACAGCCGCCTGCTCCTGCGCTTCCCCTCCCCCTGCCTACCACCAGGGACAATGACTCGAGTATAAGCTGAGAGGGGCACTTTCAGCCTTAAAAAAGGGCTGAAATACTCGGCTTATACTCGAGTATATATGGTATCTAACTCTCCCTGTGTTGACCATTCAAAATTTTCTTCATAACCAGGATCCTTGTATCTCGTTCTCACATGCTTTATGCATTTAATAGCCCTCTGTGTCTGTACTTTAACACATACTGGTTGGTAATGGTTAATGCAGCTTGACATGAACACCCGATTACTTACATTATAACTGGTCAGAACATTGAAAGCAATTATCACCATACACCTTTCATGTCTCCCCTATTTTCTCATAATGTTGTAAGCTTGTGAGCAGGGCCCTCTTTCCTCTTGGTATCCGTTGTTTATGTTATTATTGTTATTCTGTAATGTGTTTCATTGTCTGTACAAGTCCACTCTAAAATGTAAAGTGCTGCACAATAAGTTGGCGCTAAAGAAATAAAATTATTATTATTTTTATTATCATTATTATTATTAATGAAGGTCGAATTATAGCGTGTAGGAAGGTCACAAATCAGTTGGTGACAATGCAAATTAAAGCGCTGCTGCAGCAAAGCTAGTCAGCCGGAAGACTGAGATACCTTTTGGAAATGTGCGCTGACACACTGTACCTTGGCAAGTAGGTCTGGCAAGTAAGGTTATGTTTTCAAAAAATGCTGTACAACGAAGTTCATCACGTGGGCCATGCATGCAATGTTTTTACCAACTTGCCGAGCTTTAAAGCTGCCACTAAATTGCACCCATTTTGGCACACAACCAGACCTGGAGCTACTGATTGGTCGGGTCTTTTATCACCTTCAACAGTTTGGCTGCATTGTGAACTTTATCATCTAAACATATGAGCTTCAGCAGAGCATGCTGCTACTTTGCCAAGGCAGTGCTGCAGACCTCCCAGCTGGGGAGGCTGCTTTCAGTAAAGAGGAGGAGAAACAGGAATTTTAATACGAGGAGACTGAAACCTTGATGGAAATTGGGACCGCTATACTTGGTGTGGGTAAGATGTGTGATGTCCCAGCCTCTGTCTCTGTCCCAGACTCCACCAGGTTCAGCCAGTGTGCCATAAGGGAAATGTAGCATCCCTGTCCACAAGAACCTGTCCTCATGTCTGTGGTAAAGCAGACCTTCCCTGTGACTGCGTTGGCCACAGCATATATTTTGTAAAACATGCTTACGCGACGCATTGAAGACATACCAAGAAAAATAGTGTCGGATAGTAATCGAGTACCGTGTGGCTGCCACCGCCAAGAGGTCGCGGAAAGACTCAGTTCCCACAAGTCAAAATGGCCACATTTCCAGGACTACTAATCTAGATATGTGGGTGTTTAGGGTTTTGGCCTGTGGGTTGGTCGATATTTCTAATTTCTTTTAAACGCCTGGGACAGGGACAAGTAAACGCTGCACTGGGACAACGAAATGGACGTGGTTGCTGACTATTGTGTCTGTGCAACTGCAGGTTGTGGGCACGAGGCATCAGCACCTGCTTCATTGACAGCTGAATGGGAAGGCTGTAACACAGGGGAAGGGGCAGTGGTTTCACCATCAGATAAAGATTTTGTACTCAGGTGTTCCTCACACCTACTGAGGTGATTGGCTGCCATGTGCTTTTGCATACTGGTCGTGCTCAGGTTGGCAGTGTTCTTGCATCTTCTTAGCTTTGTTTGGCAGATATAAATTACAGTTGTTTTGTCTAGTTTCAGAAAAAAACTGCCATACAGGGCAACAATGCACCCTTGGCCTGTTATCTAGCCGAGTGCAGGGGGCTCTGTGGAACAGGTGACCGAGTTCTCCCTCTGGTGAAACCACTACCTATTCTTGCTTGTTTTTGTGCTACTGACTAATCCCTGTCTGCACTGCTGTGCCAGGTTGGACAGTGGCCTCATCATCAACTATGTCATCATCCAATTCCTCAATCTAATCCTAATTTGAGTTGCGATTTTAGGCTGACCTGATGGCAACTGTGCATCATGATTATCCTCCACCTCTTCAGACATCAATTAACCTTCACCAACGTGGCTTTCTCCTGGCCATGGGTGCACAAATGTTTATGCACCACTGCTCTCCACCTCCCCATCACCCTTTTTAATGATGCACATTGAGACTCCTGACAAATTACAAGGGAACGTAAACAGTTCCTCAGAGTGGTCAGCATTGGGGTCATATGTCTCCTGGGACTCTTGATAGTGTGAGGAAAGAGGACAAGGTTGAGAACTCAGAGGCCCAGCCTCTTGGCTACTGAGACTGTACCATGTGAAAGAGTTCATGGTGCTGCTTGGCAACACACTGGATCCTTTGTCTGCCATCCACCTCACAACATCCTGGCAATTTTCTGGGTTTGGCAGTGGTGTAAAACGCTGACCACACTTTGACAGGAAGATAGATTGAGATCCAATCCAGTCACCTTCTGATCTGTAACACGGCCTTGGTGGGCACCACCACATCCATGTCCTTTAATATCGCCCTTTCTCATATTGAATGCTTTATGCTTATGAAAAAAAATGTTTTGGCTTTATTTTTGACAAGTACCCTCACAGAGGTGTTATGTACAAATTCAATATATCTAGTAATGTGTGGCAAATTTTTTAAGCTATCAGCTTTATTACACATGGCAACAGCAGACTCATGAAAATTAGAGATAAATTGTCACGTTTGAGTATCTCTGCAGACTTTGCGTCAGTGGCACAACTGCTAGATAAAGATAAGCTATTTAGTAAACCAATAGAAAATGTGTAGGCTTGAGCAGATTGGTCAATGGCACTCTTGTCTCTTTTCCTAGCAGAAGCTGCTTCCAAGTAAAATGAGTCTTGTACATGTTCCTGACATGGGTTTCAGGCCTGTCAGACTGACCACAGTACAGGCCCTCACTTGCAGACACTGTATTCAGAATTTAATTCTAATGCTTTTGGTGTCTGTTAGAATCCAATTTGCTGTCATTGATCATACAGCTCCCCAACTCCTGTATTATATACACCTTACATCGGCTTCACCCGCTATGACAATTGTTCCATTGGGGTCCGGTGGCAAAAGTGATCTGTGGAACTTACAAAATGCAGGTTTCACAGCACCTGCTGCCCCTCTGCAATTTAAAAACAAGGGCCGCATAATGACATGGCGGTGGACATGGTGGTGGCGGTGGGCAAAGCCCAAAATTCAAATGGGCATGTTTGAAATGGCATTGGATGGGGAATATGTATTCCACTATCTTGCTAACTATTTGGCAAGAAACAACGAAAAGCAAGTGACAAATAGTCCATATATGGTAAAAAATGTATATATTTTTATTAATGTATATCAAAAAGAGACAGATAAACAGGGTGATAACACTATGGTGTACATGAACACAGGGGTGTAAAACAGGAACGCGGGTATACAGCTCAAATTTAATCAAAAACATATATATTAATATTATAAGGATAATCCACAGATGTACCTATATGTGTCCCCCAATAGTTAACCTAGTCTGATGCATTAGAAGTGTGCGTATCCAAAATAAAATCATACAATTGGAATCATGGCTGCACATAGCATACATATAATGAAAGAAACTGGCATACATGCACATACCACTCAGATGCAGGAGACCACCCGGGAGGCAAATCACGCAGGGGGGAAAAGAGAGCTAAACACCACGCGTCACCCCGACGCGCGTTTCGGCACGAGCCTTCGTCACCCCCTGACGAAGGCTCGTGCCGAAACGCGCGTCGGGGTGACGCGTGGTGTTTAGCTCTCTTTTCCCCCCTGCGTGATTTGCCTCCCGGGTGGTCTCCTGCATCTGAGTGGTATGTGCATGTATGCCAGTTTCTTTCATTATATGTATGCTATGTGCAGCCATGATTCCAATTGTATGATTTTATTTTGGATGCGCACACTTCTAATGCATCAGACTAGGTTAACTATTGGGGGACACATATAGGTACATCTGTGGATTATCCTTATAATATTAATATATATGTTTTTGATTAAATTTGAGCTGTATACCCGCGTTCCTGTTTTACACCCCTGTGTTCATGTACACCATAGTGTTATCACCCTGTTTATCTGTCTCTTTTGATATACATTAATAAAAATATATACATTTTTTACCATATATGGACTATTTGTCACTTGCTTTTCGTTGTTTCTTGGTCTCCTATTGTGACTTGTCCTTTAATATATGTCCATCATTCTGGTATCATAATGATATAGTATTATATATTGCATCCTATTATATGGTAAATAATGATACCGTTGTGGTTGTTTAAGCTTTACATAACTATTTGGCATGAGGGAAGGTCCTCTAAAATGTAGGAGTGAGAGCCCTCACAAATATCAAAGTAAAAATAAAGCCAAAATGCTCCATGTGAGCATATGCTAAAGGGGAGGTATAATTTTTTTGCATTATATACATGTAATTATGAAGGAAATAATGTTTCTTAGCATTTTTCCCTTTAAAAAATATTTTGGTTTGGTTTGGTTGGTCTTTTTAAAAATCTGTAAAACCGAAGCAATAGTCTGACAACTTTATACACAGATACCATATGTGAGTCAGAAAGGCATGCAGGCATCTTCTCCATGCTGTTCCCATTTAGTTTTAGCTCTTTTCCATCCATTTTTTACGATGCCCTCAGTCCTGTTTGTTGAGTCCAGCAGAAAAATATTTGGCTGTCCCATTGACTTGCAATGGATTCGTTATTTGGTACGAATGCACAGATATTAGAAATTAATGAAAAGCCAATAATGTGTTCTACAAATACCTCCTTGTAAAAGGGAATGGCCGATGGTTGGTGTGCACAGTAGATTGGGACAATCAGCAGATGTGTCCCAATGATAGATATACACAGTAAACTAAATAGCAATGGTTGTTAAAAGAATGTCATGGAGTAGAATTAGAGGCCACTAGGTAGGTAATGGATATATAAGCCTATTGAGAATGCTGTTGAGAAAGGTAAATGGTTAAAAGAAAGTTGTCATTAAGTCTTACACACAGCCTAGTGATGTTGAATGTCAGGTTTTTACCTTTCATTTCTGAAGTATGGATGCCGATCCAGTGCGGGTTGAAGTAAGTGAAGGGTCCTAGGTGGGTATTCCCCACCAAGTAGAGGCTTACGGCAGCTGTTTGTTGTGTCTTCTGGAGCACTGTCCCGGCCAGTGACAGGTGCTCCTTACTCCCCTTCTCTGGGATAGGGACCCTCTTACTCCGCCGAGTCACGTGACCACCTACATCACGCAGGTCCTGTCAGCTCCTGAGATGCTGCTGGACCACATCGATGCCAACACATGCCGGTGCATCGACAGAGAAGGGGCATAAGGAGCACATCACTAAGCTGTGTGTAAGTCCTAATGACAACTTGCTTTTAACTATTTACCTTTCTCAATAGCCTTCTCAATAGGCTTATATATCCATTACCTACCTAGTGGCCTCTATGTCTACTCCATGACATCCTTTTAACAACCATTGCTATTTAGTTTACTGTGTATATTTATCATTGGGACACATCTGCTGATTTTCCCAATCTACTGTGCACACCAACCATCGACCATTGCCTTTTACCAGGGAGGTATTTGTAGCGCGAATAATTGGCTTTTCATTATACAATCATATACTGACAGCTTTTGTGGTGCTGCTCTATTTGCAGCTAATACCCTCCTTATTACACTAGCACCTTCCACTACCTATTTACATGGATATTAGAAATTATTTGTATTGATTTTCACGAATCTGAATATTTCACTATTCGATCATCACTAATACTGATATGAAGGTAATACACTAACATTGAATTCCTAAATTGAATTAAGAATGTATGTATAACATTAATGTTTAATTATTTTAACCTCTTAATTAACTGTGACATATATTATAGGAGATTGCTATTTATACTACGTGGTACAAATCTGCAGTATTGCAATATGCGGTACAAAGGTTCAAGTATACAAGGTGGATTAATTAATAAGTCAAATGTAATAAAAGACAGTTTTTAAAATAGTAAAATAAATAATACGTAATTCATTCTTGTTTCTGCCATATTTGTAGAAATCTGATCTATGAAATTATAATAATAGTTAAACTATAAGATAAATTACAAAAATAATGAAGTGTTAAAACTACTTATTTTTGCACGATTATTTAAATCTGTCTGCAGGATTTCATCCCCCAAACTATTTATATATGCATGAAGCTCTTCAATGACAAAACCAGTCATGCCTATACATGGCCAGTCTGTTCCTCAATTATCAAGAAATCAGAATTTGAAAATATTTGCAAATGAGGCTGAATGTCTTTTGCAATCTGATGCATCTGTCACTTCAGCTTTATTTCCCACCCAGCCTCCTCCTGCTTCACTGAAAACCTCTATGCTATGTGACTTCAGCCAAAGGAGCCAGGAGGTGAAGGTGGTGAGCAGGGAATAGAGCCAAGTGACAGAGGCTTCAGATCTATCATAGACTAGTACTTTCCATCCCATTTGCCTATCAATTCAAATGCTGATTTCTCACCAGTGAAGAAACTGACTGGCCAAGCAAGGGTATTGTATTTGTGGACTTGTCTTTGAGAACATTACATGCTCATATAAATAGGGGATGAAATCTTGCTGACAGATTCCCTTTAATGAGAAAACAAATGTGCTCAGCAAATTTGGACATAAAGAAGTAGAGGCTACTCAACTAGTAGTGAGCAAGTTAAACCTGCTTTGGGATTCACAACAGATTTGCTACTTTTAAAGCCAATTAAGAGTTGCAAAAGCTTTTTAAAAACTTTTAAAAATGATCAATTTTTTTTTGAGAAGGGAATTGCAATATAGATTTAGTAAGGAAAAAAGGGCACATCCACATTGCTTAAAATGTCAAATGTTCTTTATTAGAATTCCATTAAAAAGATATGAGATATTTACCATTGTGTAGTACTGCTGCAGAAAGAGGTACCATTGCTGATCTTATAGTGTCAGATAGGGAAGGATATATAACATAGCATAAACATATATTTTAGACTCATTTTCCTAGTGATTAAAAATAGTAAACAGCGTTCAAACGTGGGTGATGCAAATGTTGCATTTTGTCATAAAAAATGCAACATTTGTCAAGCATAGAAAATGGTGACATATGGAAAAAGTTAAATAACATGTAGAAAAGTAGAAAAAATGCAAAGAAATGGCACAAAAATCACGAAAAGCTGTTTTGCCACTAAAAACGCAACCTTTGTTATAAAACAAAGATAAACAAAAAAGTACACATAATTGGTATCTCCACATCTGGAACGACCCTCTCTATAAAACTGTCATGTTATTTATTCCAGAAAGCGAAGGCCGTAAAACAAAACAGATAAAAAAAATGTTGCTTTTCATCATGTTGACACAAAAAAAATTGTATAAATGGAAATTCCAAATTGTCTCACAAAAAAAGGCCTAATATGGCTCAATCGGGAAAATTAAAGAGCTACAGCTCTTAGAATATGGATTTACAAAAACATATTATTTTTGGTTCAATATAGTTTTTAATCTTTAAAAGCAGCATAACCCAGAAAACTATATAAATCTGGCATCACTGTACTTGTACTAACCCAATGAAAAAATTGATCTTAACAAGTTTACAGCATGGTGAATGGAAAAAAAATAAAAAAGATTAAACCAATAACCGGATTACTGATTTTTGTTCATTCTGTGTCTGAAAAATCTTAATAAAAAGTGATCCAAAAATATTTTGTACCCAAAAATGGTACCAAATAATTTCCAACTCATCATGCAAAAAAATAAGCCTTCAAAAAGCTCTGTTTGATGAAAAAAAATTTACAGCTCTCAGAATATGGTAACAAAATATCTATTTTTTACTGTGAGACAGCAGCAAAACAGAAAAGATTACATAAGTCTGTTACTGCTGTAATTGCACCGACGGGAAGAATAAAACCGTCTTATCACTTATATTGCACAATGAATCAAGAAAAAGAAAAATAAGAAATATACTTGTACTGTTGTACATTTGTTCATTGTACCTCAAAAATTAGAACAAGGCTCGGGTCACATTTATTTTTCCACTAAGCACTTACATCAGAGTTCTTGGTAAATCGCTAAAACCATGATTCAGACAAACCCCCTCGATGGAATCTCTCACTATAATGAGGCAAATAGGTTAAGTTTGGACTCTGCCTCATCTCTGTTCCATCAGTTTCCCATAATTTTAAGCATCTTTTTAGCGCACATGTGTAGACTACCACAGTTCTGTGATCACTAGGGATGAGCGATATTGCCTGAAATCGTATCGGAATTCCGATTTCCGATACTGGAAAAATATCGGATATCGGAATTTCCGATTTCCGATATCAATGCAAGTCAATGGGAGAAAAAAATCAGAATTACAAAATGACCACTACAGTGCTATATAATAGATAAAATGGAGGGAAAACACCTCAGGATAATGGGGAAGGAGTATGCAGAGGCAGAGGCAGAGGAGCAAAAAAATCGCTAGAAAAATGCACAGAGCGAAATCTGTAGCAGGAAAACTGGTCGCCATCTTCTTAACAGCGGCGTTTTTTCTTTGGGTTAGGATTTAGTTGGGGTAGGGTTAGGGTTTATAGTTAGTAGGGTAAGGGTTAGGGTTAGAGCGAGCGTTGTCGAAACACGGTTTGGAGCAGGAGGTACCCGTGCCTTTGAGCACTCCCGAGAACCAGCTGGCGATGCTGAAACTCGGTTTACCCTTTGGGGAGGCACCTGTGTCCGCACTTCACTGCCACGAAACAACCGGCGTGGCCGGATCCCGCCTCTTGTGCTTCTGCCTATAGGTGTTTGGCATCTGTCATCCTTTTTTTCCACTTTGGTCTAACGAGGTACAGCTGGCGGTACTGTTGCCCAGAAACACAGCATGCTGTGAAAGTGGCAGTCACGGAAATGGGCACTAGCTGGCGGTACTAGAGCCCAGAAACACGGCATGCTGTGTAAGTGGCAGTCACTGAAATGGGCACTAGCTGGCGGTACTAGAGCCAATGGAAAACAGTATGAGATGAAAGAGTCAGTCACAGAACCAGGTGCTACAAAATACAGGCCAGAGCACGGGCATAACAGATTACGCTGTGTGCAACATAGGCACATGACAGAGCATGCATACTGCTACCAACCATGCATGTAACCTGTGTTCTGTGGCCCAGGGCAGCAAAAGTCACCAGAAATCCAGGCCTGGTTCATTTTTAGAAATATAAGCCGGTCCACATTTGCAGCCGATAGTCTGGTACGTTGGTCTGTTAGTACATTGCCAGTTGCACTAAAGACGCGTTCAGAAATCACACTGGCACCAGGACAAGCCAGGACCTCCAAGGCATACTGGCTAAGTTCGGGCCATGTATCCATCTTGGAGACCCAAAACTTGAAGGGGGCAGATCCATCCAGAAGCCCACTGACAGGGGTGAAGAGGTATTGTGCCACCATGTCACGTTAATGTTGCCTCCTAGTGCGTTGCACTGTCTGTGATGATGGTGCCTGAACTGTTTGGGTATACTGAACCTGTCAGTAGCAGATGTACTGCTTCTGCTACTGGCTTCTGAATGGATTCCGTTGGGCCCAGGACGCACTAAGGTGCCTGCTAGTGCACGTGCATCACTGCTATGTGGTGGAAAAGAGTACATGAGTGAATTAACCAGTGCTTCTTGGTACTCCTGCATTTTACGTGCCCAGTTCAACGGTGAAATTAGGCTTTCAAGGCTGTCCCGGTAACGTGGATCTAAGAGGGTGGCCACCCAGTAGTCATTTGTGTGGAGAATACGAGCCACGCGTGGGTCTTTTCTCAGACACTGCAGCATGAAGTCACTCATGTGCTGAAGGCTGCCAACTGGCCATGCATCGCTGTCACCAGCTGGAGGATTGTGCTCTGGCTGATCTACATCATCCCATCCATGCTTTATCTGGTGACTACTAGTAGAGCACTGTGTACTTTCCTCCTCTAGCTCATCCTCATAGTCCTCCTCATCCTCCTCGCTTGCTGTGTCCTGCCTGGAACTTTGTGAGGCACCCACAGAGCTTTGTACCAACCGGGCCGATGAAGATTGCCTGTTTAGTGCAAGTGTCTCAACATACTCCTCCTTCTCCTGAGAAACCTCATCCCTTAGTTCTTTAAGTGATGATTCTATAAGGCATATAAGGGGATAGTCAGGCTGAGTAGGGCAGCATCCGCGCTCACCATCAGAGTGGAGTCCTCGAAGCACTTCAAAATGGTGCATATGTCCTTCATGGTTGCCCACTCTGTGGTTGTAAAGTGGGAGGGCTGAGATGTGTGTCGCCTACTTTGCGCCTGCTGTAGCTGCAACTTCATTATTGCAGGTTGCTGCTCACACAGTCTCCGCAGCATCTACAAAGTCAAATTCCACCTGGTGGGGAGGTCAACAATGATGCGGTGATCAGGCAGGCCCAATCTGTGCTGCATGGCTGAAAGGCGCGATGCAGTCATGCAGTCATGCCGCAAATGAGAGCACTCGTATCTGACTTTGTGCAGCAGCTCCTCAAGGTCAGGATAGTTCCTAAGGAAACTCTGCACCACTAAGTTTAGGACATGGGCAAGGCATGGAATGTGAGTCAGACCACCTAGGCCCAGAGCCGCGACCAGGTTTTGGCCGTTGTCACACACCACCATACCTTGCTGGAGGTCGAGCGGCCCAAGCCACATGTCGCTCTGCTCCTTGAGCGTGTTCCACAGCTCGGTTGCGGTGTGGCTAACATTACCCAGATAATCCAATTTCAACACGGCCTGTTGATGTTTGGCCGATGCAGGGCTGAAATCGGTTGTTGTGGTACGTCTGGGTGCAAGCGAGTCTGACGAGGAGTATGAGGAGGAGTCAATTTGTACGGAGGAGAGGCCTGCAATCCGTGCACTTGCACTGTCTACTTCAGTTCCAGGCTCAACTACATTTACCCAATGGGCTGTGATGGAAATGTAGCGTCCCTGGCCATGCTGACTGGTCCACGCATCGGTGGTCAGATGGACCTTGCTACTAACTGCATTTTGTGTCACATACTTAATTTTACACTCCACATGCTGTTGCAGGGGACGGCTTGCCTGCTGAAGTAGAAGCGGCTGGGAACGCTGTATTGTGGGATTGCAAACCCCAACATATCGATAAAGGCTGGCTTGCTCACCAGCCAGAATGGTAGCATTTCCACGGCAAGCAGTTTGGTAATGCGAGAATTCATGCCCTGTGCTCGTGAGTGGTTTGCCGAGTACTGGCGCCTTTTCTCCCACACCTGTGTGACAGATGGCTGCACACTGGATTGGGAGTGTGAGGATGCCAACGATTGGGATGCTGATGCTGACGAAGTACAGACAGTGTGCCGCCGTACAACACTGCCTGCAGATGCACCCTGGCATTCTGGCGAGGAAGCGGGAGCAGCTGTTTGCGAGCTGGAGGAAGAGGTGGCTAAAGAGATGGAAGGTGGGGGACCAGCTGCAGGTGGCGAATCATCTTGGGTGTGATGCTGCCACTCCACGGGGTGCCTCTTCCTAACATGCGTCAGCATATTGGTGGTATTAAGGTTGCTGACGTTCTTCCCTCTCCACACAGTTTGTAGACAAAGCTTGCATCTGACTACTTTAACGTCATCTGCAACTTGGTCGAAAAAGGCCCATGCACCACAAAACTTGGGCGCACCCATTGTGCTCTTTAAAAGAGCCCTGCTCCTAATGGGTGCTGAAGTTGAGGGAGCAGACAACAAATTTTTCCCTCTTCCTATCCCACATGGACGGCCAAGCTGTGCCACACCTGCAAGCTCTTCCTCTGAGCTATCCCTACTTGCTTGCTGCCCCTCAGCATGCCATGATGGGTCAAGGACCTCGTCATCCAATACATTTTTATCAGCTGAAACTGGCAGCTGAGTTTCATCATCATCTGCTGACTGGGGTCTGGTCACTGTGGTCACTGGCCCACACTCCACTTCTTCCTCAGACGCACACAGTGGTTGCGCATCTGTGCACACTACCTCTTCTTCAGCTTCAGGAATGCTGTGTGGCTGGCACACAGATTCCAAGCCAACAGATTCTGAGAAGAGGATTAAGGTTGGCTCCTGGCCTTCTGAATTTCTGGGCAATTTAGTGGGCGATGAAGAAGCAGATGGTGCTGCTCTTCAGTGGCCTGACCCGATGTGGTGGAGAGGTCCTGGAGGATGCTGCGCTCTTTGAGGTGGATGCCTCAGCTGCCATCCAACCAACAACTGTTTCTACTTGATCCTCTCTTATCAGCCTATGACCCTGTGCTCCTAATAAGCTGCGCATAATGACTGCTGCCTGGTGACAGTAGGTGCTGAGTGACTTGGGCCTGCTACTTGCCCTGGATGTGCAACATGTCTAGCTGCTGATGCACCTCTTCCGCGGCCGCCACGGGGACGTCCCTTAAAGTACTGCCACACTTAGCGATCTCGTTAGTGATCACGTATAACGACGCAATCATTGGTGTGATCTCTTTTAGGTCACTAGTAGCTGCCAAACAGGAGATCTCATAAACGACACATCAGCGGTCAGCGATCTCTTTAACGACTTTGGCGGTCGTTAGGATCTGTCAGTGTACTAGCTGTTAGATCAAAGACTCATGCTTCTTTGATGCGTTGCACTTCGCGTACTGGCGCTTCTGATGTCATAGGAATTTCAGCATAGCTCATGCTCTCTGCGTCCTGTAGCTGCTTGAAACTCTGCGATCATCTCTGTGACGCAAAAGAGAACTTACAGATATTGCGATCCACTCCGTGACGCAAAACAGTCATATGCGTCACAAACGAGGTCGTTCGTCGTTCGCAAAAGGTGCCAAACACAGTGATTCAGGCTCACCAGTGGGACGCCAACGATCAAAAAACGGTCCAGAACGCTAGTGAACGATCAGCGACATCACAGCAGGGGCCACATCGTTGCTTCATGCCACACAAAACGAGGTCGCTAACGAGACCGCAAAATAGTGACGTTTTAGTGATCTCGTTTGCGATCTCGTTTGCGATCTCGTTTAGTGTGGCATACCCTTTACTCCCTTCCTTCATCTCTATTGATGGATTCAGAACGGCAATTTCACTATTAGATTCAAGATCACTCCCTTTCTCCAAAAGCAACCTATCCCTATCTGCTTTCACAGTAGAGTGAGGCTAAAATGGCAGGCGCAGCCTTTTAGACTGCCTGATCACACCATCCAGCCAGCCAATCGCAGCGCAGCCCCTAGCTAGCAAGTTTGGACGCCTCCTACCAAGCTTAGGGGAGTTACACAATGTTGTCAGCAATTCTTCAGCTCCTGATTGGCTCCACTGAGCGCTCAGAGGCTAAAGGATTATGGAATTTCCGATTTCCGATGTGAAAAAAATATCGGAATCGGAAATCGGAATTCGATATAGCAAATATCGGGCCGATTTCCGATATTGCAATATCGGAAAGCTCATCCCTAGTGATCACCTAAAAAGATTTATATCACCAGAACACATATCAAACGTAGTTCAAAATGTCTCCTTCTGCCTCATAATGGTGGGTAGTTACAGTGGTGGCCAAAAGTATTGGCACCCCTGCAATTCTGTCAGATAATACTCAGTTTCTTCCTGAAAATGATTGCAAACACAATTTCTTTGTTATTAGTATCTTCATTTAATTTGTCTTCAATGAAAAAACACAAAAAGAATTGACCTAAAGCCAAATTGGATATAATTCCACACCAAACCTAAAAAAGGGGGTGGACAAAAGTATTGGCACTGTTTGAAAAATCATGTGATGCTTCTCTAATTCGTGTAATCACCAGCACCTGTAACTTACCTGTGGCACCTAACAGGTGTTGGCAATAACTAAATCACACTTGCAGCCAGTTAACATGGATTAAAGTTGACTCAACCTCTGTCCTGTGTCCTTGTGTGTACCACATTAAGCTTGGAGAAAAGAAAGAAGACCAAAGAACTGTCTGAGAACTTGAGAAAACAAATTGTAAGAAAGCATGAGCAATCTCAAGGCTACAAGTCCATCTCCAAAGACCTAAATGTTCCTGTGTCTTCCATGCACAGTGTCATCAAGAAGTTTAAAGCCCTTGGCACTGTGGCTAACCTCCCTAGATGTGGAAGGAAAAGAAAAATTGACGAGAGATTTCAACGCAAGATTGTGCGGATGGTGGATAAAGAACCTTGACTAACATCCAAACAAGTTCAAGCTGCCCTGCAGTCCGAGGGTACAACAGTGTCAACCCGTACTATCCGTCGGCGTCTGAATGAAAAGGTTCTGTATGGTAGGATACCCAGGAAGATCCCACTTCTTACCCCGAGACATAAAAAAGCCAGACTGGAGTTTGCCAAAACTTACTTGAGAAAGCCTAAAACATTTTGGAAGAATGTTCTCTGGTCAGATAAAACAAAAGTCGAGCTTTTTGGGAAAAACCATCAACATAGAGTGTACAGGAAAAAAAGAGGCATTCAAAGAAAAGAACACGGTCCCTACAGTCAAACTTGGCGGAGGTTCCTGATGTTTTGGGGTTGCTTTGCTGCCTCTGGCACTGGACTGCTTGACTGTGTGCATGGCATTATGAAGTCTGAAGACTACCAACAAATTTTGCAGCATAATGTAGGGCCCAGTGTGAGAAAGCTTGGTCTCCCTCAGAGGTCATGGGTCTTCCAGCAGGACAACGACCCAAAACACACTTCAAAAGCACTATAAAATGGTTTGAGAGAAAGCACTGGAGACTTCTAAGGTGGCCAGCATGAGTCCAGACCTGAATCCCATAGAACACCTGTGGAGAGATCTCAAAATGGCAGTTTGGAGAAGGCACCCTTCAAATATCAGGGACCTGGAGCAGTTTGCCAAAGAAGAATGGTCTACAATTCGAGCAGAGCATTGTAAGAAACTCATTGATTGTTACCAGAAGCAGTTATTTTGGCTAAAGGTTGTGCAACCAAGTATTAGGCTGAGGGTGCCAATACTTTTGTCTGGCCCATTTTTGGAGTTTTGTGTGAAATGATCAAGGATTTGATTTTTGCTTCATTCTCTTTTGTGTTTTTTCATTGCAAGCAAATTAAATGAAGATAAAAATAGCAAATAATTTGTAATTGCAATCATTTTCAGGAAGAAACTGAGTATTATCTGACAGAATTGCAGGGGTGCCAATACTTTTGGCCACCACTGTTCGTCAGGGGTCTGATTTGCATTTTTGTGGGATTTGCATGGAAGCCTAGACGTAAGTGCTCATTGTAAAACACAAGAATGTGTTTCCAACCTTATACTGGAAGCGATCAAAAAATGTTATGTACTCCAAAATGTTACCAATAAAACCCCATATTTTATCCAGCACAAAACCAGCCCCCACTCAGGTTTGTACGGAGTATAATGGATTAACATGTTACTAGTGGAAAAAACCCTCCGGAAAAGTGACACATCTCCAACACCCCCTAAAATAAAATCCAGTGAAATCTGCACTCCGAAATCCAAATGCCCCCTCCTTCTGAGACTCACTGCGCCTAAATCACATTAAGCAGTCATAGGTTTGGCATTACTGTAGCAGGGAGAGCCCAGTTAACAATTTACAGGGTGCATGTCACCAGACGCATAAGCTGGGCACAATGTATGGGGGAACTACTCTGTATGGGGGCACAATATATGAGCTCTAAACTTGCAGATTTGCAATTCAACATAATAAAATATGACATAGATGCTACAAATAGTCACTGTACAGTCATGGCCAAAAGTTTTGAGAATGACACAAATATTAATTTTTACAAAGTCTACTGCTTCACTTTTTCTAATGGCAATTTGCATATACTCCAGAATGTTATAAAGAGTGATCAGCTTAACAGCAATTACTTGCAAAGTCAATATTTGGCTAGAAAATGAACTTTATCCCCCAAAAAACATTTCAACATCATTGCAGCCCTGCCTTAAAAGGACGAGCTAACCTCTTTTCAGTGATTGCTCCAATAACACAGGTGTGGGTGTTGATGAGGACATGGCTGGAGATCAATCTGTCATGATTAAATAAGAATGACACCACTGGACACTTTAAAAGAAGGTTGGTGCTTGGCATCATTGTTTCTCTTCTGTTAACCATGGTTATCTCTAAAGAAACACGTGCAGTCATCATTGCAATGCACAAAAATGGCCTAACAGGGAAGAGTATCGCAGCTAGAAAGATTGCACCTCAGTCAACAATCTATCGCATCATCAAGAACTTCAAGGAGAGAGGTTCCATTGTTGCCAAAAAGGCTTCAGGGCGCCCAAGAAAGACCAGCAAGCGCCAGGACCGTCTCTTAAAAGTGTTTCAGCTGCGGGATCGGGCTAGCAGCAGTGCAGAGCTTGCTCAGGAATGGCAGCAGGCAGGTGTGAGTGCATCTGCATGCACTGTGAGGCGGAGACTCTTGGAGCAAGGCCTGGTCTCAAGGAGGGCAGCAAAGAAGCCACTTCTCTCCAGAAAAAACATCATGGACAGAATGATATTCTGCAAAAGGTACAGGTAGTGGACTGCTGAGGATTGGGGTAAAGTTATTTTCTCTGATGAATCCCCTTTTCGATTGTTTGGGACATCAGGAAAACGCCTCATTCGGAGAAGACAAGGTGAGCGCTACCACCAGTCTTGTTTCATGCCAACTGTTAAGCATCCTGAAACCATTCATGTGTGGGGTTGCTTCTCAGCCAAGGGAATCGGCTCTCTCACAGTCTAGCCTAAAAACACAGCCATGAATAAAGAATGGTACCAGAATGTCCTCCAAGAGCAACTTCTCCCAACCCTCCAAGAGCAGTTTGGCGATCAACAATGCCTTTTCCAGCATGATGGAGCACCTTGCCATAAAGCAAAGGTGATAACTAAATGGCTCAGGGAACAAAACATAGAGATTTTGGGTCCATGGCCTGGAAACTCCCCAGATCTTAATCCCATTGAGAACTTGTGGTCAATCATCAAGAGACGGGTGGACAAACAAAAACCTAAAAATTCTGACAAAATGAAAGCATTGATTGTGCAAGAATGGACTGCTATCAGTCAGGATTTGGTCCAGAAGTTGATTGAGAGCATGCCAGGGAGAATTGCAGAGGTCCTGAAGAAGAAGGGTCAACACTGCACATATTGACTTGCTGCATTAACTCATTCTAACTGTCAATATAAGCTTTTGTTACTCATATATTTGCAATTATTATATTTCTGTCTGTGATAAAAATATCTGTCAAACACACATAAAAACCAGAGGGCAGCAGATCATGTGAAAATATAATATTTGTGTCATTCTCAAAACTTTTGGCCATGACTGTAGTTATAGATGAATTCATTGCAAGGTGCAATTTTTACAGTGGGGCTCTTGTTTTTTTTTCTGCTTTTCTGGCATCTTAGTGACTCCACAAATGTTGCTTGCAAATTATTCTAGCAAAATCTGTGCTCCAAAAGCAAACTAACACTCATGCCTTCTTAGCCTTGACGTGTGGCCTAATAGTAGTTTCTGATGACATATGTGGCTTCACCACATTCAGGAGAAATTGCACAAAAAATATGGGGATACAATTTTGTCTATTAACCCTTGTGTAACTGTCAAATTTGCAGCAAATAGAAAAATTACCTTTAAAATGTTACATTTCCACAATCTGATGGTATAAAATTATGTGATGCACCTGTGAGTTTAAAAATTGACTACAGCCCTAGATGAAATCCTAAAGCTTACCTAGCATCTCAGATGCTCGATGAATGATGCCCACAATCTATTAAAACAGAATCTGCATTCTAAAACCCAAGAAAAAACACACACATATTGAGCTGGAGTTTGATTTGGTATTGTCAGGATCCTGTCTGGGTTGGAGCCGATTTTACTGCAAACACTAGGGGAAGCAGAGGCAGGTAGCGTAGTCAGGTGGCAGCTGGAGGTCGGTACACAGGAGAGCAGTGTTTGTAGCAGAGGAGCAGGCAGATAACGTAGTCAGGTGGCAGGCCGAGGTCAGTTCACAGGAGAGCAGTGTTTGTAGCAGAGGAGCAGGCAGATAACGTAGTCAGGTGGCAGCCGGAGGTCGGTACACAGGAAAGGCAGTTCGGTAGCAGAGGAGCAGGCAGATAACGTAGTCAGGTGGCAGGCCGAGGTCAGTTCACAGGAGAGCAGTGTTTGTAGCAGCAGGAACAGCAGGAGAAAGAGCTTGACTAAAGGCTGGAAGCACAATAATCTCGCAATGACACACCCACAGGGCCAGGTGGCGTATGGCAATCAGAGGCCAAACGAGAGAGCACTGGGTGAAGCCGATCAGGAAGAACAGTCAATGGTATCTGGGTTCAGCAAGGAACTTTGTAGCCAGCAGAATAGCTCAGATGGTAGAGCTGCTGGCCGGTGGACAAGAGACACTGGGTTCGATTCCTGACAGTACTCCCCTCCTTCCAGGATGGCCTCTGGACATCTCAGGAGCTGGCCTATCTGGGTACCTCTGATGGCAGGCTCTTGTAAGTCCAGGAGCATGGACGTTGTCCTTTGGTTCCCATGAATTTTCCTCTGGTCCGTAACCTTCCCACTGCACCAGATACTGCAGTTTACCTCTGAATTTTCGGGAGTCCAGAATCTTATTCACAATGTATTCTTCTTCACCACGGATCCTTTCTGGTGGAGGAGGTGGCTGAATTCTTCCTGGAAACGGGTTTTCACAGAAGGGTTTGAGCAAGGATATGTGAAATACTGGATGAATCTTTAGATTGTTGGGAAGTTTTAAACGAAAAGCAACCTGGTTAATTTTTGCAGAAATTTGAAAAGGTCCAATGAATTTCTGACCCAATTTGGAGGATGGCACGTGCGTCTTAAGGTTTTTAGTGGACAGCCAAACTTTGTCTCCAACCTGAAGAGCAGGGGGCACTCTCCGATGTTTATCTGCTGCTTCCTTATATACTTCCTGGGCTTGAGTAATATCTCTGATAATTCCTTCTGGGATTTCTGTAATTTTGCAAGCCTGTCATTAACAGCAGGAATGGGAGTGTTCACTGGCAGATTAGGGATAAATACTGGATGTACTCCATAATTAGCAAAAAATGGGGTTTGAGATTAGCGCTATGTATGGAGTTGTTGTAGGCAAACTGTGCTGTTGGTAAATAATCCACCCAGTCATCCTGAAGATAGGAAATGAAGCAACGGAGGTATTGCTCCAAAGTCTGGTTCGTTCTCTCCGTCTGGCCATTGGACTGAGGATGGAAAGCGGTAGAAAGATTCACCGTGACTCCCAAGGCTGTACAGAAACTCTTCCAAAATTTTGACGTAAACTGAACGCCTCTGTCAGACACCACGCTGTCAGGAATTCCATGTAACCTGATTACCTCTTTGATCGTCAGTTCTGCAGTTTTTTCAGCAGTAGGAATTCCTTCAGTTGGAATAAAGTGGGCCATTTTTGTGAGTCGGTCCACTATGACAAGGATGACGGTCATCTGTTTGGAAGGGGGTAGTTCCACAATAAAATCCATGGAAATAGATCCCAAGGCCTGGATGGAACTGGGAGTGGTTGCAAGAGTCCTAGAGAAGACGATCGTGGGGTCTTGTTTCGTGCGCATGTTAACCCCTCTCTGCCATCAGACGTACTATTCCGTCCATGTGACCCTGGACCTAATTCCCATGGACGGAATAGTACGTCATGGGCGATCAGCTGCGCTCCCGGGGGGAGCGCAGCTGATCGCCGCCTGGTGTCAGCTGATTATCACAGCTGACACTCGTGACTGTGTGTCAGGAGCGGTCACGGACCGCTCCCGGCACATTAACCCCTGGCACACCGCGATCAAACATGATCGCGGTGTACCCGGAGCACAGGGGAGGATGGCGCAGGGTGGGGGCTCCCTGCGCGCCCCCCTGAGACCCTCAGAGCAGCGCGATGTGTCGCACTGTTCCGAGGGTCCGTCCTCCCTCCAGGTCCCCGGATCCAAGATGGCGCCGGGGTCCTGCAGGGAGGCGGCTTCCTCAGTGCCTGCTGAGAGCAGGCACTGAGAAGCCCGCAGCACTGCCAGAGCGATCGCTGGTGTGACAGAGTGCTGTGCACACTGTCACACCAGCGATCTGCTAAAATACAGTGATGTCCCACCCTGGGACAAAGTAAAAAAGTAAAAAAAATAAAAATAAAAAGTGGTAAAAAAAAACATAACAAAAAAAAAATATTCCCCAATAAATTCATTCTTTCCTGTAAATAAAAAAAAAACAAAACAATAAAAGTACACATATTTGGTATCGCCGCGTCCGTAACGACCCCCCCTATAAAACTGTCCCACTAGTTAACCCCTTTAGTGAACCCCTTAAAAAAAAAAAGAAAACGAAGCAAAAAATCAATGCTTTATCATCATACTGCTGAACAAAAAGTTGAATAACACGCGATCAAAAAGACCGATATAAATAAACTTGGTACCGCTGAAAACGTCATCTTGTCCCGCAAAAAACGAGCCATCATACAGCATCATCAGTGAAAAAATAAAAAAGTTATAGCTCGCAGAATAAAGCGATGCAAAAATAATAATTTTTTATATAAAATTGTTTTCATTCTATAAAAGAGCCAAAACATTAAAAAAATGATATAAATGAGGTATCGCCGTATTCGTACTGACCCGAAGAATAAAACTGCCTTATCAATTTTACCACACGCGGAACGGTACAAACGCCTCCCCCAAAAGAAATTCATGAATTGCTGATTTTTGTTCATTCTAACCTCCCAAAAATCGAAATAAAAAGCGATCAAAAAATGTCACGTGCTCAAAAATGGTACCAATAAAAACGTCAACTCGTACCGCAAAAAATAAGACCTCACATGACTCTGTGGGCCAAAATATGCAAAAATTATAGCTCTCAAAATGTGGTGATGCAAAAAACTATTTTTTGCAATAAAAAGCGTCTTTTAGCGTGACAGCTGCCAATCATAAAAACCCGCTATAAATAGTAAATCAGACCCCCCTTTATCACCCCCTTAGTTAGGGAAAAATAATAAAATTAAAAAAATGTATTTATTTCCATTTTCCCGCTAGGGTTAGGGTTACGGCTAAAGTTAGGGTTAGGGTTGGCGCTAACGTTAGGATTAGGATTAGGGTTGGAATTACGGTTAGGGGTGTGTTAGGGTTAGGTTTGTGGTTAGGGTTGGGACTAGGGTTAGGGGTGTGTTGGGGTTAGGGTTGGAGTTAGAATTGGAGGGTTTCTGCTGTTTAGGCACATCAGGGGCTCTCCAAATGTGACATGGCGTCTGATCTTAATTCCAGCCAATTCTTCGTTGAAAAAGTCAAACGGTGCTCCTTCACTTCTGAGCTCTGCCATGCGCCCAAACAGTAGTTTACTCCCGCATATGGGGTATCAGCGTACTCTGGACCACAAGAGTTATTGTGCAATTTGTCCTATTTATCCTGTTACCCTTGGGAAATTAAAAAACTGGGGGCGACAAAATCATTTTTGTAAAAAAAAAAATGATTTTTTTGTTTTTACGGCTGTATGTTATAAAACTTCTGTGAAGCACTTGGGGCTTCATAGCGCTCACCACACTTCTAGATAAGTTCCTTGTGGGGTCTATTTTCCAAAATGGGGTCACTTGTGGGGAGTTTCCACTGTTTAGACGCATCAGGGGCTCTCCAAATGCGACATGACTCCCCCAGACCATTCCATCAAAGTCTGCAATCCAAAACGTCACTACTTCCCTTCCGAGCCCCGACGTGCGCCCATACAGTAGTTTACTCCCACATATTGGGTATCAGCGTACTCAGGACAAATTGGACAACAACTTTTGGGGTCCAATTTCTCCTGTTACCCTTGTGAAAATAAAATATTGGGGGCGAAAATATCATTTTTGAAAAAAAAAAAAGGATTTTTTATTTTTACGGCTGTACGTTATAAACTTCTGTGAAGCACTTCGGGGTTCAAAGTGTTCACCACACATCTAGATAAGTTCCTTGTGGGGTCTATTTTTCAAAATGGGGTCACTTGTGGGGGGTTTCCACTGTTTAGGGGCTTCAGGGGCTCTCCAAATGCGACATGACTCCCCCAGACCATTCCATCAAAGTCTGCAATCCAAAACGTCACTACTTCCCTTCCGAGCCTCGACGTGCGCCCATACAGTAGTTTACTCCCACATATTGGGTATCAGCATACTCAGGACAAATTGGACAACAACTTTTGGGGTCCAATTTCTCCTGTTACCCTTGTGAAAATAAAATGTTGGGGGCGAAAAAATCATTTTTGTAAAAAAAAAAAAGGATTTTTTATTTTTACGGCTGTACGTTATAAACTTCTGTGAAGCACTTTGGGGTTCAAAGTGCTCACCACACATCTAGATGAGTTCCTTGAGGGGTCTAGTTTCCAAATGGTGTCATTTGTGGGGGTTTCCACTGTTTAGGCAGATCAGGAGCTCTCCAAACACGACATGGCATCCAGCCAATTCTGCGTTGAAAAAGTCAAACGGCGCTCCTTCCCTTCCAAACTCTGCCATGCACCCAAACAGTGGTTTACACCCACATATGGGGTATCAGCGCACTCAGGACAAATTGCACAATAACTTTTGGAGTCTTGTTACCCTTGGGAAAATAAAAATTGGGGTGAAAAGATCAATTTTGTGGAAAAAATATGATTTTTTAATTTTACGGCTCTACGTTATAAACTTGTGTGTAGCACTTGGGGTTTCAAATTGCTCACCAAAGATCTAGATAAGTTCCTTAGTAGTGTTGAGCGATACTGCTCGATATCTAAAAATATCGTATCGAAATGGTATCGCCGATATCACTAAATATCGGCGATATCCGATTCCGATACCGGAAGTCCAATGTAAGTCTATGGGAACAAAAAATCGCAACTAAAAAAAACCTTTATTTCCTTGTAAACACTAAATATACACACATAGAATATATATATATATATATATATATATATATATATATACATACATGTCATTGTGACATATATATATACATATATTTATAGTTTATACACTTCTACATAGTAAAATAGACTCTGATTGTAAAGCTGTGACATACCCCATAGAAGTCGACGGGCTCGGTGCCGAGTACCCCCAAAAACTCTGGCTCTGTGCGACTCAACTTGGGCGTCACGAACAGGATTCTGTAGCTCGCTATAAGCGAGTCCTGTGTGCCTGAATTGAACTGGTTTTGTGCTTGAGAATTGCTAAAATCATCAGAGAATGTATTTGCCATTTTTCCGCCATATCTGCGTCACGACGAGGCACTTGTGAAGAAGAAGGGCGTGCTCTTCGTGGGTGTACACTCACTCAGTGGCGCAAAAAAGATGGCCGACCACTCTAAATGGTACTGCAATGTAAGATCGTGCCCCACAGCTCTTCAGTTCCGCCTCCTCATCCTCCTCAGTGTGCGGAAACTAACACGAAGGTCCCACCTCACTACAAAAGAGGGGCCCTCTCCAGATGCTAATGACACATGTGACTTGGCAGAGATGGCTAATGGACACGAGCAGAAGTGTGAAGGGATGGAGCAGTCAGAGCTCTCCCCCCACGGAAGCGACCCGATCGACACGGAACCACCGTTGGGCACCCGGCCTGGAAACCCTCCTACGCTGCAAGAAGCGGAGGATACCCTAAGAGGCCTGGCCCGGCACCGGGAGGAGGTCGCCAGGATGGAAGCCAGCTGGCGTGCCCTAAAACTAAACTTGGAGCGGCGCCAATCCCTCTTACCTGAAGTGTCTGTACCGGAAGGTGAGGCACCCGTTCTAGTAGAGGAGTCCGTGCGGGCATCCCAGCCCTTGCAAAGTGATCCGGTTGACGTTGTCGCAGTGGAGGCACCCGTTCCTGCAAAAAACTCTGCACCGGCAGCACCCCAGATCCCACTGTCTGCCCCGTCGCTGAGACAGAAGAAGCGAGTCGCTGAGACAGAAGAAGCGACACCCGTCCTCATGGAGGAGGCCGCGCAGGCACCAGAGGTCTACCTGTCTGTACCGGAGCCCCGACTGTCATCTGTTCCAGAGCCGGCTGCTTCCTCCGCAGGTGAGCGCCGCCAGGATTGGGGGGCGCCAGGAGAGCTGCCGCAAACCGGACATCATAAGCTGCAGTTTGATGGTGGAGACATGGAGATGCTGCAGGAGAATTACAACCGGCATCAGGAGGAAGAGTGGAGACGTCGGGAGAAGGAAGCAGAGCGACAAAGGGAGCAGCGCGAATCCCAGAAGCTTCGCCAACATCACATCGAGAAGGACCGGGCAGATAAGGACCGGATGAGAAAAGATAAAGGTACCCTGAGGGAGCCGCGGCGTAAGGGTGCAGTACGGAGCTTTAAATTGAAAGCTGGTTGGGGCTTCATCCAGGAGCCTGGACTTTATTTAGAAGTCTTTGTGACCCGGCGGGACGTGGAGACTCACCTCCCAGAAGGACACCCGGGGAGGGACCTGTTGCCAGGAGACTTGGTGACTTACGCCCGACACTGGGGTTACAATGGATGGTACGCCCTAAATGTTACCAGGTGCGACCCCTACTCCCCAGAGTGTCAGGAACCTGTGAGACCCTCGGAGCCTTCAGCCTCCCACATCCAGGCCTCTGCACAAGTGCCCACCCCACGCCGTAAATCTCCCCAGCCTCCTTCAGTGGTCTCCTCAGCAGCCCCAGCTATGGACATGATAACTATAGCTGGCCCGTACCCGGCGCCTGTTAGGCCCCCTGGGGTTCGTTCAGTCCGGGACATAGGGGTCCAGACCCGGAGGGAGATGAAAGAGGTGGCCACACAGACCCAGATAGCGGGTCACGACTTGACTGTACAGGCCACACGACGTCATCAGGTCCTTGTGGTCCTTGGTGTCTCGGATGTTTGGCAAGCATCAGAACAGTACCAGGTGGTACCTGGAACACCCCTGCCAAAGAATTATAAATAACCCGGACAGGGTCCCTGTATGTAAATAGTTAAATTGTTGATGTACCCGGACGGGTGAATGTTCATATAAAAGTTTTTTAATTTAATAAAAAAAACAACAACACAGTTTTCATTACTTTTATTACAGTCTCATCCTGCGACGCCATCGATCTCCTGTAAAAAAAATGCTTCCCCGGCGGTGACGTCATCGGACTGACTGCTTTACGGCCGGGATTACCCAGCAGTCACTGCAGTTATCGCGAAAAACTGCATGTGACCGCCAGGGAGAAGATAATGGCGGCCATCAAGCAGTCCAGGACGTGACCGCCGGAGATCTTCTGCCAGGTAAGTGCCGCTGACTCCTGACAGACCCGACCGACGGACACTCACAGTGACAGTGACAAATCAGATTCCGGTATTCGATATGACGAAAATATCGGTATTCGGAATCGAAAGGCCGATACAACTAATATCGGCCGATATCCGATATTTGCAGTATCGTAACGCTCAACACTATTCCTTAGGGGGTCTAGTTTCCCAAATGGGGTCACTTGTGGGGGTTTCCACTGTTTAGGCACAGCAGGGGCTCTCCAAATGCAACATGGCGTCCAATCTCAATTCCAGCCAATTTTGGTTGGAAAAAGTAAAATGGTGCTCCTTCCATTCCGAGCTCTGCCATGCGCCCAAACAGTGGTTCCCCCCCACATATGGGGTACCAGCGTACTCAGGACAAATTGGACAACAAATTTTGTGGTCCAATTTCTCCTGTTACCCTTGGGAAAATAAAAAATTAGTGACTAAGAGATAATTTTTGTGGGAAAAAAATAGGATTTTTTATTTTCATGCCCGGGCATTATAAACTTGTGTGAAGCACTTGGGGGTTCAAAGTGCTCACCAAAGATCTAGATAAGTTCCTTAGGGGGTCTATCTTCCAAAATGGGGTCACTTGTGAGGGGTTTCCACTGTTTAGGCTCATCTGGGGCACTACAAACGGAACATGACCCCCATCAATGTTTGCATTCCAAAATGTTACTGCTTCCTTTCCAAGCCCTGCCGTGCGCCCAAACAGTTTCCCCCCCACATATGGGGTATCAGCGTACTCAGGACAAATTGGACAACAACTTTTGGGGTCCAATTTCCTTGGGAAAAATCAAAAATTTGGGACTAAAAAATCATTTTTGTGGAAAATAGTTGTTTTTTTTTTTCACACCCAGGCATTATAAACTTTTGTGAAACACTTTGGGGTTCAAAGTGCTCACAACAGATCTAGATAAGTTCCTTAGGGGGTCTAGTTTCCAAAATGGTGTCACTTGTGGGGGGTTTCCACTGTTTAGGCATATCAGGAGCTCTCCAAACACGACATGGCGTCCAATCTCAATTCCAGCCAATTTTAGTTTGAAAAAGTCAAACGGCGCTCCTTCCCTTACGAGCTCTGCAGTGTGCCCAAACAGTGGTTTTCCCCCACATATGGGGTATTGGCGTACTCAGGAGAAATTGCACAACAACTTTATCTGCCCATTTTCTCCTTTTACCCTTGTGAAAATAAAAAAAAGTTTGTAAAAGATCATTTTTGTGGCTAAAAAGTTAAATATTAATTTTTTCCTTCCACGTTGCTTCAGCTCCTGTGAAGCACCTGAAGGGTTATTAAACTTCTTGAATGTGGTTTTGAGTACCTTGAGGGGTGGAGTTTTTAGAATGATGTCACTTTTGGGTATTTTCTGCCATATAGACCCCTCAATGTGAGGTGGTCCCTAAAAAAATGGCTTTGTAAATTTTGTTGTAAAAATGAGAAATCACTGGTCAACTTTTAACCCTTATAATTTCCTAACAAAAAAAAAATTTTGGTTCCAAAATTGTGCTGATGTAAAGTAGACATGTGGGTAATGTTATTTCTTAACTATTTTGTGTGACATATCTCTCTGTTTTAAGGGAAAAAAAAATTCAAAGTTTGAAAATTGCAAAATTTTCAAAATTTTCGCGATATTTGCGTTTTTTTCAAAAATAAACGCAAGGTATATCGAAGAAATTTTACCACTAACATGAAGTACAATATGTCACGAGAAAACAACCTCAGAATCACGAAGATCCGTTGAAGCGTTCCAGAGTTATAACCTCATAAAGAGACAGTGGTCAGAATTGTAAAAATTGGCCCAGTCATTAACGTGCAAACCACCCTTGGGGGTGAAGGGGTTAAACAGGTTAAAACATATTTCCTCACATCCTTCCTTCAATTAGGCCACCAAAAGAAACGAAGTAGTAAGTCTTGTGTTTTTGCAACTCCAGGATGTCCTGCCAGTTTAGAATCATGGACACTTTTGAGGACTTCAAGGCGAGAAGATTCAGGTACATATATTTTGTGTTTCTGCATCCAAAACCCCTCTTTGAATGAAAGATCGACGTCTTCCGAAGGATGGTTAAGGAAAGAGTCCTCTTGATATCCATCTTTAATTCTATTACATAGTCCTCTAGAGTGCAATATTCCCAAAAAATGTTTAGGGCCTAGAATTGTATCGTCATTACTAGACCTCTCCTGAGGTTCCGAACACATCCTGGACAGGGCGTCAGCCTTGCCATTTCTTGAACCAGGCTGGTAAGAAATTATAAAATTGAATCTTGAGAAAAATAAGGCCCATCGTGCTTGTCTTGCAGACAATCTTTTTGCTGTACGTAGGAATTCAAGATTCTTGTGGTCCGTGAGGACAGTCACAGGGTGATTGGCACCTTCCAGAAGATGTCTCCACTCGGAGAAGGCAACTTTAATGGCTAACAGTTCTTTATTACCGATGTCGTAGTTCTTTTCTGCAGATGACATGGTGTGGGAAAGAAACGCACATGGGTGAAGTTGCATCTTGTCCCCAACTCGCTGAGACAGAATGGCTCCCACTGCAGAGTCCGAGGCCGTCCACTTCGACAGTAAATGGCAATTCAGGATTTGGGTGTACTAACAATGGAGCAGACGTAAAAAGAGTTTTCAACTTGTCAAAAGCCTCTTGTGCCTCCGGAGACCAGAAAAATGCTTTGGTCTTTTTTGTTAGTGTAGTAATTGGTAGTATGATCCGTGAAAAGTTCTTTATAAATTTTCGGTAAAAATTTGCAAATCCTATGAAACGCTGGACGTCTTTTAAATTTCTTGGAACAGGCCAGTCCACTACAGCATTGATTTTGCCGGGATCCATGCTCAGACCTTCTGGGGAGATGATATATCCCAGAAATTGGATACTGGTTTGTTCAAACTCACATTTTTCAAGTTTAATGTAAAGATGGTTCTCCTGTAGTCGTTCCAGGACTAACTGGACGTGCCTGCGATGCTCTTCCAAGGTGTCTGAAAATATAAGAATGTCATCGAGATAAACCACAACGAATTGGTCCAAGAAATCTCGAAATACATCATTAATAAAATGTTGAAAGGTGGCTGGGGCATTGCCAAGGCCAAAGGTCATAACCAGAGATTCAAAATGTCCATATCTCGTTCTGAAGGCGGTCTTCCACTCATCTCCTGGGCGAATCCGTATGAGGTTGTAAGCCCCTCTAAGATCCAGCTTCGTAAAGATTTTCGCAGAACGGAGTCTCTCAAATAGTTCAGGAATCAAGGGTAGCGGGTAGCGATTCTTGACAGTGATATTATTCATCTCTCTGTAGTCAATACATGGCCGCAGAGTGGAGTTTTTCTTTTCAACAAAGAACAGGGGTGCCCCAGCTGGAGATGTGGAAGGTCGAATAAAGCCTTTCTCTAAATTTTCATCCAGGAACTTTCTTAATACCTTCAATTCAGGTTCGGAAAGATTGTAAATCCGTCCAAATGGAATGGTTGCTCCTGGCAGCAATTCAATGGGACAGTCGTAAGGACGGTGAGGAGGTAATTGATCTGCTTTCTTCTTACTGCAGACATCAGAGAACTGCTGATATTGAGGTGGTAGTTTCTCTTCCTTCTCATGCGAAATCTCAGAGATTTGGACTTGTTGGAGAACAGGGGGTTCCTTATGACAATTATTCTTACAGTAGTCAGATGGAAAGGTGATGGTCCTTGATGCCCAGTTGATAGAAGGGTTATGGACTGAAAACCAGGGGATCCCTAGAATAACCGGAAATTTCGGAGATGAAATAAGGTGAAAACTGACAGCTTCATGATGATCCGGTTCGATACAAATCTCCAGTTCGATTGTCTCATGCGTGACAGGTCCAGAGGACAAAGGTGATCCATCCACAGTTTCCATTTCAATTGGTGTGGATTTGGTCCTACTGGAAATATTATTATCACGTGTAAATTTTAAGTCCATAAAATTTCCTCCTGCTCCAACAGGGCAGAGCATTGTATTTTTTGGGTGCCCATTACAACCTGAATGGGGATTACAAAATGAGATGATGTAGTATGTATTTTGTCTATTTCTGGCGTTACTGATGAGATAATCTGCAAGATGGAATCCGACTGCTGAGAAAGGTCCATATTGCTGGCAGACCTGTTGTTGGTAAAGTCTATAGTCCTTTTGTTAGGACAGTTGATGGCATAGTGTCCAGGGTCCCCACAATAGAGGCAGAGATGTTCTGCACGTCGCCTCTCCTTCTCCTGTGCAGAGAGTGGTCTTTGGATGACGTCGATCTGCATCGGTTCAGACACGCCTTGCGTCTTTTCTTGGTGGTCTGATGCTGAAAATGAGAAGCCAGGGCTATTCCCAAGTGCTCGCAGTCTCTCCTTTCTCCTTTCAGTAAGTCTTTGGTCAATCCGGATACATAGTTGAATAAAGTCCTCCAACTGATCAAGGGTCTCAACCCTGGCAAGCTCGTCTTTCACTGGTTCTGATAACCCTCGTCGAAATTGACTTCTCTGGGCCGCTGGATTCCAGGTGGTGTCGGCCACCCAGCGACGGAACTCAGATGTATATTCCGCAACAGAGCGACGTCCTTGGCGCAAATTATGTAATTTGGTTTCTGCTGTGGCACAGCGGTTTGGGTCATCAAAAACTTGATTCATAGCTGCGGTGAAGGCTTCCAGGTCATTAAGGAGGTCATAGTCCTTTTCTACATAAGGTGAAGCCCAAGCAAGAGCTTCATCTGTCAGGAGATTTATCATGAAAAAAACTTTCTTCCTCTCACTGGTAAAGGGAGCAGGTTGCATCTGGAAGTATATGCGGCATCGATTGAGGAATCCTCGGTACTGCTGGCGATCCCCACTGAACTTTGCAGGCAGCGGCAGCCTCGCGTTTGATTCGGACCCTGAATTGCGCACGTCCAGAAGTTGTTTTTGTAGCTCAATTACTTCCTGTTGTATCACCGTGAAATCAGTTTGTAACTTGGAATATTTTCCTTGAGAATCAGTACAAAAACTTTGAAGCTCCGTAACTTGCCGCCTCAGGGTGTTCACAGCGGACTCCATTTTGGCGCGAGATTATTCTGTCAGGATCCTGTCTGGGTTGGAGCCGATTTTACTGCAAACACTAGGGGAAGCAGAGGCAGGTAGCGTAGTCAGGTGGCAGCCGGAGGTCGGTACACAGGAAGCAGTGTTTGTAGCAGAGGAGCAGGCAGATAACGTAGTCAGGTGGCAGCCGAGGTCAGTTCACAGGAGAGCATGTTTGTAGCAGAGGAGCAGGCAGATAACGTAGTCAGGTGGCAGCCGGAGGTCGGTACACAGGAAAGGCAGTTCGGTAGCAGAGGAGCAGGCAGATAACGTAGTCAGGTGGCAGGCCGAGGTCAGTTCACAGGAGAGCAGTGTTTGTAGCAGCAGGAACAGCAGGAAAAGAGCTTGACTACACAATAATCTCGCAATGACACACCCACAGGGCCAGGTTTATATAGGGCATGTAATTGGCAATCAGAGGCCAAACGAGAGAGCACTGGGTGAAGACGATCAGGAAGAACAGTCAATGGTATCTGGGTTCAGCAAGGAACTTTGTAGCCAGCAGAATAGCTCAGATGGTAGAGCTGCTGGCCGGTGGACAAGAGACACTGGGTTAGATTCCTAACAGGTATATACATTCAGCACATAAACAAATGTTCACTTTAGCCATAAAACAGACAAATCTACGAGAAATAAAATGAGGAAAAACCCTGCTGTAAAGGATATTCAGACACTTTGCTCAGTATTGAGTAGAAGCACCCTTTTGGGTCCAGATTGGGCCCCAACGTTTGCTCTTACTATTTTCTGTCTGTGTCTGTATTTCCTCTTGTCTAACTGCCATTACATGTTTGGGGGCTTCCTATGTTCTTTGGGGATCTGCTCGGGGCAGATAGCTTTCCTCTTTCTATCTTTAGGTGTAGTTAACCTCTCAGGCTGTGACGAGGCGTCTAGGACCAACGTAGGAACGCTCCATGGCTGCCTTTAGTTGTGGTGGTTAGTCAGGGTACTGCAATCCAGTAGATTCCAACCTCTCTGGTGTATTGCCTTTTTTGCCTGCTCTCCTAAGCTACCAAATCATAACAGTATCACCGGCCCAAACTGAAAATTATATGGTACTCACAGAAGGGAAAAATAGTAAAAGGAAAAAGAAGAAGGGAAGTTGTCAGAAAATTTTTTTTTCTGTTTGTTGCATTTTTTCCCTCTTTTTCTCTGGGTGCTGAGGAGGAAATTTTTTTTTTTCCTTCTCTCAATGGAGTTTGCACAGTTGTCTGGCCGTGTGGATCAGCTTGCCACTGAACTTCGGAGTATTTCTACCTATCTTGCAGGGTTGACGGTTGTGGAACCTAGGATCCCCATGCCAGATTTATTTTTGGGGGATCGAGCTAAATTTCTGAATTTCAAAAATAACTGTAAGTTGTTTTTTGCCTTAAAACCTAAGTCCTCAGGGAACGCAGCACAGCAGGTTCAAATTGTCATCTCTCTCCTGCACGGCGATCCTCAGGATTGGGCTTTTTCCCTGACACCTGGGGACCCTGTTTTGAGTAATGTTGATGCATTTTTTCTGGCTCTGGGGTTATTGTACGATGAACCTAATGTCACTGATCAAGCTGAAAAAACCTTGTTGGCATTAAATCAGGGGCTTGAGGACGCTGAGTTGTACTGTCAGAAATTCCTAAAGTGGGCAGTCCTGACCAAATGGAATGACGATGCTTTGGCAGCCCTTTTTCGGAAGGGTCTGTCAGAGAATGTAAAAGATGTTATGGTTGGTTTCCCTGCTCCCTCTGCTCTCAATGATTCTATGTCATTAGCGATTCAAATTGACAGACGTTTGCGTGAGCATAGAGGTATGCATGGAATAGTGTTGCCTTGTGAACCAGCTTCTGAACCCATGCAGTGTGATAGAGTGGCTTCTGGGGCACAGCGTCATGAGTTTCGAAAACGCAATGGGTTATGTTTCTACTGTGGTGACGCCTCTCATGCTATTTCAGTCTGCCCTAAGCGGGGAAGACGTTTTGCACGCTCTGTTGTCTTGGGTAGTGTTCAGACTAAATTTCTGTTGACTGTTACCCTGATTTGCTCCCTGTCCACATTTTCTGCTCAGGCTTTTGTTGATTCGGGAGCAGCTATTAACCTGATGGATTTTGATTTTGCTAAACGTTGTGGGTTTCCCTTGATACCCCTACGGAAGTCTATTCCCCTACTGGGGATTGATTCTACCCCTTTGGCTGAGAATAAACCCAGTTCTCTACTCAGGTGATAATGAGGGTTGAACCTGATCATCAGGAGAGTTGCACATTTTTGGTGCTGTATAATCTGCATGACATTATTGTACTAGGTTTCTCGTGGTTACAGTCTCATAATCCTGTTTTGGATTGGAAATCTGTGTCTGTAACCAGTTGGGGCTGCCAATGTGTAAATGCCAACACTCCTGTTTTTTCTGCCTCTCCCCAGGCTCAGGATGTTCCTGACTTTTTGACTGATTTTTCTGATGTGTTTAGCGAAAGTAAATCTGCATCCTTGCCCCCCATAAGAGCTATGACTGCGCTATTGAATTAGTGCCTGGTAGTAAATTCCCTAAAGGTCGCCTTTTTAACTTGTCTGTACCTGAACATGACGCTATGCGGTCTTATATCAAGGAGTCATTGGAGAAGGGTCATATCAGACCATCCTCTTCACCCTTAGGTGCCGATTTTTTCTTTGTGGCCAAAAAGGATGGTTTATTAAGGCCGTGTATTGTTTATCGTCTCTTGAACAATATCACTGTGAAATATCAATATCCGTTACCCTTGATTTCTGACCTGTTTTCCAGGGTGAAAAGTGCTACTTGGTTTACGAACCTTGACCTCATGGGGCGTATAACCTTATTCGCATTAAGCACGGGATGAATGGAAGACGGCGTTTAATACCCCAGAGGGGCATTTTGAGTACCTAGTGATAACCTTTGGGCTCACTAATGCTCCTTCCGTCTTCCAGTCCTTCATGAATGACATTTTCAGGGATTTTGTGGATAAATTTCTGATTGTTTATTTGGATGATATCTTGATTTTTTCCAATGACTGGGACTCTCATGTGAAACATGTTCGGACTGTGTTCCAGATTTTGAGAGAGAATGCTCTGTATGTGAAGGGATCAAAGTGTCTTTTTGGCCTACAGAGGATCTCATTTTTGGGATTCATTTTGTCCCCATCTGTTATTGAAATGGACCCGGTCAAGGTTCAGGCCATCTGTGATTGGGTCCAACCTACTTCATTAAAGGCTCTTCAGAGATTCTTGGGTTTTGCCAATTTTTATCGTAAATTTATTGGTAATTTCTCTGTTATTGTTAAACCATTGACTGATTTGACCAAAAAGGATTCTGATGTGGTGAATTGGCCTCCTGAGGCAGTCTCTGCGTTTCAGGAACTTAAGCAGAGATTCACTTCTGCTCCTGTTCTACGGCAGCCTGATGTTTCTCTGCCATTTCATTTGGAGGTTGATGCCTCTGAAATTGGGGCAGGTGCCGTTTTGTCCCAAAGAGATCCAGAGACCTCTAAAAGTAACCCTTGTGCCTTTTTCTCTCGAAAATTTTCTCCAACTGAACGTAATTATGACGTGGGTAATCAAGAGTTATTGGCCATGAAGTGGGCTCTTGAAGAGTGGAGACATTGGCTGGAGGGAGCCAAATATCAGGTGGTGGTCCTCACGGACCATAAGAATCTGGTTTATCTGGAATCAGCCAAGCGACTTTATCCTAGACAGGCCAGGTGGGCCTTGTTTTTCACACGTTTTAATTTTGTGGTTTCCTTTCTTCCTGGCACTAAGAATGTTAAGGCGGATGCCCTCTCGAGGAGTTTCCTTGCGGACTCTCCTGAGTTATCTGATCCTGCTGTTATTTTGAAAGAGGGTGTAGTTCTTTCCGCCATCTCGCCCAATTTGAGACTGGCTCTGGAAGGGTGTCAGGAGGATAAACCCGAGCGCTGCCCTATTGGGAAATTGTTTGTCCCAGACCGGTGGAAAAAGAGTGTGATGTCTGAGATTCATTGTTCCGCGTTGGCTGGTCATCCCGGAATTTTTGGAACCAGAGACTTGGTTAGTCGATCTTTTTGGTGGCCTACTTGTCTCGTGACGTCAGGGAATTTGTGCAGTCCTGCGGGACTTGCTCTCGCTCCAAGCCTTGCTCTCGCTCTAGTGGTTTGTTGATGCCATTGCCTGTGCCCAAGAGACCATGGACCCATATCTCTATGGATTTCATTTCCGACCTCCCTGTTTCTCAGAGAATGACTGTTATCTGGGTGATTTGTGATAGGTTTTCCAAAATGATACATCTTGTGCCATTACCTAAGTTGCCTTCCTCCTCCGAACAGGTGCCTTTGTTCCTTCAGCACGTGGTTAGGTTACACAGCATTCCTGAGAATATTGTGTCTGACAGAGGAGTCCAGTTTGTTTCCAGATTTTGGAGGACTTTTTGTTCTAAACTTGATGTTCAATTGTCTTTCTCCTCGGCTTTTCATCCTCAGACCAATGGACAAACTGAGAGAACAAACCAGACCTT
The DNA here is from genome assembly GCA_033576555.1 of Oophaga sylvatica. Lineage (NCBI taxonomy): Eukaryota > Metazoa > Chordata > Amphibia > Anura > Dendrobatidae > Oophaga > Oophaga sylvatica. Next base: position 222,962,548 of record JARQOD010000005.1, on the reverse strand, counting down.
GGAGACTCATCTGAGATGCTTTGTGTCTGCTGATCAAGATGACTGGGTCTCTTTTTTGCCTTTGGCTGAGTTTGCCCTTAATAATAGGGCTAACTCTGCCACTTTGATGTCTCCATTTTTCTGCAATTTTTGGTTTCACCCTCGATTTTCTTCGGGACAGACGGAGGCTTCTGTCTGTCCAGGTGTTGACTCTGTTGTGGAGCGTATGCAGCAGATTTGGGACCAGGTAGTGGAGAGGTTGTCCCTCTCTCAGGAGAGGGCCCAGCGGTTTGCCAACCGGCATAGGACTGATGGTCCTCGGTTTGAAGTGGGGGACTTGGTCTTGTTGTCCTCAAGAAATATCCCTATGAGAGTTGCATCTCCTAAGTTTAAGCCTAGGTTCATTGGACCTTATAAGATCATGGAGATCCTTAATCCTGTTTCCTTTCGTTTACTTCTTCCAGGGACATTTAAGATCCATAACGTGTTCCACAAGTCCTTATTGTAGAGGTTTGTCGAGCCAGTGGTTCCTATGGCTGCTACTCCTGACCCTGTTTTGGTTGAGGGCAATCTGGAGTATGTGGTTGAGAAAATATTGGATTTTCGTTTTTCTAGACGGAAACGCCAGTATTTGGTTAAGTGGAGAGGTTATGGTCAGGAGGACAATTCTTGGGTGTTTGCTTCGGACATCCATGCTAGGAGACTGATCCGTGCATATCACAGAGCTCATCCTGACCGACCTGGTTGCCCAAATGAGGGTTCGGTGACCCCTCCTCAAGGGGGGGTACTGTTGTGAATGTATTAGAAACGAATTTAGAGCAGTAGCTCCCTCTGGTGGTTACAAACAGTACTGAACCATTCAATGAAGATTAGCAATCAGGAGTTACAGACTGGTCTTATATAAGGGAGGTTCCCTCCCATGATGGTTGCCGGTGATCAATTGTTCTTGTCTCAACTGTGGTTCCTGGTTCACTTGGAAGCTTGCTGAGTCTTGCCTCTTCTCCTGCTCTCAGATAAGATATTTTCTGTTTTTATTTTTGTGCTTGCTTTTTGCATTGTATCCTGCACTTCTGTGGAGGTCAGCCAGGTCCCCTCCGGGGGCTTGTGCTCCTCTCAGTTTATCTGAGCCACTGTTATTTGTTTATTTGCCTTTTCCAGTTTTTTCAGTGGCTGCAGCTTAGTTTTGTTACACCAGAGAATTAATTTAGGTGGTAGAGGTCGTGTGATCTCAGGTGTTTTTGCAATTAGTAGAGTTGGTATTTTTTAGGTTTTTTTGGATTGCAGTAAGTGTCCTTCCTATCCTTTTCTGTCTAGGCAGATTGGGCCCCAACATTTGCTCATACTATTTTCTGTCTGTGTCTGTATTTCCTCTTGTCTAACCGCCATTACATGTTTGGGGGCTTCCTATGTTCTTTGGGGATCTGCTCCGGGGCAGATAGCTTTCCTCTTTCTATCTTTAGGTGTAGTTAACCTCTCAGGCTGTGGCGAGGCGTCTAGGACCAACGTAGGAACGCTCCACGGCTGCCTTTAGTTGTGGTGGTTAGTCAGGGTACTGCAATCCAGTAGATTCCAACCTCTCTGGTGTATTGCCATTTTTGCCTGCTCTCCTCAGCTACCAAATCATAACAGCAGTGTTTGCAGACCTCAAATAATGCTAAGAAACCAAGTTCATAATAATTTAGAAAGAACAATACTAATTTTCTGAATAATTTTCTGAATAATGCGCAATCTTACAAACATTCGCTGAAGTGACATAAACCACATCCCAACTGTATATATAGTAAAACTCAAATGAGTGGGGATAAGGTAAATGAAAGAGGATTCTCACCAAATGCCAATTAGCCGTACCAGACACCTCTTTCATTTACCTTATCCCCACTCATTTGAGTTTTACTATATATACAATGGGGATGTGGTTTATGTCACTTCAGCGAATGTTTGTAAGATTGCGCATTATTTAGTCATTGGATGAACACTACTGTTACATTTGGCTGTTGTTGTGGAAATTCTCCCATAGTTACTGCTACACCAATAATATATATTTGCATTTTGAACTTTTTGTATTATATGTGCCATACAGCCGTCCTGTTTTTTGATGTCCTTTTTAAACACACATTGTGTACCCTATGGTGCTAGTTTTATATGTTTGTCATGTTTAAATAAACATTTTTCATGATTTTTTTGTACAAAAAAACTCATGTTTGTTCTCCTATTTTTGACCTTACCAACAACCTACAGTCTGGATGAATACTACCTTACCAGATTTCTTTGTCTATATTGTTACCCTATCTATTTATCTATCTATTCCTCCTAGGATTTGATAAGTTACCTCTCTGCTAAAATATCTATTTTTGATATACCCTAACCAATGCAATAATACATCAGCTTAGGTGTGGTTAGTGGTGGGGTGACACATATAGTTAATCTCAAGTGGCCCATTTTGACAATAGGATATGCCTCTGGTTCGGCCATTGATTTAAGATCTGATAGCTGTCCATGCAAGGTACTATTGTGAGGGCTGTCTAGGGATAATAAAGGACAGACTTCATTGAGCAAGGGCACCACATCACCTGCGATATAGGGTGCCAACCTCCGCAGCCAAGCAGGGGTCAGTCATTAGGCATAACCAGGGTAAGGTAGTCCAATCAGCTATATTTAATTTAATTTGAGCTATCAATAGCAAGTGATCTCTTATATGCATGTAGAGCCCACCTTAAGATGGCTGTAATATTTACAAAAAACAGGCATAGTAATTAAGTTTATTTAGGCCCCTTGGGGCCAAAGAGTCCATACAGAAAATCCACTCACTCTCCTTTTGCAGTATTCTCCTGTCATGCTTCCCCCCTCCCCACATTTGGTCTTATCACCTCTAAAATACAGACAGAGATATCTTTCAGGTCTCCTTCATGAATATCATTCATATGTCTTGCGAGGGAGATGTCACGTTTGTGGTGAATATCTTCAATATGCTCACCTATTCTCATCCTGAATTCCCTACCTGTCTTGCCCATATGGTCCAGAAGGCAGGTACAGGTAGCCATATATATCAGGCATGTGATTTTGCAGTTGAAGTCCCTTTGAAAAATTGTTTTCCCTTTGGAGGCACTTGTGACTTTTTTACACACTGACATGTGCACAGACCCATTCACTTTAATGATTCTACATGTTTAAGTGTCTCTGGTATGTGTGAAAACTGTCACCACACGTACTGGAGACATGGACATTTGATAGAGGCCTTAAAGAGGCTGCCCACTACTTTGACATTCTTTCTTAAATTACACAGTAAAAAAACAACTCATACTCATCTCCTGAATCGGCACTGTTCCAGTGACATCAGCACCAAGAGGGTGCTAATGTGACAATATGTCACCTGAATGCAGCAGTCCATCAGTGGCCTCTAATAGGCTGCAGTACTCAAGTGATCTAAGATTGTCATGTGAGCACACACAGATACAATGCCAACATCACTGAAATATTGCTACTCCAAGAAATAATAATATGCTGTCTTTATTTTTTCATGGATGACTGTTTTCCAATTACTGCACAAACTCCTTTCAGGAAAAACAAAACCTAAAAATAAATTATTAAAATAAGCAATACATTTATTTTCCACACTGCTTGTCAATGTTTAGCATTTTTTTAATTTTAGGGAGAGGGGTGTCTGAAATCACACGCCCTTAATCCAGGTGGTTGGACCTAATGATCTTTCTATCTGATGAGCGAATGTGTTTAGATTTGGTTCCGAATATGATTGGAATCACATATTGTTTTTGCAATATTCGTAGAACACAGCCGAACGTCATTAGAGTCAATGGGAGAAGAAATTACCGGATATGTTCGGAACCGATCCTAAGACGTACATTCGGCACGAATATTGCTCCAATATGGCTCGAATATGTAAAAATCAGATTTGGGAACAAAATTTGAACAAATTCGCTCATCTCTGCTTATCAGTATTTGCACCCCCTCATTTTTTTCATAGACTGTACAATATCTACAGAAATAAATGGAAATGTACCATAGTTACATCCTTAGGATTTTTTAATCAGTGCTCCAAAGTAATACAAGAATAAAACATTGTTTTTTTAACTTACATGTTACAATTTCAAAGAAGAAATAGAATAAACAGCATGTGGAGTAATAAAGACACCCCTAATTATTACTTGGTTGCACACCCTGTGGCTTTGATGACAACCTCCAAACTTTTCTTGTAGCCATCTATAAGCTTCTGGCACTTCTCAAATGGTATTTTACACCCACTCTTCCTTTGCAGTTTGTTCAATCTTTTGAGTATTTATAGGGTTCATTTTCCCAATGGTAGATTTCAGATCACCATAAAAATTTTAAATGGTATTGAGGTCAGGACTCATTGCTGGCCGATTTAAAACAGTCCATTTTTCTTTTTCAACCATTCCTGGGTACTTTTGGATGTGTGCTTTGGGTTATTGTCCTGCTGGAGGATCCATGACCTTCAACTCACAGTTTTCTTACGCTGGGTAGGATATTTCACTCAAATATCTCTTCATAATTCTTTGATTTCATGATTCCTGTGATATGTTCAAGGCCTCCAGTACAAGATGCTGCAAAGCTACCCCACAGCATTATGAATACTCCACCATGCTTAACTGTTGGTAGGGTGTTATTTTCCTTATAATAATGATAATTTTATTTCTATAGCACCAACATATTCCACAGCACTTTACATTATGAGCTTTAATGTGCCATCTGTAAGCAAACTGTTACATTGCATTGCCAAAAGCTCTATGTTTGTTACATCTGTCCACACAACATTTTCCTAGAAGCATTGTGGCTTGTCAAAGTACTCTTTATTAAAGATCATCTGAGCCTTTTATGAATTTTCTTCACCAATGGCTTCATACTTGGCCTTTACCAATAAAGATCTGCTTGGTTTACTGTCCAGCGTATGGTTCTTGTTTAAACCATGACGTCAGACTGTTCCACATTGGTCTTCAGGTCTTTGGAAGTTTGATGTGGTCTTTTTTCCACCATTCATACCAACCTTTGAAGACATCTCTTGTCAGTTTTTCTATTTCCTCCATGTCCAGGGAGGTTCTTGATGGCTCCATTCTTGTCAAACTTCTTAATAACATTGCATATTGTTGAAACTGGGATATCAAGGTCTTTGGAGAGAGCCTTATACCCTTTGCAAGTCTTATGTTTGCTAATAATAGCAGTTCTGATGTCCTCAGACAGCTTTTTTTGTCTTCACCAATGTGATAAAGGAACATGGCCTACCATGTGGCTTTTTAAACACTGAAGTTATCATTCATTGGCTAATTCATGTTGCATGGGTACATTGTTTATCATTTGCTCTTTTGTATTTAACATGAGTGCTCTATACAAAACATACTTTTTCACTTGATTCATTTTTATCAGGAGATATTCCACATTATGTAATTAAACTTCATGGGTGCCAATAATGAGGAGTAGGATTGTAGATTTACATGTTTGCTTATCCTATCCCATCTAAAATCATAATTACCTTATTATATTCTGCTTGATTAATAAACACTTTTTTTCTTTAAGGAACCACTGTGCCAGCTCTACTTAACAGCACATCCAATCAGCTTTATCTGCATTTCCACACTGATATCAGTGTATCAGCAGCTGGATTTCACCTGGAATATAAAAGTAAGTTGTCCTAAAAATGTCATACTAATACAGATGTAAAGAACTTTGAAAGAAACACGCTTTCTTAAACAAAGTGATGAGAATGGCAATATTATACCCCAAGCTAAAACAAAACATAAGTTCGTCAAAAAGGAATCACTAAACCCAAGCTTGACCCCTCTAATACTCACATACATTATTTTTTATACATCTGACTCCATATGTATGAAAAAGAGTGGATATATCTTTCAATTTTTCAGATAGGGCACAAAGTCTGAAAAAGCCTCTATGCTAATGAATAGTGACAGTGTTGCTACATATTAAAGGTAACCTATCTCATGAAAAAAACGTAACTTAGCTTTATTCCTCCCAGCAGCATTCAGGTTTCAGCCATTCTGTGTATAAAACATGGTGACTGTAACCTCACCCCTGGCACTGACAGCCAGCCCTAATGCTGATCCTGATGTCAGTCAGTGCTGGAGGGTGCGGTTACAATCGCCACTCTCTATACACAGAGCTGTGACTGAAAGCACCAACACCATGCCAATGACTGAATACTGAGTGTCACTGGGAAGAATAAAGTTAATTTCATCCCAGCAGTGGGGCTCTAAATGGGGGCGTAGGGCAGGTTCAGAATACTACTAGCCTGCAGATTAACCCCATATCTGCATGTTAATAGCATTTTTTCATGTAACAGGTTCTGTTTAAAATATCTGTTAAAGTTCCATTCAATCTGTGCCAGAGTGTATGAACCATCATATTATGGTGGTGGCTATTTTTTTTATTTTACTAGAGAGCATTCAGAGGATAATAGCTCCTATTTTTTTAAAAAACCATCAATATTAGTCATTGTTCAGGGAAATTTTACAAATACATGTACCAATTTCTTATATATCCAACCATGAGCAACAGTACAGGTGACATGTAACACTCCACAAACTACAACATTTATCTAATAGCCTATAGAGATCAAAATTAAACGTATATCTATGGGATGGGACAAAATTTTGGTTTACCAATGTTTGCCAATCATAATCTACTAATATCTTATGTAAAACTCTTTTCTGTTCCTAAGCATCTTTGCACATTCATGTGCATTCCAGGCTTTAATGTGGTGTATGACATGAGATTGCATTGCCAATGTAATGTTTTATACCCAATTTCATTTACTAATTGAGCCTAGGAAAATCCATTCACTCTTTTCTATCCACAGGAAAACTTATGTTGTTCCATTCTATTTAATTAATTACTTAATTAATTTCATAAGGGTTTTATTATAATTAGTTCTTCTGTGACATCTCTGACTTTTTAATTCATTCTCAGTATTCATTTACACCAATGTCTGTGTAGGACAATATGTAATCTATTTATTTTGTACCCTAGAAAAGACAAAATCCGTATTAAAACCATGATGCATACGGACATTTTTCATTGTCAGTATTTAATCTTCACCAGTTCAGACTCTTGTTTTTATGCAAAACCTTTTACAATTACTGGAATGAAACAAAAGCGCTCTGAATGTTCTTACAGTATACAGACATTTAATTTGTGAAACAGATATATTTTTTTACCTAAAAAATGCCTTAACCTTTCTAGAATGAATAAGGGGCTGTGCAATTACAGTTTGATTAATGGGATGACAAAGGTCAAATTAACAAACCATTCTTATGTTTCATTACAGTTATTTTCAATGCTTGTAAAATTGAACTAAATTCATTTTTTTTATTTCTCGACTTTATTTCTTAGGAAATGTAATCTTAATGAGTACTCTTAAAATGCGACTGCCTATGCTGAATGGTATAATCTTAAATCCTTTGTAAAAATTAAAATTATATTTTTTAATATCATTATTTTGCCATACATATGCAAACCACAAAATGTGTGTTGGTCAAATGTTTTTCATGTAGGATACCAAATTAAGTAATCTAATAAAATAGCCTAAACTTTCTGCACATTATGTTTTTTTATTTTATATAAATTTATTTTATATGCAATTTAATAAATGGGAAATAATTAGCTTCATTTGTTTGTAAAAGGTAATTTACTTGCCAAGAGTCGGTGAAAAATATGCCATGAAAACTTTTCATTTTAAACGTCAACCTATTTTCCTCAATACAATTTTGAACATTTATTAGAAATATTAAATACTCTAAAATCATGTATTTCTATATTTAGATACAAATAAAAATTGCATATAAAAGAAGCAACCAAGTAGATGTTAATTTAGGAATACATTTGTAAAGACAGTTCAGTAGTATCTTAAGCAGAACTCTTCTATATTTATAATTCTAAGTTAAAATTGAGATTAAAAAGATTTTTGGTTAGCTGCTCTCTTTTGTACATATGGTTACATTTTCTTGGCAGGATGTCATAATTTGTTGTACCACTTTTAAGTGAAAGATACATAAAAAGAAAATGTAAAATGTCATATTGCAAATCATACATTGCCACAAATGACTAGATTTCTATATTAGAGTAAAGCCTATTAAAATATTATGTTAAGCAAATAAGAATCAACTTCTTAAAATATTGTAGCTAATATTAGAGGCATTCTGTTTATGAACAGGAGCAATTAGAGCCCATTGTTAAAAGTTATTTTTTGCTATCCCTCCCATGGATTTATTTTACAGAGGAAAAAAGAAATGCTAGAAAACAGCCCATTATGAGTCTATGTTCACATAATTTAGTCTTTGGAGTCTAAAAATATGCTTGTATATTAGTCATCTGAAATTCCTATCTGGATTTTCCTCATCGGTGAACTTATAAGTAGCATTTATCACTGTCAACAATGACTCAGAGATCACTCAATATGAAAAAAAAATGTAGAATTACCAGGTTTTGTGGACTTTCCTTTTAAGGAGTATTGGGAACTTAAACATATTTTACTTAACAAATGGATAAACTACTGTGTATACCACTTGCCATTTTTTGAATATTGAATATTTTCAACCTAGCTATTTATGTCCACCAATTTATATTTCTCTAAAAACAAATTTCATGTCTCACAGGAATGTACATTACCCACTGACACCTTCATAAATTTTCAGGTGGCAATTTTCTTGTCTCCATTTCCAATTTTCAGGTGAACATTTTCTTGTCTCCATTTCCATCAACACCAATTGTTTTAAGCACATAAACTTCTTTGGTGTTTTTAGGAAAACGAGTAATGGTCCTGTTCAAATAGAAAAATGTATAATAAAATAAGAATAGTGAATGCCAGAAGACTGCAAAGACTTTCACTCTTTTAGGGTAATGGGAAAAACACTAGTTATGGGTAGATAGAAATCACTAACGTTCTAAAGTAGTGGCCACAGGCTTCTTGCAAGTTTTTCTGAATAGATGGGTTTTCATGTTCCTTTTCAAAGTTCCAATGACAGAGAGGGGAGTTTGATGTGTTTAGTTAGTGTGTCACACAATATGTGAGGTTCAATGGAGGAATCTTGTAGACAATAGTGTGAAGAGCAATCAAGATACAAGAAAACTCAGAAACTCTTGTGAGGACTGCTGGAGATTATCTGTATGTAACTACAGTAAGGGACAAAACTTCCTTACTCTTATTAGAATGTATGCTTAATCTGAAATCAGCAAAACTACAAAAGGAATCATATGAAAATAAGGAGGTAAGCATTAGTGATAGAAAACAGAATATGTGCTAAACTTAATATTCCTAAATGTACCACATCTGGGTCTGCCATACATTACAGCCAAAAAAAAATCCCACCAGGAGTCACATATTTATACACAACAGGGCACAGAAATAATGCAATAGATAGTGACATGAAGCAGAACTATCATTATGGGAGAAGGATAAAAAGTTGTGGCTGTACTTATTGGAATAGTTCATAGATAAGGAGTGTGAAAGTTTTATTGTCCTTATCTATGAACTGTTCCAATATTTACAGCCACAGCTGTTAATCCATCTCTCATACTGATAGTTCTGCTTCACGTCACTTGTCTTATCTATTGCATTATTTATGTGCCCTATTGTGTATAAATATGTGATTCTTCAGATTTTGTATTAGTCTAGCCTGATGAAGAAACCTGAGTACTCTCTAAAGCTTGCAATTTGTTACCATCTTTTCAGTTAGCCATTAAAAGGTATCAACCAATGAGACTCTCAATTCTAAATATTTTTCTATCTACTTGCTAACGAGTTACAAAGATATACATTTTTCCTGTATCAAAAGCTAAAAAAATGCTTTGTCCTGAAGAACTGAAATGCACACTTCCTTAGAGTAAACCTCTCAGTTTCACCAGTTCCTCAAAACATCTAATATGTGAATATGTGTTATGAATCCGTTTATATCTTTCCATACAAAACCATTTAATTTCTTATTTATTTCTGCATATGCCTTAATTCAATTTTATATCTGCAGTCACGATAAGCTAATCAGTGGATGACTAGTTGTGGGACCATTGTTTCTCCATACTCATTGTCCCAGCAAATCATGACACTCATGCCCACAGGGGTGTGATAACATTAGTAGTGCAAGTAGTCTGAGGAAAACAATTCATCCATGACTAATCACTCACCAATAATCATTTTGTGAACATCTCAATGCACAAAGCTATTGTTATAAGAAAACTTCAAACCTTGATTTCACAAAATCCACAAAACAGATTTCTTCACCACAGGTATAGAATCATAGAATCATAGAATCATAGAATAGTAGAGTTGGAAGGGAACTCCTGGGCTATCTGGTCCACCCCCCTGCTCAAAGCAGGATTCCCTAAATCATCCCAGACAGATGTCTGTCCAGCCTCTGTTTGAAGACTTCCATTGAAGGAGAACTCACCACCTCTCGTGGCAGCCTGTTCCACTCATTGATCACCCTAACTGTCAAAAAGTTTTTCTAATATCTAATCTGTGTCTCCTCCCATTCAGTTTCATCCCATTGCTTCTAGTCTTTCCTTGTGCAAATAAGAATAAAGATGATCCTTCTACAATGTGACAGCCCTTGAGATATTTGTAGACAGCTATTAAGTCTCCTCTCAGTCTTCTTTTTTGCAAGCTAAACATTCCCAAATCCTCCAACCATTCCTCATAGGACATGGTTTGCAGACCGGACACCATTCTAGTGGCTCTTCTCTGAACTTGCTCCAGTTTGTTGATGTCTTTTTTAAAATGTGGTGCCCAAAACTGGGCACAGTATTCCAGATGAGGTCTGACCAAAGAGGAGTAGAAGGCAATAATGACCTCACGTGATCTAGACTATATGCTTCTGTTGATACATCCTAGAATTGCATTTGCCTTTTTTGCTGCTGCATCACACTGTTGACTCATGTTCAGTCTGTGATCAATTAGTATACCCAAGTCTTTTTCACATGTGCTGTTACTTAGCCCTATTCCTCCCATTTTGTATATGCTTTTTTCATTTTTATTGCCCAGATGTAGTACTTTGCATTTTTTGCCTGTTAAAATCCATTCTGTTAGTTGCTGCCCACTGCTCCAGTTTATTTATATCTTTTTGAATCCTCTCTCCCTCTTCTCTAGTATTAGCTACCCCTCCTAGCTTTGTGTCATCAGCAAATTTGATCAGTTTACCCTCAATTCCTTCATCTAAATCATTGATAAAGATGTTGAACAATACAGGGCCCAAAACAGAGCTTTGTGGTACCCCACTTGATACATTCTTCCAACTGGATGTGCAGCCATTTACGACCACTCTTTGGGTCCGATCACTAAGCCAGTTATGAATCCACCTAATAGTTGCCTTGTCCATTCCATACTTAGTCATTTTTTCAATAAGGATTGTGTGAGATACTTTGTCAAATGCTTTGCTGAAGTCAAGATATACTATATCTACAGCATTTCCCTGATCCACCCAGTCAGTGATTCTGTCATAGAAGGAAATTAAGTTAGTCTGACATGACTTATTAGTTACAAACCCATGCTGACTCTGTTTAATCACTTCATTCTTATCCAGTTACTTGCCTACATGTTCTTTAACAATTTGTTCAAAGATCTTTCCTGGTATAGAAGTCAGACTCACCGGCCTGTCGTTCCCTGGGTCCACCTTCTTCCCCTTTTTGAAGATAGGAACAACATTTGCTCTTCTCCAGTCTTCTGGGACTTCTCCTGTTCTCCAAGAATTTTCAAAGATTCTAAAATAGCATGGTCACTACCTCCTAGGGTCCCAGCCACTCTTACCTCCTCAACCATTTCTTCCCTGTTTATAAGGATTAGATCCAAGGTAGCAGATCCCCTTATTTTCTCCCCTACCTTTTGGAAGATAAAGTTGTCAGCAAGAGAGGATAAGAATTTCCTTGACCTGTTAGTTTTGCCTGAGAGAGATTCCCAACAAATGTCTGGATAGTTGAAATCTCCCATGACCACTATGTCATATTTTTTGGAGAACTTGGCCATTTGATGCATAAAGAGTTCATCCATATCTTCAGCTTGCATAGGTGGCCTGTAGTAAATGCCTACAATGGTGTCCTTTCCATTGTTCTGTCCTTGTATTCTTACCCAAACAGTTTCCACAGAACTCCCAGTCTCTGAAGTGTCAATCTCTGTGCAGATATACGCTTTTCTAACATACAATGCGACACCTCCTCCTCTTTTATCAAGTCTGTTTCTTGCAAATAAGTTGTATCCTTCTAGCCTTGTATTCCAATCATGTGTATTGTCCCACCAAGTCTCAGTGATTCCAATGACATCATACTTCTTCTCCTGCGTTAGTAGTTCCAATTCTCCTTGTTTGTTGCCCATGCTTTGTGCATTTGTATACAGTCATGGCCAAAAGTTTTGAGAATGACACAAATATTATATTTTCACATGATCTGCTGCCCTCTGGTTTTTATGTGTGTTTGACAGATGTTTTTATCACAGACAGAAATATAATAATTGCAAACATATGAGTAACAAAAGCTTATATTGACAGTTAGAATGAGTTAATGCAGCAAGTCAATATTTGCAGTGTTGACCCTTCTTCTTCAGGACCTCTGCAATTCTCCCTGGCATGCTCTCAATCAACTTCTGGACCAAATCCTGACTGATAGCAGTCCATTCTTGCACAATCAATGCTTTTATTTTGTCAGAATTTTTAGGTTTTTGTTTGTCCACCCGTCTCTTGATGATTGACCACAAGTTCTCAATGGGATTAAGATCTGGGGAGTTTCCAGGCCATGGACCCAAAATCTCTATGTTTTGTTCCCTGAGCCATTTAGTTATCACCTTTGCTTTATGGCAAGGTGTTCCATCATGCTGGAAAAGGCATTGTTGATCGCCAAACTGCTCTTGGAGGGTTGGGAGAAGTTGCTCTTGGAGGACATTCTGGTACCATTCTTTATTCATGGCTGTGTTTTTAGGCAAGACTGTGAGAGAGCCGATTCCCTTGGCTGAGAAACAACCCCACACATGAATAGTTTCAGGATGCTTAACAGTTGGCATGAGACAAGACTGGTGGTAGCGCTCACCTTGTCTTCTCCCAATGAGGTGTTTTCCTGATGTCCCAAACAATCGAAAACGGGAGTCATCAGAGAAAATAACTTTACCCCAGTCCTCAGCAGTCCACTGCCTGTACCTTTTGCAGAATATCAGTCTGTCCATGATGTTTTTTCTGGAGAGAAGTGGCTTCTTTGCTGCCCTCCTTGAGACCAGGCCTTGCTCCAAGAGTCTCCGCCTCACAGTGCGTGCAGATGCACTCACACCTGCCTGCTGCCATTCCTGAGCAAGCTCTGCACTGCTGGTAGCCCGATCCCGCAGCTGAAACACTTTTAAGAGACGGTCCTGGCGCTTGCTGGTCTTTCTTGGGCGCCCTGGAGCCTTTTTGGCAACAATGGAACCTCTCTCCTTGAAGTTCTTGATGATGCGATAGATTGTTGACTGAGGTGCAATCATTCTAGCTGCGATACTCTTCCCTGTTAGGCCATTTTTGTGCATTGCAATGATGACTGCACGTGTTTCTTTAGAGATAACCATGGTTAACAGAAGAGAAACAATGATGCCAAGCACCAGCCTCCTTTTAAAGTGTCCAGTGGTGTCATTCTTACTTAATCATGACAGATTGATCTCCAGCCATGTCCTCATCAACACCCACACCTGTGTTAATGGAGCAATCACGGAAAAGAGGTTAGCTGCTCCTTTTAAGGCAGGGCTGCAATGATGTTGAAATTTGTTTTGGGGATAAAGTTCATTTTCTAGCCAAATATTGACTTTGCAAGTAATTGCTGTTAAGCTGATCACTCTTTATAACATTCTGGAGTATATGCAAATTGCCATTAGAAAAAGTGAAGCAGTAGACTTTGTAAAAATTAATATTTGTGTCATTCTCAAAACTTTTGGCCATGACTGTAGAAACATTTTAGTTTGTGATTGGTTTCTCTTCCTCCAATATTTTTATTATGTAGATTTTTTTGTCTTTGTTCTTCCCCTTCACTTCTAATAGCAGAATTCTCAATAGTATTTGTCAGGTGTATGGCTTTTGCAGGCGTTTTGCTTCCCTTCCCACATTGTTCTAGTTTAAAGCTCTCCTGATGAGTGTAGCAAGGCGACTTCCAAATACATGTTTTCCAGTCTTCGTAAGGTGCACCCAATCTCTAGCAAGTAGTCCATCGTATAGGTAATTCACTCCGTGATCCAAAAATCCAAATCCTTGCTGACGGCACCATTGACATAGCCAGTTGTTCACCTCCAGAATCTTCTTCCACCTCCATGTTCCATGGACATCCACTGGAAGGATGGAAGAGAAGACCTCCTGCGCTCCCAGTTCTTTCACTTTCTTACCTAAGTTTTCAAAGTCACTGCAGATGGTTTCCAAGTAGTTTCTTGCGGTGTCATTTGTCCCCACATGTATTAGCAGGAATGGGTAGTCATCTGTAGGTCTGAAGAGTCCTGATATCCTGTCAGACACATCTTTAATTTTTGCACCTGGAAGACAGCACATTTCTCTTGAGGTTAAATCCGGTCTGCAGATAGCGGCCTCCGTTCCTCTCAACAGGGAATCCCCCATGACAACAACTCTCCGTTTCTTCTTCACAACAGTTTTCTTTCTCCATTCAGGAGGACTCTGAGGGCGTACTAGGTTATTGTTTGTGGCCAAAGTCTTATCTTGATGTATTTCTTCATCGTTCTGCTGTGTGAGAGCCTGGTACTGGTTCCTGAGCAGAATTGGTGCTGACTGCCTCACGATCCTCCTGCTTCTCTGGGTCACATGCTTCCATTCCTCTGTTTCTTCAGGTGCACTTCGAATTTCTTCTCTTTCTGTAACATGAAGAGATAATTCTGCTCTGTCTAAGAACTCTTCACCTTCCTTAATGGTTTTCAACGTAGATAACCTCTCTTCCAGATTTTGCAACTTTTCCTCCAACAGGGACACAAGCTTGCATTTGTGGCATGTGAAGTTTGGTTTTTCCACTGGTAAGTCTGTGAACATGTAGCAAGAAATGCAGCTCACCACATGGCTATTGGCCTCTTCCATGTTGTTATTGTTCAAGAGATATTCAAGTGGTGAAATATATGCCAAAACTGATGTCCTCTTTTCAGCTGCAACGGCCAAAATCCAGTGTTCCTTGAGCTCGCGGAGACTCTTCACTTATCCTAGAAGGCACTGGGAATATGCAAATTCTCTCCTCGGGACTCCTCCCCTGGTATAATTTTAATCAGTATCAATATATGTGGCAACATGGCCATGTGTGCACTGTACTCAGCAAAATCCTGCTTACAGGTTGTCTTTAAGGGGTCAAAGAACACTCAAGCTAGAAAAGAATGTACTGCATACAGTTGTGCTCAAAAGTTTACATACCCCTGAAGAATTTTTACTTTCTTGGCCTTTTTTCAGAGAATATAAATGATAACAACAAAACTTTTTCTCCACTCATGGTTATTGGTTGGGTGAAGCCATATATTGTCAAATTACTGTGTTTTCTCTTTTTAAATCATAATGACAAAACAAAATATCCAAATGACCCTGATCAAAAGTTCACATACCCCACTTCTTAATACCACGTATTGCCCCCTCTAACATCAATGACAGCTTGAAGTCTTTTGATGTAGTTGTGGATGAGGTTTTTATTTTCTCAGATAGTGAAACTACCCACTCTTCTTGGCAAAAAGCATCAAGTTCCTGTAAATTCCTGGGCTGTCTAGCATGAACTGCACACTTGAGATCTCCCTAGAGTGGCTCAATAATATTAAGGTCAGAAGACTGAGATGGCCACTCCAGAACCTTCACGTTGTTCTTCTGTAGCCAATGACAAGTTGACCTGTCCTTGTGTTTTGGATCATTGTCATGTTGGAACATACAAGTACGTCCCATGCAGAGCTTCCAGGTTGATGATTGCAACTTTGCCTCCAATATTTACTCATATTGTGCTGCATTCATCTTTTCTTCAACTTTCACCAAGGTTCCTGTGCTTTTGTAGTTCACAGATCCCCAAAACATCAGCAAACCACCTCCGTGCTTTACAATAGGAATGGTGTTCCTTTCATCATAGGCCTTGTTGACCTCTCTCCAAATGTAATGTTTATGGTTGTGGCCAAAAAGTTCAATGTTTGTCTCAGCACTCCAAATTACCTTGTTCCAGAAGTTTTGTGGCTTGTCTCTGTGCAGTGTTGTATATTGTAGAGGAAATACTTTGAGGCATTTGCCCAGTAATGGCTTTCTTCTGGCGATTCGACCATGCAGCCCATTTTTCTTCAAGTGCCTCCTTATTGTGCATCTTGAAATAGCCATATTGCTAGTTTTCAGAGTCCAGTTTTTCAGCTGATGTTATTTGTGGGGTTTTCTTTGCATCCCAAACAATTTTCCTGGCAGTTGTGGACAAAATTTTTGTTGGTATACCTGACCGGGGTTTTGTTTTTACAGAGCCCCTGATTTTCTATTTGTTAATCGCAGTTTAAACGCTGCTGACTGGCATTATCAATTCCTTGGATTTCTTTTTGTATTCTTTACCTGTTTTATACAGTTGAGCTAACTTTTCCCGTAGATCCGTTGACAATTCTTTTGCTTTCTCCATGACTCACAATCTAGAAACATCAGTGGCTGGATGAAAGATGCAAGAGACTGTCTGGATCCCAGAAACTCACTCAGCTTTTATGCACACACACACTGATTATAAGTAAACAGGTCAAAGGTGAGGATGTAACCTTTAGTAGCCATTCAAACCCGTTTGTGTCAACTTTTGTGCATGTTATCAATCCAAAATCACCAGGGTATGTGAACTTTTGATGAGGGTTATTTGGATGTTTTGGGTTGTCATTATGATTTAAAAAGAGAAAACATAGTAGTTTGACAATAAATGTCTTCACCCAACCACTAACCATGAGTGGAGATAAAGTTTTGGTGTAATCATTCATATTATCTGGAAAATGGCCAAGAACGCAAAAATTCTGCAGGGGTATGTAAACTTTTGAGCACAACTGTAAGTAAAACCAGAAATCTAGTCTCCCAAGTAGCATATTTTGCATGATCCTAAAAGAAAAATCTTGTTGGAATCCTTCAGGTATACAGGGGTTAATATTATGATAAGTAGTTCCATCTCTGGCTTGTGAATGGCTAAAGAGCTGCCTTCTTAAAAAATGAAATAGGAACTTGCTCATCTTTTGCTTACTGTAGATGTTAGCCATGAGTGAATATATATTTGATTGGAATTGAATTCTACTGGAATATAAAAAAAAAACATTTACCAAATTCCCATTTATTCAGCAAAATGTTAGCCTGTAGCCTCCATTTTTCTGCCTCGTAAAGGTTTAACAAAAGGTTAAAAAGTAACCAAAATACTTATATTCATCTTACTAGTCACCTTTCCAGCCACTCTGTTCTTCACTATCACCGGTCCAGTCTCTGTTGCATCTTTTTATCATCACTGAGAGCACTGAAATTAACAGACCTTTTCATTCTATGCCGAGACTTCTGGCCCTGATTAATTTTGGGACAATTTAAGGCTCAATGTCATGAAGTTGTGACCTTGCGCTTGCATAAAACAGTCCCGGGCCTCATCAGTGTAGATTCAGCACGGGGGCAGAAATAAGAAAATGCAGAGAGGACTAGATGGGTGATGGTCAAGAGCGGAGGAGCTGAAAAGGTAAATAGTAAGGTGAGTAAAAGTATTTATTTTAATTTTTACATATTATATTTATTATGCTCTGCAGTCTACATAGGCTCCTAAGCATAACAAGGGACATTACATTTGCGAAGAATAACATAATGGGAAAACCTGGCAAATTTGGATTTTTCCTGTTCCCCCTGATCTGTAGTAGAAATAACACAATAGAGAGGCTTTTGCTGCAGACAGCTGTGTTACCTCCAGGCACAGGACAATGAGGAATAGGAGGACTGAGCTCCTGTGAAACATAGAGAAGCTCACTTTATGAATTTCTCATGTCCAGTTGTAATATTAGATAAAAATAACAGGTTAAACAAAAGGGGATATAGAAAGGATTTGCTGGTATACATTTTTTGTGTCATGGGTTACTTTAATCTCTTAACGACCGCCGATACGCCTTTTAACGGCGGTAGTTGAGCGTACTTAAACCACAGCGCCGTTAATTAACGGCGCTGTGGAGAAAGTGTATAGCGCCCCTCAGAGTCGGATTTTCTCCAGGGTCTCGGCTACCGGGAGTAGCCGAGACCCCAGAGAACATGATTCGAGTCGGTTTTTACTGACCCCGCTTTTGCGATCGCCGTTATTAACCCTATAATGGCGACCGCAAAAAAAAAGCCGCGATCCTCCATTTAATTTCTCTCTCCTCTGATGTGATCGAACATCAGAGGGGAGAGAAATAGGGTCCCCAGGACCTCCGATCTGTCCTTGTGCCTCCCAGTGTCGCCCCTGTCCTCTGATGTCTCCCGGAGCTCCCAGCGTCTTCTCCGGAAAAGAAAATGGCGGGCGCATGCGCAGTGCGCAGTGCGCCCACTCAGTCGGATTTTCTCCGGGGTCTTAGCTACCAAGGGGTAGCCGAGACCCCAGAGAACATAATTCAGGTCCCCCGCAGTCCCCCGCTTTTGCGATCGCCGTTATTAACCATATAACTGCGATCGCAAAAGAAAAAAGGAAGCGGCGATCCTACATGTAATTTCTCTCCCCTCTTATGTGATCGCACATCAGAGGGGAGAGAAATAGGGTCCCCAGGTCCCCCAATATGCCCCTCGTACCTCCCGGTGTCCCCCCTGTCTTCCCGCAGCTCCCAGCCTCTTCTTCCCTGTAAAAGAAAATGGCGCAGTGCGCCCGCCGAATATGCCGGCTGGCAGATTCATTCATTGAAAGTACATTTTGATCACTGTGATAAACCCTATCACAATGATCTAAATAAAAAAAATAGTAATTTAATCCCCCCCTTTATCACCCCCTTAGTTAGGGACATATAATAAAATAAAGAAATTGTATTTATTTTCATTTTTCCATTAGGCTTAGGGTTAGGGTTAGAATTAGGGTTAGCGTTGGAATTAGGGTTAGGGTTAGGGTTGCAATTAGGCTTAGGGTTACAATTAGGGTTAGAGATACAATTAGGGTTGGAATTAGGGTTGGGATTATTGTTAGGATTAGGGTTAGGGGTGTGTTGGAATTAGGGTTGGAGCTAGAATTGAGAGGTTTCCACTATTTAGGCACATCAGTGGGTCTCCAAACACGACGTGGCATTCAAAAAGTCAAATGGCGCTCCCTCCCTTCCGAGCCCTGGCGTGCACCCAAACAGTGGTTTACCCCAACATATGGGGTATCGGCGTACACAGGAAAAATTGCACAACTTTTGGGGTCCAATTTCTCCTTTTACCTTTGTGAAAATAAAACAATAGCGGGCTAAAAAAATCATTTTTGAGGAAAAAAATTATTTTTTTTTTTACGACTCTACGTTAGAAACTTCTGTGAAGCACTTGGAGGTTCAAAGTGCTCACCACACATCTAGCTAAGTTCCAAAGGGGTCTAGTTTCCAAAATGGGGTCACTTGTTGGGAGTTTCCACTGTTTAGGCACATCAGGGGCTCTCCAAACACGACATGGCATCTAGCCAATTCTGTGTTGAAAAAGTCAAACGGCGCTCCTACCCTTGCAACCTCTGCCGTGTACCCAAAAAGTGGTTTACCCCCACATATGGGGTATCGTCGTATTCAAGAGAATTTGGACAACAAATTTTTTGGTTCATTTTTTCTTTTAACACTAGAGAAAATAAAAAAATTGGTTCTGAATAAATTTTTTGCAAAAAAGTTAAAAGGTAATTTTTTCCTTCCATGATGCTTCAGTTCCTGTGAAGCACGTAAATGGTTAATAAACTTCTTGAATGTTGTTTTGAGCACCTTGAGGGGTGCAGTTTTTAGAATGGTGTCACTTTGGGGTATTTTCTATCATATAGACTCCTCAAAGTGACTTCAAATGTGATGTGGTCCCTAAAAAAAAATGGTGTTGTAAAAATGAGAAGTCGCTGGTCAAATTTTAACCCTTATAACTTCGTAACAAAAAAAAAATTTGTTCCCAAAATTGTGCTGATGTAAAGTAGATATGTGGGAAATGTTATTTATTAAGAAATTTGTGTGACATATCTCTCTGATTTAAGGGCATAAAAATTTGAAGTTTGAAAATTGCAAAATTTTCAAACTTTTTGCCATATTTCTGTTTTTTTCATAAATAAACGCAAGTCATATAAAAAATTGTTACCACTATCGTGAAGTACAAAATGTCACGAAAACACAATCAGAATCAGCGGGATTCGTTAAAGCGTTCCAGAGTTATAACCTCATAAAGTGACAGTGGTCAGAATTGTAAAATTTGGCCAGGTCATTAACCACTTCACCCCCAAGGGTGGTTTGCACGTTAATGACCAGGCCAATTTTTACAATTCTGACCACTGTTTCTTTATGAGGTTATCAACGGATCTTGGCGATTCTGAGAATGTTTTTTCGTGACATATTGTCCTTCACGTTAGTGGTAAAATTTCCTTGATATAACTTGCGTTTATTTTTGAAAAAAATGCAAATATGGCAAAAATTTTGAAAATTTTGTAATTTTCATACTTTGAATTTTTATTCCCTTAAAACAGAGAAATATGTCACACAAAATAGTTAAGAAATAACATTTCCCAAATGTCTACTTTACATCAGCATAATTTTGTAACCAAAATTTTTTTGTTAAGAAATTATGAGGGTTAAAAGTTGACTAACGATTTCTCATTTTTACAACAAAATTTACAAAGCCATTTTTTTTAGTGACCACCTCACATTTGAAGTCACTTTGAGGGGACTATATGGCAGAAAATACCCAAAAGTGACACCATTTTAAAAACTGCACACCTCAAGGTACTCAAAACCACATTCAAGAAGTTTATTAACCCATCGGGTGCTTCACAGGAGCTGAAGCAACGTGGAAGGAAAAAATTAATATTTACTTTTTTATCACAAAAATGATCTTTTACAAACTTTTTTTTTATTTTCACAAGGTAAAAGGAGAAAATGGACAGAAAAAGTTGTTGTGCAATTTCTCCTGAGTACGCCAATACCCCATATGTTGGAGAAAAACACTGTTTGGGCACACGGCAGAGCTTGTAAGGGAAGGAGCGCCGTTTGACTTTTTCAAACCAAAATTGGCTGGAATTGAGATTGGACGCCATATCGCGTTTGGAGAGCCTCTGATGCGCCTAAACAGTGGAAACCCCCCATAAGTGACACCATTTTGGAAACTAGACCCCTATGGAACTTAGCTAGATCTGTTGTGAGCACTTTAAACCCCTAAGTGTTTCACAAAAGTTTATAATGCCTGAGTGTGAAAAAAAACAATTTTCCACAAAAATTATTTTTTCGTCCCAAATGTTTGATGTTTTTCCAAGGAAATTGGACCCCAAAAGTTGTTGTCCAATTTGTCCTGAGTACGCTGATACCCCATATGTGGGGGGGATCTATTTGGGCGCACGGCAGGGCTTGGAAAGGAAGTAATAATGTTTTGGAATGCAGACGTTGATGGGGGTCATGTTCCATTTGCAGTGCCCCAGATGAGCTTAAACAGTGGAAACCCCCCCACAATTGACCCCATTTTGGAAACTAGACCCCGTAAGGAACTTATCTAGATCTGTGGTGAGCACTTTGAACCCCCAAGTGCTTCACACAAGTTTATAATGCCCGGCATGAAATTAAAAAATCCTATTTTTTTTCCCACAAAATTATCTATTAGTCACCAATTTTTTATTTTCCCAAGGGTAACAGGAGAAATTGGACCACAAAGTTTGTTGTCCAATTTGTCCTGACTACACTGGTACCCCATATGGGGGGGAACCACTGTTTGGGAACACGGCAGAGCTCTGAATGGAAGGAGCACCATTTGACTTTTTCCAACCAAAATTGGCTGGAATTGAGATTGGACGCCATGTTGCATTTGGAGAGCCCCTGATGTGCCTAAACAATGGAAACCCCCCACAAGTGACCCTATTTTGGAAACTATACCCCCAAAGGAACTTATCTAGATCTGTGGTGAGCAATTTGAACCCCCAAGTGCTTCACACAAGTTTACCACGTAGAGCCGTAAAATTAAAAAATCATATTTTTTCCAAAAAAAATGATCTTTTCACCCCAATTTTTATTTTCCCAGGGGTAACAAGACTCCAAAAGTTATTGTGCAATTTGTCCTGAGTGCGCTGATACCCCATATGTGGGGGTAAACCACTGTTTGGGTGCATGGCAGAGCTTGGAAGGAAAGGAGCGCCGTTTGACTTTTTCAATGAAGAATTGGCTGGACGCCATGTCATGTTGGAGAGCCCCTGATCTGCCTAAACAGTGGAAACCCCTGACAAATGACACCATTTTGGAAACTAGACCCCTCAAGGAACTTATCTAGATGTGTGGTGAGAACTTTGAACCCCCAGGTGTTTCACTAAAGTTTATTACGCCCGAGCATTAAAATAAAAAAAATCATATTTTTTCCGCAAACATGATGTTTAAGTCCCCAACTTTTTATTTTTCCAAGGGTAACAGGGGAAATTGGACCCCAAAATTTGTTGTCCAATTTGTCCTGAGTACTCTGATACCCAATATGTGGGATAAAACTACTGTGTTGTGAACACCTTGGAGGCGACTTCGAGCTGGGGCTCCCTCCGGTGGTTGCTGAGGGTAATGAACCAATTGCTGAATGGCTTTCAGCTGGTCCGAATGGTCTGATATAAGTGACCTGAACTCCCATCAGCCTTGCCGGTAATCAATTGTTTTTCCAGGTCTTGGTTGGAGCTCAGCTTGCATTCCTGCTTTCATTCAGATAAGTGACTTGCTGTTTTTTTTCCTCTGGTTGGATTTTCCTTGCTGGTTTGCTGCCTTGCAGTGGACTTCAGCCTGGTCCCCTTTTGGGGCCTGGCGCTGCATTTGTGCTCAGTTTGTGTTTGCCCTTTTGCTCTGTTCCTGTGTCACTTTTTATTTGCTGAATTGCTGTGTGTTACACCAGAGATCTGATTTAGGTGGTAGAGATCGTGTAATCTCAGGTTTTTTGTTAATCAGAAGTGTTTGTATTTTTGTCAGGGTTTTTTGGGTTGCAGTCAGAATTCTTTCCTATACTTTTCTATCTAGACAGAATTGGGCCCCATCGTTTGCTCATTCTATTTTCTGTCTGTGTTCGTATTTTCTTCTTGTCTAACCGCCATTACATGTTTGGGGGCTTCCTATTTCTTTGAGGGTTCTGCTACGGGGCAGTTAGTTTTCATCTTTCTGTCTTTAGGTGTACCTATGTCTCCGGCTGTGACAAGGCATCTAGGATCACCGTAGGTACGCTCCACGGCTATTTCTAGTGTTGCGGTTAGTTTAGGGTTCTGCAACCCAGTAGTTTCCAGCCTCTCTGGTGTATTGCTACTTTGGCTATTTTTGCTATTTCTCCTCAGCTACCAAAACATAACACTACTGTATGGGCACACGTCAGGGCTCGGAAGGAAGTAGTGACGTTTTGGATTGCAGAGTTTGATGGAATGGTCTGCTGGCGTCATGTCGCGTTTGGAGAGCCCCTGATGTGCCTAAACAGTGGAAACCCCTCACAAGTGACGCCATTTAGGAAAATAGACCCCACAAGGAACTTATCTAGATGTGTGGTGAGCACTTTGAACCCCGAAGTGGTTCACATAAGTTTATGACGTACAGCTGTAAAAATAAAAAATCTTTTTTTTTTACAAAAATGATTTTTTCGCCCCCAATATTTTATTTTCACAAGGGTAATAGGAGAAATTGGACCCCAAAAGTTGTCCAATTTGTCCTGAGTACGCAGATACCCAATATGTGGGAGAAAACTACTGTATGGGCATACGTCGGGGCTCGGAAGGGAAGTAGTGACGTTTTGGATTGCAGACTTTGATGGAGTGGTCTGCGGGCATCATGTCGCATTTGGAGAGCCCCTGATGTGCCTAAACAATGGAAAACCCCCACAAGTGACCCTATTTTGGAAAATAGACTCCATAAGGAACTAATCTAGATGTGTGCTGAGCGCTATGAACCCCCAAGTGCTTCACAGAGTTTATAATGTACAGCCGTAAAAACAAAAAAAGCTTTTTTTTTTACAAAAATTATATTTTCGCCCCCAATTTTTTATTTTTGCAAGGGTAACAGAAGAAATTGGACCCCAGGAGTTATTGTGCAATTTGTCCTGAGTACGCTGATACCCCATATGTGGGGGTAAACTACTGTTTGGACGCATGGCAGAGCTCAGAAGTGAAGGAGCACCGTTTGACTTTTTCAACGCAGAATTGGCTGGAATTGAGATCAGATGCCATGTCACATTTGGAGAGCCCCTGATGTGCCGAAACCCCCCAATTCTAACTCCAACTTTAACCCCAACACACCCTTAACCCTAGTCCCAACCCTAACCATATCCCTAACCACAAACCTAACCCTAACACACCCCTAACCCTAATCCCAACCCTAACCCCAATCCTAACTTTAGACGCAACCCTAATCCTAACTTTAGGCACAACCCTAACCCTATTGGGAAAATGGAAATAAATACTTTTTTAATTTTATCATTTTTCCCTAACTAAGGGGGAGATAAAGGGTGGCTTGATTTACTATTTATAGCGGGTTTTTATGATTGGCAGCTGTCACGCTAAAAGACGCTTTTTATTGCAAAAAATAGTTTTTGCATCACCACATTTTGAGAGCTATAATTTTTGCATGTTTTGCGGTACGAGTTGTCGTTTTTATTGGTACCATTTTTGAGCACCATTTTTTGCGGTACGAGTTGTCGTTTTTATTGGTACCATTTTTGAGCACGTGACATTTTTTGATCGCTTTTTATTTCGATATTTGGGGGGTTAGAATGAACAAAAATCAGCAATTCATGAATTTCTTTTGGGGGGGACATTTATACCGTTCCGCGTGTGGTAAAATTGATAAATCAGTTTTTATTCTTCGGGTCAGTACGATTACGGCGATACCTCATTTATATCATCTTTTTTAGGTTTTGGCACTTTTATACAATAAAACAATTTTATATAAAAAATAATTATTTTTGCATCGCTTTATTCTGCGAGCTATAACTTTTTTATTTTTTCGCTAATGATGCTGTGTGGCGGCTCGTTTTTTGTGGGACAAGATGATGTTTTCAGCGGTACCATGTATATTTATATCGATATTTTTGATCGCGTGTTATTCCACTTTTTGTTCGGCGCTATAATGATAAAGCATTGATTTTTTGCTTTGTTTTTTTTTTTAAGGGGTTCACTAAAGGGGTTAACTAATGGGACAGTTTTATAGGGGGGGTTGTTATGGATGCGGCGATACCAAATATATGTACTTTTGTTGTTTTTGTTTTTTTTTTATTTACAGGAAGAAATGAATTTATTGGGGAATTTTTTTTTCCTTTATTTTGAATTTTTTTTTTTACATTTGTGATTTTGATTTTTTAACTTTTTTACTTTGTCCCAGGGTGGGACATCACTGTATTTTATCAGATCGCTGGTGTGACAGTGTGCACAGCACTCTGTCACACCAGTGATCGCTCTGGCACTGCTGTAGGCTTCTCAGTGCCTGCTCAAAGCAGGCACTGAGGAAGCCGCCTCCCTGCAGGAACCGGTGGCCATATTGGATCCGGGGTCCTGCAGGGAAGAGGTTTTCAGAACAGCGCGGTCACATCGCGCAGTTCTGAGGGTCTCAGGGGAGCATGCAGGGAGCCCCCTCCCTGAATGATTCTCCCCTGTGCCCCCAGTACACCGCGATCATATTTGATCGCCGTGTGCCAGGGGTTAATGTTACGGGAGCTGTCCGTGACCGCTCCTGGCACATAGTGCCGGGTGTCAGCTGTGATAATCAGCTAATCGTCTTGAACGTACTATCCTGTCCATGGGCAGATTGGCACGGGTTTTATGGATGGGATAGTACGTCCGATGGCAGAGAGGGGTTAAGCTGCAAATTGGCTCTGTCACTAAGGGGTTAAGTAAAAATATAAATAGTTTTATGCCGTTTTTCATTTAGGTTTCTCAAAGACTAGTTTGCAGTCCTCTTTTACAAGCTAAACAAAGCCTTTGATTTATGTCACTTATTGGATTCCTGTCTTAGATTATCACTGTACATTTATATACCAATTGACACAGTTTCTGTTAACAGTTTTAGCTTAATTTCTGTTTTTTGGCATTCTCTTTATTAGGGTAATAGAACATGTCATGTTTATGGAGCTAACTTCAGTGTCATTAGCAAAATGCATGTCTGCTTTGCAAAGGACTGTTCCTGTTCTAATTGATTTCAAGCTTCTCTTATACTTTTTTAAACAATCAAAATCCACAAATTTGCAACTCTTATCTAATAATATCTATTTAAGAGCACAACATTTAGACTACATGTTAAATATAATATTCAGGGCATGAAATATTATATATACAAAAATATTTGTATATTTTCAGTTTTATATGAGTATGTTTAATATTTGAAGATTTTTAGTGTTTGTGCTTAAAGGACTTAACAGTTACTTTTCACTGAAAATGGGTATTGCATAGCTACCTTATCTCTGACATCCTCAATATATGCTTGTAAGGTGGAGTTGGGGTTACCAAGATGGGATGATAGCCCCCTCACCAACCTTATAAATATTAGCAAAATGGAGGTAAAACTTAGCTTTTAATAAATAATTTTAAAAGTACTTAAGAACCATAACAAAAAATAACATACTCATAAGTGTCTCACCAATAGTGTAAAATTCAGTGCAACTACAAAGGTATACTAAAATAGTGCTGAACATACAACTGCACCAAGAAAATAGATATAGATGAATGGTTAGTACTAAACTAACAAAGTTGTGGTGTACGGTGCTAGTGAGAAGGAACCGGATGGTCCAAATACCATAAATATAAAGAGAATCACTGCACACGTAAGGTTGTTCAGTTTTGCATCTGGTGAAAATTTATTGAAAGTGCTGTGACGACTTGACGTTTCGGCCAAACATGGCCTTTATCAAAATTGTCGCCTTTCAAAATAGGAGTAACGAGACACCAGGTAGGTATGTGTGAAATTCATGAAATAGACCAGTAAGGTCAGGTAATCATAGTGTGTCCCAGTTTCAAGGGAAGTCAGAGGTTCAAGCGGCTTATATGGGAGCCGTTGGTGGTGCTAAGTGGAGCACAGACACTCACTCCACTTAGCACCACCAACGGCTCCCATATAAGTCGCTTGAACCTCTGACTCCCTTGAAACTGGGACACACTATGATTACCTGACCTAACTGGTCTATTTCATGAAGTTCGCACATACCTACCTGGTGTCTCGCTACTCCTAATTTGAAAGGCGACATTTTTGACAAAGGCCATGTTTGGCCGAAACGTCAAGTCGTTGCAGCACATTCAATAAATTTTCACCAGATGCAAAACTGTATAACCTTACGTGTGCAGTGATTCTCTTTATATTTTTGCACCAAGAAAATAGTCATCACCATGCATATAAGATCAATATAATCATTTGTCAAGCCATGTAAAGCATGATGACACCTAATCAGCATAAAGAGACCCAATCATGTTGGTTTATCCACATCAATTAATTTATACAAACACCTCCACAGAAAGGTCAACACAAAGGCCCATGCTAAATATATACATTGCAGGCATAGAAAGCGTCAATATAAATGGAACATTCTCACCCAGTTCTTAACTGAAAGGGACTATCAAATTCATCTGGTGATATGCTGTTTATACGGTAACACCACTCCCAACGCGTTTCCTCTCAACAAGATTCTTCAGGGGAGTAAAAGGCACATTTTTGGGGTTAATCTTGCCTAAAATCACTGTTGCCCTCTGGTACAACTTCAGACCACAAAGTGGCACCTCAAAGTGGTGTTGGCCTTGTTCTTGAATGTTGTGGTACATTCTATTAGGGTTCCCACAGGTTTTGTTCTGATCCAATTGTAAACAGAGATACAATATCATACTAATGTGAACAAACCTTAATTCTGTCATTTTTTAAATAATTTTTATCACCTTCCAAATCTTCTTGTATCTCAAATTATTAAGGCTTTTTTTCTAGTAGAAAACCCATATGAACAGAAGAAAGAATGTAGTCTCCTTCATATGTGTTTTCAATGTTTAAGTTGTAAATGAAATAAATCAACATGTTATGCGAGAGAAGATTTTTCAATCAGATTACCTTTACCATATATTTGCCTTTTCACTAACGCTTAATGATAGTGTTGTTACACAGCCATGGAAGTCTGGTTACAGCTTTGTGTCTGGGACATCTTGGGCTAAAATTGAATTTCAGGTACAATACAGAAATTATATGGCTATAACGTAAACTATTTTTGTAATCAGTAAAATTGGTTTATAGCTTGTGTGGTGTAGTGACCCCTGATGCAGCTAGGGGGCACTGTGTATGCTCCTCGAGATATGCATGGAAGCATGGTTTGTGTGTGTCTGAAGGACCTGTGATGAGGTCATGATCAGGTGACCTAACCATGTGATCCTGACCTCACCTATGGGCGGGGTTACGCCTATGTAATGGAGTTTGTTTGGCACCTGTGAGAGAGTGTGGGAGTCTGTGAGTGTGAACAGACTACCATGTGTCCAGGCGGGACATTACAGAGAGGTCTC
Organism: Oophaga sylvatica; assembly: GCA_033576555.1. Lineage (NCBI taxonomy): Eukaryota > Metazoa > Chordata > Amphibia > Anura > Dendrobatidae > Oophaga > Oophaga sylvatica. The sequence continues at coordinate 222,933,982 of JARQOD010000005.1, read as the reverse complement.
TGTGTCTGAGGAGAGTGTTGTGGGAGTCTGCCAGTGTGGACAGTCTTCCATGCGTCCAGACGGGACATTACAGAGAGTTCTCTGTGTCTATGAGGAGTGAGGCTCCAGGCAGGAGCTGAAGTACTGAATATTTGCATTGCCTGTGACTGTGAGGTTTATGATGTAATAAACCTGATGATTTTTGGATAAGAAAAGTGTCTCCTGATTACCTCTGAAGCAGCCGAGTGAGTTGAAAGTTTTCAATTGGTGGATGGAATGCTGGCCGCGACCCAAGGAGCACATGTTCCAGGACTGGGAATCAGGAACCAGAGGAGGAATGGACGGTCTGTGAAAACCGTGAGTGTGACCAGTGGTCACAAATAAACTGTGTTTATGTTTATGGGGTGCCTCTGAAGATATGAGGTATCTGAAGAAACTGTTAAGCAGTGGTGACAGACAGGAGTCTGTGTTATGTTGACCGGGGTCATTGAAAATGGAGAAAAAAGCATGCTGAGAGGATACCTCTGAAAGGAGGTGTCCGGAAACCTGAGTGCCAACAGGTAACGGTCTTGAAAACCGTGTTATGCTGGTCGGGACCAGAGGGAACTGTTCGTGAAAGAAAGACTGTATTTTTGTGTTTGCTGGATACCTCTGAGGCTGAGGTCTCCAGGAACCTGTGTGGCTGACGCCAACAGGGGACGGTCTTGACAACCGTGCTATGCTGGTCGGGATCAGTGAGAAGAATTATTGAAAGACTGTTTTTTTTTTCCTTTGTTGGATGCCTCTATGAAAAGGAGGTGTCCGGAAAATCTCTCTGGCTGAGAGTGTGACAGACAGGAGTCTGTGTTGTGCTGACGGGTCAGTGAGAAACTGTTTTTCCTTTGTGGGATGCCTCTATGAGAGAGGAGGTGTCCGGAAAATCTCTCTGGCCGAGAGTGTAACAGACAGGAGTCTGTGTTGTACTGATGGGTCAGTGAAAGACTGTTTTTTTTCCCTCTGTGGGATGCCTCTATGAAAAGGAGGTGTCCGGAAATCTCTCTGGCCGAGAGTGTGACAGACAGGAGTCTGTGTTGTGCTGACGGGTCAGTGAGAAACTGTTTTTTTTTTTCTGGAACACGTGTGAGGTGTTTGCTGTGGCTCGGAGGAGTCATGAAGGTGACAAGCGGCTGGCTGTGACTCGTGGGGTCACGAAGGTGACAAGCGGCAAGACAGCGCAGCGTGCAGAGACTTGTGGTAGCAGGAGCTACAGTGACTGTTGCAGCAAGAAGTTCTGCAGCAGCCGGTTCTGCAGTAACAGCCACAGCAGCTTAGGAGTAGCATCTGGAGGTGCTGGTTGTTGGTGGCTGCAACGGAAGCGGTGGCAGTACCAGCAGGAGCTGGTGTGGTAAAAAGGACAGTGTGAACCGAGGCACACAAACTCTTAAAGGGCCAGTACACGCCCTAAGTAAAAGACACTGTCTAAGGGTACTGTGTGGACTGGGGCCTGTAAGAGCCGTGGTGTGTACCCAGTGATGAATGGTGTCCCTAAAAGGGGAGGAGTCCCACAAGGGTGGCGGCAACCCAAAACAGGGATGGTTACCCAAAAGGGGGTGGAGTCCCAAAAGGGGGCGGTAACCCAAATTGGGATGGTGGCCCGAAAGGAGGCAGAGTCTCAAAAGGGGGTGGTAGCCCAAATCAGTAAAGTTGCCCAAAAGGGGGTGGAGTCCAAAAGGGGGCGGTAACCCAAATTAAGATGGTGTTCCAAAAGGGGGCGGAGTCTCAAAAGGGGGCTGTAACCCAAATTGGGATGGTAGCCCAAAAGGGGGCGGAGTCTCAAAAGGCATGGGAAGTTGATAAAGTGTGTTGTTGTTCAGAGGAGGGAGCCCCATCACAGCAGGTGGCTGTAGTGATTCCTTGTCGTGTGATGTGTGAAAAGAAGGTAACACCTAATATCGATAGTCTAGAGTTCCAGATGACCAGAGGAAAGTGTGGGTCAGACCAACTCGGGGACTTGGACGTGACAAGACGTGTGACCGTGAGAAACAGTATAGCTCCAGGAAAGGGGGCAGAGAACTGTCTAAGTGGGGACGTGCTGTTCCAGGATGACAGGGGAGTGGGAGTGACTTCTATGCAGACTGTGACTCGACCGCAAGGGAAAGTGAGTGCAGTAAGCTGGAGCTCTCTGAAGTTACCGAGAGTCGTGAGACAGTGGAAACTGCGGATGCAGGAACGGGCGGAACTCTGGAGAGGCAGAGTGTGTGTAGGCAAGAGTGCCCAGCCAAAAATGTAATTAAAGAGGTGATGGTGCGACATGTGCTGGCTAAAAGAGAGCAGGACCATGAGAGAGAGCTGTTTAAAGAAACAGTGAAAGAGACAGTCGAGCAAGAAAGGGTCCTGAGACGAATGATTGAGCACAGAGTGGAGGAGCTGGAGAGGGAAGTCTCTAGGCTCAGAGATCATCTGTCAGCGTGTAAGAGTATGAACAAGGCTCTATGGAGAGAGACGGAGGTGCTCAGAGAGGCCCAAGAGAAACATCAGCAGGAGTGTCGCTGCTTGGCAGAAGAGCGAGATGAAGTTCTCCGAGAGCTCAAGATGGAGGAGGAGACTGGTGCCCAGCTCCAGAAATCTATGGAAGAAGAAATCCAGCAAGGGAAGTGCCATGCAGATGGGCACACAAGGGAGAGCGATGTCTTGGAAAACTGTACTAATGCTCAGGACGAGGAGGTCCAACAGTCTGTCCAAGAAGGTGACGGGTCGGGTTTCAAGTGTGTAATAGAGATACCCGAAGACCTGCGAGAAGTGTGTGCCAGTGAGGAAGTGCATGAGGCCTTTAGAAAGGTGGTAGAAGCATGTAGTTGAACTGGGTGCCAGAGAAGAAACAGTTAGTCATACTGTCAACTAAGGAATTCACACTGAAGTGGGTGGCTATCCTGAGAGACATGCATCTACAATGCCTCCGAACGAAACAGATGATCATGTGGAGGAATAAAGAAGCCGCTCGACGTTTGGAGCAAGCAAGAAAGGCTCAAAGTCGGCTTGGATTGGTGGAAGACATCATTCAAGTGCCCAGAGGTCTGGTGAAGAAAGTCATCGGAAGACTTGGGAAAGTGATGCAGGAGATGGTGAATAAGTCCGGTGTGACGAGAGTCAGGATTCCGGCGGATGACGAAGTCCAGGTCAGGGGTGAAGATGGGATGTTTCCATTCCTCGTTGTCGGATCCAGGGAGAGCCTTGGGAATATCCGGATGCTCCTGGAGTATCGTGTGTCATACTTGAGAGAAGTAGAGCAGCTACGACTGGAGAGGGAGCAGGTCAACAGAGAGCTGCAGGAAATGGAAAGTAAGATGGTCGCCACCTTCAATCCGTAGTGTTGAGAGGCGAAGAGCGCCTGATGGAAGAGGTAGAAATAGTGATGCCTTAGTTAGCTTAGTGATGAGTGACCTAAGCAGGAGAACCTGTGGTGGACGAGCTGAAAAGGACTCAGACCAGACAGGACGTATGGGTGCAGGGGAATTGAAGCAGCCGAGTGAGTTGAAACCTTACACTTGTTTTTAGTGCATATTTCTTGGAATACATTTGTATTTATTCATAACAAGAAAAATAGGAATACCAAGCAATTAATAAAGAGTAAAGATATGCAAGACTAATTATAACAAAATTTTAAAAGCAGACAATTAATAATATCATTTAACTCTTGAAAGGTCATTTGTGATGTTTGAGTAAAGGAGTTGTACAGATGAGATCAATGTAAGGAGTGGAAAGCGCATAAAATCAAATTTTCTGTATTTGTTGCCATCATCTTTTAATGAGCAGTAATTGTTGCATTTTCTGAATAAATTTATCCTGAAATCATTACTTACATTCCATTTGAAAAATTGTATTGTAGCAGAAATTTGCAGAACGTGCACATATGTATATTTAACATTTTATATTTATATATATTTAAATATTTTACACATATAGTGTCTTGAAAAATTATTCAATACACCTTAAATTTTTCAGAAGAAATCAGCATAGGGCACTTAGAACCTATTTACAAATTTTCACTGGCAAATAAACCGTTCTAAAGATTCTATAGTGCTGTTATACTAATTAAAAGAGTAAATTATATTCATCAATTTAATATGCTTATTAAAACCACAACGTTTGTTTTGGTCTCTATGGTTTACTATTAGTCCTGAGGTAATGTCTTGAGTATCTAAGTGTACTTTTTAACAACATAGTTATACCTCGGTCAGTGTACTATTCACCCAATTTTCATATATAAAAAAAAGAATCCCATCAATGAACCTATAAAATAATGTCCATAAGGATTCCCAAGACATTACCTGAGGACTAATAGTAAACCAAAGAGACCAAGATAAACATTGTGGTTTAAATAAGCATATTAAATTAATGAATAAAAGTAACTGTTTTAATAGTTTAACCCCTTAACGACCAAGCCATTTTGTAGGTTAAAGACAAGGCCAATTTTTACAATTCTGACCACTGTCACTTTATGTGCTTATAACTCTGGAACGCTTCAACGGATCTTGGCGATTCTGAGATTGTTTTCTCGAGACATATTGTACTTCATGATAGTGGTAAAATCTCTTCAATATAACTTGCATTTATTTATGAAAAAAACGGAAATATGGCAAAAATTTTGAAAATTTTGCAATTTTCAAACTTTTAATTTTTATGCCATTAAATCAGAGATATGTCACAAAAAATAGTTAATAATTAACATTTCCTACATGTCTACTTTACATCAGCACAATTTTGGAACCCAAATTTTTTTTTGTTAGGAAGTTATAAGTGTTAAAAGTTGACCAGCAATTTCTCATTTTCCAGCAAAATTTACAAAACCATTTTTTTTAGGGACCACCTCACATTTGAAGTGAATTTGAGGGGTCAATATGACAGAAAATACCCAAAAGTGACACCATTATAAAAACTGCACCCCTCAAGGTGTTCAAAGCCACATTCAAGAAGTTTATTAACCCTTTAGGTACTTCACAAGAATTGAAGCAATGTGGAAGGAAAAAATGAACATTTAACTTTTTTTCCCAAAATTTTTCTTTCGACACAATTTTTTAAATTTTGTCAAGGGTATCAGTAGAAAATGAACCACAATATTTGTTGTACAATTTCTCCTGAGTACACCGATACCCCATGTGTGGGGGAAAACCAATCTTTAGGGCATGGCAGTGCTCAGAAGGGAAGGAGCATCATTTGAGATTTTGAATGTCAAATTGGCTGGAATCGAGAGCGGACACAATGTCGCGTTTGGAGAGTCCTTGATGTACCTAAACAGTGGAAACCCCCCATAAGTGACCCCATTTTGGAAACTAGACCCCCAAGGAACTTATCTAGATCTGTAGTGAGCACTTTGAACCCCCAAGGGCTTCACAGAAGGTTATAACGTAGAGCCGTAAAATTTAAAAATCATATTTTTTCCACAAAAATGATCTTTTCACCACCAATTTTTATTTTTCAAAAGATAAAAGGATCCCAAAAGTTATTGTGCAATTTGTCCTGAGTAAGCTGATACCCCATATGTGGGGGTAAACCACTATTTGGGCGCATGGCAGAGCTCGGAAGGGAAGCAGCGCCATTTGACTTTTTTGGCTGAAATTGAGATTGGACGCCATGTTGCATTTGGAGAGTCTCTGATGTGCCTAAACAGTGGAAACCCCCCACAAGTGACCCCATTTTGGAAACTAGACCCCCCAAGGAACTTATCTAAATGTGTTCTGAGAGTTTTGAACCTCCAAGGGCTTCACAGAAGGTTATAACGTAGAGCCGTAAAATTAAAAAATCATATTTTTTCCACTAAAATGATCTTTTCATCTCAATTTTTATTTTCCAAAGGGTAACAGGACCCCCAAAGTTATTGTGCAATTTGTCCTGAGTACTCTGATACCCCATATGTGGGGGTAAACCACTATTTGGGTGCATGGCAGAGCTCGGAAGGGAAGCAGCGCCATTTGACTTTTTTAGCTGGAATTGAGATTGGACGCCATGTCGCATTTGGAGAGTCCCTGTGTGCCTAAACAGTGGAAACCCCCCACAAGTGACCCCATTTTGAAAACTAGACCCCCCAAGGAACTTATCTAGATCTGTGGTGAGTACTTTGAACCCCAAGGGCTTCACGGAAGGTTATAACATAGAGCCGTAAAATTTAAAAATCATATTTTTCCACAAACTTAATCTTTTTGCCCCAAAATTTTTATTTTTATAAGGGTAACAGGAGATATAGGACCCCAAAAGCTATTGTGAATTTGTCCTGAGTACGCTGATACCCCATATGTGGGGGGAACCACTATTTTGACGCATGGCAGAGCTCGGAAGGGAAGGAGCACCGTTTTTAAATGCAGACTTTGATGGAATGGTCTGCGGGTGTCATGTCACGTTTGGAGAGCCCCTGATGTGCCTAAAAAGTAGAAACCCCCACAAGAGACTCCATTTTGGAAACTAGACCTCCAAGGAACTTATCTAGATGTGTGGTGATCACTTTGAACCCCCAAGTGCTTCACAGAAGTTTTTAACGTAGAGCCGTGAAAATAAAAAAATCATATTTTTTTCCACAAAAATGACATTTTTGCCCCCAAATTTTTATTTTTATAATGGTAACGGGAGAAATAGGACCCCAAAAGTTGATGTGCATTTTGTCCTGAGTACGCTGATACCCCATATGTGGGGGGGAACCACTGTGATCGCCTTACTGTGATCTTTGGGAGGCAGAATGAACAAATCCACAAAAGGTGAAGAATTGGTTTTCTTTTTTACGCCGTTCCTCGTGCGGCATTAGTGATTAGGCGACTTTATTCCTTGGATCGGTGCGATTACAGCGACACCAGATTTATACCCTTTTTTCATGTTTAGCTTCTGTCACACTCTAAAAGACGCTTTTTGTGGAAGAATTTTTGTAAGAAATTTTTGCATCGCCGTATTTTGAGAGCTATAATTTTTCCATATTTCGTCCGACAGAGTCATGTAAGGTCTTGTTTTTTGCGGGACGAGTTGATGTTTTTACTGGTACCATATTCGGGCACATAACGTTTTTTGATCGCTTCCTATTCTGATTTTTGTGGAAGCAAAATGAACAAAAACCAGCAATTCAGGAATTGTTTTTTTTTTTTCTTTTCTCCTCCGTTCTGCATGTGGTAAAATTGATAAGGCAGCTTTATTCTTCGGGTCACTATGATTACAGCGATACCTCATTTATATATTTTTTTATGTTTTAGCGTTTTTACACAATAAAAAATTTTATATAAAAAAATAATTATTTATGCATCAGTTTATTCCGCGAGCTATAACTTTTTGTTTTTTGCGGGAGAAGATGATGTTTTCAGCGGTACCATGATTATTTATATCCGACTTTTGATCCGTGTTATTGCACTTTTTCCAAGCGGTATGATGATACCGCTTGGAAAAAGTATAATTCACCACTTTTTTGTGTTTTTTTTACGGCTTTCACTGAAGGGGTTAACTAGGGTTACGCTTTTATAGATGGGATTTTTATGGACGCGGCAATACCAAACATGTGTATTTTTTTGTTTTGTTTTTTTATTACATAAAAATGTGTATTTTTTAGGGGAATTTTTTAAAATTATTTTTTAATATTTTTTTACAATTTTTTTTTAAAAATGCTTTTTTTTAACTTGTCCCTTTATGGGACTTTCACTTTTTTACTATTTATTGCAGTTACAATGCATTGCAATGCTCCAGCATTGCAATGCATTGTACCTATAGTGAAAGCTGCTGTGACCATGATCACAGCAGTTTTCCGTAGCTAGATGACCACCGGGTCATCAAGGCAGAGGTCGGGCCCTGCAAATACATTGCTGGGCGCCGATTTGAGGCTCCCGACCCTCTGCCTCCCCCCCTCGATCGCAGCAGTCAGGGGGTTAACAGCCAGGGGCGGCGGGGGCGCCGCTCCTGGCTGTCAGTGCAGGAAGCTCGGCCACTGCAGCGCTGAGCTCCTGCACAGATCGGGCAGAAGAGGCTGAAATTTCAGCCTTTTCTGCTCTATGGCTGCTGTGTTTGGTCAGTCACATTGACTGACCAATCACAGCGCTGTAGGTGCGGGGACCGACTGCAAAGGTCCCCGCACTGCTTGCCGTGCCTGTTAGCTGTCTGTGACAGCTGTCGGCACTGAACTACCACTGCGTGTTTACACGCAGTGGTAGTTCAAAGGCATGACGTGCACAGTCAGTCAAGGTGCCAAAACACACACATTGCCATGACGGACTGTGCACGTCATTGGACATTAAGGGGTTAACAGCACTATAGAATCTTTAGTTTGGGTTAATTTGCCATTGGCAATTTGTAAATAGGTTGAAAAAGCATTCATATCCAGTGAACTTTTTGACATTTTTTCACGTTACACTCACAAACTAAATGTATTTTATTAGGATTTTATGTGATATACTATAGCTAAGTATCAAGTGATTGTTCAGTGTAAATGAAATGATACCTAATTTTCTAAACATTTTATATATATTAATCTGAAAATAGTGATATACATTTGTGTTAAGCCCCCTGAGTCAATACTCTGTAGGACCACCCTTTCGGCAAGTGTTGCTGTAAATCTGTTGGGGTATGTCTCTACCAGCTTTGTACATCTAATGGCTAAGATTTTTGCCCATTCTTCTTTGCAAACTAGCTCTAGCTCAGTAAGATTGGATGGAGAGCGTCTGTGAACAGCAATTTTCAAATCTTATCACAGATGCTCAATGAGATTTAGGACTGGACTTTGGTCCGTTCAAACACATGAATATGCTTTGATCTAAACAATTCTATTGTAGCTCTGACAGTATGCTTAGGGTCGTTGAACTGCTGGAAGGTGAACCTATGCCCCAGTCTCAAGTCTTTTGCAGCCGCAAACCGCTTGTCCTTCAGGATTGCACTGTATTTAGCTCATTCCATCTTTCCATCAACTCTGACCAGCTTCCTTATCTCTTCTGAACTAAATCATCCCTAGAGTATTATGTTGTAATCACCATGTTTGACAGTGGGGATGGTGTTTTCAGTATGATGTGAGCGTTAGTTTTCTGGCACACATAGCATTTTGCATTAAGCCCAAAAAGTTCTACTTTTGTCTCATCTTGCTAGAGCACCTTCTTCCACATGCTAGCTGTGTCCACTACATGCACCTGCAAGAAAGTGCTCTTAAGTTGGAAGAGATAGCTATCAGCTGAACGATAGTTTGTCGTCATGAGGAGAAGTATATTCGCAGCACTCATCACATAAATCTTTATCCAAGATTTCCATTTATTTACATAAGGTGCATACATGATATATACGGGAGACAACTGTGCGGTACCAATTAACAGCTGTTTCACGTCCTCAGACTCTTTTTCAAAGCATGCTGGGAACTCATATCACAGTACTTATATTTCCTGCTGCACTAATTAATCAATGCAACATTTAAAGAGCCATAAGTACATAATAAAACAAAAAAGCAATAAATACAAAATAAAAAGAGCATGAGAAAACACAATGCACTACATATAACATTCCTTACTGTGTCATACATTGTAATCCATAGTATTACATAGCTATTATAAAAATGAAGATAGAATATTTCTTTCATTCAAACCACATGGTCCTAGTGCCCTTGTTTTGCTAATAAGTTGTGCTTCACACCTCAATAATATAGTGTGTCTATCCACACTATTGCTTATTGTGAATATGCACTGAAGACTAGAGTTGAGACGATACTTTCCGATATCCTAAAGTATCGGAATCGGAATGGTATCGCCGATATCACTAAAATATCGGCGATACCCGATACCGATACCGGAAGTCCCATGTAAGTCTATGGGAACAAAATATCGCAACTAAAAAAACCCATTCTTTCCTTGTAAACACTAAATATACACACATAGAATACATATATATATATATATATATATACATGTCATTGTGACATATATATATACATATATGTATAGTTTATACACTTCTACATAGTAAAATATCCTCTGATTCAATTGCCGGGTAAAGCCGGCTTCAGTGAAAAGACAGAAGCACCCGACATGAAATGACACTTGGTGTACATAGGGTTAACCATGTCTTTTCATGTGGTTTGCTATCTGATTTGCACAAACAATTAAATCAGTCTATGTGTGCAAAATTTCACACCTGTAGGGGTTAATTAAAGGTGTAAATTCGTTGTAAAAAAAACGGACTTTTTTGCTACGAATTTACACCTTTAATTAACCCCTACAGGTGTGAAATTTTGCACACATAGTCTGATTTAATTGTTTGTGCAAATTAGATAGCAAAGGACATGAAAAACATGGTTAACCCTATGTACACCAAGTGTCATTTCATGTCGGGTCATAGGTCATAGGTCATAGGTGTTCGGTCTGGATGCCGAACTTTACTGTTCGGGTTCGCCCATCTCTACTTGCAAAATCACCAATCTATAGCACTAGCTTCTCCAAGAGCAGTTCTCCTAATCACAGCTCTGACTATCCTGAGCTATGTGCTTGTTCAAGTGCCATTATCTCTATATGTACCGTAAATACAGTGATAGCAGTGTACATTATAAAACAAATCACTAATAGCTGAATGTGTTACAGCAGAACTTTATAGTTCTACTAATACTATAACTCAGCCTATCCTATCAGAAACAAAGAAGTAAAGAGCAACATAGCTCTGACCTGCTCCAGAGACAAATTGAGAATATTTCTTTAATTGTAACCACAACAATACCAGCACATTAAAAAGTTGTTGTTGTCCAATGTCCATATAGTACTATATTATGCTAAACAGTGGCCAGAGACCGCCATACCATGCCACAATAGTCCCATAGTTTGTTTTCATAGGACAGTGCGATTCTGTGCCTGCACACAGCCATATACTTTGCATAAAGTACCATATTCTACCTGCAAAGAACCAAATTGTGTGTTTGCAGTCCTACAATGAGCCTATATTGCACCCAATAAACTACACATTAGACCCAAATTAGAGTAATACTTGCCCATGTACATAGATGCCAGAGAGAACCACGTTTGTAAGTTACTGTGTATAACAACGCACATTATTCCATATTGTGCCCTGTTTGATTGATCCGATTCCTAACTGAAGGTGGTTTTCCAATCCTTAAAGAAAACTTCAAACTTGCTCCAAATAGTAAAACATAATCTAATATATTCATGTTTTACCCTTACCCCTCCTGTGCTGCTGGCCACAGGACCAACCGTGTGTTGCTTTCCATTGCGCTTGACAGCAGTGATTGGCTGCCTGAGTGACATGGCATTCAATCGACCTCAAAGCATGGTTAACAACTCCTGAAGGTTCTCAGCTCCCAAAACTTTCATGAATGGGCTAATCTCTAAATCCCACCCTTGCCCACTCAAATTGTATAAAATATAGACATGCGGACCCTCGATTTTACCTGATCCGTAGACCATATTGTTTTATATCCATTCAGGAGTTAGGAACACTCTGGCACAACAAGATACTTCTCTTTTATATCCTAAATATGCATGCATGCTAAAATTCTGTTACTTTTGATGATGCCAAACCCTATATAGATTTGTATAATCATTGGGTCACATGGCAAAACAAAAATAGGGACAAAGTCAAGTTTGACACCAAATCAGACAAATTCACATTTAGGAGAATCAAAGAACAATCAGACTAATGATCTGTTGAGACTGGGTACACCTTTAGAATACATATAGCCAGTGGCACAACATAAATCTTTTACACGTCAATGCAAAGTCAATAACATGGCCCTCTATAATTGAAAATAAAAATAGTTTGCGCACATAAAAACTACAAGACACAAAAGGATCTGTAGAAAAATAGGAATATGCATGTGTCAAATGGAAAACAATACATAAATTCAGACGCACTCTGTAGAACAGTTTGAGATGCAGATGTAATAATACAGTAATAAATAAATATTGCACTAAGACCCGTGAGAAAAAGGTGATGAGAAAAGCCTGTAGTCTATTATGTAGTAAACCCCAAACCAAAGGACTAAATAGTCATAATACGCATAAGGTATTTATTCATATGGGTATTAATATGGACAAACCCTGAAAAAGTAAAAGAGGTCCTCTTTTAACGATGGAGCAGAAAAACGCTGCAGAAATCCTAAAAAACCTTTTATGCAGAAAGGTCAGAAGAAATTGACACTGTCCTGGCCGGTGACAGCTCAGATGAATGAGTATTAGTGGTGCACTGTGGAGAAAATAGTCCTGTTTGCACAGGTTTTACCTGACAACCCCGATGGGTCACTTGCAATAGAAAGTCCAATTTCAGCCTCCTCTGGCCTGCTGACAACCCCGATGGGTCACTTGCAGTAGAAAGTCCGACTTCAGCCTCCTATGGCCCGCAGACGAAACTTACATCCATTGATGAAAGCCGGTGATCTCTGGCCTCCGTGGCCAGATCAGGAACGCCGGCTGATGATGTTGAATCCTCACTAGGAAGAAGGATGTGGGCAGGACCTGTTGGTAAACTAGCCTGCCTCAAGCACAGTAGTACACAAAATCGCAATATCTAACTGTCCCTCAGAGTGAGCAGAGTAGCGTTCTGTCCCTAACTGAGTTCACAGCACAGTGACGCTAAAATGGCGGCGGCGCCTTTTATAGTGCATTCTGACATCATTTCAGCAGCCAATCACAGCCATGCCATTAGTTAAGATGACCGCAGCATTACAGATGTGCCCACACTTCATAAGATTCATCATTGGCTGACTAACATCACATTGCCTCTCAAAGAATTATGGGAACTTCCGATTCCGGTATACGATATTGAAAAAGTATCGGAATTAAGTATCGGAATTCCGATAACGCGAATATCGGCCGATACCCGATACTTGCGGTATCGGAATGCTCAACACTACTGAAGACCTTCAAATTTGAAACACAATGGGTCACTATTATAATAATAATAATCTTTATTTTTTTTTATAGCGCTAACATATTCCGCAGCGCTTTACAGTTTGCACACATTATCGACACTCCCTCATCTGAGGAAATAATTTTGTACAGCCTTTGCCTGATACTAGAGAATTAATGTGATGCAAATACATTTAAATAAGAGTTGAATAGTTTTCCCTGTATGAAAGAAAAGACAAGGACAAAAAATATATAAACTACATAATTTCTTCTGCAAGTAATTAATTGCTTTACTCTATATAGAATGGGATCAGCTTGAATATTCTTCTCTGTATACATAGAATCATAGAATCATAGAATGGTAGAGTTGGAAGGGACCTCCTGGGCCTTCTGGTCCAACCCCTGCTCAAAGCAGGATTCTCTAAATCATCCCAGACAGATGTCTATCCAGCCACTGTTTGAAGACTTCCATTGAAGGACAACTCACCACCTCTTGTGGCAGCCTGTTCCACTCATTGATCACCCTAACTGTCAAAAAGTTTTTTCTAATATCTAATCTGTGTCTCCTCCCATTCAGTTTCATCCCATTGCTTCTAGTCTTTCCTTGTGCAAATGAGAATAAAGATGATCCTTCTACAATGTGACAGCCCTTGAGATATTTGTAGACAGCTATTAAGTCTCCTCTCAGTCTTCTTTTTTGCAAGCTAAACATTCCCAAATCCTGCAACCGTTCCTCATAGGACATGGTTTGCAGACCGGTCACCATTCTGGTGGCTCTTCTCTGAACTTGCTCCAGTTTGTTGATGTCTTTTTTAAAATGTGGTGCCCAAAACTGGACACAGTATTCCAGATGAGGTCTGACCAAAGAGGAGTAGAGGGCAATAATGACCTCACGTGATCTAGACTGTATGCTTCTGTTGATACATCCTAGAATTGCATTTGCCTTTTTTGCTGCTGCATCACACTGTTGACTCATGTTAAGTCTGTGATCAATTAGTGTACCCAAGTCTTTTTCACATGTGCTGTTACTTAGCCCTATTCCTCCCATTTTGTATATGCTTTTTTCATTTTTATTGCCCAGATGTAGTACTTTGCATTTTTCCCTGTTAAAATCCATTCTGTTAGTTGCTGCCCACTGCTCCAGTTTATGTATATCTTTTTGAATCCTCTCTCTCTCTTCTCTAGTATCAGATTATAAAATGAACAGGGTCCACATTTATCATTTATAATACGAGAAATGTTTTTAACCAATTATCTCTGGGGATCTGATAACGTCCCCTCACCAATTCATCTTTCACGTTCATGCATCTATGGAAGGATTGAATGAGAGTAAATTTAAAAAATCATAGAAGTCTGAATCTGCTTCTATTAGTTGCCAATATTTATATATTGCTGTTTTAATTTGAGCTGACAATGGACTAGATTCAAATAAGAATATGATTCTCTTCATCATTTCTTTCTTTTTTCACCTGTCTGTCAATAATTGTTTTCGATCTTGGTTTATAGCTCTCTTAAATGCATTAGAAAACATAATCTCAGACTAAAAGCTCAAATATGCATGGCAATAATGTAGTCCAATGAGGAACTACAAAATAGGGGGGGGAGGGCAATTGCCCTATGGCACTTCACTGAATACTCATAAACACAAGAAAATTGGAGAAAAACGCCATGAACTAATATATAAATATTTATTAATACCAATAATCATATATCTCAATAATCATAAGAAATAACATACATGAATACGTAGCTCAACAAATGGTTTGAAATGGCATGCGTGTTGTTACTAGATGTAATTTATGCCTGTGGTACATCTGACAGCAGGGTGAGAAAGGCACATAAGTCATAAATATATAGTCAAATACTCAATAGAGTGATGTGCCTCAATAGGTTTAAAGTATATATATTATACGCAGCAAAGAAATTGTCCTAGACAAAACACATTTTGTAGTGATTGCAAGTGCCCACAGAGAAAGGGTCCGGATTCCCAAACTCAGGACAATTAATGTGATTCCATGCTGCTGCCTAAATCAATTATAGAACTCACCCATGCTGGCACTATGACCCAGAGACCCCAGAGACTCTCTTAAATGCATGTGTAATTATTTCATTGTCATATCCACTTTCACTTTACCTATTGGCCAGCTCCAACGATTGTTCCAAGAAGGACTCGTATAGTCTTGTGGTGAACCGTAGCTTGGTCAACGGCTGTCTAATGTTTGTGGAGCCTTTAAGCTTAGAAATAAAAATTAGATTAACATCAAGAATTGCCTGTAAGAGTGAAAATAAATTGTGATATTAGTTTCAGGCCATATTACCATGCTTTTGTCCTTGCTATCGCTTTGCATAAAGCACTGAATTTTTAGGTATTTGACTGTGAATATATCCTTATTAGTACACACCTGGTCATAACTAATTGGGCAGGTTCAGGAATTTTATCATACGCTCAAATGCAAATTATTAATCAACATTTAACATATCATGGAGTGACAGCAGAGTATTATTTGGCAGGGTTTTCCAGTGTCTGTCAGTGGTTTTTCAAAAAGACTATACGGTATCTACTCAATGGAAGAATCTCCTGGGTATGTGCATATGATTGCGTTAAAAGCAGTCCATGAAAAGAACATGCTCAGCAATATCAAAACGACCTTGCTGTGGATATGTTCTGGCTTACGTCACTTCATTTAACCACTTATGGATTCAGAAACGCTGAAGCAGTAAAAAGAAGTAACACACCCTCGTTGGGCAGCTTCTGCTTGGAATGAGGCCACTCTCTATAATTCACAGTATAATGTGATAGAAGCTGATGGCAGAGCCATGGCAGGAATTATGGCAATGCGGCTTCAGGAAAGCACTGGCGGTCTTTGCCTGGGAAAACTTGACCACTGTGTAGGTATTTTAAAAATGCTATGTGTACATAAGCTAACAAAATAGGAAACCACGGTTCTTAGGTAATGTAAAGTAAGTTTTCTTTTACTGGGAGATTAGCATGAGGTAAGAATCCACAGCGTCATTAGCCGCCAGTGTCTTGGTTCATCCCCAGACCTTTGTTAAGGCTGTCAAAATAAAAATCAACACCTAATGTATAATGCAAATCCTTAGATACAAAGTTTGGAACAAAGTAACTGAAAAAAAATTCTATTTCATATTCAGGCGCATGTTAAACATTTCTTAATTTTCTTGGTTTTCTACTTTATCAGAGGTATTGGTTGGGTGGATTTCCCAATATTTACCTCCACTAGATATCTCTGCCATATAGTTTTTTTTTTAACTGCAAGTCTCTGAATGGAATTTCACTGCAGACAAAAGTATATAACAACAAATATCAGCCTGATATAAGTCAAAAGGACAGGAAGGCTCTATGAACAGGGGTGGTACCGTGATGAAATGTATCTATCTGTATAGGGCACCAAAGTATCTTGCCCCAGCCCTGCTGATAAAACTGATAAATGTTCATAATTCCATACTCTATCAAAACTATTTCTAAAAAATTGTAGCAGTTAACCACATTACCCAGTCACAATGTTTTATTTTCCAAAGGATCTTTAAAATATTGATTCAGAAATATGACTAGCTACTTTAATCAGTTGTAAAAATTAATTATGCTTTCAAAAAATACTAACTTTTTTTTTATTTATTCCAATAGCTGTTGGACTTACTGCTTGCCCAGAACCACTCATTCCAACAAATGGCATAAAAAATGGGGACAGATATATGGTAAATGATGTGGTATCATTTCATTGTGAATCTGGGTACACATTGCAGGTAGGTTGAGAATGGCATTTAATATATTTATCATAGCAGTGTAAAATTGGTGTAAAGAAGTTAGTTAATAAAGTAATAATAAAAACAAAAAAATCATACTCTCCCTATGCTTCTGATTTTAAACTTTTCTAACAAATTTATGTGAAATCACTGCAAAATATTATGGCATGTGTTTATATATGCGGTAGTGGTGTATGTGCAGTACTCTTCCTTTTAAGCATTGATTTTAGGAGAATATATGGTGACATATGGAGAAACAGATGTCAAAGGACTAAGGTCTCATTCAGACTTCTATTTGTCCTTCATAAAAAAATAAAATAATTTAAATTAATGTTTTTGATCAGATTTTAATTAGTATTTGGTTAGTGTGTCACTTTTTACCACCAGTGTTTCAGCAGTAATTTTTTTGTTTGCCAAAAAAATATTGTGGCTCACCACAAATTGTACTCCAGTTCCTGCTGGAGTAAGATTTGTGGGATAATGAACATCAGCAATCATCATAAATTTGATGGGTGGTGGTCGACATGGGTCTTTAGTACTTGCCTTTTAAACTAGGACTAGAAAAAAATGATCATGTGAAAATAAAAATTATAGCTTGTAATTTTTCTTATTGTTAAACTCTCTACTATTGAACAACATTTTCCACATATGAACCAATGAAGAATAAAATATAGATCTGGTTTTGGACTTGTCTCATAAGGCAGAAATACAGATCTATATTTAGTTAAAGAATTACTGGCAAGTTCATGTCGCTGTAGAAATTATACATACTTTGGATTCTTCAGAAAAAATGTTCCAAGAGAGATCCGATGCATTTTGATGGGTGAATATGATTTTTACTGCCGGTAGACTGGAGATTTTCATAGAGCACAAATTGAAGCAGAGAACTCTGATCTGACACTGCACTGTACTTTAGGTTTTATCATTCAGCTGTTTGATGTAACTCTTTTATGTTCCTGAGCTGTTTTCTTTTGACATCAACAGGGACATTCACATATTTCATGTATGCCTGGGACAGTACGGCGATGGAATTATCCTTCACCTCTTTGCATTGGTAAGAGTCTGTACTGTCTAGTGAATTTCTCAGTATTTCATAGAAAAAAACATTCATTGTTCTTAGCTTTGAACTCATGTATCACTGCAAAAAAAGATAATTTGATCAAAGATAATGTATGTGAATAATAGCATAATTCCATTTTAGCTGAGACTAACTTGAGTGATTGACACATGTGACATCAGCATTGCAGCAAGTAAATAAAGAGTGCCAAGAATTGCTAAGTGCTTGTAAGAACAAGCTTTTTTGCATCTTACTTTAAAATTCACGACTATGTAAGGAATTTGTGTGCCAGCAAAAGTCAGAACACTCTTATTTCTATCATGATATATTTAAAATACCTTGATATTAACCCTTTCATGACATGTGATGTACATGTACATCAATAGTCGCGTAGTTGACTTTGATGCGGGCTCGCACGCCGAGCCCACATCTTTCCTCACGCATACGGCCATGTGGACGGAAAAATAAAATAGTTATGGCGCTTTGAAAAAGAAGAGGAAAAAAATAAAATTAAAGGGGCTTAAACATGGACAATGTTTAAAGTTGATAAAAAATTCAGTGAAAATAAAGTTGCTTATTATCTCCAAGTTCCCATTGCCATATTTATGGAAAAAAATAAAGTGAAAATGTAATAGGCTGTGCTTAAAAAAATGCTATATTATATCCACAAGCTAAAATTATTAAAACTAGTATTATAAAATAATGAAACATTGTAAAATTAAGCCTCAGGATTCAAAATAGTGTTGATGCTACCTACACATATCCAGCTGCTTGCTTAGAGGGTGGCTCTCATGCTCCGGGAGCTAAGTGTCAAGAAGAGAACCAAAAAGACACTCAGCATCTGCCAAGTTACTTGGATGTCAGGATAGGGCTGTGAACTGGATCTGTGCCCCAAGTAAAGTCTAGCTCCAGGATGACTTTGCTAAATTGATTTAGGTTTAGATTCATAAAAAAATTAAGAACTGATTCAAATTTATATACAGTAAATGCAAAGCCGAAAATATTGTTATCATGGACCTAACAATAAAGGGTTTATGCATTTATTATATTGAGCTATTATTGTGTTATAAAGATAAGGTTACACTTAACATTGTTTTCCTTTAACAAAATGCAAGGTATATTACACAGATATGACAAATTATTAAAAAGCTGAAAAGTATAATTAGTATTATACTCAAGATAAGAAAAATTGTTCCTTCCAATATTGCCTTTAATGTCAAAATGATTAATTATTCCTAAGCAAAAGCCATGGTTAGCTGATGCTATATTAGAATGTCCTAATGTACAACACAAAATAATTGAAAATACTCAGCATATTGGAAAGGCCGATTGTTGCTAAACTTGCTTTACCTCTGTATAAAACTAAAAGTAAAGCACGGCTAGAAATAAAATGCCGGTGAGATGCATAAAATATTTGAAGAAAAGAGTAGGAAATACATGTGATATATTGCTTTCCTTTCTTTTTCTATTAGTAAAACTATTATTAAAATTAGCATAAATACTTTTAAACACAACATCCACATTTGCTATGAAAAAAGTAAATAATGCAAATTAGCTGCTCTATTAACACACATCAATACACAGTCATTACTGTTAAAGTCCACCATACAATTGCGCTGGCTTTTTATGGTAGGCTCTGAATGCAATCTTTAAATTTGGCCAAGAAAAGAACACTAAATTATTTGTTGAATTACTTATTTCATCTTTAAATTGTGTCATTTTTTCTCTTTAAGCTAAATGTGGTGGAACATTAACAAATCTGATTGGAGTGATTTTAAGCCCTGGTTTTCCTGGAAACTACCCAAGTAACTTGGACTGCACATGGAAGATTTCATTACCAGTCGGCTATGGTTTGTATTTTCATTAATTTTTTTGCAGATTGTGTTAGGGAAAATAGTGAGACAACCATAGTTTTTTGTAAATATATGAAAGTATTATTCTTAATGTCAAACTCTTTTTAACATTTATTTATTTACCGTACTTATTTTAAATTATGTGGAATGCTTTGCATGCATAGGTTTTTAATATATAACTGTATAAAAAATAGGGGAATTATGTTGTATTATATGGTAATTCACATATATAACGGCCAAAAGTTTTCTTTGAGATTCGAGAAGAGGCCTTTAGTTCCTGAGAAACGTTAATGTCACGGTTATTACAAACCATTAGACTGCACTCACATTTTTCCACATATGTCTTTCAATGAAAATTTGCATAAATATTGCCCATTCTGTGGTTCAGTCTACTGGTTAGAAAAATTCTAAACTGTGGGAAGTGTGTCCAGAAGCATGAGGCAGTAAACAAGCTCCATTCAAGTCTTACCTTATTTAGCTTGCAATAGAAATCTGTAGCTCACTCATGGGCAAGTAAGAGTAAAAAAGACTCTTAAGCACCACCTGAAGTTTCAGTCACTCCTATCATACTTTACAATGGTAGATTTTTTTTACTAAAGAAGGTGGCAGGCATATAACAGTGGCAGACACCTCAACCATTTATGGCTGCTACCTCCATGAAAATGGAAGAACAGACTGGTAGTTCATGAAACTTCATCCAATGAATTCCAGTCAGGCTTTCATGGGCCTTCCTACTATCATGTTAACTTAACCTTCCTCTTTAGTGGTACGTCAAAGACCACCTGGTGATACAAAAATGATTGTAAAACCCTCGATTAGCAACATCTGAGATATGTTTATGTTGCAAATTGATATCCCACAAATTTTGAGTTATGACTGTTGTTCGACTTTTTCTTCTAGATTTTCCAATTCAACTGATTTGAACACGCCATAGGCAGAGCGGTGGTTGCTCATGTGACACCTTCCTATAAAACAAACTTTTAAAGCCCTCATTGCCGAGGCAACTGAGACATGTATGATAAAAAAGCAGTCATTTGCCAAAGCAGTAAATGTATTCCCCAAAGTTTGGAGCAACTGAAATACGATCATAATACAGCTAGATCACTAGTCCACAATCTCTTGTAAAGGGTTTAGTTATAAGCAATCTCAGTTGAAAACTTCCAGTGCTTATAACTTTGAAAACAAAAAGGAAAAGACAAAAAAGCAGTTCTTTAAAACTGAATGTGAAGAAGATGCTATGGGCACTCTCCAACTGATCTTTCTCATGACCCTGGGTAAACCTTCTTAACACTCCATTTGCATGGATATAGTGCACAAAGGAATACGCCAAAAAACACCTGACTGCAGACATCACAATATTATTTTTTATATAATGGCATTCATATTAAACAGCAGATCATGGTGACAGTTCATTCCTTCATCAACTTAAGTTTACAGGGAATCTGTCACCAGAAATGCGCTATCTCATCTGAGAGCAGCATAAGGGTGTGTTTCCACGATCCAGAATGCTTCTGGAATTGCTGCGCGTTTGACGCTGTGCGCTTGCGCAGCGTCAAACACGCAGCGTCCAGATTTTACAGCATAGTGGAGGGGATTTCAAGAAATCCCGTCTCCACTATGCTTAAAAACATGCAGGCGGCAGACCTGCGTTAACGGACATGCGGCCCATCTTTTTAGACCGCAGCATGTCCTATTCCCTTGCGGCGACGCTGCGTCGCCGCAAGGGATATAACACAGGCCTGTGTAGCCCTGGGGTCATTCCGGATGTGTTCCGGATGTGTTCCATGAACACATCCGGATTGACCGCGCGTTCACTAGGGGCCGGGGCTTTGGGCGGAGCGGACTTTCCGCTCCGTCCAAAGCGCTGTGGTTCCGGATCGTGGAACCATATCAAGAGACCCTGATTTAGCAATGTATCACTTAATTTATTGTATCTAGCAATTGCGATACCAAGATATCGAGATACAGAGTTTTCTCTGCTGTAGATATAACAGTGCTCAGAAAGCTGACCCCACACACAACACTGATTAGCAGCTTTCTATGTACATTGTATATTTACAGTAAGCTGCTAATCAGTTATGGAGGTGTGGATGGACCAGGAGGCACACAGACAGAAATCATGAAGTGATAATCTCCTGCTTATAAACCACTGATAGTATTGAAACAACAGCACGCTGCCTAATATACTGTAATGACACATAGCTAAAATTACTCAATATCACAAGATTCCCATACAAAAGATATATAGAGTGAAAAACTGTCATAACATATGAATAAGCAAAGAGGGGTTAACAAAAAAATTCATAGAGTATATGTAAGGGGAGCCAGGGCCATAGTAATGGCTGACAATAGTTGCTCAATCACGCCCTGGTATCCCGCCACATACACACAATGTCCCATTTTTAGCGTACCTTTCTTCCCACTTTCTATTCCATCAGAATCCTCTCGGATCTGCTGAGGATGTCCTTCGGGCAGCTTCACACAAAGAGAGACAGAGTCCAGTTCCAACTTAAAACAAATTATTTTACTTGGTTCCATTCTCAGTACGTCCAGCTCAGTCGCATTCACAACATAGTTATCATCACAGAGTACATTTTGTTCTTTCCCTGTGCTTTCCCTTACTTCTTCCAGAATGGCCCTGGGTCGCACCAGCCCATCCGGTACCGCAGCATTCCTTCTGGCCAGCCCAACTAACTTCAGGAGTTCCCCTGTCCATTTCACTCCAGACAAGAGGGCATCAGCCCACGTAGTTAGCTGCCACAGCTTTGAGCTGCCCTGCATTCAGTTCTGCTGTGACCTTAGATCCACAGGCCCTGGATGACTGGGCCTCTCACTTATCGTTGCGTGGCCAACTGCCCTACTAACTAGAATGCAGGAAATTCTCTGCCTTACCCGCAGTTAGCCCATCCTAGGTTTTAACTAGTTCCTATTCTATTCTACAATGCCACCCTCTAGTGGTTAATCCTATAGCTACACTTTCACTATATACAATATACACATAGCAGCATTGTGGGATATCATAATATTTACAAGTAGATTAGACATACATAGCAATACATTCAACATTTAACCAACATTTAACCGGGACGTGTTTAGGGCATAAGTCAGTCTCTGTAACCCCTTACATACAGTATATACTCTTAAAAATTGAATTTTATTTAGAATAATTAAAACAAATATATAGAAAAATCAGATCGTAACACAGAAGCTGCTGAGCAAAATTGCAGGGAAGCGCTGATAAATACAAGCTGCATTAACCCCTTAACCCGTGAAGATTTTTCAGTTTTGCGCTTTTGTTTTTTGCTCCCCTTCTTTCCAGAGCCATAACTTTTTTATTTTCCATCAATATGGCCATGTGAGCGCTTGTTTTTTGCGAGAAGAGTTGTACTTTTGAAAAACACCATTGGTTTTATCATGTCTTATAATAGAAAATGGGAAAAAAATTCAAAGTGCGGTGAAATTGCAAAAAAAAGTGCAATCCCACACTAGTTTTTTGTTTGGCTTTTTTACTAGGTTCACTAAATGCTAAAACTGACATACTATTCTGATTTTCCAGGTCATTGTGAGTTCTTAGACACCAAACATGTCTAGGTTCTTTTTTATCTAAGTGGTGAACAAAAATTCCAAACTTTGTTAAAAAAAAATGCGCCATATTCAGAGACCCGTAGCATCTCCATTCTTCATGATCTCAGGTTGGGTGAGGGCGTATTTTTTTGCATGCCGAGCTGAAGTTTTTAGTAATAACATTTTGGTGCAGATACGATTTTTTGATCGCCCGTTATTGCATTTTAATGCCATGTCACGGCGACCAAAAAACAGTATATCACGCTGCTGCTATGTAGGTAGATGCAAGCTCCACTAGATGGCAATAGAGTGGAGGGAGGACTGCACACAGCAAGAGCAAACCTGCAGTGCAGCAGCGAGGCTACCACCAGGTGGCAGCAGAGTTTTCAAACAAGCTGGATCTATATTAGTCTGTAGCGAAGACAAGCACAGAGTCAGAAACAAGCCAAATGGGTCAATACCAGTCAGGAGCAGATATGTCAAAGACAAGAGACAAAAACAGCAGGTCAGGGTCCAAGCCATGTCAAAACCAGGGATTCAGTACACGAAATGGGAACACAGAGTCGTGACGGGAAGAGGGTACAAAAACAGACACGGGTACAGTCAGCATAAGCAGCAGAAAAATCAGGGCAAGCAGAGTCAGCTACACACTCCTTAGACAGAAACTATAACTGACACCACCTGCAGGATGCAGCAGAGATAAATAGCAAACCTGAAACAAGACTGAGGCTGAGAAAAGTTAACCCCTGACATGACCAGACCGGAAAAGGGGAAGACAAAAATCTAAACCCAGTTTGGATCATGACACCGTAATTCTGGCGTTTTGAAGTTTTTTCTCGCTATGTCATTTAGCGATTAGATTATTCCTTTTTTTATTAGTAGATTTGGCGATTCTGAATGTGGCGACACCAAATATGTGTATGTTTCATTTTATTTTTATTGTTCTATTTTTAATGGGGCGAAAGGGGGATGATTTAAACTTTTATATTTTTTGATATTTTTAAAAACATTTGTTTTCACTTTTGGCATACTTCAATAGTCTCCATGGGAGACTAGCAGCTGCCACTACCCGATCGGCTCTGCTACATAGAGAAGATGATCAGATCGCCTCTATGTAGCAGAATTACTCACTTGCTGTGAGCGCCTACCACTGGGTGGTGCTCACAGCAAGCCGGTACTGACAACCATAGAGGTCTCCAGGAGGCCTCTGGCTGTCATACAAATGAACCGGTGACCCACAGATCACGTGACACGGGTCATCGGTGAGCTTATTTTTGGTGCATTTACCTGAAGCACTTGCTAAATGCGGCTGTCAGCGTTTGACAGTGGCATGTACCTAGATAATAGCCGCGGGTGGATTGCAATTCCACCCTCGGCTATTGCGGGCACATGTCAACTGTTCGTAACAGCTGACATTTCCGGGAAAGATGTGGGCTCACTGCAGAGCCCACATCAAAGGGAGGGAGTCAGACATCAGCGTAAATGTATGCACGATGTCGGAAAGGGGTTAAACAATTTGCACTACACAAGTAATCCAGATATTGATCCTGAAGTATTGTATCAATGTTTAATCCTGCCTAATAAGATTAAACAAGAAAGACTTTAGTATAAATAGTATACTTACATATGTGTAGAGCTGCTTGATATAGCGTCCCCACTGCCCCAATGAAGTTTTGTTTAAAACTTCATCAGGAGGTATGTTTTTGAGGAGGGTATAGGTATCATTATATAATACTGATCAGCGAATTATAATGTTCGACTAAGGAGCCATATAGGTCATATGAATGAACACAAAAAGAACATGTAATCTAATGAATAATGCATAATACTGATCAGCCAGTGATAGTGCTCGGTTAAAAGGATGTGTAGGTTATATGACTAATCGATCAGCTTCCCAAACAGCTCAATTAAAAGGTACACACCAAGAAAAATGTCATCAATTAACAGAAATTTGATAACAGCACAGCAGCAATGAGCCATGGTCCACGCATGAGATATCAGGGTCTGGGCCACATTTAGCGCTTTGAATTGAAGTTTCAAGATGTGGTGGGTAAGGGAGCGATGCAAGCCTTCTTTACTGGGAGCCCTGATACCTCATGCAACAGCTCAATTTTTTCCAAGCCACACTCAGGTGGCACAAACATCAGTTTTGTAAAATACTATTGGTTGAAAAATGTAAGGATAGTAACACAAGTAGTTGACTGATCAATTGAATCACAGTGGAACATTTTATAATGGTAAAAATGCAGTCAACCATGTGCCTTGCATGAGTTATGAGGGTCTTGGCCAGCATTTAGAGCTTTGAACTGAAGTTTCAATTAAAACAAGGAGGGTAAGGGAACAGTGTATGCCTTCTTTGGTGGGAGCCCTGATACCTCATGCAACAGCTTAAGGCCTCTTTCACACATCAGTTTTTTACAATCAGCCACAATCTGTCAAAGTTGGAAAAAATGGATCTGTCATGGTGCTGAGGTGAACTTTTGAACCTTGTGACATGCGCTTCTGGAGACAGAGAGAGAGAGATTTTATGTGCTAGGAAAAGGAAAGGAATAGAAAATATTCCGGGCATGCTCAGTATCAAAAAATGGAATACTTTGTTGGAATCCGTCTTTTGACGCACAGCGACGGATCCTGCGCCCATAGGCTACCATTATAGCCCACGACGGAAGGCACTGGATCCGTAGCTGTCCGATTTTCCGACATACCCAAAAAGCATTCCTATGTCCGTTGCCTCCGTTCCGACAAAGAATTTTTGACAGATGAAACGTGCAGCCATCCGTCACAATCCGTCGCTAATACATGTCAATGAGATAAAAAAGGATCCTGCAGCATCAATTGCAGGATCCGTTTTTTTCACAAAACGACGGATTACAACTGATGGCAAAAAACTGATGGGTGAAAGAGGCCTTAAATATTTTTTTTTTCCCAGCCACACTCAGGTGGCACAAATATCAGCTTGGTAGAGCACTAATAACTAACACTAATAACAATAATGAAGGATAGTAACAAAGATAGTTGACTAAGAGTAAGTGCAGGCCTGCTGGTCTGGGAGCCCTACTGCTACAGGCATGGCACATGAAGGAGACCCAACTTGGATTCTCCACATTTCAAAAAATTATTGTCACATACCACTAAAGTGACATTAATTTCAACAGAGTAGAAACAATATAATGGGCCTCTGACACATCTTCCACTACAGGCAACCAAACAAATGGAGACCCAACTTGGAGTCTCTACATTTCCAAAAATTATTGTCACACACCACTAAAGTGACATTAAGTTCCACAGAGTAGAAACAATATATTGGGCCTCTGATACCCCTTCCACAACAGGCAACTTTTGTACCATGGATCTACCAGAGTGGCAACCCAGTAGTCAGCAATATTTCTAACCATAAGAATATGGGCATCATATTGATGATAGTGCAGCAAGAAAGAGTTCATGTGTCATGCGCTACCATGAGGTTCAAGTCAATGATATGTTGTAGTGGGTGTTATGTTACGGTAGCTGAGGAGTGCAGGTAAAAAAGGAAATACACCAGAGCAGTTGGAATCTATGAGATTGCAGTACCCTGACTAACCACCGCAACTAGAGGCAGCCGTGGAGCGTTCCTACGTTGGTCCTAGACGCCTCGTCACAGCCTGAGAAACTAACTACACCTAAAGATAGAAATAGGAAAGCTATCTGCCCCGGAGCAGAACCCCAAAGATAATAGAAAGCCCCCAAACATGTAATGGCGGTTAGACAAGAGGAAATACTGACACAGAAAGAAAATAGTATGAGCAAACGCTGGGGCCCAAACTATCTAAATAGAAAAGGATAGGAAGGGTACTTACTGCAATCTCAGAAAACCCTGAAAAAACACCAACTCTACTAATTTCAAAATCACCTGAGATCACACGACCTCTACCACCTAAATTAGTTCTCTGGTGTAACAAAAACAAAACAGCAGCCACTGAAAAAAAACTGGAAAAAGCAAAAGTACAAAACACAGTGGCTGGACTAAACTGAGAGGGCAAAAGCCCCCGGAGGGGACCCTGAAGGCCCCCACAGAAGTGCAGGACAAAATGCAAAAATATAGCAAAAACACAAAAGAAGAAATTGTCTTATCTGATAGCAGGAGATGCAGACACGACACAGCAGGCTACAAGGGAAACTGGAAAGAAGGATTCAGACCAGAACAATTGATCACCGGCAACCCTGATGGGAAAATGACTCCCTTATATAAGACCATTGTAACACCTGATTCCCAGTCCTCACAATCCTCACTAGTACCGCTTGTAACCACCAGAGGGAGCCTCTGCTCAGAACTCATCTCAAACCCATTCACAACAAGTGGGATTAACACTCAAGCTTCCTTTCTCCATCCCCTCCCGCCATCCATGGACAACAGAGAGGGGATCATTATCCTCTTCATCTCCTGACTGTTGCGCGCCCATCACCACTTCCTCCTCCATTTGTTTGTTGGCTCCTGCAACTTCACTAACAGTTTGTCTGGTACCATGAGCCCACCTCAATTGCTGTAGTCAAGATATCTAGAGATACTGTTATCCCTTTCACTTCCTCCTCTGCTACCACCTCATCCTCTGAGACTACCACCTCCTCCTGCAGACTTTTCAAAGTGTGCTCCAACATGTAGAAGACCGGAAATAGTGATGCTGATGATATCATCATCAGCGCTAACCATCTTAGTTGCCATTTTGAAACTGTGCAGAAGGGTGCAGAGGTCATTCATCTGTGCCCACTCCACAAGTGAGATTTCCACCTCGGCCATACTGAGTTGGCCCAGGCTATGCAAAAGGACACACTGCATCAGGGCTCATCACTGCTGCCTCAGTTGCTGCAACATATGCAGAATGGAATTCCACCATGTTAGCCCATCGCAAATCAAAAGGTTAACCAGTTGGCCGAAAGACCTCTGTAAGTGATGCAAGTTAATGACCTGCAGGATGTGATCAGTGGAAGTGAGCACACAGTGACCATGCTTTCTACAGCAGCACATTCAGCCCGAGATAGTGATAAATAAATAGTTGCACCACCAGGTTGAGGACGTGAGTAATGCAAGGCACGTGTATGAAGTTGCCCCAGCATAGGGCCGCCACAGGGTTCACACCATTATCACACACTGCTTTCTCTGATTCCAGGTTCAGTGGAGACAGCCATTTCTCAAACTCGGCCTGTATAGCTGTTCACAACTCTTGAGCTGTGTAACTGCGATCTCCAAGTCATATTAATTTAAACACTGCCTGATTACAGTGAGCCCTGGCTGAGCAGTACGAAGGTGGGGGGATTCTCTGTATTATTTAAATGCGTGTCTCATTAAGGGAGAGGACACTTATGATACTGTTTGAGAAAACTTGCCACGGTGATGGAAGAAGCAGCAGATGAGGTTAAAGAGGTGGCCAGTGGTTGGTTAGTCCCGCTAGTCTGCATTTTAGGACAGTAAAATTTCCAGACTAACACATGTTGATTGTGCATGTGCTGGTTCATGCATGTAGCAGTCAAATCATTGCAATTTTGGCCTATAATTGTTAGGGTTCGAGTTCCCGCTGCTGCACAAGGGGAGTCTCGAACCAGTCCCGCTGTGGTCCCCCATTCATCTCCGACCACAGTGGAGCCAGCTCAGCAGAGACGTCGGTCCCAGCATCTTGCCCATTCCAATACTGTGCAGAGACTTGCTGCTGCCTCTCCTGGATCTGCTATTATAGCCAGTGTTGGAGCAGACATCTTTGGGACGAAGTCCTGCGTTTCCCCTTCTGAGCATGCCCAGGGTAAGATCTCTCATTGGAGATCAGGGGTCACATGCTCAGGTACTGCAGCAGCTCCTATTGGTCCGCCAGGAAGGTCCTGAAACTACATGTGTTTTGGAACAGTTTCTCATTGGTCCTTGTTTCTGGCAGGTCCTGTAGCTGTTACTATAAAAGGGTGGCATGGCTGGGCCGCCATGCGCTAATATCAATCATATGCTTTGCGCCAGTGTGGTCATGCGTGTGTGTGGTTAGGGCGGCTGAAATACGCCATTACAATACCGACTTAATCGGTGAGGAGCTTGGTATGCTAGCTGGTCAGGGTCGGTGTCCTAGATGCCCTAGATTACCGCATAACCGGTGAGGAGTTTGATTGCCGTATTCAGGGCCTGGCGTTCAGACTCCATAGATTGCGGGTGACTCCCGCGAGGACATTAGCAAATGATCACGTTCTATGTTCGCTTAGCAGTCAACTGTGTACCTGGGTGCCTGACAGGACACAGAAGTTTGTCTCAGCGGCTCTGTGACGCAACAGGGTTCGCTTTCAACGCTAGACAGTGCCCTAGCGTGTTTATTTTGCGAATCAGTGGTGTTAAGTGAGTTTGCACACATCGCCATATAGCGCTGCGGCACTCCTTCTAGCGGCTCTGTGGAATAACAGAGTTCACACATATTGCCACAGCGCGTTACAGCGTTTATTTTGGCAATTCTGCGGGACAACAGAGTTCGCTTCTTGTGCCATTTTACTAGCAGCAGGCTCCGCCTGCACGGTGGACCCCGGGCTGCGAATGCACCTCTCTACATCATATATTTGGTGCGTTCCACAGACCCTAACAATAATGACTCGTTTTTTGCAAAGTTGGCAGATAACGTGAGTTGTGTCACCCTTTGCAGTTTCAAAAAAGGTTCAGACTAGGCAACTCTTGCCACCCCTGCGAACTGCAGACTGGTGACCGGTGTTGAACACAGCCACGGTTGTGGCTGAGAATTCATTGCTTGTCATGGTTGCATCACTCCTTATCTGTGCTGGTAGCCACAATGTAATTCCCTCTTCTGCTTCTGCTCCTACTCATCTGTTTGCTTCTCAGTTTCCTCTGGGTTTGCATTCCTCCTCTGGATTCTGTGAATCTTTGGAGCAGACCTCTGATGCACATGGAATGCAATGTGTGAACAGCTCTGCAGACTGGACCATCTGTTGTTCCCCACAGCCAGTTGGTCGGTTGGGAATTTGTAATGCGGGAGGAAACAAGGTTGATTGGGATGCCATCTATGTGGAATGAGGAGTGTACTGTGTGTGATGTTAAGATGAAGGAAGATGAGGGGATGCCACTTGATGCAGCTCTTGCCATCCACTGTAACACATGCTCTTTCTGAGCCTCATCTACAAGGCGTACTACTGTGCAGCTGCCAAAGAAAGGTAGTTGAGTAGCCGATCCAGTAACAAATGTTGTCAGTTGTCTTTGGATAGGTCAAGACGGTGTTTGTTCAGTTGAGCTTTCATTAACATTAACACCTAACCCACATATACATCGAACACCAAGCCTATTCCCCCTACCATCAATACCTTGCTTTTTTCCACTCATGTTGTATGTACCCTTCCCCTCTTCTGTTTCACAAATTTAGACCCAGACCTGTCACTAAATGAATAATCAGTATTTATTTTCTTAGAGAGTGTGCCTGAACAAAGCTCTTAGACCTAATGATTTAGATTAGCAAATAGGGCCTCCTAATTCCTGACTACAACACAGTTTTAGCACAAACGATTTGGATTAGCAAATAGGGTCTCCGGGCTGAATGCAAATCTTACTCCTAATGATTTTGATTAGCAAATGGGGCCTCCTGATTCCTGATTGCAATACAGTTTTATCCCAAATGATTTGGATTAACAAATGGGGCCTCCTGACTGCAACTCAGTTTTAGCACTAATTATTTGGATTATCCAAATAGGACCTCCTGGCTGAACTCCAATATTGGGCCTATTGATTTTGATTAGAAAATGGGGCCTCCTGATTCCTCAATGCAACACTGTTTCAAACCTAATGATCTGGATTAACAAATGGGGCCTTCTGAGTGCAAACCAGTGTTAAGGGTATGCCACACTAAACAATATCGCTAACGGGATCGCTAAAAAAGTCACTATTTAGCGATCCCGTTAGCGATATTGTTCAGTGCGGCAGCTTCCAGCGACGAGCTTCCTGCTGTGATCTCGCTCGTCGCTGGAATCGCTCCGGACCCTATTTCATCGCTGGCGCTCCCGCTGGGTAAGTATCTAATCGCTGTGTGGCACATTTTCTTAGCGATTTAGCGGTACTTTTGTACCGCTAAAGTCGTTAAGAAGATCGCTAACGGCGATAGCGTCGTTAACTATATCGCTAAATGTGGCCGCATTTAGCGATATAGAAACAATCCCGCTAGCGATCTCATTAGTATGCAACGCTAACGAGATCGCTAGCGGGATAGCTTAGTGTGGCAGTACCTTTAGAACAAACTATTTGGATTAGCAAATAGGGCCTCCTATCTGAACGCCAATATTAAGCCTAACGATTTTGATTAGCAAATGGGTCTCCTGATTCCCCACTGCAACACTGTTTTAGCCTAAACAATTTGGATTAGCAAATAGGGCCTCCTGATTGCAACAGTTTTATCACAAATGATTTGGCTTAGAAAATGAGGTCTC
Organism: Oophaga sylvatica; assembly: GCA_033576555.1. Lineage (NCBI taxonomy): Eukaryota > Metazoa > Chordata > Amphibia > Anura > Dendrobatidae > Oophaga > Oophaga sylvatica. The sequence continues at coordinate 222,902,513 of JARQOD010000005.1, read as the reverse complement.
CTGATTCCTCACTGCAACAGAGTTTTAGCCCAAATGATTTGGATTAGAAAATGGGTCCTCCTGAATGCAACACAGTTTTAACATAATCTATTTAGATGTTGGAAGATTGCTAGTACTGCCAGAATTGCCATCTCTATAATACTTGACCAGAGATTAAACTTTTATTAGCATATATTATATTGTTTTATTGTATAATACTATATTAAATAGGTAATAAAAATTTTACATTAAAAAATCAGCGCTTCCCCTACAAAAAAGGTTCTAATAGGTAAAAGAAAGCTGTACTGGCTAAAGGCACAATCTGCCCCTTTACTTGTAATACTAAAAAATGCAGAAACTTGTATAGTCTTGCACTATTGCACCAATATGAATCTAGGTTTCAAAATTGCAAAACTGACCTCGAGATAAACAATCCTGCTCCACTTTGAAAATAAGCTGTATTTCTATGCAGTAAAGTTCTTGAATTCAATGATGGCAGGTGATGATCACTAGTTAGTAATAGTTGTCCAGGAGCACATATTCAGCTCACTTTTCTGTGTATAATGCCCCAGGCAAGAGAGTTTTAATGAGTTGCTGTAGTTCTTATCCCAATCTTACTTAGTGATATTGTAAGCCACAGAGTCCTACCAAATGTTAAACATATTGTACCACTATATTGCCAGCCAAACTGTCCTTATCCTCTCCTGTGCTGACCAGCTCACCAGTTAATAAAGGAATGGAGAGGCAGGAGTTTATTGGGCTGAATCTGCTCCATCTCATCTCAGCATCAATGCTGAAATGAGGGTCTGGTTCAACACAATGGTTAAAAACCAGATAGACATATTCTCACAGTTTTCAAATTGAGCATTGATATTGATTGTTAACTGATTGTTGATGTCCGCATGGTCAATCTGAAATATACATGCACCTTTTGTCATTGCAAACTTTGATTGCTATGTGAACCATTGTCATAGCAGGGAGAGTGGGGAGTCATAGGGGCATTGCAGAGTGGTTTAATATTTTCAAAAGTCATATTTTACAGAAATCTAAGGGTAAAATGTAACTGTTCATTGATCAAATAACACAGAGAGAATATACATATAACACACTACATACTGGTTTTCTAACACTGCTCTGCCAGAATCATCTATGACTCATACATTCTCCTAGATTCATGTTATTAAATTGCTACAGTTTTTAAATATATAAATAAGTAACTGTAAGTAAAAAAAAATTATAGTAATTTTATTTTTTAATTGACATAAAATAAAGGAAAGAACAGGAATACAACTGAGGTCATGTTGCTTAAGTCTCTTACCTTTACACACTTGCGCTTAGATGAAATTAAAAACACCACAAATGTACAAGTATTGCACTTCCTATTGTTTTTTTAAAGGTATTTATCCATTTGTCATAGTCACATGTAACTTTCTTTTTATTGTTTTGTAGGTGCTCACATTCAATTTGAAAATTTTTCAACTGAAGCGAATCATGACATTCTTGAAATACAAAATGGACCTTCTCACCCGGGTTCTCAAATTGGGCAATTTAGCGGTAACGAACTTACAATATCTTTGCTCAGCACAACGCATGAAGTTCTCATTCACTTTTTTAGTGATCATTCTGAGAACCGCCAAGGATTTAAGCTTGTTTATCAAGGTAAGATGCTGCAAAATATACATACAAGTATTTTGCATAATATTACAGGGGGATATTAACAATTACATTTATGATAGAAGCGATGCTAACCTTTCACATCTCGGAGTTTTTCCTAGCAAACATGAATGGCATGCCCTGTTATTATAAGGTTTTAACGTTGCTTATTATTACTAGACAATTAAAAATATTAATTAAAGTAATCTTCCAACCTGGCACTAAAAATCACCAATAAATAATAGTAATAAACTCCGGCACACGAAAAAAATCTGAAAAAGTCACTTCTTTATTAAAGCAAAATGATATCCAGGTGTATAGTAGATTCATCCGGGTGGAACAAAATAAATGGAAAATACATCCAGGTACAAGTAATAATTTATCGACGTTTCGGCATATATGTGCCTTTATCAAGAAGTACCTCTGCGTGCTGAAAGGGCATATTCCCGAGATGAAGAAATAATGGTAAGCCACCGGGATGAATCTACTATACACCTGGATATCATTTTGCTTTAATAAAGAAGTGACTTTTTCTGATTTTTTTCGTGTGCCGGAGTTTATTACTATTATATATTTGACTTTTCTCCAGAGCACCGCATACTATTACAGTGAGCACCCCCTTCTTATTCTATATACTAAAAATTACCATACATTTTGTCATGTTTGGTCAGTCTACCTGGTGCTTTCTATTTTCCTCCTGCTTTTCCCTTTACTAGGCTGAAATTCAGGGTCCACCTGCAACCAAGACGCCCATTGCAATGGCATGAGTAGAGTGCTAAGTCTGATCCATAATTTTCCTGCCTATACTGTGCTGTGGTGGTAGCTCCCTGCCAAGCCAACTCACTCCTGCACTGCACATTATAAATGGTCGGGTTCTGCAAAGCCATCCTATCTGGAAGCTCTCCTCATACAGAGCTTCCAGACAGGACAACTATGCAGTCAGTGAGCATAGCTGTGCAGGCTCTAACTATGCGCACACCTGAGAATCTCGCCATTGATAATGATTAATTTCTTACGCATGCGCTACAGCAATTCTATAGTGCAGGTGTGAAATGGCCAGGCGGGAAACTACTGCGCAGACTCTAACTATACGTGCTAACGAGAACCTAGCAAGTGATAATGATGAACTCGTTACTAACTGCACAAGCATGGCCAGGAATGACATAGTAGCAGTAACCATGGATATCTGAGTGACTGCGATATCCTGCACATGGGATGCGCAATGTGTCTAAAAAACTATAAGGAACATCTAATGGGCGGTATTATTATGATATTATTAGTATTACACATAGTACATTTCAAAATAGGATCTATGAGATAGAAATACCGCTTTAAAGAGAGCATACTTGCCAGCAGCAGATCAATATAACTATAAAACACAGTGGGCAGCCAGGCGATTTGCAACAGGCGTTGCCATGATGTGGTAGTGAAAGATAGATGGGATAGGGCTGGCAAGGAGATATCTGGCAGTGTAGGGCCAGTAATATCAGCTCTGACAGCAAAAGTATTACAGTTAGTGATGAGCGAGTATACTCGTTGCTCGGGTTTTCCCGAGCATGCTCGGGTGTCCTCCGAATATTTTTGCGTGCTAGGAGATTTAGTTTGTGTCACAGCAGCTGCATGATTTGTGACTGCTAGACAGCCTGAATACATGTGGGGATTTCCTAACAAATAGGCAATCCCGATATGTATTCAGGCTGTCTAGCAGCCACAAATCATGCAGCTGCGGCGACAAAAACTAAATCTCCGAGCACACCCAAATACTCAGAGGACACCCGAGCAGCGAGCATACTCGCTCATCACTAATTACAGCATGAATGACACGATGGACAGGAAGCAAATACCCAACAAATTGTTGCCCATCAGCATTGATGGTAATAGAACTTTGTAGATGACAGAAATCAGACAGTCAGGCAGGCAGATGGTATGGTATGGCCACTTTAATCATTGACATCAGCTGGTCCGTCTCTGTTTGCTGATGTGCATGAGTTTGGTGCAGCGTCAGTTAAAACATCTGATCCATCACATCATACATATTGTGGCTACTGTCTTGGTTATTTATAGTAATTGTATTTTTGGTGCATGCAGGGGTGTGCTGCCCATAAAAAATATGCAAACAAGAACCACTGTATGATATGCACAAACCAATATAATATTAAAATATAAAACTTTATTGATAAGCATAAGGTAATAAAACATAATTAAAAATATATGTGGGTCTCCCCCATGTCCTGTGTGAAACCAACAATAGACATATAAATTATTATAATACAAATATCAGACACTCTTATGTCCCCTGTACATCAAGAATTGCCATAAATAGCACATGACAGCACATTAAGCAGCACAGTGAGTTGAATACAAAAAAATATTTCATAAAAAAACATGGAAACTGCTTCCCGCACAAGCATATGAAAAAAGGCAAGAGTGTCAAAAGGAAAAATCTCCACACAAAACCAGCCAGAAATGGCTGCCTAATAGATGTGGTCAAAGATATATACCACCACATGTAATGTGCAGTGAATGAGCAAATGTAAAGCTCTTGTATAGGCGCTGCATAAATAACTGCAGCTAGCCAGGAGACATGAGTCCTGTAAGGGACCCATATAATGCACCAGTAATCAATCAGAAATATCTTTGGCCCAAGATATATGCCACCTCATGCAATGTGCAATCAATGAGCTAGTGTAAAGCAGTGGTATAGGAGCTGCATAAGCAACTGCAGATAGCCAGGAGACATGTGCCTTATGAGGAACCAATACAATGCACCAGTGGTCAATCCGCGATAACCTGTAGACAATTAAGGTTGATGGACATGGTCGGGGGAAAACGCCACAAGCCCCACACGTATTGCCGTATAGGATGTCGACTTCGTCAGGGGAAATCAAAAATAAAAAGTATTCACAATTTTTACAAAATTTGATAAGTTTATTAAATAAAACTACATTATATGGTTCCAAGAATTGTGGTTTGATTATGCACAACCATTTTGTCCTCTATGCCCTGATTTGTCCAGGGCCTCAATGCTGCGCAAGTTGTTATTCGTGAAAGTCACACCAGATGCAGACAAAACAAAATTTAATTTTACCAGATTACAAAGAAGGTGAAAATCATGAAATGCATTGAAAATTTGTTTCCTGGAACACAGTACATTTTGTTTTGAGACAAAGGTGGCATTTTGTGACACAATCTGGTAGGTATTTTCATAAAATAATAGCAGTTAGGTATCATCCATTGAGCCTGAGTGCACAAGATTCTATCGCTGGCCGCTCACAGGCAGCATGTGTCCCCGGCTGCTGCCGGCTCTTGCTTCCACTGACGTCCCGACAAGTGCTGGCAGCAGCAGAGGGTCCTCTTCTTCCTTCCGCTCTGGCTGCCAGGCTGTTGGCGGGGTTATCCCCCCGCGTCACACCCGGAATCCACCGCGAGCCCATTCATTAAGAAAGCGTACGGTGGATGCTGGATGTGATGCGGGTAACCCCACCCACAACCCAGCAGCCACCTCAGGACCCAGCGCTGAGTCATGCCTCACTTGTCATGACATCAGCGCTGGGTCACGTGCTCTCTGTAAGTGGCCACGGATAGCGCCGCTCACAGGCAGAGTAGGCAACATGAGGTATTTACAAAATTCATTAGGGGCCCCAGGGGGATACATCGGGGGTTAATTTAATGCCCTTTAAGTAATAAGAAGACTAGAATGCCTACTTATAGGTACATGAAACAGAAACTACTTCTTTACAATTTTGTAGAGCCTCACTTATTTAGATTGATTTCACAGTGACATTTGAAGCTCTATGAATAGTTGTTCTCTTTTATGCACATCAAATTACATTTTGTAACCTTTCACATACAATAAAGAATTCAGCTTCCTCTACAGGTACAATGTTCATGCATGCCTCTTGTGTATTTTTTTTTTTACAAATGCAGCTTGAACAGTTAGCAGATAACAGGCAGCACATTTCTAACCACTCAAACTACTGAGTATAGAAGTGCATTTTTCAAATTTAAATAATTGAATAGGAACAAGAAAGGGTTAATAATACAATTTAATGCCTTAATAATCTAATCCTAATCACTTCATTTTATCTCATATATTCAGCATTTTGTTTTTATACATTGTGTTAAATAAGTAAATTAATGTAATTATGTGTTTTCACTTTTTGCCCTTCTTGACTATTTAATCAGCTGTCGCATTATCAATTTGTCATCTTTGCAAAAAAAAATCTATTTAATTCATATGGGAAGGACAAGAACATTTTGTGCTTTAGCAATAGCTGAAAACATGCTGTTTTATGAGGCTTCCTGTTTTTATGGCTCATGCTTCACAAATTCATGTGGCTGCTTTGAGGATATTTATATTTTACTAGTTTTTTAAATCTAACATCGCTAATCACAGTCGACAGTAATCTAATATAAATAGTTATCTTTTAAATGTACATTTGATTTACCATCCACCATAATTTGCAGAAGATACTGTACTTTTGAAGACCTCATATGATGATATATTTTGTTATTTTCATGCAGAGGAGAACATTTATTTGAAATTCATTATTGAGTTATATCAAAAAAGCTTTCATGGTCATCTGCTATCAGGGTTCCCTGTAGATTTTCAATATGTTTATTTATTTATTTTATTTTCACTTATTTTTAAATGTAACTTTTTTCTTCAATGATGCACAAAGTAGATTGAAACTGACTATTTTTGTGTTTAATTTTTATTTTTTATTAAACCAATGCTCTGAAGTAAAACACCCAGTATAAAGGAATTCAATATCAAATATGAGAAATCCATGTACTAGGTAAAGTAGATAAGCTAAGAAATCTGAGCAAATTATTAGCATCCAAGAGAGCAGATTTAAGATTACATTTTGGATTCTATTGTAATGAACCATAAACTGGTGTAATTACTATTCTGTGGCTGGATGATCAAATATTTAGGTAACTTTGCAGAATTGTGATTTAATTGTGGATCATTCTTACTGCCATCTGATGTTTATACACTTAAAAAAAGTCTCCAGTTTAAATATTGAACTGAAGACAAAGAAAATATTTCCTGGTTCCTCTAATACAATTTTGGGTGAAATATATAGTGGACGGTTTAGGACCCTTTACTTAAACGGAATCTGTCACCAGATTTTTGCCACCTAATCTGACTTCATCATATTATAGAGAATGAGACCCTGATTCCAGTGATGCATCACTTACTGGGCTGTTTGCTACAGGACGGGCAAAAATCTCTGTTTATCAGCCGGAGTTTATCATTAAAGGACTAGTAGACCTTCTGCCATGTAGTCCTCCATATTCATGAGCTGTGTATAATGCCGCTCCCAAACCTGATTGGCAACTTTCTGCCTATGCACAATGTACATAGAAATCGGTCAATCAGTGGTGTGAGAGGGATTATAGAAAGTTCATCATTTAGAGGCCTGGTAGATCTGCTGCAGTTAAAACTATAATATTATCAAAACTACAGGAAGCAGCCAAGTAAGTGATACATAGCTGGAATCAGGGTATTTGCCCCTACATATTGCAGCTCTCAGATGGGGTACAAAAACCTGTGACAGATTCCATTTTAAGTAGTCAAGCTGGTTATTTGACACAATGCTTCCAATAAATTTTTGCAGCAGTGCCATTTTGAAACAATACCATTAATTCATACTTTTGTTCACTTTAAAAAGTAAAGTCCATATTTTCAAAATAGCTGTTATGTTTCGGTAGCTGAGGAGAAACTGCAAAAAATAGCCAAAGTAGCAATACACCAGAGAGGCTGGAAACTATTGGATTGCAGCAACCTAAACTAACCGCAACACTAGAAGTAGCCGTGGAGCGTACCTACGGTGATCCTAGACGCCTCGTTACAGCCGGAGAGATAGCTACACCTAAAGGCAGAAAGATGAATGCTATCTGCCCCGGAGCAGAATCCTCAAAAAAATAGGAAGCCCCCAAACATGTAATGGCAGTTAGACAAGAAGAAAACAAGGACACAGACAGAAAATAGAATGAGCAAATGCTGGGGCCCAATCTGTCTAGATAGAAAAGTATAGGAAAGAATTCTGACTGCAACCCAAAAAAACCCTGACAAAAATACCAACACTTCTGATTAACAAAAAACCTGAGATCACACCATCTCTACCACCTAAATCAGATCTCTGGTGTAACACACAGCAACACAGCAAATAAAAAGTGACAAAGGAACAAAGCAAAAATGCAAACACACAATGAGCACAACTGCAGCGCAAGACCCCAAAAGGGGACCAGGCTGCAGTCCACCGCAAGCAGCAAAGCAGCAGTGAAAATCCAACAGAGGAAAAAAAAGCAAAACACTTATCTGAATGAGAGCAGGAAAGCAAGATGTGCTCCAAGCAAGAGCAGGAGGAACAATTGATTGCCGGCAAGGCTGCTGGGAACTCAGGTCACTTATATCATACCATTCAAAGCCAGCTGAAAGCCATTCAGTAATTAGTTCATTAACCTCAGCAATCACCGGAGGGAGCCCCAGCTCTGAAGTCGCCTCCAAGGAATTCACAAAAGTGCCCCCACTTGAGGAGGGTTCACCGAACCCTCACCTACGCAACCAGGCCGATCAGGATGAGCTCGATAATAGGCACGGATAAGTCTCCCAGCATGGATGTTCGAAGCAAACACCCAAGAATTGTCCTCCTGACCATAACCTCTCCACTTAACAAAATACTGGAGTTTCCGTCTAGCAAAACGAGAATCCAATATCTTCTCAACCACATACTCCAAATTGCCCTCAACCAAAACAGGATCAGGAGGCGTAGCCATAGGAACCACTGGCTCGATAAACCTCTTCAATAAGGACTTGTAGAACATGGTCTGGTTTGTTCTCTCGGTTTGTCCATTGGTCTGAGGGTGAAATGCAGAGGAGAAAGATAACTGAACACCAAGTTTAGAACAAAGTGTCTGCCAAAATCTGGAAACAAACTGGACTCCTCTGTCAGACACAATATTCTCAGGAATGTCATGTAACCGAACCATATGCTGAAAGAACAAAGGCACCAATTCGCAGGAGGTAGTCAACTTAGGTAATGGCACCAGATGTATCATCTTGGAAAACCTATCACAGATTACCCAGATAACGGTCATTCTCTGAGAGACAGGAAGTTCGGAAATAAAATCCATATAAATATGGGTCCATGGCCTCTTGGGTGTTATGTTTCGGTAGCTGAGGAGTGCAGGTGAAAAAGGCAATACACCAGAGCAGTTGGAATCTATGAGATTGCAGTACCCTGACTAACCACCACAACTAGAGGCAGCCGTGGAGCGTTCCTACGTTGGTCCTAGACGCCTCGTCACAGCCTGAGAAACTAACTACACCTAAAGATGGAAAGAGGAAAGCTATCTGCCCCGGAGCAGATCCCCAAAGAACATAGAAAGCCCCCAAACATGTAATGGCAGTTAGACAAGAAGAAATACTGACACAGACAGAAAATAGTATGAGCAAACGTTGGGGCCCAAACTACCTAAATAGAAAAGGATAGGAAGGGCACTTATTGCAATCCCAAAAAAACCTGAAAAGCACCAACTCTACTAATTTCAAAAACACCTGAGATCACACGACCTCTACCACCTAAATTAGTTCTCTGGTGTAACAAAATCAAAACAGCAGCCACTGAAAAAACTGGAAAAAGCAAATGTACAAACATCAGTGGCTGAACTAAACTGAGAGGGCAAAAGCCCCCGGAGGGGACCCAGAAGGCCCCCACAGAAGTGCAGGACAAAATGCAAAAATCAAGCACAAAAACAAAAAGAAGAAAATGTCTTATCTGTTAGCAGGAGATGCAGACACGACACAGCAGGCTACAAAGGAAACAGGAATCAAGGATTGAGACCAGAGCAATTGATCACCGGCAACCCTGATGGGAAGGCGACTCCCTTATATAAGACCAGTCAGTAACACCTGATTCCCAATCCTCACAATCTTCACTGGACAGTCCAGTACCGCTTGTAACCACCAGAGGGAGCCTTTGCTCAGAACTCATTTCAAGTCCATTCACAACAGTACCCCCCCCCTTGAGGAGGGGTCACCGAACCCTCACTTGAGCAACCAGGTCGGTCAGGATGAGTTCTATGATACGCACGGATGAGTCTCCTAGCATGGATGTCCGAAGCAAACACCCAAGAATTGTCTTCCTGACCATAACCTCTCCACTTAACCAAATACTGGAGTTTCCGTCTAGAAAAACGAGAATTCAATATTTTCTCAACCACAAACTCCATATTGCCCTCAACCAGAACAGGGTCAGGAGGCAAAGCAGTAGGAACCACTGGCTCAACAAACCTCTTCAACAAGGACTTGTGGAACACGTTATGGATCTTAAATGTCCCTGGAAGAAGCAAACGAAAAGAAACAGGATTAAGAATCTCCATGATCTTATCAGGTCCAATGAACCTAGGCTTAAATTTAGGAGATGCCACTCTCATAGGAATATTTTTTGAGGACAACTAGACCAAGTCCCCCACTTTAAACCGAGGACCATCAGTCCTATGCCGGTTAGCAAACCGCTGGGCCCTCTCCTGAGAGAGGGACAACCTCTCCACTACCTGGTCCCAAATCTGTTGCATACGCTCCACAACAGAGTCAACACCTGGACAGACAGAAGCCTCCATCTGTCCTGAAGAAAATCGAGGGTGAAACCCAGAATTACAGAAAAATGGAGACATCAAAGTGGCAGAGCTAGCCCTATTATTAAGAGCAAACTCAGCCAAAGGCAAAAAAGAGACCCAGTCATCCTGATCAGCAGACACAAAGCATCTTAGATAAGTCTCCAATGTCTGGTTTGTTCTCTCAGTTTGACCATTGGTCTGAGGATGAAACGCCGAGGAGAAAGACAATTGAACACCAAGTTTAGAACAAAAGGTCCTCCAAAATCTTGAAACAAACTGGACTCCTCTGTCAGACACAATGTTCTCAGGAATGCCGTGTAAACGAACCACGTGCTGAAGGAACAAAGGCACCAATTCAGAGGAGGAAGGCAACTTAGGTAATGGCACAAGATGTATCATCTTGGAAAACCTATCACAAATCACCCAGATAACGGTCATTCTCTGAGAAACAGGGAGGTCGTAAATGAAATCCATAGAGATATGGGTCCATGGTCTCTTGGGCACAGGCAATGGCATCAACAAACCACTAGAGCGAGAGCAAGGCTTGGAGCGAGAGCAAGTCCCGCAGGACTGCACAAATTCCCTGACATCACGAGACAAGGTAGGCCACCAAAAGGACCGACTAACCAAGTCTCTGGTACCAAAAATTCCGGGATGACCGGCCAACACGGAACAATGAATCTCAGACATCACACACTTTTTCCACTGGTCCGGGACAAACAATTTCCCAACAGGGCAGCGCTCGGGCCTATCCTCCTGACACCCCTCCAGAGCCAGTCTCAAATTGGGCGAGATGGCGGAAAGAACTACACCTTCTTTCAAAATAACAGAAGGATCAGATAACTCAGGAGAGTCCGCAAGGAAACTCCTCGAGAGGGCATCCGCCTTAACATTCTTAGTGCCAGGAAGAAAGGAAACCACAAAATTAAAACGTGTGAAAAACAAGGCCCACCTGGCCTGTCTAGGAATAAGTCGCTTGGCAGATTCCAGATAAACCAGATTCTTATGGTCCGTAAGGACCACCACCTGATGTTTGGCTCCCTCCAGCCAATGTCTCCACTCTTCAAAAGCCCACTTCATGGCCAATAACTCCCGATTACCCACGTCATAATTACGTTCAGTAGGAGAAAATTTTCGAGAGAAAAAGGCACAAGGGTTACTTTTAGAGGTCTCTGGATCTCTTTGGGACAAAACGGCACCTGCCCCAATTTCAGAGGCATCAACCTCCACCTGAAATGGCAGAGAAACATCAGGCTGCCGTAGAACAGTAGCAGAAGTGAATCTCTTCTTAAGTTCCTGAAATGCAGAGACTGCCTCAGGAGGCCAATTCACCACATCAGAACCCTTTTTGGTCAAATCAGTTAATGGTTTAACAATAACCGAGAAATTACCAATAAATTTACGATAAAAATTGGCAAAACCCAAAAATCTTTGAAGAGCCTTTAATGAAGTAGGTTGGACCCAATCACAGATGGCCTGAACCTTGACCGGGTCCATTTCAATAACAGATGGGGACAAAATGAATCCCAAAAATGAGATCCTCTGTATGCCAAAAAGACACTTTGATCCCTTCACATACAGAGCATTCTCTCTCAAGACTCTACACTAATAGTTCTCTGTGTAACAAAATAACAGCACACTGAAAAACTGAAAGCAATGTCAAACATCAGTGCTGAACAAACTGAAGGCAAAGCCCGAGGACCCAGAAGGCCCCCACAGAAGTCAGGACAAAATGCAAAAATCAGCACAAAAAACAAGAAAATGTCTATCTGTAGCAGAGATGAGACAGACACAGCAGCACAAGGAAACGAATCACGGTGAGACCAAACATTGATCACGGCAACCTGATGGGAATGCCTCCTTATATAAGACCAGTCGTAATCACCTATTCCAATCCTCACAATCTTCATGGACAGTCGAGTATCCGCTGTAACCACCAGAGGGAGCCTTGCTCAAACTCATTTCAGTCATTCACAACACTTGGGTACAGGTAATGCATTAACAAACACTAGAACGAGGCAGTTGAACAAGCAATCCACAACTGCACAAAGTCCCTGATACACAAAGTAGGCCACCAAAGGAGCGACACCAATCCTGGTACCAAAAAAATACGGATGACCACCAACGCGGAACAATGAATCTCAGACTATCACACTCTTTTCCATGGTCTGGGACAAACATTCCCAACAGGGCATGCTCAGGTATCCCTGACACCCCTCCAGACAGTCTCAAATTGGCGAGATGGCGAAGTCTACACCCTTTCAAAATAACAGCAGGATCACATAACTCCAAGAACCGCAAATAAGCTCCTGAGAGGGCACGCCCTAACATTCTTAGTGCCCGAAAAAAAACCACAAAATTAAAACTGTGAAAAACAAGGCCCACCTGGCCTCCTAGATTAGTCGCTTGGGCGACGTCAAGATAAACCAAGTTCTTATGGTCCGTAGTGACACCACCGATTTGGCTCCTCCAGCCAATGTCTCACTCTTCAAAGCACTTCATGCCATAACTCCCGATACCACGTCATATTACGTTCAGTTGAGAAATTCCAAGAGAAACAGCACAAGGTTACTCTTAGAGGTCTCTGATCACTTGGACCAAAAACGGCACCTGCCCAATTTCAGAGGCATCAACCTCATCTGAACGGCAGAGAAACAGCAGGCTGCATAGAACAGGAGAGAAATCATGAATCATAGAATAGTAGAGTGAAGGACCTCTGGGCCATCAGGCCAACCCCTGCTCAAAGCAGATTCTCTAAAATCATCCACAGTAATGTCTGTCCAGCCATCTCTGAAGACTTCCATTGAAGGAGAACTCACCACCTCTCATGGCAGCCTGTTCCACTCATTGATCACCCTAACTGTCAAAAAGTTTTTTCTAATATCTAATCTCTGTCTCCTCCCATTCAGTTTCATCCCATTGCTTCTAGTCTTTCCTTGTGCAAAGAAGAATAAAGATGATCCTTCTACAATGTGACAGCCCTTGAGATATTTGTTGACAGCTATTAAGTCTCCTCTCAATCTTCTTTTTTGCAAGCTAAACATTCCCAAATCCTGCAACCGTTCCTCATAGGACATAGTTTGCAGACCGGTCAGCATTCTGGTGGCTCTTCTCTGAACTTGCTCCAGTTTGTTGATGTCTTTTTTAAAATGTGGTGCCCAAAACTGGACACAGTATTCCAGATGAGGTCTGACCAAAGAGGAGTAGAGTGCAATAATGACCTCACGTGATCTAGACTGTATGCTTCTGTTGATACATCCTAGAATTGCATTTGCCTTTTTTGCTGCTGCATCACACTGTTGACTCATGTTCAGTCTGTGATCAATTAGTATACCCAAGTCTTTTTCACATGTGCTGTTACTTAGCCCTATTCCTCCCATTTTGTATATGCTTTTTTCATTTTTATTGCCCAGATGTAGTACTTTGCATTTTTCCCTGTTAAAATCCATTCTGTTAGTTGCTGCCCACTGCTCCAGTTTATTTATATCTTTTTGAATCCTCTCTCTCTCTTCTCTAGTATTAGCTACCCATCCTAGCTTTGTGTCATCATCAAATTTCATCAGTTTACCCTCAATTCCTTCATCTAATTCATTGATAAAGATGTTGAACAATACAGGGCCCAAAACAGAGCCTTGTGGTACCCCACTTGATACATTCTTCCAAATGGATGTGCAGCCATTTACGACCACTCTTTGGGTCCGATCACTAAGCCAGTTATGAATCCACCTAACAGTTGCCTTGTCCATTCCATACTTAGTCATTTTTTCAATAAGGATTGTGTGAGATACTTTGTCAAATGCTTTGCTGAAGTCAAGATATACTATATCTACAGCATTTCCCTGATCCACCCAGTCAGTGATTCTGTCATAGAAGGAAATTAAGTTAGTCTGACATGACTTATTAGTTACAAACCCATGCTGACTCTGTTTAATCACTTCATTCTTATCCAGATACTTGCATACATGTTCTTTAATAATTTGTTCAAAGATCTTTCCTGGTATAGAAGTCAGACTCACCGGCCTGTAGTTCCCTGGGTCCACCTTCTTCCCCTTTTTGAAGATAGGAACAACATTTGCTCTTCTCCAGTCTTCTGGGACTTCTCATGTTCTCCAAGAATTTTCAAAGATTATGGACAGTGGTTCAAGAATTTCTTCTGCTATATCCTTCAGTACTCTGCTTAAGTTACTGAAACGCAGAAACTGCCTCAGGAGGCCAATTCACCACATCGGAACCCTTTTTGGTCAAATCAGTCAATGGTTTAACAATACCGGAGAAATTACCAATAAATTTGCGATAAAAATTGGCAAAACCAAAAAATCTCTGAAGAGCCTTCAATGAAGTAGGTTGAACCCAATCACAGATGGCGTGAACCTTGACCGGGTCCATTTCAATAACAAACGGAGACAAAATGAATCCCAGAAATGAGACCTTCTGTACGCCAAAAAGACACTTTGATCCCTTCACATACAGTGCATTCTCTCTCAAAATCTGGAACACAGTCCGAACTTGTTTCACATGAGAGTCCCAGTCGTTGGAAAAAATCAAGATATCATCCAAATAAACAATCAGAAATTTATCCACAAAATCCCTGAAAATATCATTCATGAAGGATTGGAAGATGGAAGGGGCATTAGTAAGCCCAAAAGGCATCACTAGGTACTCAAAATGCCCCTCTGGGGTATTAAACGCTGTCTTCCATTCATCCCCGTGCTTAATGCGAATAAGGTTATACGCCCCCCTGAGGTCAAGCTTGGTAAACCAACTAGCACTTTTCACTCTGGAAAATAGGTCAGAAATCAAAGGTAACGGATATTGATATTTAACAGTGATCTCATTCAGGAGGCGATAATCAATACACGGCCTCAATGAACAATCCTTTTTGGCCACAAAGAAAAAACCGGCGCCCAAGGATGAGGAGGATGGTCTGATATGACCCTTCTCCAATGACTCCTTGATATAAGATCGCATAGCATCGTGTTCAGGTACAGATAAATTAAAAAGGTGACCTTTAGGAAATTTACCACCAGGCACTAACTCAATAGCGCAATCATAGCTCATGTGAGGAGTAGAGTTGAGCGATACTTTCCGATATGCTAAAGTATCGGAATCGGAATGGTATCGCCGATATCACTAAAATATCGGCGATACCCGATACCGATACCGGAAGTCCCATGTAAGTCTATGGGAACAAAATATCGCAACTAAAAAAACCCCATTCTTTCCTTGTAAACACTAAATATACACACATAGAATACATATATATATATATACATGTCATTGTGACATATATATATACATATATGTATAGTTTATACACTTCTACATAGTAAAATATCCTTTGATTCAATTGCCGGGTAAAGCCGGCTTCAGTGAAAAGACAGAAGCACCCGACATGAAATGACACTTGGTGTACATAGGGTTAAACATTTCTTTTCATGTCCTTTGCTATCTAATTTGCACAAACAATTAAATCAGACTATGTGTGCAAAATTTCACACCTCTAGGGGTTAATTAAAGGTGTAAATTCGTTGTAAAAAAAACGGACTTTTTTGCTACGAATTTACACCTTTAATTAACCCCTAGAGGTGTGAAATTTTGCACACATAGTCTGATTTAATTGTTTGTGCAAATTAGATAGCAAAGGACATGAAAAGACATGGTTAACCCTATGTACACCAAGTGTCATTTCATGTCGGGTCACCCGACATGAAATGACACTTGGTGTACATAGGGTTAAACATTTTTTTCATGTCCTTTGCTATCTAATTTGCACAAACAATTAAATCAGACTATGTGTGCAAAATTTCACACCTCTAGGGTTAATTAAAGGTGTAAATTCGTTGTAAAAAAAACGGACTTTTTTGCTACGAATTTACACCTTTAATTAACCCCTAGAGGTGTGAAATTTTGCACACATAGTCTGATTTAATTGTTTGTGCAAATTAGATAGCAAAGGACATGAAAAGACATGGTTAACCCTATGTACACCAAGTGTCATTTCATGTCGGGTTCTGCATTTTCACAAAAGCCGCAATTGAATTAGCGGCTATTATACTATGTAGAAGTGTATGAACTACAAATATAAATATATATATATGTGTCACAAATTCAATGACATGTATATATATATATGAGGTGTAAAATTGCTGAAAAAAAATGCGTGGGCTCCCGCCCTATTTTCGCAACCAGACAGACAAAGCCAGTGAGTGGGGGCAGATAATAATAGCCCAGAGAGGGACCATTATTTTTGCCCCCCCCCGGCTACTAACATCTGCCCCCAGACACCCCAGGAAAGACAAATCTATAATTAGATTCGCCCTTTCTGGCACTTTGCCCGTCTATTCCCATTGCCCTGTAGCGGTGGCGAATGGGTTAATATGGGGTTAAAGCCACCTTGCTATTGAAAGGTGACCTTAAGCCAGGTTAATAATTGAGAGCTGTCAATTAGACAACTATCAATTATTAATCCTATTGCATGAAATAAAAATAAAACACACACACTTTAATTAAAAATCATTTTAATGAAATAAAGACACATGTTTTTGACCATCTTTTATTTTACTGCAAAAACCATTTCCTGTAATAAAAATAAAATAAAAAAGCAAAATTATTCTTACCTATCCCATGCACAGTCAGGTCCCACGGTGTAATCCTTCAGAAAGGGTTAATGTTTACTGCAGGGACCGCAGCTAATGCTGCAGCCTCACAGTAAACCCCAAATGAATGAGTTCCTCTCCTGCCTGACAGGAGAGTAAAGGCTGGGTGTCACATAACGATACACCAGCGATCCCGACAACGATATGCACTTGTCAGGATCGCTGGTGTATCGCTACATGATCGCTGCTGAGCTGCCAAACAGGCAGCTCAGGCAGCGATCTGGGACAGCGACACTGCGGGTAACATCGCTTAAGGGCCCGTCTCACATAGCGATATCGCTACCGAGATCGCTGCTGAGTCACTAGTTTTGTGACGCAGCAGCGAGCTCACCAGCGATATCGCTGTGTGTGACATTCAGCGACGATCAGCCCCCCTGCCGGGTATCGCTGATCGTCGCAGAAATGTCAGGACCTTTTTTTGATCGCTGGTTTCCCTCTGACAGGCACGCATCGCTGCGTGTGACAGGCGGGAAACCAGCGATCAAAGGTCCTGACATTTCAGCGACGATCAGCGATACCCGGCAGGGGGGCTGATCGTCGCTGAATGTCACACACAGCGATATCGCTGGTGAGCTCGCTGCTGCGTCACAAAACTAGTGACTCAGCAGCGATCTCGGTAGCGATATCGCTATGTGAGACGGGCCCTTAAGTGGAAAGCTTAATTGATTGCTTTCCACTTTCACTTCAGGTCAGCCAGGGACACAATCAGTGACGTCAGAGGGAACTGATTAACAAAAATAGGGGTTCCCTTCGAAAAAAAAATGGCGTGGGGTCCCCCCTATTTTTGTTAACCAGCCAGATGAAGCAGACTGCTGAGGCCTGGATTTTCAGGCTGTTAAGGAGCCAAGATCCATGGACCTTGCCAGCCTGATAATACCAGGCCACAGCAGTCTGCATATCTTGGCTGATTAACAAAAATAGGGGATCCCCTCGAAAAAAATTGGCGTGGGTCCCCCTATTTTTGTTAACCAGCCAGATGAAGCAGACCGCTGAGGCCTGGATTTTCAGGCTGTTAAGGAGCCAAGATCCATGGACCTTGCCAGCCTGATAATACCAGGCCACAGCAGTCTGCATATCTTGGCTGATTAACAAAAATAGGGGATCCCCTCGAAAAAAATTGGCGTGGGGTCCCCCCTATTTTTGTTAACCAGCCAGATGAAGCAGACCGCTGAGGCCTGGATTTTCAGGCTGTTAAGGAGCCAAGATCCATGGACCTTGCCAGCCTGATAATACCAGGCCACAGCAGTCTGCATATCTTGGCTGATTAACAAAAATAGGGGATCCCCTCGAAAAAAATTAGCGTGGGGTCCCCCCTATTTTTGTTAACCAGCCAGATGAAGCAGACCGCTGAGGCCTGGTTTTTCAGGCTGGTAAGGATCCAATATCCATGGACCTTGCAAGCCTGATAATACCAGGCCACAGCAGTCTGCTTAGCTTGGCTGGTTAACAAAAATAGGGGATCCCCACGAAAAAAAAACGGCGTGGGGATCCCCCCTATTTTTGTTAACCAGCCAAGTAAAATGCAGACTGCTGCGGCCTGGTATTAAAAGACTGTCAAGGCCCATGGATTTTGGCCCTCAACAGCCTGATAATACCAGGCTACAGCAGCCCCACATTTGGCGCATCAAAAGATGTGCCAATTGTGGCACTTTACCCGGCTCTTCCCACTTGCCCTGTAGCGGTGGCAAGCGGGGTAATAAGGGGTTATTGTCACCGTTGATTGCACGGTGACAATAAGCCCGGTTAATAATGGAGAGGTGTCAATAAGACACCGATCCATTATTAATCCCAAAGTTATTAAATGTGTAAAAAAAAGACAAAGCAAGAAAAAAGTATTTTAATGAAATAAAAGAGACAACACAGTTTTCATTTCTTTTATTATACACTCATTCCTGCGACGCCATCGATCTCCTGTAAAAAAAGAAAAAAAACAAACCAACAGTATACCACCTGTCCGACGCAGTCCATAGTAACGATTGTCCCACGACGATCCAACTCTGCTACATCGCAATGACAGGCAGAGCCTGTCATTGCAACGCAGCACAGCTGATTACCTGCTTCCCCGGCGGTGACGTCATCGGACTGACTGCTTTACGGCCGGGATTACCCAGCAGTCACTGCAGTTATCGCGAGATACTGCATGTGACCGCCGGGGAGAAGAGGATGGCGGCCATGAAGCAGTCCAGGACGTGACCGCCGGAGATCTTCTGCCAGGTAAGTGCCGCTGACTCCTGACAGACCCGACCGACGGACACTGACAGTGACAGTGACATCCCGATTCCGGTATCCGATAAGACGAAAATATCGGAACTCGGAATCGGAATTCCGATACAGCTAATATCGGCCGATACCCGATATTTGCAGTATCGGAATGCTCAACACTAGTGAGGAGGTAAGGATGCAGATTTACTTTCACTAAACACATCAGAAAAATCAGTCAAAAAGTCAGGAACATCCTGAGACAGGGGAGAGGCAGAAAAAACAGGAGTGTCAGTATTAACACATTGGCAACCCCAACTGGTCACAGACACAGATTTCCAATCAAAAACAGGATTATGAGTCTGTAACCAAGGGAAACCCAGTACAATAATATCATGCAGATTATGCAACACCAGAAATTTGCAACTCTCCTGATGATCTGGTTCAACCCACATTATCACTTGAGTAGAACACTGGGGTTTATTCTCCGCCAAAGGGGTAGAATCAATGCCCAAAAAAGGAATAGACTTCCGCAGGGGTATCATGGGAATCCCACAACTTTTGGCAAAGTCAAAATCCATCAGGTTAATAGCTGCTCCTGAATCAACAAAAGCCTGAGCCGAAAATGTGGACAGGGAGCAAATCAGGGTAACAGTCAACAGAAATTTAGTCTGAACACTACCAAAGACAACTGAGCGCGCAAAACGTATTCCCCGCTTAGGGCAGACGGAAATAGCATGGGAAGCGTCACCACAGTAGAAACATAACCCATTGCACTTGCGAAACTCATGACGCTGAGCACCAGAAGTCACTCCATCACACTGCATGGGCTCAGGAGCTGGCTCACAAGGCAATACTATCTCACACATACCTCTGCGCTCCAGCAAACGTCTGTCAATTTGAATAGCCAAAGACATAGAATCATTGAGACCAGAGGGAACAGGGAATCCCACCATAACGTCCTTTACATTTTCTGACATTTGGTCAGGACTGCCCACTTTCGGAATTTCTGACAGTACAACTCAGCGTCTTCAAGACCCTGATTTAATACCAACAAGGTTTTTTCCGCTTGATCAGTGACATTAGGTTCATCGTACAATAACCCCAGAGCCAGAAAAAATGCATCAACATCATTCAAAACAGGATCCCCAGGTGTCAGGGAAAAAGCCCAATCCTGAGGGTCGCCGTGAAGCAGAGAGATGACAATTTCAACCTGCTGTGCTGCGTTCCCTGAGGACTTAGGCTTTAAGGCAAAAAACAACTTACAGTTATTTTTGAAATTCAGAAATTTAAACCGATCCCCCAAAAATATATTTGGCATGGGGATCCTAGGTTCCACAACTGGCAACCTAGCATGATAGGTAGCAATACTCTGAACCTCAGTGGCAAGCTGCTCCACACGGCCAGACAACTGTGCAAACTCTATTGAGAGAAAAAAAAAATTCCTCCTCAGCACCAAGAGAAATAGAGGGAAAAAAAATGTAACAAACTTTTTCCTCTTTACTATTTTTCCCTTCTGGGAGTACCATATAATTTTCAGTCGGGCCGGTAATACTGTTATGTTTCGGTAGCTGAGGAGAAACTGCAAAAAATAGCCAAAGTAGCAATACACCAGAGAGGCTGGAAACTATTGGATTGCAGTAACCTAAACTAACCGCCACACTAGAAGTAGCCATGGAGCGTACCTACGGTGATCCTAGACGCCTCGTCACAGTCGGAGGGATAGCTACACCTGTTATGTTACGGTAGCTGAGGAGTGCAGGTAAAAAAGGAAATACACCAGAGCAGTTGGAATCTATGAGATTGCAGTACCCTGACTAACCACCGCAACTAGAGGCAGCCGTGGAGCGTTCCTACGTTGGTCCTAGACGCCTCGTCACAGCCTGAGAAACTAACTACACCTAATGATAGAAATAGGAAAGCTATCTGCCCCGGAGCAGAACCCCAAAGATAATAGAAAGCCCCCAAACATGTAATGGCGGTTAGACAAGAGGAAATACTGACACAGAAAGAAAATAATATGAGCAAACGCTGGGGCCCAAACTATCTAAATAGAAAAGGAAGGAAGGGTACTTACTGCAATCTCAGAAAACCCTGAAAAACACCAACTCTACTAATTTCAAAATCACCTGAGATCACACGACCTCTACCACCTAAATTAGCTCTCTGGTGTAACAAAAATCAAAACAGCAGCCACTGAAAAAACTGGAAAAAGCAAAAGTATAAAACACAGTGGCTGAACTAAACTGAGAGGGCAGAAGCCCCCGGAGGGACCCTGAAGGCCCCCACAGAAGTGCAGGACAAAATGCAAAAATATAGCAAAAACACAAAAGAAGAAATTGTCTTATCTGATAGCAGGAGATGCAGACACGACACAGCAGGCTACAAGGGAAACTGGAAAGAAGGATTCAGACCAGAACAATTGATCACTGGCAACCCTGATGGGAAAATGACTCCCTTATATAAGACCAGTCGGTAACACCTGATTCCCAGTCCTCACAATCCTCACTAGTACCGCTTGTAACCACCAGAGGGAGCCTCTGCTCAGAACTCATCTCAAACCCATTCACAACAGTACCCCCCCTTGAGGAGGGGTCACCGAACCCTCATTTGAGCAACCAGGTCGGTCAGGATGAGTTCTATGATACGCACGGATAAGTCTCCTAGCATGGATGTCCGAAGCAAACACCAAAGAATTGTCTTCCTGACCATAACCTCTCCATTTAACCAAATACTGGAGTCTTCGTCTAGAAAAACGAGAATCCAATATTTTCTCAACCACATACTCCAGATTGCCCTCAACCAAAACAGGGTCAGGAGGCACAGCAGCAGGAACCACTGGCTCAACAAACCTCTTCAACAAGGACTTGTGGAACACGTTATGGATCTTAAATGTCCCTGGAAGAAGCAAACGAAAAGAAACAGGATTAATAATCTCCATGATCTTATAAGATCCAATGAACCTAGGCTTAAATTTAGGAGATGCTACTCTCATAGGAATATTCTTTGAGGACAACCAGACCAAGTCCCCCACTTTAAACCGAGGACCATCAGTCCTATGCCGGTTAGCAAACCGCTGGGCCTTCTCCTGAGAGAGGGACAACCTCTCCACCACCCGGTCCCAAATCTGCTGCATACGCTCAACAACAGAGTCAACACCTGGACAGACAGAAGCCTCCGTCTGTCCTGAAGAAAATCGAGGGTGAAACCCAGAATTACAGAAAAACGGAGACATCAAAGTGGCAGAGCTAGCCCTATTATTAAGAGCAAACTCAGCCAAAGGCAAAAAAGAGACCCAGTCATCCTGATCAGCAGACACAAAGCATCTTAGATAAGTCTCCAATGTCTGGTTTGTTCTCTCAGTTTGACCATTGGTCTGAGGATGAAATGCCGAGGAGAAAGACAATTGAACACCCAGTTTAGAACAAAAAGTCCTCCAAAATCTGGAAACAAACTGGACTCCTCTGTCAGACACAATGTTCTCAGGAATGCGTGTAAACGAACCACGTGCTGAAGGAACAACGGCACCAATTCAGAGGAGGAAGGCAACTTAGGTAATGGCACAAGATGTATCATTTTGGAAAACCTATCACAAATTACCCAGATGGTGGTCATTCTCTGAGAAACAGGAAGATCGGAAATGAAATCCATAGAGATATGGGTCCATGGTCTCTTGGGCACAGGCAATGGCATCAACAAACCACTAGAGCGAGAGCAAGGCTTGGAGCGAGAGCAAGTCCCGCAGGACTGCACAAATTCCCTGACATCGCGAGACAAGGTAGGCCACCAAAAGGACCGACTAACCAAGTCTCTGGTACCAAAAATTCCGGGATGCCCAGCCAATGCGGAACAATGAATCTCAGACATCACACTCTTTTTCCATTGGTCCGGGACAAACAATTTTCCAACAGGGCAGCGCTCGGGCCTATCCTCCTGACACCCCTCCAGAGCAAGTCTCAAATTGGGCGAGATGGCGGAAAGAACTACACCCTCCTTCAAAATAACAGAGGGATCAGATAACTCAGGAGAGTCCGCAAGGAAATTCCTCGAGAGGGCATCCGCCTTAACATTCTTAGTGCCAGGAAGAAAGGAAACCACAAAATTAAAACGTGTGAAAAACAAGGCCCACCTGGCCTGTCTAGGATTGAGTCGCTTGGCAGATTCCAGATAGACCAGATTCTTATGGTCCGTAAGGACCACCACCTGATGTTTGGCTCCCTCCAGCCAATGTCTCCACTCTTCAAAAGCCCACTTCATGGCCAATAACTCCCGATTACCCACGTCATAATTACGTTCAGTAGGAGAAAATTTTCGAGAGAAAAAGGCACAAGGGTTACTTTTAGAGGTCTCTGGATCTTTTTGGGACAAAACGGCACCTGCCCCAATTTCAGAGGCATCAACCTCCACCTGAAATGGCAGAGAAACATCAGGCTGCCGTAGAACAGGAGCAGAAGTGAATCTCTGCTTAAGTTCCTGAAACGCAGAGACTGCCTCAGGAGGCCAATTCACCACATCAGAACCCTTTCTGGTCAAATCAGTTAATGGTTTAACAATAACCGAGAAATTACCAATAAATTTACGATAAAAATTGGCAAAACCCAAAAATCTCTGAAGAGCCTTTAATGAAGTAGGTTGGACCCAATCACAGATGGCCTGAACCTTGACCGGGTCCATTTCAATAACAGATGGGGACAAAATGAATCCCAGAAATGAGATCTTCTGTACGCCAAAAAGACACTTTGATCCCTTCACATACAGAGCATTCTCTCTCAAAATCTGGAATACAGTTCGAACATGTTTCACATGAGAATCCCAGTCATTAGAAAAAATCAAGATATCATCCAAATAAACAATCAGAAATTTGTCCACAAAATCCCTGAAAATGTCATTCATGAAGGACTGGAAGACGGAAGGAGCATTAGTGAGCCCAAAGGGCATCACTAGGTACTCAAAATGCCCTTCAGGGGTATTGAATGCCGTCTTCCATTCATCCCCGTGCTTAATGCGAAAAAGGTTATACGCCCCCTGAGGTCAAGCTTGGTAAACCAAGTAGCGTTTTTCACCCTGGAAAACAGGTCAGAAATCAAGGGTAACGGGTATTGATATTTCACAGTAATATTGTTCAAGAGACGATAATCAATACACGGCCTTAATGAACCATCTTTTTTGGCCACAAAGAAAAAAACCGGCACCTAAGGGTGAAGAGGATGGTCTGATATGACCCTTCTCCAATGATTCCTTGATATAAGACCGCATAGCGTCATGTTCAGGTACAGACAAGTTAAAAAGGCGACCTTTAGGGAATTTACTACATGGCACTAATTCGATAGCGCAGTCATAGCTCCTATGGGGAGGTAAGAATGCAGATTTACTTTCGCTAAACACATCAGAAAAATCAAACAAAAAGTCAGGAACATCCTGAGCTTGGGGGGAGGCAGAAAAAACAGGAGTGTTGGTATTAACACATTGGCAGCCCCAACTGGTTACAGACACAGATTTCCAATCCAAAACAGGATTATGAGACTGTAACCAAGGGAAACCCAGCACGATAATGTCATGCAGATTATATAGAACCAAAAATTTGCAGCACTCCTGGTGATCAGGTTCAACCCTCATTATCACCTGAGTAGAAAACTGGGGTTTATTCTCAGCCAAAGGGGTAGAATCGATCCCCAGTAGAGGAATAGACTTCTGTAGGGGTATCAAGGGAAACCCACAACGTTTAGCAAAATCATAATCCATCAGGTTAATAGCTGCTCCAGAATCAACGAAAGCCTGAGCAGAAAATGAGGACAGAGAGCATATCAGAGTGACAGTTAATAAAAACTTAGTCTGAACACTACCCAAGACAACTGAGCGTGCAAAATGTCTTCCCCGCTTAGGGCAGACTGAAATAGCATGAGAGGCATCACCACAGTAGAAACATAACCTATTGCGCTTTCGAAACTCATGACGCTGTGCCCCAGACACCACTCTATCACACTGCATGGATTCAGAAGCTGGCTCACAAGGCAACACCACTCCACGCATACTTCTCCGCTCACGCAAACGTCTGTCAATTTGAATCGCTAATGACATAGAATCATTGAGACCAGAGGGGACAGGGAATCCCACCATAACATCCTTTACATTATCCGACAGACCATTCCGGAAAAGGGCCGCCAAAGCGTCGTCATTCCATTTGTCAGGACTGCCCACCTACGGAATCTCTGACAGTATAACTCAGCGTCATCAAGCCCCTGATTTAATGCCAACAAGGCTTTTTCAGCTTGATCAGTGACATTAGGCTCATCGTACAATAACCCCAAGGCCTGAAAAAATGCATCAACATCACTCAAAACAGGATCCCCAGGTGTCAGGGAAAAAGCCCAATCCTGAGGATCGCCGCGCAGGAGAGAGATGATAATTTGAACCTGCTGCGCTGCGTTTCCTGAGGACTTAGATTTTAAGGCAAAAAACAATTTACAATTATTTTTGAAATTCTGAAACTTAGCCTCCCCCAAAAACAAATCTGGCATGGGGATCCTAGGTTCCACAACAGGCAACCTAGCAAGATATGCAGCAATACTCTGAACCTCAGTGGCAAGCTGATCCACACGGCCAGACAACCGTGCAAACTCCATTGGGAGAAAAGATCCTCCCCAGCACCCAGAGATACAGAGGGAGAAAAAAAAAAAAATGCAACAAACAGAAAAATATCTCTGACAACTTTTCTTCCTTCAGAATATTTTTTCCCTTCTGTGAGTACCATACAATTTTTATGGCCGGTGATACTATTATGTTACGGTAGCTGAGGAGTGCAGGTAAAAAAGGAAATACACCAGAGCAGTTGGAATCTATGAGATTGCAGTACCCTGACTAACCACCGCAACTAGAGGCAGCCGTGGAGCGTTCCTACGTTGGTCCTAGACGCCTCGTCACAGCCTGAGAAACTAACTACACCTAAAGATAGAAATAGGAAAGCTATCTGCCCCGGAGCAGAACCCCAAAGATAATAGAAAGCCCCCAAACATGTAATGGCGGTTAGACAAGAGGAAATACTGACACAGAAAGAAAATAGTATGAGCAAACGCTGGGGCCCAAACTATCTAAATAGAAAAGGAAGGAAGGGTACTTACTGCAATCTCAGAAAACCCTGAAAAACACCAACTCTACTAATTTCAAAATCACCTGAGATCACACGACCTCTACCACCTAAATTAGCTCTCTGGTGTAACAAAAATCAAAACAGCAGCCACTGAAAAAACTGGAAAAAGCAAAAGTATAAAACACAGTGGCTGAACTAAACTGAGAGGGCAGAAGCCCCCGGAGGGGACCCTGAAGGCCCCCACAGAAGTGCAGGACAAAATGCAAAAATATAGCAAAAACACAAAAGAAGAAATTGTCTTATCTGATAGCAGGAGATGCAGACACGACACAGCAGGCTACAAGGGAAACTGGAAAGAAGGATTCAGACCAGAACAATTGATCACCGGCAACCCTGATGGGAAAATGACTCCCTTATATAAGACCAGTCGGTAACACCTGATTCCCAGTCCTCACAATCCTCACTAGTACCGCTTGTAACCACCAGAGGGAGCCTCTGCTCAGAACTCATCTCAAACCCATTCACAACATACACCTAAAGGCAGAAAGATAAATGCTATATGCCCAAAGCAGAATCCCCAAAGAAATAGGAAGCCCCCGAACATGTAATGGCGGTTAGACAAGAAGAAAACACAGACACAGACAGAAAATAGAATGAGCAAACGCTGGGGCCCAATCTGTCTAGATAGAAAAGTATAGGAAAGAATTCTGACTGCAACCCAAAAAAACCCTGACAAAAATACCAACACTTCTGATTAACAAAAAACCTGAGATCACACCATCTCTACCACCTAAATCAGATCTCTGGTGTAACACACAGCAACACAGCAAATAAAAAGTGACAAAGGAACAAAGCAAAATGCAAATACACAATGAGCACAACTGCAGCGCAAGACCCCAAAAAGGGACCAGGCTGCAGTCCACTGCAAGGCAGCAAACCAGCAGTGAAAATCCAACAGAGGAAAAAAAAGCAAAACACTTATCTGAATGAGAGCAGGAAAGCAAGATGTGCTCCAAGCAAGAGCAGGAGGAACAATTGATTACCTGCAAGGCTGCTGGGAACTCAGGTCACTTATATCATACCATTCAGAGCTAGCTGAAGGCCATTCAGTAATTAGTTCATTACCCTCAGCAACCACCGGAGGGAGCCCCAGCTCAGAAGTCGCCTCCAAGGTATTCACAACAATAGCATAGTAGAAATATTAGCACATAATTGCATATTCCATTATGCCCATGAAGCAAAATTGCTCTTTCCCTTCTTCCAGGAACATATAAGTAGTAGTAGTTGTAGTAATAGTAGTCATCGAATAGCTCAAAAACATATAGCTACACACATAGCTCCACAATGTAGTTAGTGCTCCAACAGGCAAGACTAATCAAACAAATATGCAGTGTGCATTGCCTGTGAAATATACACATATGCAATCCATGGCCTTGAATGCCAGGTTGTCTTACAGAAAAATCATAAATGTAGCAACATCTTCTGTGTCAAAATTATCAAATGAGAAAATAAGTCAGGATCAAACTGTCAGTCAAGTGTCAATCATTATCAAAGTAAACTATGATAGAGATTCTCTGACAAGCTGCAGGATCAATTAAGTATTATTTTTTGGCAAGATATTTGACCACTAACTAAAAGCATGAGAGCAAATCCCCATTAATGCTTTTTACTTTTATACCTTGCTTGTAGTATTTAGTTCTACCATTTTTGCTAGAGCCACTATTGAAATTTTAATCGCAAGTGCAGCGTGACAGGAAGTTTCAGCTCTGCTGTGATCTTTCCATTTTCCCTGCCCACCACCGGCATCCCATATTTGATTAACAGGTCACTATTCTCTTAGTAACCTTGTGGAGTCACTGTCACTGCCTGGGTTTGTTTCATCAGAAAACACGGCGCATGCACAGTAAGCTCTTAATGACAAAAACCTATGAAATTGCATATAACCACTCATATAAAAAATATAATTTTATTGAATTAATATATATATATTACATATATATATATATATATATATATATATATATATTATATTATATACAGTACAGACCAAAAGTTTGGACACACTTTCTTATTCAAATATTTTTCTGTATTTTCATGACTATGAAAATTGTAGAATTACACTGAAGGCATCAAAACTATGAATTAACACATGTGGAATTATACATTACACTTTACAAAAAAGTGTAAAACAACTGAAAATATGTCTTATATTCTAGGTTCTTCAAAGTAGCCACCTTTTGCTTTGATTACTGCTTTGCATGCAGAAAAGGTGAACGGATGGACTCTACATGCCTGGTTCCCACCGTGAAGTATGGAGGAGGAGGTGTGATGGTGTGCGGGTGCTTTGCTGGTGACACTGTTGGGCATTTATTCAAACTTGAAGCGGTGAGCGGTCCAGCTCACCCCAAACCATCTCGATTGGGTTCAGGTCTGGTGACTGTGGAGGCCAGGTCATCTGGCGTAGCACCCCAACACTCTCTTTCTTGGTCAAATAGCCCTTACACAGTCTGTAGGTGTGTTTGGGGTTATTGTCCTGTTGAAAAATAAATGATGGTCCAACTAAACGCAAACCGGATAGAATGCCATGCTGCTGCAAGATGCTGTGGTAGCCATGCTGGTTCACTATGCCTTCAATTTTGAATAAATCCCCAAAAGTGTCACCAGCAAAGCACCCCCACATCCTCACACCATCTCCTCCATGCTTCACGGTGGGAACCAGGCATGTAGAGTACATCCGTTCACCTTTTCTGTGTGCAAAGCAGTAATCAAAGCAAAAGGTGGCTACTTTGAAGAACCTAGAATATAAGACATATTTTCAGTTGTTTCACACTTTTTTGTAAAATGTAATGTATAATTCCACATGTGTTAATTCATAATTTTGATGACTTCAGTGTGATTCTACAATTTTCATAGCCATGAAAATACAGATAAATCTTTGAATGAGAAGGTGTGTCCAAACTTTTGGTCTGTAC